>OV725082.1:81420332-82659499 GCA_928085145.1 Nezara viridula
CGTGAGGGAGGGGAGAAGCCGCATTGGCGGAAGTGACGTTAGTGGGAAGTGCAGCGATGCATTTCCCACTGCAACTTCCGTAGTCTGCGAAAGTAGATCGATATGTCTGGTCTAACTCCTAAAGGTAAGAACTAAAATAACCTTTATTTTTTAAAGGTCATAATAAATAATTTTAAATCTTCATTTCTTAATTCTGTAAACGTTTATTAAATAATTAGAAAGGTTAAAATGGAAACCGAAGTACAAAAATAAATTTGTTTGAAATAAATTAAATTAAATTTAAAAAAAATAAAACATTCAAATTGATTTATTTCAATTGTTTTATTTATGCACATCGCACTAATTAGGATATCTGTTAGACCTACCATCGACAATTAAAGGATACTTAACATTTTGAGGTACTAGATACTGCCCTATAATCTAGTCTGCTCTATTATTTCAATTACCTTAAAAATGACACACAATTCCTCAACACTCAGTACCACGGGATCTATAAATTGAACATTAAAACACTCTAGGTTTCTAACAAATTATTATGAAAATACATAAAAATGTTTTAATTGCATTTGCAGCAGAAGCAATATACAGTCTAGCACAGTAGCATATCAAGGATTTAATTTCAGCCTGAGTGATAAAGATATTTACTTGGGAAGAATAATAAAGAAACTAACTACCTATATAAATGATGTTTATGTGATTTTTGAAGCCTTATTAAAAAAACATATTAATTGCACGAACAATAATACTTTTAGAGATAATGTATTTTGCAATACATGATTAAATTTAGTAGCTGTATGTGCATTATGATTTAAATCATCATATATAGATCATATTGTAATAATTTAAGTATTCAACTTATATTACTCACAATAACAAATACTGAAAAATAATAAAATTCCCTTTGGGAGAAGGAAGGGCTTCAACCCAAAAGCCCATCTTCCGCCGTATATCTTCTAGCATGAATACAGGTCTTGAGTGGATGACCGTTCTTTGGAACCGAGCTAACTTCACAGAGTTACGAACACTCAAAAAAGTTATTAATTAGATGGAAGTATCATGAAGAATACTTTACTCTGTATCCTCAGTATATTGGTTTATTATTTTCAATAATGAACCATTGTGATCGACCGAAAAATTCAAAAACTTAAGCCCCTCTCAAAATTTGAGGTTTCACGTTCCAGCATAGCTAGAATTCGAAAAACAAATAAAAAATTTTTTGTCCGTCCGCCGTCCGCGTGTTTTCTCCGAAAATACTGGACCGATTTTTTTAAAATGTGGATATAAAATCAGAGGTCACCCGATGATCCTCCTTCATCGACATTACTATTCGCCTTTTACTTTCAAATGGCGCCCCAAAAACCTCAGTTGCTATAAACGAATATACCGTTTATATCAATGAAACTTCGCTAAAGTCATTTTCTCGATGCCCTTTAAATTTATTTATATGACATACTTCAACGAAAACAAGCTGGAGGGAGGGGACGAAAAAAAGTTACGAGGGATGATAAAATTAAATTCCGAATAACTCAAAAAGTTCACACTTTTTTGTTGATATTGTGATAAGATGTTTCAAAGATATTTAAATTTCCTAAAAAATGTAGGAAGTTTCATCGAAATCAAAAAACTGTTAGTAGAGATATAGCAATTTTTAAATATTTTTGGTTTATAATTTTCAATAATGAACCGTTGTGATCGACCAAAAAATTAAAAAACTTAACCCCTCTCAAAATTTTTTTTGTCCGTCCGAGGTTCACGCATTTTCTCAGAAACTACTGGATCGATTTTTTTCAAATTTGGATATAAAATCAGAGGTCACTCGAGGATGATTCTCCTTCATGAGGATAATGGTTTATTTAAAGTTTACGAAATTTCCTCAAAAACTAAAAACAAAAAAATAGTTAAAATCGGACAATTAGGACTTTTACTTTCAAAATGGGAGCTGGAAAAACCTGCGTTGCTATAGACTATATCGTCTAAACAAATCTATCTTTATCTATATAACATATGTATAACATATATTTATCTATATAACATACTTCCACGAAAGGTAAAATTCGATAGGAATGGTAAAATTCGATTCAGAATAACTAAAAAAGTATACACTTTTTTGTCAATATTGTACGGTTACTAAATTTTACTTTAAAAAAAAAATCGGTTAAAATCGAACAATTTGGAGCAAAGATATGGTCTCTAGTTTTTTTTAAATATGTTCTATTGCAAATGTTATATCATTTGGTTTGGTTTTTAAATTTTGAATGTGTTACTGAAATAATGAAATTGTTTTTAGCATATTACTAATGATTAAAAAAAAAAGGTTTAGACAAATAATTGGAATCACCTTTTATTTATTTTTCTTTGTAACTAGGAAGCTAATGTTACTTTAGATGTATAATTGTTTGGAAATAATAAACCATTGTGAAATAATTTGCAGCGGTTTTTTTTTCTTCCATTTATAAATGAAAAGTCATAGTAATTATACACCAGGCTATGTACTGTGTCCAATGGGATTTTTCATGACCTAGAGGTTTAGTGAATAATGGACGATATGACGACCCTGAAGAATAATCTAAGCCGAAGAGGAACGGGTTTTTGAGTTATACAGGCAGCCAGTCGCAGGGCCGTGTAAACAACGTTTTGCAGTAACACGCCTGGAGGAAGCTCGTTGAACCGTCCAGCAAATTTAACCATCCAAACATGTTATGAAAGGTTATCATCAAGATCAAGATAAAATTTAAAAAGGTACAAAACATAGTTTATCAAAGGTAATATTCAGATGTCATATTTAAGCGGAGAAGAACTCTTATAACGTGATGTCAGTAGGCAACATAAAAACACAGGTAGTTTATTGCTGAGCCGCTTTGTCGTAAACAGCCTCTTCTAAGATGGTATCTACGCCAGATGTCACCTTATGATAAAATCCTCGATTTATAGTTGTCATATTTCTTTTTTTAACCCTCCCTGATGAAGAACATATCCTCAGATCTTAAGGGTTCGGCAGGGTAATAATTTGTTAATAAATGTGAAATTCTTTCGAGACAAAATATAACACAGGAACGATATGTTTGACATTTTAAATTTTTATTATGATATAATGGAGTATTGTCGAATCTGATGTTACAGTTGATGCAGTGTCGATAAATATATTTGAACATTTCAACTGGAATTCTATGGCCCATTTTTTATGTATTTTATTTCGGTATGATGGATCCAGAATCTATTGGCTGCAAAAATTCGAGATCAGTTTCAATTAAAGAAAATATTGATATGAATACAAAAGTAATAAAACTGACGTTTAAAACCTATATCTACATTTCGACAATAAAAAACTTCCCATATATTTAATTTACAATAAACGTAAAAACAATGGATACATTACAGACATAGTTTTTAAATATTTATTTGGGTTCTTAAAATTATAAGACACACGGCGGTTTTCTTATACAATATTATATTCTACCTATTGTAGTTTAACATGATAGATGTATCTTTGACGGCCTCCGATTTATTATTTTTAAGATAATAATTGGAAAAGTTTTCATATGCATCCGGCTTTTTTTTTAACGTGATTTATTGTTGACCTAATGAGATTGCATATTTTGATCGCAATTGCCTAATTTGAGGGTTCCATCCAAATTTTTCTTTTCAAGCTTTTCTTCATTTTTAGGCGGAAACATCTGTTTTTGAATAGAACTCTCAGGCCGATTGGGGTATTGAATGCAGTGCTTGGTTTTGCAGGAAATTTCTTTTGCATTCATACGTACAAAAAAAATAAAATAATAATAAGCACAATAATAACCATGTTTTCGAGGTATACTTCGAACTACAGAAACTATCAATGAAAGATTTATGAGTACCTTCCATCCCTCCCTCAGTGTTCTCGAATACGAACTGTGACAAATTTTTAGAGACTATGGTTTGTCTGGAACATACACTCGCCAAGCAAAGTACAGTTACTAAGCATTTTCCTGGAATCGATATGAAGGTTTTAGTTGGCAGTTATATGAACCTTTTAGTTGACAGAAAGACTAACTACTATTTCAACATTTTCAATTATTTCTATATCTCAACACTGCAATCACCTCCTATTGAATCAATTTTCCAACTAGAAACATCACTAAAATGACTTACTTCAAATATGTTGAAATTGAACATAGTCATTCTTTCAAATGAAAGGCTCAAATAGTCAAGACGAAACACCCGTTGCTTATCAATGCCGTTAATTAAGGTTGTGAATAATAGAAATAAAATAAAATTAAAAAGACGTAAAATGTACGTCAAGTTTCAAATGATTAAAGGTTATCGGAGTTAAGTTTAAAGTAAGAAAACAAAAGAAAAAATATATAGGGTTTGCTACTTGAGAGAGGTTCAGAAATTTTTAATGATTCCTTCTTCGGTGAGAAAACGAATGAATTTACTTAAGATTTTGTTTTTAATTTCCCAAAACAGTTGATGTATTTGCTGGTACTCTCCTTTTATGTATGAAGATTTTTTTTGACTAAGTGGTAGGAGTAATTTTACTATATATTTTGTACACACCATCTAGGGTGACATTTTTCTTAACGTATTAACCAACAATTGCACAAATAATGAGTAGAAGATCATTAAGCGAAGCACACAATTTTAACAACAGCAATATTCGCCACTCACACACATGAAATTCCCTTTTCGTTCCATACCTTATTCATAAAAATCCATCTCCCACGAATGCCGGAAAATGGACCTACATTATATATATATATATATATATATATATATATATATATATATATATATTATATATATATATATATATATATATATATATATATATATATCTTATAGTATTATATATAATGTAGATTGAAGTAGATCATTTGCTTTATCCTGTTAACGATTTATTTCTGAAAAATGTTGACTCTTCTAATTTTCATTTATTACGTCAGATCCAAGGATTTCAATTGAAATATTGGCTTGAAGAAATTCAGGCGAGTGAATAAGAATATGGAAACTGAAATTAAAAACTAAGTACAAGGACAATAAGACGCCTACCCGAGACCCGGTGAAAAGAAAGACCATCTGTACCAGCAGCGATCCTTTCTAATTGTTTGTGAAACACTTCCGCCATTATATCAGGGATTATAATGGTATCGTGATGAACGGATCTTGATGGTGCCGGTGGGCGCACATGGGAGATGATAGCCGGAGCGAGATAGTGCTCAAATAGATTCTGATTCTTCTATCACAGTTGGATCTCGCGTCCAACACATCAACGGTTTCAATCTAATAGAACACGTGGATGGATTGAACGACCTGCTCGACCATTTGTTTAGTACGCTTAGGGGCTGTCGTATAATGAAGAAAAATTGGTAAGCAACATGAATAAAAATAAGGCGTTGGCATAGGGGTTTTTAAAACTCAAAATATGAGGTTTCACCGAACGTAGAATACGGAAACACAATTTTCGAAATGAATCCTAATCGATTTTTTTTTTGACAGAGGAGAGGAATGATATGCCGTGCGGGCTAAGGCGCTTGCAATAGGTAACCAAGTTAAGCAACACCGAGCGTGGTTAGCACTTGGATGGGTAACCGTCCACCAGAGAAAGCCATGCTGCCCGAGATCTCCCCCCTCCGGGTATGTGAGTTCCGTCAGACTAAAGGAGCCAACTCACACTGACCGGGCGTAGGACTGATGACCCTAGCCCCGTGTACTTAAATCAAGAATCGGGATGTAGTTTAGAGCACCACATCTCGCGGTCAAAGATCTTTCATGCTCTGTAGCGCCAACCAAAAAAAAAAAAAAAAAAAATATATATATATATCCACGTAAAACCACAGATAAATTCCATGGTTCAATTGATTTTCTTTCTAAAACTAACCTAAATAATATAAAAATGTGGTGTGAAAATAAATTGATTTTATTT
Source organism: Nezara viridula (assembly GCA_928085145.1). Lineage (NCBI taxonomy): Eukaryota > Metazoa > Arthropoda > Insecta > Hemiptera > Pentatomidae > Nezara > Nezara viridula. Next base: position 81,426,235 of record OV725082.1, read on the forward strand.
AATATAAATAAATTTTATAGTAAAAAAAAGTTCATTTTTTTTAAATTCCTTTCTTCTCCTAGAATCAGATACCATTTTTGCTCTACAAACCAGACTTTAAATTAACCTCTTCTTTTTTTTCTTTTTTTTAACGGGCACTGAAGTTGAATTCTTTCCAAAATTTGACCTACTCAAATTTCATTTTTAAAAATTACTATTGGAATAATCAGTGATTTTCGAAAAAAAATGTACTAATAAAAAACTTCCTTATTTGTTTATTTATTTTTTAAAATATTGGGTTTGATAACATAATTTGAATAGAAAATATAGATTTCCGCGTTTCTTAAAAAATATTAATTATTATTAGGGTTCAGAAATAAACGGCTTAAATCTGTTGCTAAATTTCGTGATCGTTAAAAACTGTACCTAAAGTTATGATCGTAACTAATAATTCCCATTACGAAATACAATATTAACTATTAGCCCATAAAGGGTATATACTTCATGTTTATAAAGCATAAAAAGATAATATGTTTTTATTAATGATATATTTAATATTTTTTATTATTCTTTAGTAGTGATTTTATTATTGTTTTATATCCCCGACAGTGGTGAAACTAGATCGTTCGCCGAATGACCTCTCACTTAAGATCCTGTAAAGAAAACTGTGCCGTGTATAACGGACTTGGACATGAATTATTTTACCTTTCTCTAATTCCGGGGCAGTTGAGAGCGAGCCCGGCCTGCCCACGCTAGCTATCACTCCATCTTTCTATAAATAGCATAATGTATGCCCTGTCTCCCCTATATCTATTTATATTTTATGCATGTATAGGATATACATATATGTTTATATACGCCTACATATACACGTTCAACGACTGTGTTATTAGAACAAGTAGCGGATCCAGGATTAAATTTTAATTTTTTTAAAATTGTAACTGTTATTACTCCAATCCAAATGGAATATATATATATATATATATATATATATATATATATATATATATATATATATATATTATATATATATATATATATATATATATATATATTAAATGATGTTTAAGTAAAATTTAAAAAAGGAATAACAGGAATAATAAACCTTTATGGAACGAATTTTTTTTCCTTGACAGGTGCTTATTTTAAGAAGCTGTAGTAACTTATAAATTAAAAAAAAAATAGTGATGGTTTAATTATTTTGCTAACATCTCTCATAGAAAGGAATATGGAAAAATGAAACTATCTATTTTTCCCTTGTAACGACTTTTATTCTCCCTACGACACTTAAGGAGACAGGTAGTACTTCTTTTATTTCTTTCTTATTTCAGCTTTCTCAATTTCTTCCCTCCTTCCTTTCATTCCTTTTCTCTGTTTTTAACTCTTTATTATATTATACATTGTCTGTACATCTTGATAGACTTTACAATATCTCAATTATTATATCTAACTACTCCATTCTCAATGTTTTAATTTTACTATTTATTTTCATTTCTTATATAACTTTATATTTCTTTTTTATGTTTTACATTTTATTCTAAGATTCCCATTGTAACACTTTTGTCACCCCTTTTTGATTATGCCTACTTCATCATTCCACACTTTGTAACAGTTTTTATTATTTATCTCTTAGTTCTTAGTCATAATTCTAACAATTTCATTTTACTTTATATTTATCTATTTTATTTTTCTAATAATTTTTATTTTATTTTATTTTTTTATTTTTTATTATCTTTTTTACCATCATTACTTATGTTTCTCATACCTTGTTATCTGGTTATTTTCTTAGCCCTGATGAAGGCCTGAACTTCAGGTAGAAACGTCGGCATATGTAAAAAATAAATACTATAATTTATTTTTGCCTTCCTTTTTGACTGAACACCCCAACTATTCTTCTCTTCATTATCCACGACAGTCAACCAATTACCAATTATGTATCTATTTTTCCATTTTTCGGGGAAGAGCATCAACATCCCTCATTATTAAAAAATTAAAAGTGTTATTAAAAATAATAGGACAGCAAAAAGCAAAATTTAAAATTATCCCTTAATCAATCAAAATGTTAATTACTTTAAAAATGTAAAAATAAACAAGTATATTTATTTTTATTTTTGCTGAAATTTCGGCGCAAAGTTCAGGCCTTCATCAGGGCTGATCAAACGAAAGGTTTTCTCAAGAGGAAACCAATTATTTTTGTATTGCAGATAATTTTTAAAAAATATAATTTTGTATAATATAATATAATGTATATGTATATAATATAATGTATACTTATTTTTGCGGAAACCTTTTGTTAGACCAGCCCTGATGAGGGCCTGAACTTGGGGTCGAAACGTCGAAAAAAATAAAAATAAACATACTTATTTATTTTTACATTTTTTTTTTTTTTTTTACAGATCTCTCCAACCAATTTTTCCTTCGATTATTCACTAGAGTAAATCATCAATCCACAATTAATTACTTTAACACTGCACCGACATGTACCAAACCATTAACATCAAGAATAACAATTAAAAGAAACATCAATCTTATTTTTTGAGAGATAATTAACAAGTTATTCTTTGCTTAAATAAAAGTATTATTATTAATTTGATTATCATAAATATTAATTAAATTTGATCACAATTGACTAATTAAATTATGTTGGCAAGGGTATTTCAGTCCATAATGATTTTTAATTATTATAATAAGTATGTAAAATAATATGTCAAATGAAAATGTTAATTAGCAAATATAATTAGGCTGTGATGATTGTTATATTTGTTAAAGGTTTCTTCCCTTGAAAATGGCTTAAGGGCTGAAACCTCGGTATAAAAGAACAAATAAAGTAGCACTCTTATGATCAAATGCATGTTTTTATTATTACGATTAAGGTGAAGTCCTGACCTAAAAGTTTGAATACATATATTTAATTATTATAAATAATAATTAAATTATTATAGACATTCATTAAACTTGTATACAATAATTTTTCTCAATCAATAAATGCATCGATATTTGGGAATACTTGGTTTGGCTGCCTCACATATTTTCATGGGGTCCAAATGTTTTTATTATTTAATTTATTTTATTATTTATTATTAAGCTAGTCTTAGGCCTAATATTACTAAGAAAACTGTAACTGAAAGCTAGGACTTATCCGCGTTAAATGTATTCAGCTTAGATGGAGTCATTAATATTTGAATAATTATTTTGTAGATTTGTTGTTGTGTTTGTATTGATTAAATTCCAAAATACAAAGCAGCGTCTTATTAATAATGAAGAGAAGGAAATCAGTTGTTGATTTTTTTTTGCGAGATGTGCATTTAAGTAATCTTGTTTATTTCTGTATTGATGTAGCCTTCTTTGTCGAACCATTGGTATTTATTTGCTGGTCTTTGATAGAGTTCAGGTTTTTTTTCTTTCTTTTTTTTTAAACTTCCAATTATATCCCATCTTAATGACCACCATCAATTTTGGGGCCTTATTAAAACTTATATTTGCTCCTTTGACAAATTTACGGTCTTGTTAAAAATCCCTACTTCCTTACATTCGACCTCCGCGGTAATTTATAGACGCGACGTCACATATTTATATATAACTATAATTATAGTCTTCCAACTGACTGCAGAAATGACTTTATGTATAAAGTTGTCAGGAAGCTGTCAGGCCTAGAGACAGGGACAAATTAGCTCTCAGCTTGGGGCAGGGAGCTCTGGCCAACTGAGGTTTATTCTGCGCTGTTTGTTATTATTGTTAATTGCTAGACACACATGATAATTCATAAGTATTTTTTGTTAATTAACTGGTTAATTATGAATTAGTTCGTTCAAAAGGTTGCTCTAGAATACTAAATATTTTTTAAGAAAATATTTATTCTCGATTATGATGGTCATTATATATAACTCTTTCAGATTTTCTGGGATGTGTTCCAAACCACCTGTATTTTTGACAATGGTTAGCCCCCTCCCATATCACTTCTTTTTTTTTTTTTTAAAGATCTCTCAGTTTCTTCATTCACCTCCTGATGACCTTATAAATTCTGGTCATATCGTTTATAAGACTATTGTAGTGTCCGTGTTATAATATGAAATCTGGTGTAAAGAGTGTGTTGGTTGATAGTTGGTTGTCGTACGTTAGAATGTAAAGTTACTTGAAGGCATTTATCACTGAATCCAGAGAAGATGCTAGTGTGGAGGAGATACTGAAAATAGACACTACGAAAAAACTAAACCAACTGTATTATTTCATACAGGGCTGTACATTGAACTGTTAAGTGGTTAAGTTAATCATATAACATATATTAATGCTTATTTATATTGTCATTTGTCTTATACCTCTCGAATATTTAAAAAAAAAAAAATAATAATAATAAATAAATAAATAAAAAAATAAAAAAAAATGTTTTACTAATTGTTATGTATATATATATATATATATATATATATATATATATATCGTTTGCTAATCTGTTATTATATTATATTATATTAGTCATACTTAATGCTGTGGACATTGTTAATGTTATGTTTGAATGCAGTACTAGACTCAAGATCTAACATTGTTAATTATACCATTATATTTATTTGTACAGGAATTTCCTCAGACAAATAAAATAAACTATCTATCTATCTACCTATCTACGTTAGTATGTAAAGTTGTGTTGTTAATGTATAAGAGATCTTCTCTTATTTTATTTTTTTTTCTGGATTATTTGTTTATTGATAAATATTACCAACTGTCTCAATAAAGGACATTTATAATAGAGTTCTGAGAGCACATCCACACCATATTTACAAATTCAAAAAAATATATAGATAATAAGGTAATTTCAAAATAATATAAAGCCAAATAAGAACAAAATAAAATATCATAGTGAAGGAAGAAAATATTAATAATAGAATAAAAATAAATGAATAAAATAGAATTAAAATTATCTTAAAAAAAAAGAAAGTAATGAAAATAAACATCTTAGACGCAGGCATACCTATCTGTTATTAGTTTTAAAATTTTCGATTGAAATGATTGTGATTGTTGATTGTTTTTTGCTGTCTCTTCCTATGGTCATTACTTAAAGCTTACAATTTTCTGAAGATAATCCAAGTAGGAGTAGAGAAAATATATTTTTAGAGACATATTGCAACCTAAATGTTATTTTCGAACAGTTCATTGACAAATTGAGAATAGTTATTAATTTTCCTGTTGACAAAAAATCCATACACCACACCTTGAAATGCTTCTCAAGCTGTCTTTTATTTTCCGTAATAATAATAACCAGATTCTAGCAAAATTGCATGAAAGTTATAGACATGAAGTTTAAAAGAATATATATATTCTATTCTTATAATTATATAAGTATTTCTCATTAACTATATTAGGATATATTAAATACATTTATATAATATATAATTTATGGACATACAATTTGTATATATAATACTGATATTCTTTGAATTTATTTCCTTGACCGTCAAGCTTATTGAAAATCTTGATTAATAATTGGATTAATCATAGAGTTAATTTATTTTTAGAGGACAAAAAAACAGTGAAATATTATGAAAACGAAACAATATTATTTATATGCTTCAGAGTATCTTAGTTACATACAATCTACTTGGATTACCTTATTTGTTTTCATGCTCTTAAAATCCTTCGATAAATGGCTTACTAGTGCAAAAATAAGTTATTGTGATAAGAGAGCATTTTTAAAAATTCTGTTATTGTCAGATATAGAGAGGAAAATATCTTTCCTATCTACTAATTATCTTTTAATTTATTTTGTTTGTCTATCGAGATCATGTTGTATAACATCCAATTGGAAGAAGGTATATTAATACTATTTTATTAAATTATAGAAATGTTAAAATGAAGGATATTGGTGTTTTTGGTGAATAATATAAAACAATAAGAGACAACTTTTTGCTTAAGTCCATTAAGTTTATATAGTGACAGTTGCGCTCATGACAGCATCTGTTGCAGCCAATTTCATCGCGTAAACTGTACTACATGGTGTTCACTGCTTTCGTAGTAGTGTAGTTCTAGTTATTGTATATGTTGTGTGGGTGACAACTTTTGCCAACTAGCGAGTGTTGACCCCTGCCGGCAAGGGCGTACGCAGCTTTCATATTAGGAGGGGATCAAGATTGAATATAGGAAAATCTCAGTTTTAAAAATTGTTTCAAACCCTATAATGTTATACTATTTAGTTTATTATGAGAATGAGTTGATCGGGGGGTGCGGATAAATAAATAATAAATTAAACAAATAGTATTATTTAATTTTTGCCGACGTTTCGACCCACTTTACAGGTATTCATCAGGGCTACAAAAGATACAAAACATGGTGAAAATAAAATAAAAGAATATAAGTAGATATAAAATAAGAAGAATAAAATCATTTATTTTATTTTCACCATGTTTTGTATCTTTTGTAGCCCTGATGAAGACCTGCAAAGTAGGTCGAAACGTCGGCAAAATTTTAATAATACCGTTTGTTTAATTTAGTATTTATTTGACCGCATCCCCCGATCAACTCCTTCTCATATTATATCAACGGTCAACCATCTCTACATCATTATTTAGTTTATTGATATTACAACTTATAAATATTTTCATGAGAAACATAATATATACGTAGAACAACAACTTTTTAAAATTATTTTTCTTGGATTTTCGGAAAACATTTTGTAATATATATATATATATATATATATATATATATATATATATATATATATATATATATATATATATATATATATATTTTTTTTTTGAAGGGAGGCAACGGCCGCCCAGCCCTCTCCTGCCTGCCAATAAATAATCCCACCTTATCTGAAATAATGAAATGTAGTGATGAATGTGTTGGAAAACATTTTTTTTTTTTTATTATATTGTTTATAATATTTCTGAACTTGATATGTTTACTGTATGGAATTAATAAAGGAGAATTTAAAAATATAGATTAGTTTATTTCTAATTTTGATATTTATTTATTAATTATTCTATCATTACTTCTCGCCTATAGGCTCAATTTAATAATTATAATTTAATTTTCATAACTTTTTTACCAGTTCTTTATGATAAATGTATGAGGCTCCAAGAAGAAAATTCAGGAAAGTTTTATTAAAATCGTTACAACCGTCTTACAGTGCCACAGGCGATAGCGGCACAGATTTTTCGGTCGCTATTTTGAAACGAAATAGCGAATAATAATGTCTAATTTGGAGGATCATCCTCGCGTGACGTCTGATTTTGATAACAATTTTCGTAAGTAATTTTTGGCCAACAGAAAAAAAGCGATGCATTTATAACCGCCGTAACTTTTGATCCATCGAAGATGAAGGAGCCAACATATAAATATAGAATATATGTATATGTATATAAATATAGAATATATGTATATGTATATAAATATAGAATATATGTATATGCATATAAATATAGAATATATGTATATGCATATAAATATATATATATATATATATATATATATATATATATATATTATTTTAAAATTCATGTCTAAAACTTTCATGCAATTTCGCTAGCATGTGATTATTACTATTACGGGAAAATAAAAGACAGCTTGGGAAGCACTCCAAGGTGTGGGGTGTATGGTTTTTTTGTCAAGAGGAAAATTAATAACTATCCTCCGTTTGTCAATGAACTGTTCGAAAAAAAACATGGTTTAGGTTGCAATATGTCTCTAAAAATATATTTTCTCTACTCCCACTTGGATTTTTTTCAGAAAATTGTAAGCTTTAAGTAATGAGCACAGGAAGAGATTCCACTAAGACGTTCCTTGAATATTAGCGCCGTTGGAATGAATACTGATGGGGTGTCAACAGAGTTGTCCCAGAGTTGACGTACAAGAACCAGGCCGCCAAAAGAACACTCTCATGAGATCACCACTAAATCCAACTGCAGAAAGTATTCTTCAAAGTGTAAGTCCACATTCATTGGTAAAGAGTTTGTACAAGAGATTACAATGGAGAGGTCTTTAATTTTCCTTAGAAAACTATGAACTGGTAATACGCATAATCTACGCATATTAAGTAGGCAGGGAACAGAAGTTGATGACCAGTATTCATTCTTATATAAGTTATTCTCAACTCAAAATTAGTAATGATTAAACCATTAGGTTTAGCAAACATTCTTTTTATTGTATATGCATTAATAGGAGAAGTATACAGAATAGGAAAACCGTCTTTGACGGTTGCCTTCCTGATAGTTTCATATAAGAGAACCGAAATACTAATACACATATGAACTATTGTTTGTTAGTGAAATTAAGTTTATTTCTAATTAGTCAATGAAAATCATAAAGTCATATCATCATATTCAAAATGGAGATCAGCAAACTTCGTCTATTTAATTAGGTAATAAAAACTCGGAAATACCCATTTGCTTTTCCCTTAGATCGTAAGAGTGATTTGGATTACTCTTAAAATTGGATCGCAATTGGATATAAAAGGTGACCTACAAAAATATTGTACCGTTTGTCCCATATAACCTTGTTATTTTAAAATGCTGGGCGTGTATTACGCCAAACGGTTCAATATTTTTGGAGGTCACATTTTTTCTCGATTATGTGATCAAATTAACTTACAATTCAAGTGGAAAGCGAATGAGTATTTAGGAGTTTTTACTACATAATTAAATAAACAAACTTTCCGATCTCCAGACCGAAAACGTCCCAATTCCGAGAATTTTCGTAAATAAAATAGCTGTAGGTTACAATGACATCAAGCTATTTACGAAGTTTTAGGCGGGTGTTAATAATTTGACTAAAACCTTTGGGCATCTATTACTATCTATGAGATAACAGCTATATTTATTTATCTGAAGATTGTTTCTTGTTTTGAGCACAAAACTAAAATCCTTGCTGTGAAAGATCCTGCTCTATTATCTCCTTATTCTGATTTAGGTTGGACTACTTCAGGACAGGGGACTGCCGCAATCATATCCTGTTGATGGCGATGCCCGGAAGGACGTGAAGAAAGAAAATGGTCCAAGAAAGTGAAGGAGGATGCGGAGATGGGCCGTTAGCGGAAGACTTGAAGCAGGCCAGTGGGTCGGCTACGCGCCACGTCTATCTTCCCACCTCTGCCCAGGTATATCTCACCCTGTAGACATACGCACCAAACATACACATCTTATCTTCTTCGGTACACACATCTATCTTCTCGCTGTATCAGTCAGATAGGGAAGACTTGTTTGCATAGAACAGACAACCCATCTTAGACGTCAGTTGATCCTCCATTAACCTAGAGCATATTGGATACCATTTGATTTTTGTTTTTTTGAGATTTTTCTTAATATTCTAAAAAGTCCTCGTCGCAGTAAGTTGTAGCGCCAAACATATACATTCCAGATTATATCATTAACATATGGCATATGGCCTATAACCTTATTACAATACACACTGCACTTATAATCCACTTATATCCGTAAGGAGTCGGAGCCGCACTACGGCCGTATTCTCGATGAAACCTAGCTTAAACTTAGGTAAGGTTAGTAAACAACGGTCATTTCATCGAGAAGGTACTCCGTAAGACCATAGTATCGCTCAGCATGTGTGTCCCAACCAAGTCGACAAAATATCTGCAAGATCTGTAATGTCAACAGAAAAAATATATGTATATATATTCGGAATCTCAACAGCAAATTATCAAAACTCCATTATTAGCAAAATTCCTCCCTACATTATGGGACTCCTCTATCCATTCTCTTAATACCAGATCTCAACCTATTGATTTAAATATCCCTTCTCACAAAACTAAACCCTTCATTCGAGCTACCTCCTTCTGGAATTTTTTTACTTATCACCATACGGCATTTCTCATCCATAAATTCCTTCAAACCACTCTTATTCCATCACCTACTTCATTTTCAAACATTCGCGCCTTTATTTTATTTAATAGAGTATTAATACAGTCTGCCACACTGAAGGGCATTGGTACTAGGGCTATAGTTTCCATTCATACAATATGTACATAACAAAGGAAAATAAATAAGTAAGAAGAGAGAAAAAAAAGATATATATGTATATACATATATAAGATAAGTAAAATAACAGATTAAAGCCGAATGATAATAAAATAAATAAAACACATTCACACCTATGTAAAATATTTACATTGGCCCAGGGGACTCTGAATCAAGCTTTGTCCTCTAAATGTGGAAGGCAAGGCAGGACTCCAGGAGATCCCAGTGCTTCTCTCCTAGCCGCGTCACTGGTTAAACTTCCGCACCTATGTAATACTTATTAGATTCTGTAATTATAACTGCTCACTAACAATTAATCGACAAGTTCCACTTGATTTTACGTCATTTGTTTATTTTAATTATATATAAGTTGGAATGAGAAGCCTGGCTGGGGGTTATCTACCTGATTGTATATAGGTATGACTGTGTTTTTAATTTACTTATCTTTAGATTTTATTGTGTTTTATTTTTTATTGTACATAGTTTTGGATTATTATTTCTTATTATTTTACTTTTGTTAATTTTATATTTTCTTTAATTTTATATGGTGTAAATGTTTGCATATATCACTATAATTATTGTCTACGTGACAGATAATTACATTTTTAAATAGATAAATAAAATATTTTTTCGTTGTATACATGTAAAAACCATTTAAAATGTACTGTATTGTTCAAATATGATTGCAATGTCAATTGAAATTAACACTGCTATGACAAGGACCTCTTTGTATTTTGTCAAGCCAGACTAATAGACCAATGCTTTGTACCATGTTATTATTATTCTTAGAGAACCTTAGAACCAGAATAAAATACTTTTTTTCATTTTCATTTCAAATTTGAGATATCTTTCTCAAGCTTCTGAACTTCCTTGACTGAATTTGTTTTTTCTTTTTTGGACTCAGGTAAGTTCATTCTTACCTATTACCGATAAATATTTTGTCTCTACCGATTCAAATTCTAATTAAAAATAAATTAAATAAGTAATTTACCAAATTACCAAACAAATTTTGTTTTTTAATTTATTGCCGAAGCGAGAAAGGAATGGCACTATTGCAACAGTATGCTCAAGAGCTCATTATTAATTATTTGTATCCGGTTTCCGACAAGACGTGAGGAAACGTTTTGACGCGGACTATGAAGACAGACGTCCAAACATGTCCATCCGACAAACAAATCCATTGACGTCAATTTGACCAGTACGAGAATACCCAGCGGACACATCCATCAGCCGAGGAGCTGGGCCGGACTATAAACGAGCCTATACGCTAAGAATAGCGAGTTATAGGCAGAGTATTGACCAGCCGCGCAGGAGTACACGCCAGGACGAGGGTTACATATTTACCTGCTGATGTGTCTCTCTATATCTGGATCCAGTTGGGTGTCTCTTCCAAACAGGTGTTCCATACCACGAAGTATATCCAACTGAGATGCTAAAATATTTTTATCGCAAGGCCAGAAAAGAACTTTTAAACTGTCTTAGTCATCTACAATAAGTTTGAAGTAGTCTGAAGAGGTAAAATAGGACCATTTCAGGATTTTGTTGATTATGTCTCTGTAGTATTTTTTTTTTAAGTAACCACACTTTCTGACTTATTGCAATCCGAGTATGTTCAGTTTTATACTAGTTCCCCACGACAATAGCTTCTTGCTGTATTCGTATTCCAAAAGTAGAGAACTAAAAACATGTGCATATTTTACCTCACCCTGAATCCTTTCATCCTTCTCTTAAATACAATATCTCAATTTATCAATTAGAATATCCCTTTTCACAGGACAGCATCCTTTGAAAAATCCTTCGTCATTCGTGCAACCTCGTTTAAAAATTCTTTACACGTTCTAATACAGAACTAGAGGTTCAGAAAAAAAAATAGGTGCAAATATGTAAAAATATATCTATTCTCATATTTTTTTATTGTATTTATTATTTTTCGATTATATTATAATGAAATAATTTCTGATTAAACCATTGGTACACATTTAAGCTCAAGATAAATCTCATTGATTTTCTATTAGGATAGGGATGAAAATATTTCACTTTTGAAACGTGGTAAGATAACTTCTGGTTAGTCCTCATGGATCTTAATATAACTTTTTTTTATTCATGCATACAACTGTTTTATAAATAAAAATACATTCAGTAAATGTGAACAAAATAATATAATAACATGAAACCACTTGTTGAGAAACTACCCACTGGCAGCACTCTAAAAATGTATTTACAGAAGGAGATATCGAGGCCATCTTCTTTTCAGAAGCCTCGAAAAGTTGCCAGGGATCGAAGAAGAAGCAAGGTTAGAAACGAGAGGGTTTGGATGGTTCTGAAGTTTTTCATGGAAGGATGGGTATCTGGATTGGGCCAGGTCAGAAACATAAAGAACATTAAGGTCGTTATGGATGATTTTATTTGAGACAAAGTTAAGGAGCAGTGAGGATTTTGGATTGTAAGGATTGGCTACGAGAGGAATTTGATGGCTTATTGGAGTCCCAGACCTCAACTCCGGACAATATAGCTAAGTTTTAATAACTGTTTTTCAACTCATTCAGCTCATAGTTAATGTAGTCCGAAATCCTAACTTATATTTTATATATTTAAGATGAATAAATTAACTAAAAAATAAATTAAATAATCACAATTATTCCATAAATGTATTATAACATTTCAGTAACGTAAAGTTGTTAAACTCTACAGATCGATCACATTGTGATATTTTACGTTTTGTCATAGAGGCAGTAAGAAAAACGCTGCGTTGTGTTTTCAAAGTTCAAGGAAAACACCTGCCGCAACCATTATTAACATCTATATTTTATGGAGAACCGGCACAATACGGTTCAAGGATCAAGGAGACCCGGAGAGTTCGATGATCTAGAGGCGGGCAGAAACGCGATGGTCACACACCTGGCTCCGGTAGTTATTTGGGTTAATGGCGATGGAAGCGGAAGTTCGCATTCAATTGTTCCAGGATGAGGAAGTGCTGGGAAAGAGGTCGCTAATGCTCTTGATAGCCTCAAAACTACACAAAAACAGCAACAGTTATGGAATACATAACCATTCGCCATGTGTGTAGCCTGGGAATATTTCGAGTAGGCAATTCGACAATAGGTTCGTTTCTGTCAAAGAAGATCGCAAGTTCTCGACAAAGTAAAAAAGAAGTGATCATCAATTTGATTATCATATGATCAATCATATATTTTGGATAGACACAAATCAGTGTGACCTAATTATATGGTACCATAACTCCATATAAACATAGAAATAAAAAGAGATAAAATTCAAATAGGCCATGAAAAGTCACGTGACCGTGTGATACCTAGAAAGAACCCCGCCAAAAGATAAATTATTACATAAAATGAAAATATAGAGAGCGCCTGGATATTGAACCTGATATGAACTACAAGATAAAACTAAAACCGAAGTACTAAGTTGTACTAGAATCAGAACATCTCAGAACGTAAATAAAAATATTATAATGCATTTATAGTTAGAAGAGCAGTTAGAGCATGCATTGAGGAGTTAGAAGAGCTTAATGAAAAAAAAAAAAATATCACTATAAAGTTTTTCTGAAATATTTTAAAAACTTGCACTAGTTTTATCTATTCTTATTATTTCTTTAATTATAAATTATCAAAAGAATAATGCGGTATAGAGAAAAATATATATTCATATTTATTTATTTTTTTTAAATTTCAGCAATATTTTTATAATTTAGTTAAGGTATGAGAAGTTAGAAGAGCTTAATGAAAAAAAATGTTACTATAAAGTTTTTCAATAGGAATTGAAAAATATTACAACACACTTAATTTTTCTATTTATGTTAAATTCGAGCTTTGTTTGAGAATAAACATTCCGACTCGAAGAATATATTAAAAAAAAAACAATCAATACATTTATCATTGAAGTGCTACGAATCAGTAGTTGCTCATATGTATGTTCTCATAGCAGTATTAATAATTTTCTTTTATTTATACAGATTTACTTATCTTTAGGTTATTTTATTTTTTATTGTACATGGTTGTTTGATTATTATTTAGTTATTATTTTACTTTTGTTAATTTTATGTTTTCTGTATATATGGTGTGAATGTGTTCATATCTCACAATAATTATTGTCCACATGACAAATTCTTAGTTTTCAAAATAAATAAAATAAATCTGTACCCTAAAGATAAAGAACACCATGTTCATTTTTGTATTTGTTCTAGGGAGCCAATGTTCCATAACTTTGAGCTGTTAATATTGTTTTATTAGTAACTAAATTATTTAATAAAAAAATCGACATGGACAAAAATGGATTCTTTTTACCTCCGGGCAAAAACATATAAGGTATTAATTAATTATATAGGTATATTAAAAAATATAGGTATTAATTATTTTTCCTTTATCATAGAAGAAGTTGATTAGGAATTGCAGTCATAAGAAACACCCAAATATAAATTATATTTATTTTCTTTGTGCCGACGTTTCAGGCTTTCATCAGGGCTAAGCAAAGACTAGATAACAAATAAATAAATATTTATTTGTTACCTTGATTATTTATTATCTCATCTTTGCTTGATAAAGGCCTGAAACTTAGGCAGAAACATCGGCATAAAGAAAATAAATATAATATATTTTCGTGTGCTTTCTACGAATGCAATTCTCAACCAACTTCTCTTGTAAGAATTAACAGTCGACAATTTCTCTACCATTATTACTTAATATAATTTTTTCACTCCCTCCAACCAATGCAAGCTAACAATCGTGGAGTTTGATGTTGGAAGTTAAAAAGGAGTAATACTAATTACATAACATATTAGTTTTAATTTTCAGGAAGAAGGGAAATTAACAGACTAATTTTATTTTCATGATCAATAAATGAATATTCCATGATAAAAATAACCAAAAATTGGGCATTTTCAATCATCAAGAACACCTACCATGAAGACCTATGACAATATGAAGTCGAGAATTCTGACTAGCTTTGGCCGGCAATTAGTAGTCAACAGGAGTTGTAGAGGTTTGGCAAGAAGTAATGCCCCCCAACCATTTGTAATGCAAACGGCATTGAATAAATTGCATCGTCAGGAAGTGAGTCAGTTTTCCCTTTGACTTCTGTTCCACGGGTCTAACACGTAGTAAGCCAAGCCAATTACGCTACTCGTGAGCGGAAAAACGTAGTGCTTTTGGTTTAAATTAGGTACGTCGCAGCTTTGCTATAAGAGTACATAAACATTTTACGACGCCCGAAAGGAAAACCCATCATTCGGATAATTGTTAACAAAGTGAAAGGAAGTCCCGTGTACACGAGTAAACAGCCAAAAGCTCACTTTCCCAGACGACCGGACCATTTAAGCAAACAATAACAAAGGCTATATAAATTTTCCAACGAAAGCATCTTCAAAAATTAACAAAACCATTAACCCAGAAAAAGACGGAGTTAATGACTGAGAAAAAAAAACATGGATGAATTATGAGGGTAATAAGGTTTAACGGACTTTCCCTGAGGAACGGAGTGGCGAACTTCAATGGGAAGTAAAACTGAAATAGGTAATATTATGACCCCGTCCGTGTAGGTAAAACTGCCCGTCCGTGGTAATATTATGACCCTAAATAAAAGAAAAATTTCTGCAACAAGAAAACGAATAGAAAACATAAGTTATTTCAATGAGAACTAATGCTTTAGTAACTACTAACTTGACGAACTATCAACAAGGTTTCAATCTAACAGATAAATCAACTGATCTACACATTGAATTGAAAAGGAGTATTTTGCAAGATCTCATGTCTATGAGCTTCACCATATCGATGAACTGAATTATATAAATATATTTATCTTGTTCCTGCCTTAGGATTAACTATTAAAATATTAGAATATATTATAACAATCATTTATGGCTTCAGACATGGGTTGCACTGCACTCCTAATTTTCCAGCTCAGATTAAAATATGTCTGTGACAGAAAAGAGGGAAAAATACATAATAGTATTTATTAAATGATAATAGGTGTGGATGTTAATGAAACCACTGCTGATTAATGAAAACCTCTTAAATGTGTTTAAGTCTATAAACGCTTTTAAAAATTTACGAGTTAAAAGTTGCCGCTAGCATTTTCAATTTAACACGGTCTAGGGTCTGTTAGGTGTTAATTCGCAAATGCACATGGAAGATTTCTATAAGGTTTTCATCTTTGGTTTTAAGGGAAATGAAATATATATATAAAGAGATCGCAGAATGAACTTGGGGAACGTAGGACGATAGAAGCCAAAAATCTTTATTCCACAATTATGGAAAATCTAAAAATGTGCGAAGAGAATAATTTTTTTTTTACAACTCTTTGTAAATTTAGTGTTGCTTATCTGTGGGCAATAAATAATGTTAAAACAAAAGACAATAATGCCAATAAATTATTGTAAAAGGTTAAGATAACTAACAAGTATAATAAAACGAGACAAAATTGCAAAAAATATCTGTCACAGATCACACTAATTTCACTAAATCGTTACTTATTTTACATTCTTTCGAATAGATCATGTATAAAATTGACTCTTCTACACGCAAGTTCCAAAAATAAACCTGATGACCACTTATGTCATCACTGTTATTAAATTCACTACGCTAATGTCTGCCCACACCCAATGAATGGAATACGAGGCCATTTACACGAAAGGTTAGTGTCTTAGAGAACACTGTCTTAAAACTATATTGGAGTTAAACATGTGAGTCAATTACCTTATCTCATGGCATTTATACTTAAAAATTAAAAGTGTAGAGTGTACTCAAAGACATGGAATTACTTTGAGTACTAAGAATAAACAACATTTATCTCAATAGTTGTGAGCGAATAACGCCATAAACCGATATAAAAAAGGTGTGAAACTTAATTCATACTTTTGTCATTTAGAAAAATAAATAAATGTAATTTCAAAAAGCAAATTTGTTCTGATGAATGGTGCAAAGTCTTGCTTACTAGCATTTATAGGTGCGGAGCTATGAGCGTTAAAAATTATCTTTAAATATTCTTTCCTAATAATTGAGATGGATGAACGTAATTATGGATTAAAATTTATTTTAAATTAAAATTTACTACCATCCATAAAGAGTGACAATAAACAACCAGACAATGATAAACCCGTAAATACAGAGCCCAGAAGGCACATGGAATCGTATGAATATTAGCTGCAGCAGAAATTAGAATTCAAGTGGTAAATGGTGTAAATAAGATTGAGATGGTAAATTTTAAATAAAAAAACCGTTCATATCCAGCTAAAAACTTAAAGTAAAACTGGATGGATATCGGAGGTTTGGTGGGGACGGAGGGTGTGGCTGTAGTAATTTCTTTTAACTCTACTTTGTATATTTACACATAAAAAACTAATAAAATGCTGTTTAAACCAAGGTCATCCTTAACCGCCAAGTTTTCCCTTAGTTATAATCATTTTATAAATTTAGGACTGAAGTAATAGAATAAATAATTTCTATAAACCACAGCTGGACTCGAACCCAGAACATAGTGCCTACTCACTGAATTATTATCCCATTATATGTCATCACTCTCCACTCTTGTTAGATGTATTCAACGGTTACCGGAAAATAATTGATCTTAAGAAAAAAAAATAGTCTAATAATATAATTACATTTATTACGAAAGAAATCAAAAAATAAAACATTAGAATATTAAAGAATACACAACAAAATCAGAATTCTGGGAACAAATAAATAATAATCGACCAAGGAAAAAAAAAAGCACAAATAGAATGAAAAAAATATATATACGAGGGTTATAAATGTGTGATTATATACTGAAAGAGAAAGCAAAAATCTGAAAACGCTATAAAGAAAGGTACTATATAAAATTTCACCATCGAATTTAATAAGCTTCTTTAAAAGATTTAAAACAGCATCGCTGTATATACAAAAAGGTTTGCATCACTACGACCCGGAGTTCCCATTGAAAACTCCATCTCTTATGTAAATTGCATGACATAAAGAAGAGGTACTTTCTCCTGATGGGGCGAAAGAAAAAACACCTGCTCTGGATATAGCCAGATGTTGATATAACAAACACCTGCGGGTTTTTAACATGCTATGGGAATTTAAAAAACTCAAGATAAAAGCATTCCAAAGTATGAAAAAGTGGTGATACAAAAAACGCGTGTTTAAAATAATATATAAATATATGTTAGTTAACCTGATATTGTAGTCATTGTTTTAACAACAATAAAAATATACTTAAAAATTAAGGCATAGAAAAGCTCTAACCGTAACAGCAGAAGACAAGAGGTTGTTAAAACAAGACTGAGGAGATGAACCACACACTACTTACCCACTGATTTCTAATCACAAATGATCTCCAAAATGTGTTAGGTACGATGTACAATTGGCCATTAACCCACATCTTAGGACTGCCCTCTACATGATAGCTGTTTTTAGGTCCAGGAATTGAAAGAAACCCCGCCAAAAATACCAGGAGAAAAATAATTAAATTAAATTTCTATAAAAAAACATTATCAATAAAAAAAAATAATGAACTTAAAATAATAGGACACTAAAGAACCAAGATATCAAGTATTCAAAAACAACATAATCTAACATTAAAAAAACAGAAAAAACCAAGATTCGAAATCTCACTCGACTACCAGATAGTCCCGTGGTACAGAGACCTTTTTTATCGAATTATTAACATCCGCCTGAAACTCGTAAATAGTTTCATCTCATCGTAACCCACAACTATTTTATTTACGAAAAATCTTGGATTTGGAAGTTTTCAATCTGGAGGGAGGCAAACTTTGTCCATTTAATTAGGCACTAAAAACTCGTAAATACACATTTGCTTTCTACTTGGAACGTAAGATAATTTAATCTCAAATTCGAGAAAAAAAATGTGGTCTTCAAAAATATTGAGCGTGGCCTACACCCCCAAATTTTCAAAATAAGGAGGTTATATAGGACAAACGGTCATAAATGCTTATTACTTACATCAGTCATAAATGGTTATTTATGACTGTTGTAACAAAACGAAATTTAAAAAAAATAATATATATATATATATATAGAATATAAAATAAAACGAATGTTTTTAAACTCTGGTAATGAGAAATCAAAAGTTATATGAATTAGAACGATTAATCTCTAAAGTTAATTTAATTATTAAAAAAATATGCTCAATAAAAACATTTATTTTTTTATTTAGTTTAATCAAAGAAATTATTAAATAATAGCTGGCCCGAGTGAGTAATTAAAATATTGGCCAGTGAATAAAAATATGACAATATAATACGAAAATAAATAAATAAATACAACGGATTACGATATGAAGAAATTAATAATTTTCTTTTCCTTGATAGATTGCAATGGTTCAGTCAAAATAATAAAATGGTTCGATTTATATGAATCGTTTTGGATTTTATAGGAAATTTGGAAACATATCTAATTATCATAAGCATGATCTACATTTAAACTTTTTGAATTATCAGAAAATAAAGTTTCTTCTTTTTCATAACAACATTATCGAGCTTAGAAACGCAGAGTCTGTTACGCTACAAAGAAACTAAGGATCTTGTTTAGATTAGGCACGCCAGTTATTTTATCTAGTAACAGTTACTTATTGATAAATTAAAATATATGGGTGAAAGAAACATATGATTTATTTAACATGAACTTTTTATACATAACCAAAAACATTAACATGCTTTTAATAAATTACTCCAGGTATCTCATTTCCTCATTCACCTCTGGAAGCCAAAATTCTACTATGTCCTTAAGGATTTTATCACGTACCCATAATACGTGCCACATTCATACCGGCATTTAGATGCACCTATATTTTTTCCTATCTTCGTAAAATTTCATGTGGCCTTTTTTACAATAACTTTCCGTAGGTAGAATTCCTCTTTCTTCAAATCCTGGTTCGTTCCTCTTCTTTGCATAAATAGTAAACCTCAAAAATATTCATCGTGTTATCACTTTATAACCCCAATTACACAAACAATACTAAATTAAATAATATTTAAACATCTGATTTTATTTTTATATCAATGGTATCAAGTTTCATAACAACTGCTAACAACTAAATATCATTAAAAAATCACTGGCGGGCCTAATTTAAACAAGACCCGAAACTAAACCTGGTCGAAATGCCAATATTGAAATCTTTAAAACTTAATACGTCCCATCTCGATCCACCGAGTTACCTAACTCCGAGTTTTGAAGCCTTCTATTATCGCAATGAATTTTATTAAAATTGGTGAAGTAGGAATTGAAGGATCGAAATTCGGATTCCTTTGTTCTCCAGGACGTTTTGATACGCCTAAAAATTTACCCATAATAAGAACCATAAATGAGATATTCACCACTGCATTACCATTTGTATACAGTAGATTACTTAAGAGGTAAAAAACATCTGATTTATTATCTGTCCTATTTATCCTTGACCTGTCTACATAAATTGGTAAAAAAAAAGGATAAAGGTGACACAAAATTAGAATACTGTTTATCTCTTATATCAGAGAGCCCGTATTTGGCATTGTTAAAATGTTGCATTTCGTATCGGTGCAGTTCATTAGCGAAGGCTGCATTTGCAAGACACGGCGGATACCACCTCAATTAATTACTGTCTTTCCACACATAATTGCATATCATTACAGTCACAGGATTGTAGAAAATTGTTTTTGAATTTGTAGCCAGGACTTATCTGTCCTCTTCAAGTTGGGCCATTAACAAAGATCTGTTGTATGGTATTAAAAGGTATAGATACAAATAACTGTAGAAGTATCAAGAGCACTATTAGGCTCACAGCTAGCACCTTTAGGGCAATGTGCACACTGAGGAGGTTTCAAGGATTGGGACTGATCCGCTGTCAATGGGATATTCCTTAGTAGTATTAGCTCATTGCCTAGCGACTGGTTAATGAACTGGATGCGCTGTTCCAGTCTAGGTTTAATTTTACAAGTGAAATAGAAGAGGCGACAAGATGGCCAAGTAGGCAAATGCGTGTGCACAACAACACGCGTTTCCGGCAACTTGATAACCAAAGTTAAATGGAAAAATATTACGAGGTCGAATCCTGGTACCCGGTGGGAATTTCAACTCAGCATAATTCCCCCGACCCCTCCCAAGGACCGGGAAAAAGCCCATGTAGCCTAAAAGGTAAGGAAGGGGAGAACAGAAAAAAAAGTGAAATAAGAGAAGAGCCGGGTGGCCGAGCGGGCTAACATGTATGCAAAGCATCATGAGTTACCCAGCAATCTGATTTTACATAGTTTTAAAATTTAACACAGAACAACAATTACAAATTCAAATCACGCTGGAATTTTTAACTTGGATTAGTTTCCCTGCCCCAGGAAAACCCTGTCTAGCCTAAAAGGCAAAGGAGAGACAAAAAAAAAAAAAAAAATGTGAAATAGGAGAGCGGGCTAACGCTTGTACACAGCACGGCGCATTGCCTACCAACCTGACCGGAGTTATAAATGAAAAAATAGTTATGAGTTCGCGTCCCGGAGTTGGAGAGTCTTTTAACTATGGCATTAATCCCCCGCTCCACCACGTATAGCCTAAAAGGCAAGGAAGGGAAGGTGGGGTGCCTGAGCGGGCTAAGGTGTGAGTAAAACTCGCATTGCTCGGCAACCATATAAACCAAAGTTAATGACGAGTTTGAATTCTGGTGGCGGGGGTGGAAGGGGAGCTTTTAACTCTAGTAATAATTTCCTGGTCCACGAAAAAGACCATATAGACTGAATGGCGAGGAACGGGAGAAAAGAAAAATTGAAATAGCAATAGTAATGGGATGGATAAGAATGATAGAATGATTAAAATAAGTAAAAAGATAAAAAACAAAAATGTATGTGTAATATATTGAGTCTGTATTATAAGAATTGATAAGTATGTTGTGTTATGTTGCAACCCATATTGTTCAAATTGCTCAGAAATAAAGCATTCCTCTATCTCTTAATTATTAAAGAATTAGCGACAAAATTTTCGATAATTTTTTTTTAAAAACATGTAATGTGTCAAACAACATGAAACATATTTTTTTAAATTAATCAAACGATCCCTTAAAGGGAATACTAAGAAAATGGAGGAGGAGAAAATAAAGAAAAAATAATCAATTTATAATTTCAATATATTCACAATAACAAGATATCACCTTTATAAAATTTTTACACAAGAAATAATTCTTTTAAAGCGTGAAGGATAAACATATGTATAAGAAATATAATTGGTTTATGTGTAGTAAAATATATTTATATAATAGCGATTTCAAACAACCACCACAACAAGCATTGAGAAGAAATGATCAAAATATACAAGTACATTTTTTTTTTTACTTTTTCCAATTTTTCATTTTACTATTTTCATTTTATGAAAAATACAATACAGGATTTTCCTGAACATTGAAATCTTATACACCTATCTCACATTTTATGGTAATAATAAACATAAATAAAACAAATATAGACTATGCAAAGATAAATAAAAACTTAAATTATTGCATATCCGCCATAAAAAGAAAAACTCAAAACATCTAATTGTATCACCTAAAATAAAGCTTGCCATGTTAATAAGATAAAATATAAGGAATTTATAAATATAAACATAAAGTTAATCAAAATCACAGGTGAATAATTTTTAAAGTCAAGAGCAAGCTGTGCATGTGGTCTTTAGGTCATTATGACCTCTTAGTTTTGGTACAAAGGAACTACGCACAAACATATAAAAAAATTTCTAATATTTCAAAATTTCTTTTTCCACCTTAGACAATATATTATATACAAATTATTTACAATTACTTATAATTTTTACAAAGACACAGGATTCATTTTCAAAAAAAAAAACTCCACACATATACATATTTATATTAAATGTTGAAAATATATAAGAGCTCCCTTATGTTATATATGTACCAATATATATATATATATATATATAAATAATCATCACAGACGACATTTGAGAGCTTCATTGGACAGCTCGACTGGTGTCATCGGTTACATTTAGAAAGCACATCATACAACATTGGAATATCGTCTATATTAGTTTATACCCAGATATCTTAATTTATATACACAGTTTTACATTAACAATATATAGTTTATTTATTTGATGAGATCACTTACGAGGTTCCCTTCGAACACCGTCTTTATAAATAAATGTTTCTTCAACATGTCTTATGAGACTTTAAACAACATATCTTCAACAATTAAATATACACTGAAAATAATGAGTAGTCTAACATAACACATAAAAATTAAAATTTGTCTTGAATTATTAAAAAACATATATCTACATCGGAGTGTTACCTCTGAGTAATTTCTCCAAGTATTATTTTCATTTTATACATATTTTATTCAATATATTTACTTTTAGTATTGTAATTACAGTTGTAAATTTCAATAATAAAAACTAAACAAAATTTAAATATATAACAAAAACATCTTAGAAAAAACACAACATAATAATATATAAATCAGGTAAATTTAAAATATATTTTGCTTAGTTCATAGGCTAAAAAACATTAAAAAAAAAAATACTGACGTTTCTTCTTGTATTTAAATTAAAGACATTTGAAAAAACATTTGCACATGATGGTAACCATACAACCTGCCTTATAGTCTCCAGTATCGGCGGATTGTGGCAGAGGCGATGGACTAGAAGAGAGAATTGCTAGCCGATTGCTATAGCCGTGGCGCAGCCCACACTACCACCTGCTGACCGCTGGACACTAGATCGGGAGAGCTGGTCCTCCTCTCCTCCTCCGCGGCCTCCCGCTCCCTGTTGTCCAACCAAGTTGTCTTGTCAAAGTCCTTCGTACCACCCACGGTGTGTCGCCGCTTGATAGAACGCTCGCTTCCACCACCAGTCTTGCGTTTCATCTTTGACTTGGCCCCTGTTTCCAATACCTGCTTCCTACGCATCTGGTTCAAGTCTGTTTTCTCAGTCTTTGTCAGTGAATCTGACCTCTTCAATCCTCCACTTCGACCCTCTTTCTTGTTCAGCGACTCTGCACGACGCAGCAATTTCACAGGTGCTTCTTTTTTCTCTTCTCTTTGCTTGAATGATTCAGACCTTTTTAGGCGAAAAATACAATTTTCCTTTTCATCATCTTTTTCAACTTCATCCTTATCCCTTTTCTCTTCTTCTTTTTCCTTTTCTTCATTTTCAGTTCCCTCTTTGCTGCTGTCGATGTGGGTTTCCAAAACTTTCATCTAAAACAATTTAAAAAAATAATCATTATATATATATTATATATCATACAAATGATTTTTCAATTATCAAGTTTTTACTTTCTGTAGGATATACTTTTTGTTACAAACGGGCCTAAATTTTGACTTCACACATTTTTCCAAAATAAGTTTTTGTGATAAAGATGTTAATAATATCATATAAAACCCACCATTTGGAAATATATTTGTTATATTGTATATATGTCTTACTGTATTGCAGTCTGTTTATATTATAAATATGTTTAATATATTTTCGTTTCAAGTTAATCAACGTTCTCTACTTCAGTTAAATTTAACAACTTCAGATCTAGTTAAATAATTGCTCAGTGCTCGTATAGCCACCTGATTGTCAGTAAAGATAGAGATCTTCTGCCCCACCTAATCCATCAAGCAACAGCTTTGATGCAGAGTAAGATATCACCAGTATCTCAGATTGGAATACTGTTGCATATTTGCCAAGTAGCAAAAAAATAAATAAATAATAATTAAAATATTTTTTATATTACATTAAGAACCTTGGAGTAGGGTTTATTATCAGAGAACATTATTGATAATGTTAAAAAAAATATATATCGACAATATACTAAGTGTCAATAAATTAGAAATAAACACATTTAGGTTATTAAAGAAATGAGTATAGATACCGAATGCATTGTGTGAATTGGGAAATCAAAACAAATACTTTTTTTTTCTTCAAATATTACTGTTTATCTACATACTGGACCAAACAAAAGTATAAAAATTGGAAACTCAGTTCCAAATCCTATAGGCAATAAATTAACTACAATATAAATTAAGGACAATTACTTTATTGTATAGGTAAAAAAAAAACTTTGATCAATGTTACTAACGGGAAACAATTTAATACCTTCCTCATAATTGTCCAGTCTCGATTTCATACAAAAAAATAATATTTAACAGTATAGTTATTAAGTAAAATTATGATTGCGTTAAGTTAGCAATAACAAATCTTTTAATTAAGGCTAACCTCAAGGTTGGGCGATGTAAAGCTGCGATGTAGACTCGGGTCTCGGAACGACAGAGCAGTTGGAGGTTGAGGATCATTAGAAGGGCTGCTGGATAGCAAGCCGAGCGACTTCATCTTGGCATCGAATGTATCTGTCAGGGTGGAGACTAGGTCTGCCACAGCTACAACAATCAATAACATTATAAAATTTTATAAATGGGCTTCACACTTCAAAAAATTAAAAATTTCAAATTTAAATAATTTATTCAACATTATAAAATGCCTAAGAGAATTATTTTTACTTTTGAGTAAGTACATCACTAGTATAACTAAATATGCCAATAATAATCTTCACAAACATCAACTCAAATGAAAATCATATTATTAAAACACCAATGAATTTAGAAAATAAAATCTTGCATACTTTATTGGATGTAAATAAATTTATTCTTGAAGCATTTCAACCAAAGACAATACTACTAATGCTCAGCTGCCTGGTTTTTCCCAACACTATCATAGATCAGGTCTCCAATAAGTAATTTTGAGTCCCCATAGGGTCCTACAATCCCAGAGTTCATTCACAGTCAGAGCTGACTGTACAGGAAATTAATTACTAGCTATAGCGAGGATTCGAACCTGAAGCCCAAAAATTGTGAAAGCATATCCACTGACAGGGGCTTGCACCTAAAGAGCTGAGGTCACCAGGTTGCTTTAAGAAAAGCATCATGGATTTCAATCTTAATAATGAGTTAGAACTTGGGCAGATAGCTGCGTCTCAGAGAATGGCCTCTTAAGGCTTGCCATCCTATACTGTACATCCTAATTTAGAATTGGGATGCGTTTTTTCAGGATATTAAGAAGTAAATTTATAGATTTGGTTCATAATCAGCATCAGGGAAGGATAGGTCTTAGGCTGTCTGTTGACCTAGATCTGCCCCAAACATTTTACTAGGGACACTATCCAGACTATCGCTGCTACCCAAACCTGTAAAAGGACCACAGTATACAGTTCAAGATTTTTACATTTTGAAGAGCCAATTAAAAAACAAATACATAGCCCTTAGCTTTAACTAATTTCTTAGCCTCAATACCCAAACCTGTAAAAGGACCACAGTATACAGTTCAAGATTTTTACATTTTGAAGAGCCAATTAAAAAACAAATACATAGCCCTTAGCCTCAACTAATTTGAAAAACTATTAAAAACTTAGAAGTAACGTAATTTTTCAAATGCTTTCCATTAAGTTATTCAGATTTGAACAACTAATGTAGAATTCATAAGTTGCCTTACCACCATGTTACAGGAAACACAACAAAATTATCATCAACAGCGAGATATAAAATTCAATAAATAAGATGTTTAAACTATAGACATTTTCTTAAATTTGGAGTAAGGCCATTTTAACATTGATATCAAGTTTTCTATCGACATGAAAATAAATTTAAGCTTTATAATAATAGCAATTACAATAGTTCACTAAGCAATAATAAATATCAACAATTATATTAATTTAGTAAGTGACACAAAGGCTTTTATGATAAAACAGTTAGAATAAGATTAAATTTATTTAGGTTTTCTGAGATAAGTTAAAAAAAAAAAAACTCTTCTAATGTATTAATTAGTAAAGCAAAATATATACCACAGATTCATTAGTACAATTACATAAATAATTAGTTGCCTAATAAATTAGTTAATTATATACATTTCGGGAATAACAAAAGAAACTAAAGTGTACAGTGCATTTGGGACATGAAACTACTAAGGGTGGAACTAATTGTGATATCTTAGGGTATCTTATTTACGTTAAAAAATATAAAAATAATGAGGTACTAGGTACTATCTATTTTTAATAACCGATTGCTTCAACATTGCTTGAAATCATGGGCTTACAAAAATTCATGGAGTACACAAGCAATTTCTATAATAGCTTATACAGTTTTATTTAACGTTAAGATTGGTAAGAAACCTATAAAACAGCAATATAAAAAATATATCATAGGCAATGGAAATTGAATGAAAAAATGTATTCATTTAATATTTTGAAAACTTAATAGAAAATCATTCCTTATTTATTATTATGGATAATAATAAAACTCTAGTAATATAGAAAAGAACTGTACATATTACAAAACAAAATATCTTAGCCCCATCAAAAGCAATGAATTTCCTGGTATATTAAAAAATCTCTAGCTAACTCAAATTTATCTATCGACATGAATCACAAAAATTTTAGGTCATGACAATTTTCAGCTAACAAGAACACTGGTTAACTTTAAATTATTAACAAGAATTTATTCTTTTACGAATATTTATTAAATATTGCTGAGGAGACCATAAGACCATAATAAGACCATATTTTCTAAATATGTCTCCAAAAAAATAAAGAAAATCGATCCAATTAAACTTTTTTTTAGAAATAAATGGAAAATATTAAAATACTGAAAAGTTTGTGCTCAGATAACTGTGACATAAATATTTTATTATTAATGTTCTGATATGAATCTAATCAACCATTATGAAATACAGTAAATTTTCAGTATTATGACTGAAGAATACTTCATATTCTCCAAGGTAAAAATAATGCCTCATTGAAGGAATATGATCCTATATAATTTTTTTTATTTTATAAAGTAGGTAAAGTTACTTGTAAATACATATTCTGTCTTTACTTTTTTTAATATTGCATTTTTTTTTTCTTCTGATGTACATATTTCTAATAGTTATGTTATATGTTAAGGAACACTTTTATCTACTTAATAAGGAGAATAAACTTTCTCAGAATTATGAAGCTAACTGCACAAACGGGCTCTCCTTTTATTATTAGTCCTTGAAAGATGTATAAATAAGGATAGGTCTTTAAGTTTGGGTCCCTAATGACTGCTCTAAGTATTTTCGATGTCTCTACAATCCAGTCGATTCTGCTCTCAACCTTGTTGATGTGTGAATGGTAGAGATTGTTTTCTCCAAATTATGGCCATCAGGAAACAATATGGTTTATCTCTTTTTGTTCCCCTCAGTATTTGCAGCTAAATGTTTTATGAAATTTAATTTTGGGGAAATACTATTGGTTTCATGAGATTTAAACAGTCAATTTCAAGAAAAATATTTTGCTGAGTTTTTATCTTGTATAGTAAAAAATATTTTAGTTTATATATATATATATATATATATATATATATATATATATATATATATATATATATATATATATATATATATATATATTGTAATGTACACCTTTATTGGAAGTGGGTCAAAATGATTTAATAAATTAATGTTGAACAATTAAAAGGCAAGCTAATCAAGTTCTATCATTCAAGGGAAAAGAAAATGGCTGTTCTGTAGTTTCCCAAGAAGGAAAATCCCAAAGAGGAGAGGAACAAAGGTTTTTGTTTTGGCAAACAGTTGTTGTGTGACTGGAGTGAAGAGAGGTTAAGAGAAGATATCCTATCCTGGCTCCAGTGGGTAAAACCCAGTAATAGTTTTACCATCTTAGAAGATCTTGTTTGGCAGGGAGAATAGTTGTTTGGAATTGCAAGAAAGAGGATTTCCCAGAGAGCTTTAGTTGAGTGGAAGAATAGTGTTACCATTTTGGGATTTGTGTTTGGCAGAACATAAGAAAATGTGTGAAGACAAATGAGTTCAGTGCAACAAAGGAAGAAACATTGTATGTAGAAAAAAGATTAGCTTGTCAATTCATATTTGACTTTATTTTTAAACCAGTGTTTAATTTTAATATAAATAGTGTAAATAAAAATAGTTTTTCTGCGTTGATCTGATTGTCAGTAACCCACACATGAGATAAATAAATATATTAATTCTCTTATAATTTTGTTTGTTATTACACAATCTCTTATTTACTTAGGAAGTATCCCAATGGTAAGAAGTGAGCTTCCGAGGTTATATTATTATTATTTGTATAATATAAAAGAGATGTTACAATATATATATGTATATATATATATATATATATATATATATATATATATATATATATATATATATATATATATATATATATTTGTCTTCAATTCTTCATCTGCACCGGTCATGGTAATGACAATTTGACAAGCAGATTTGTTGTTAGGTAGAAAATGGCATGATAGACATGACGAAGAATGGAGCCCAGTAGCACCTCTTCCCTGGCCTGTTTACATCCTAAAATCAGGAAAGGAGATTTCTCATCCAGCTCCTTTTCAGTCGCCTCCTGATGAGCATTTCAGCTGTGGCCATGTCACTGATATGTCCATTGTGATGTCCGTGTAATTTAAGATGAAATCGGGAGTAGAGAGTACGTATGTGCCGGTCAATGGTTGGTTTTCTTAGGTCGGTATGTAAAGTCTTGTTGTTGACATACCAGGGAGCTGCAGTTATTATTCTTAAAATTTTAGATTGAAAAGATTGTAGTTTTTGTAAGTGAGTCTTTTTAGCTGAACCATAAATCTGTGAGGCATATTTATATAATATGACATGATTTTTTCCTCAGCTATTTTCTAAAACTTAAGTATTTCATCAATTACATTAAGTAAAGCCATTTTATCAATCAGAATAATAAATTATTTCATGAGATTATAGTAACATAAGAAAGTTTTTTTTTTTTAAAACTGCAATTAAAGATATGAAGAATCACGTAAGCTTGGACAACAGACAGTAAGTACCGATCTAGACGAACAGATTTATTGTTATTACAATTACTGAAAATATTCACCTTATACTAAGAATTGCCATACAATTTTTATAATAAACTTTATCATACATAATGGTCAGATCGGTTCCTATATTAATTAAGGGATATAAATGGCAAACTTCAAAGCTCATACAATGATAACATGTTTTAAAAATAATTAATATTACAACAGCAAAATGGAGTTAGAGGCAAATGGATAAATTAAAAGCAAGTGCTCAATCAAGGTAATGTAAACATAAAAAAAAAAAAAAAAAAATACATATAAAATAAATTCAACTAAGGAGGGATGGATATCAAACTAAGCGAAAACACAAAATCCGATAATAAGGGGCAGTACCTGATGTCAGAGCTGCCATCGCCACGGTGCTATCTTACACCTTATATCAACTTTCCCAATTTCTAAAAAATTAATACACTTCATTATCACGACCAACACCAAGCCAACATTTAACTATAGGCTTCATCAAGGCAATAACTATATCAGATAATGTTAGTTATGAATGTTTCAATTACATCCATTCTTCCAGAATCCTGATGCAGTCTCTATTTTAATTGATGATTGAATTAGTTCCTTAAATGTCATTTTCATAATAGAAACATAGAATTTTGATGATTACACGGTTATATTTAAGTTTAAAATTATGGCTATTAAACAGAAAATTACTAAACACATAGAATAAATTGATTTTC
This sequence comes from Nezara viridula, assembly GCA_928085145.1. Taxonomy (NCBI): domain Eukaryota; kingdom Metazoa; phylum Arthropoda; class Insecta; order Hemiptera; family Pentatomidae; genus Nezara; species Nezara viridula. The sequence goes on from OV725082.1 coordinate 81,456,720, forward strand.
AATAAATAAATTTTAAATAATTAATTAACTCTAAGTGGAGTCTATTAAACTTAAATTAAAGAAATTCCTAGTTGTTTTTGAAGGTATTTTGTAATACATATGATTAAAAAAATAAAATGAGTTTAACATTCTAACTATAAGACTATATAACAAAATCAGTTTTGTTTTATGACAGTTCTGCGCATGCGTTAACCTTACACATATACTCTTTATTTCGTCTCTTATTAAGTGACTTTATTAACAGTGAAATAATTCATGTTATATGTGAAAAAGTAGTGTAAACTGTTAAGTTAACAATTAAGTTGAAACTGGACATAAACAAGGTGAGTAATCACTTATTTATAACGGCATTGTGAACAATGTAAATAGACCTGAGGATAGTGATAGATAACAAGCCGGCCATATACATTCGTTAATCCGACCAGTGGGCTGCTGCCCTTTGGCGGAAGCAGATCTACGTTACTTAGACTTCCACAAACTCGCGTAATATATACGTAATTGATAAAGGACATTTTTTTTTTCCAAATTATTACAGTTACCTCTAATTAAATTAATATGAGATGCGCTATTTTCATATGGTAATGTCGAGCAAAGGTAACAATCGAACTTTAAGATCTAGGAGTCTCGATACCACAAAGAGTTCACCCATCAAGAAAAGGGCTAGACGCTCTAAAAAAAATACCCCGCCAGCTACACCAGAGAGCTCAGTTGACGAAGTTGAAAATCAACCTGGCACATCACAAAATATGTCAACACAAGCTATACCAATACAAGGTACGCTAGAAGAATCGCCTTTTTTTACAGCTAATCCATTCCAAGTGCTGTCAAACACACAGAATGAACAAATGGAAGCAGTATCCATCCCTAGTGAACCTAAACCTCCACCAATATTCGTTAGAAATATAAAAAATTTCCAATTAATGTGTCAACAATTAAATAATACAGTGGGCTCAGGTAAATACGTATGCCAAAGCCGCACTAATGACACGAAATTAATGCCTGACACCCCAGATACGTACAGAAAAATTGTCAAGTATTTATCTGACACTAAGGCGGATTATCACACATATCAACTGCGCCAAGAGAGAGCGCTCAGGGTGGTGATCAGGAGATTACACCCATCAACACCGCTGGATGCCATTAAAGAAGAACTAACTGAGATGGGGTTCCGTGTTCGACAAATAGTGAATATATTCAAGGAAGATAGAGAACAGCCTGGTACAAAAAATAAAATACCGCTCCCACTATTCTTCGTTGACCTTGACCGAACGCCCCAGGTCGAAGAAATCTACAAGGTCACACGCCTTTATTACACTAGCGTTGTTGTAGAAAAGCCCTACACTAAGCGCGACATTGTACAATGCCATAACTGCCAGGCTTATGGTCATACGAAACGCTATTGCCACCACATTCCTAGATGTGTCAGGTGCGGTGATCAACATAAAACTGAGGACTGCCAGAAGTCCAGAAGAACACCAGCAGTATGCGCTTTATGCCACCAAGGGCACCCAGCGAACTACAAGGGTTGCCAAACATATAAGGAACTGAAAGCAAGAATTTATGCAGCTCCAAGAGAAGAACGGCCATCCAGGCCACCAAGACAACCCTCTAGAACTGTAAATACAAGAGTGTCCTATGCTCAGATGTTCAAAGGAGACACTGCACCCACACAAACTCAGGCCCTGCCACAAGAACCTCAACCTCGAGTATTCACATCTCAACCACAAGACCCTTATCCCATCTCTGAACCTAGGCCTAATAACCAGACATTCATTCCTCCTCCTCCCAATGCCACTGACCTCACAAGCCTATTGACTTCTTTCCTCTCTGAATTCAGGTCACTCATCACTCCTCTCATTTCCTTGCTTACCAATGTTGTATCCAACCTCATCCCACTGTCGAGAAATCCTTAAATGCCCCCAATCAAATCCCTCTCCGTTCTCCTTTGGAATGCGAATGGTATTCGAAATCACGTCAACGAACTAACAATCTTATTACAGGACAAAAACATTGATATAGCATTAATAACTGAAACTCGACTTACCAACAAACGACCACTTAACATCCCCAACTATCATATCTATCGAACCGACCATCCTGATGGAACAGCACATGCTGGCACTGCCATAATTATCCATCAATCCCTTTCCCATCATCTATTCCCTTTGCTAACCCATAATTTCCTACAATCCACTGCCGTGATAATCCAAACTTCCCTTTACCCAATAGCAGTAGTCGCAGCATACTCCCCGCCTAAAATACCCATCTCAGAATCCCAATTAACTTCCTTCCTTAACTCCTTAGGACACCACTTCCTTCTAGGTGCAGACTTAAATGCTAAACACCAGCAATGGGGAGCCAGAACCACAAATTCCCGAGGACGAACATTGCTATCTGCACTTAATTCCCATCACAGCAACATCCTCTCACCCAATTCTCCCACATACTGGCCAACAGATCCTAACCGCAATCCCGATCTCCTAGATTTTTTCATCCACAAAGGTCTAGGGTCCCTTCATTATTGCATCTCAAGACTTGATGATCTTTCCTCAGACCATAGTCCCCTAATCCTAACGGTCTCCACATCACCAATTCCCAAACCACCTCCACCTTCATTTATCAGGGGGCCAGTTAATTGGAACCTCTTCCGTCAAATATTGGATGATAATATTGACCTCAGAGTTTCCTTAAAAACACCCGCAGACCTAGATGAAGCAGTATATTCCATGACTACCTTGATCCAACAAGCAGTTTGGACTGCATCTTCACCTTATCCTTCTAAAAAATACCGCAAAATAAATCCTCTACCCCAAGACCTACTGGACCTTATTAATAGAAAACGATGCTCTAGGACCATCTGGCAAAGAACCAGGCATCCTGATGATCGGAAATCATATAACTATTATTCCAAGCAGGTAAAACAAAAACTGGCTACGTTTAGATCCCAATCCTATAATTCCTATCTTTCCTCACTATCTGCAAGTGATAACTCCCTCTGGAATGTAACTAAAAAAATCCTTAAATTCCAATCCATTTCCCACCCCCTCCGCCGTGATGATGGTTCCTGGGCTTCGTCAGATGAGAATAGAGCAGAAGAGTTTGCTAAACATCTATCGTACACATTCACTCCTCATCCTGAACTCCATCCCTCCCATACTGCTGAAGTTAAAGAATTCCTCTCTTCACCGATTCCTCTCTCCTTACCTCCTAAAGCCGTCAACCCCTCTGAGGTCAAATTCCTTTTAAAGAACCTAAAACCTCGCAAATCTCCAGGACACGATCTCCTTACTTCCCAGATCCTCAGACAACTTCCCAAAAAAGCAATTATATTCCTTACATACCTATTCAACTGTATCCTCCGCACAACCCACTTTCCTCTGGTGTGGAAACACTCCATAATTATCCTCTTTCCTAAACCAGGTAAACCTGTTAATTGTACATCATCCTATAGACCGATAAGCTTACTTCCGATCCTTTCCAAAATCTTTGAGAAAATCCTTCTCAAACGCATCCTACCCATACTGGAATCCCACAATATCCCTTCCCATCAGTTTGGATTCCGCTCAAGACACTCCACTGTCCAACAAGGCCTTCGCGTTGTGGACCACATATCCTCTGCACTTGAAAACAAGCAATATTGCACTGGTGCCTTTCTGGACGTAGCTCAAGCTTTCGACCGGGTGTGGCACGATGGCTTGCTTTTCAAGCTCAAAACCCATTTACCTCAACCCTTGTATCTAGTCCTCAAATCCTACCTTTCAAATCGCTCCTTTCAAGTCCGCTGCGGCACTGAACTCTCCAAACATTATCCAATTGAGGCTGGTGTCCCACAAGGCAGTGTCTTGGGCCCAGTTCTCTACATCCTTTTTACCGCTGACATCCCTTCAAGTCCTGATACCTTCCTAGCAACATTTGCTGATGATACTGCCATCCTATCCTCCCACTCGGATCCTCTAATTGCGTCCCGGAACCTGCAAAGACACCTCTCCTTCATTGAGCAGTGGTGCAACAACTGGCGCATCAAAATTAATGAATCAAAATGTAAACATGTAACTTTCACTCTTCGACGCAGATCCTGTCCTCCAATCCTTTTTAATTCAATTCCTCTTCCCTACTCAGACACAGTCCGATACCTTGGCTTCCTTCTGGACAAAAGACTGACTTGGAACCCACATACGAGACTTAAAAGACAAGAGCTTAACCGACGATTTGGTCAGCTATATAGACTACTAAACAGAACATCTCATCTCTCAACAGAAAACAAATTATTAATCTACAAGACCATACTGAAACCTATCTGGACCTACGGACTTGAGCTGTGGGGGACAACTAAATCATCGAATATCAAACGCATCCAATCCTTCCAGTCTAAAGTCCTTCGAACAATAGTCAATGCTCCATATTATGTCACGAACAAGACCCTACACCATGACCTTAACATCCCATATGTCCATGACATCATCCCATCCAGATTCTCCAACTTTCACCAGAACCTCATACATCATCCCAATCCTCTAGCCCAATCCCTATCCAGCTCCGAGCATCCATACCATCCCCCTCGAAGGTTGAAAAGGCAGAGGCCTCGAGATCTTTTGTAAATATGCCTTTGGAGTCCTGGCAATGGCCAGCTTCTCCACTCATGTCCTGAGCGTCTGTGGCTCTAGTGCCCTCTTCCAGTCTCCACTGGCTTCTAATACTAGTGATGCGGCTGGAAAAGTGGCGCTGGGATCTTCCGGAGTCTTGCTTTGCCTTCCACGTGTGGGGGAAAAAGCCTGGTTCGGAGATTCTTGGGCGAATGTATATATTGTATATAGTTATGATTGTGTTTAGAAGTTTTTATTTTATTTTATTTGTTTATTATTATTATTTTTTCTTTTCTTTTTATTTATCTTCTTCATCAGTATTATTTAATTACTTCATATATTTATATTTTTTTCTTTATTATTTGTATATATTGTATGAATGAGAACTTTTAGCCCTAATGCTTATAGCCCTCCAGCAGTGGCTGCATGTATTATTATTCAATAAATAAATTAAAAAAAAAAAAAAAAAAAAAAAAAAAGTTTTGTTTTATAATATAGCTAAACATTTTTTTATCTTTATTTGCTATATTTTTCATCTTGCCTGTCACATGAATAATTAGTCCGTAGTACAAACCCTTTTTTATTAAATTATTAACATCCAACTGAAACTTTGTAAATAGCTTAATCTCATCACAACCTACAAATATTTTATTTATGAAAATTCTCGGGATTGGAAGTCGTTCAGCGTGACCTACACCCCCAAATTGTCAAAATAACGAGATTATATAGGCCGAATGGCTCAATATTTTTAAAGGCCATCTTTTTTCTAGACTTTATGCTCAAGTTACCTCACGATTAAAGAGGAAGGAAAATGAGTATTTATGAGTTTTTAGTACCTAATTAAATAGACAAAGTTTGTCGACCTACATATCGAAAACGCCCCAATTCCAAGAATTTTCGTAAACAAAATGTTTGTAGGTTGCGATGAGATGAAAGTATTTAGGAAGTTTCAGGTGGATATTAATAATTTGATAAAATGAGGTCTGTACCACGGACTATATGACAATGGATGTTTACTTCGATCTTTGTGATTATTTTTCTGAGACTAAACTTTACTCATTAAGTTATAATTTTGGTAATTTTTTTTATTATTTTGAGACTCATACATTAAAATATGTGTTTTTATTACGTTATTTCTATTTGATATTTTCTCATTAAATCAAAATAAATTATTAGATCATAGCTATATACATATCAGACAAATATAGGATTCCAGAAGAGATAGATGCTCATTTTAAAACAAGTCTGACATAACCCCTGCATGATCAAATACTTCTATTTCAGTTCCACGTTTAAGATGAACATATTCTTCGAACACAATAATAATATTAAAACAACTTACTGTCATGGCTATTGTTGTTATTGGTGGTCGTATTATTATTATTTGATTCTGTCAGAGAATCAAGAGAACTCGCTCGGGTGCTGCCGACCCTGTCATCTTCGACTGTCAGCTGAGGCGAAGTTATCTGCTTCCATTTGGCCAAGCCAGCTCCCTCGTTCACAGCTAGCTTGTTAGCTATAACTACAAAAAAAAAAATATTATCATCTAAATAAATAAATAAAAAGGATTAACAATCCTCGAGGCACAAACAAATCCTCAAGGTTGAACCTTACACAGAACACCCACCTACGTTTGGGTTAACCATTTTGAAACTTTCCACTTGGATTAAATCTGATTATCCATTCAGGGATAGGCTTCAATCCACTTTACATCCACATTCCATTCACCATCTATTTATCACCTAAATCATACTTAAAGGGAGCAGACAAGTTATTTGATATTGCTCCTATCCAAGTATTCTACGAAATACTTCATTTTCAAAAACTTTAAGGCATTATTCTTCTCTTGATTTAAGCAGCCAAATTTTGTACTAATACAGAATAATAGAAAGCTTGTCCACAATAATAGAAAGAAAGATAAAGCTTGTTCATCCATCACAGCATTATGTCTTAGGAAACCACACTTTTCAAGCTGTATAAAGCTTCACCTATCTCGGGTCCATAATTAACAAAAGCAATAACGAAGAGGAGGAAATAGGAGCTAGAATAATGGCTGCCAACAGAGCGTACTTTTCTCTAGCGAGCCTTCTGAAAAGTAGATTGTTAAGTCGTACAACGAAGTTTAGGATATACAGAACAATTATTCGGCCAGTTGCAACATATGCGTGTGAAACATGGACTCTAACAAAGGCATCTGCTGAACGAATAGATCGGTTTGAAAGGAAAATACTAAGACGGATAATAGGACCTAAACTGGAGGAAGGAGTTCTCCTCTTGAGAACAAACAAGGAAGTATACTCAATGTACGGTAATCTGTCTATCTACCAATTCGCTCGAGTGCAACGAATGAAATGGTTAGGACATGTCCTGAGAATGGATGAAGCGAGGACAGCGAGAAGGCTTTATCAGGAGAAGCCGGAGGGAATTAGGTCTGGGGGAAGAACGAAGGCAACATGGATAGATAATGTAAAAGAAGACCTGAGAAAAAACGGCATATCCATAAGGTGTGCAGCCAACAGGGATGACTGGTAAAAGGGAATTGAGCAGGCCAAGGACCGCTACATGCGTCTGTTGTGCCAGTAATGAATAAATGGATGACAGAATAATAAAAAATACCATTAGTTTATTGCAAAGTTATTTAGTGACAATTTATAACCTTAAATTACTAAGAGCTTCGATGAACTTTCCGTTTACTGCATATTGCCGGTTTATAGTAAAAAGTCACTAAGATTATTGTTTTTGTGAATTTTGACTTTCTTTATCGATATAAAAACATAGTAAGTGCACGAAAATGACACAAAACCTTTTGCATAACAAATATTGTTACTCTGATTTCATGGAGGGAAAATTCTAAAAAGTTCTTAATTATTTAAGATTATGAAATGCTACCTAATGACTTTTAGCAATAATCCGATAATATATTTATTGATAAATAAGGTCAAAATTCATATACGTTCTAAAAAGTTCAGTACCGAGCCAATAAACCCACGATGCAATGGTAGGTTTCTATATTCTAACTTTTAGATTCCTTGAATAAAATAAGTAATTTTACAACCACGAGTTAACAAGTATTGATTGCCTAAAACCTGTCCTTGATTTCCTCTTGGAATTCATTTTCATCATATTGTTGATCTCAGATACTTAAATATCTTATTTAGCATTTCAACTTAATTATTTTTTATTCCTTTACAATTACATTCAGTCCAGTTATATGAATATTAACAAAATTGTCACAACTTTTATAATTAAAATGGATAAATTTTATTTTATCTATAATAATTTTGAAACCATGTTCTTTTCTAGTTTTGATTAACATTGTACTCAATCATTAATCATTGCACCTTTTCCTAACATTATGAAAACTCATTATCTTTTATATATTATTTTTTTTATTATTTTATATTATAACAATGGAAGGGGCTCCTTAATCTCTTACAGGTCATTTTAGCCCTTACAAAATATTTATGTTACATCAAATTAAATTAAATTTAACAATGAATTGAAAACACAAAATATTTAAAACGAGTCAGCAAAATTTAAATTTTGTTGTATAGGTAAGTTATTTGTAGAAATTTAAACAGTTTTTTTGCCAATTTGGTGGTATTTTTCAAAATTTCGGTTATGTTATTCCCCAATTTAACTTCATTCCGTTGTGTTTCATATGCATTACACTTGGTCAAAATGTGCCTGACTGTTAAATTGACCTCGCAGCAGAGACACTGTATTATCTTTTATATAATATAATACACTTTGTGAGTCATATAATTATTAATTTTCAGTTAAGGTTCAATTAATTAATTTTTTATATTAAAAAATGTTTTAATTAAAAATCATCATTACCTGGTGGAGGAGTGATCTGGGGTATCCTGTTCCAATCTTTATTGAAGTCTCTTTGAAGCATAGCCTTAGTTTCCATTTCAAACCTCCAATAAAAAATATTGATTATTAAAATTTCTAAAATCAATTAATAGCAATATCCTCAGAAATTAAAATAGGATCCATTTGAAAAAACATCTGATATAAAATTAACTATAAGCAAAAATAGGATTTGACATTAGGGTAAAAGCAGCAGTAGTTGACAATGTACCAATACCTCACGTCCTCCTTGAAAAATGGGTATAATAAGATTTCAGGACCTCCTAGACCTCTATATTTTTTCCTTAATTTGTGTCATTTGCTTTAATCTATCCTGGAACCATTAGCGAAATAATGGTGGATGAAGTAGGAGGTTCCCTTATAGTCCACTTAGTGTCCAAGGAACAGCAATCTATTGATAAAGGAATCATATCATGACTTTGTCTCTTTCTCTTTAACTACTTCCATTTATCTCAAAATTTATGTTTTATTTTTTCTTGGAGTATTTTTAGATTAGGTTTTGTCTGTTTTTAACCTACATTACTAAAGGAATTTCAGAATTTAATATCTATCTTTGAGTTCTACCAATGGGTAGTTTCTCTTCATGTTGTACATGCCATGTTACAAATTTCTCATTTACTTATTGTATTCTCTATGTAATACAGTTGTAAATTCCATTGAAATAAAAAAAAAAAAAAAAAAAAAAAAAATATCTATCTTAAATTGAAGAATATAAAATTTCAACAATTTATTTTGTATAATTACATCCTTGTTCTCATCCCTGTCAGCTATAGGAACATTTCAAATCAAACAGTTTCAGCTACTGGTATAACAAAACTATTCTCTAAATTTATTTTTTTAAATAAAGGAGAATGCTTCTTGTTTTTTGATATGTCTTGGTAAGGTGAGAAGTAGTTCTATAAGATAAATCCAAGAAAAATGCAATAACATCACATATTTAAGTTTTTACACCTAAAAGTTCAAAGAAATTTTCTTAAGTATGTCAACTACTGATGTTTTTACCCTAATTGCATATGAACACATAAGCACACATACAGAAATTTTGGTAAAGTATTTGAAGAATAACTATTCAGTAACTTACTGAAAATATCAAATTCAGTCCAAGTTGGTTATTTAAAAAAAAAAAAAAATGTAGCATACTCCATTCTTACAAACTGAATTCAATAATTTGAGCTAACATCAGGTAATTATTTTAATAATAAGAAATAAATATTGTTACTTTAAAGCAGAGATCTTCAAACTTTTTGGCCCACAGGCCACATTGAGAATTCCACTAAGTCCCGCGGACCGCAATGAGATCTACAATAAGTCCCATGGACCGCATTGAGATCTACAATAAGTCCCGCGGACGGCATTGAGATCTACAATAAGTCCCGTGGACCGCATTGAGATCTACAATAAGTCCTGCGGACCGCATCGAGATCTACAATAAGTCCTGTGGCCTGCATTGAAATCTACAATAAGTCCTGCTACTACATTGAGATCTCCAATAATTCCAGCGAGCCATATTGAGACCTGCACCAAGCACCCTGAACCATAAGTTGTGATAAAGAAATGACTCTCCAGCTGTGAAATGAGCTTTCTGAGAGAAACAATTCATGTAATAAATGGTGTAGAGATATTCTGTTTGAGTAATTTTCTTAATTTTGTATTTTTAAACAATTGTAAAATTTTAACATGTAATCTAAGAGACTTTCGAGGGCCGGCTTGGAGACCCCTGCTTTAAAGAATGATTTAAACTATTTTTATATAAATAAAAGCAATGAACTCAATGATAACATACTTTCTAATTCTCTCCTTGTAGGCTTCTGATAGGCCTGTGTAGGTGAGTATGGTCCCGTCGCTGGTCGGTGGCTGAGGCGGCGGCGACTTACTTGGTCTTGGTTCCTTAACCTCTCCTCCATCAGTCTTGTCCGAAGGTATCTCTTTGTCTGAACAATACAAAATATAATATTATTCATTATTACTAAGGCATAATACTAAATATATACGTAACTTTAGTTTATAAAAAAAAAAAACAACTAAAGTGTGTGTTTTAGTCCACACGATAGAAGTAAAAACATCAACAAGGTGAGATTAATAATATGGAATATAAATAATAGCTCATTATTTCCTTCACTTACAGTATTCACGACTGATTTTTAGTTTCTGAGATATTTTAATTCATATCTCTAATAAAACTCGTTATAATTTGGTTTTCAACACTATTTTTTCCTTTTCCCCTCCCTAACACAGGTCGCGTTCAGATACAATTTTGAATAATGGCTCATTACAGAGAGGATGAAATGATGAACATTTCGCTTGCTAACAATATGCAGATCAGAGATTTAGTTTTTGAGATATTTTAATCCATTTGTAAAACACTTCAATTAGTCAACTGCAGCCGACTTTACTGTTAGCGTTTTAGCGTTACTAATCGGAGATCTGATAGCTCAATCTAATTCGCTCTCCAGAAAAGAAGTTTTCACTTCAAAAATCCTAAAAAGAATTGGCACGATGTGCTTGACTGAAAAATAATTAGTAGCTCTAGATTTTAACTATTAAAGTTGTAACTAAATACAAGTAATTTTTAAAAATTCAATTTTATGAAAACAATGATTAGGTTAATAAACTTTTAAATTTATATTATAATAATAAAAATAAACTTAGCAAAAATTATCTTAATACAGAATAATATTTATAATAATTTAATTCTAGTTTTGTTTAACTAGTAGGTTTTGTTGATTTAATTTAGTTAGTTTTGTAGGTAACAACTTAGCAGAATGTTTACATACATTCTTATAACGATATCCTCTCGTAATTGGCAAATGAAAGTATGACATTGAAATGTAATTAACAGCAGAGATCTCTAGCAAAGAAAGCAGAGATTTAACATGACTTGACAGCATTAAAGTATCACATTGAATTAGCTTTGGATAAGAGCAAAAATTAAAAATCTTGATAACTTAATCAATAAAAACTATTCCATTTTAGTAAGAACAAAATTTAGGCTGAAACGAAGATACTTACTGTTAATGTTTGCTTGGGCATGGAGATCTATCGCTCCTGGAAATAATACAGAGCCACGTACCCCAGAGGCGATGGCACCAGCGATGCTGGTCGCAACTGACTTATTGTCGGTTGATCCTGGATCGCTTTCCTTCCTTCGCTGTAGGAGAATCCCTCCAATGCTCTCCTTTTTATCACCTTTCTGTAAACAGTCATCATACTGATACAATACAGGATATATTACAATTTCAAAATACGGATTCAACAGTCAATTCTGTATATTATTATTGTAACTGACAAGTTCTCTTATATTTTATCAAATGTACTAATGCACTGATGATGCCTCGATAGACAAAAATTATCTTCTCTGCTTTGCACAAAACCTATCTTGGCCTAAAAAATGGTTAAAATATTAAATAGTATAGCTTTATTTATACTGTTATTAGCTTTTTCGAAAAAAGACAGAATACACACGGAATATAAAACTCCCAAACACTACTATAAGTATTATGAAAAAGCCTCATTTTTAATTATTTCTGCCCACATGAATTTAAATTACCCTAAAAAAGACCTATGAAACTATGACCTATGAAAAGACCTATATACTTGGAATAAATAAATAAATTTATTAAACCAATATTGACAAAATGAGATTATATTTGAATAGTATTCAAATCCAAATAGTTGGTACAGAACCAAATTTATTCAAATCAAGTTTATTCGATAGTAATCAATAGTTAGTTAATTAATGATAATTACAATGAAATAATAATACTTTTTTTATTTTTCTCAGTAATGAAAAAGTTGTAATTGCAATTTAAAGATTTTTTTTATCCTCCCCTTCCTTGCCTTTTAGGCTATACGGGAGTTTTGCAGAGACAGAGGGTAAGGGCGGGAGATTAATAATGCCAGAGTTAAAATCCCCACGGCACGGGGACGCGAACTCGAACTTAATTTATTAAATTATATCTTTAATCAGGATGGTGGGCAACGGTGGTGCTGTGCACACGTGTTTGCCCGCTCGACCACCCAGCCCCCATAATTTAAAGATTTGTTATCTGAAATCAAATAAATTATAAAATATTAAAAAGCAAAAACCTAAAAGATAGAAGCAATCTAGAACACCAGAATCTTCCTTCATAACCTTTCACCTTCATGCAGTTTGCTTCATTGAACCTTGATACACATTTCTCAAGTGGTTGAAAATAACCTTACAGGATTTGGATGAGCAAGAAACGAGAGTTGGAACAGTGATAGGAAGGCCAAGGGATGAGAGAGAGCAGCAGGATGTGGAGTGGGTATGTGGTGAGCCTTACGGTTGGTGAGGTATGGTCTTAGCTATTATTTGGCCAGGTCTGACTCACTGCAACCAGAAGAAAAAATCCTTCAATACAAAATCAGACATTCTTAGTCTAAGATGAAAGCCCCAAAAAAGGACTGATATACACTGAAAGGATCATACTGCCTAGCCCTAGAAAATAATTGCCATAAAGTCTCATGAATATATTTTAGCAGCTTAGACTCATCAATGTATTTAAACCAGTGCTTGAAATGGAAAAAAAAACTTTTATTTTTAAATCAGAATTTTCATAGTCGATAGTGTTCAGTTCTTTTGGAACTAGAACTTTTCTCTTCCAACTTTTCAAATAAACCTTTTACAGAACTATTATTTAAAAAAAAATATGACTTTCATTCACAGCTGCTCAAACAAACAACATGATGAATCATGTGTAGTTTATTTAAGACAAATTATAACTCTAATCTAAGCCCAATTACTATTTATTTTTAATTTAATGGAACTTTTTTAAAGAACTTGAATAAATAAAGGTTAAACTTTTACCGTAAACCTGGAACTTTATTACAAAAAATTCCTTAGAACTTTTATTTTAAGAACTTTTTTCCTAAAATGTTTCACAAAAACTTTTAAAATGAAACTTTTTTCCTTAAAATTTCAACTCCTGGTTTAAAACATTATTTTTAAGTGACAATTTTTTGTTCAACATTTAGAACTTTTCTCATTTAAATAAAATATAAAAGTTTATTTTAATGAAAAAAAAAGTTTTTAAACTAATTTTTATAACTCTGTTTAGCATTCAGGTCGAAGATTTAAAAAAATAGAGATATTAGCAAAAGCAACTTTCACAGGATTTAAATCCTACGATCATCATGTTATTGCAAATATATATAATAAATGAAAATAATGATAAATGAGCTGGGTAGGCTAAAAATCACGAATAAGGACTGCTTGGATAGAGAAATTTTGGGAAAAAAACTAAAAGAGGTTAAGGTTCTTATAGGGAGGAGAGAGAGAGAGACGAGGGAGAAAATGAACTAAGGAAGAGCAAGAGGAACAGTCCAGGAGGATGAAAGAGTATTGGAATGGAAGGAAGGCTGAAGGTGTGAAAAAGAACAAGAAATGATATTCGCTTGGTCCTTGCTGGCCGATTCATGTAAAAATGAAAATAATGATAAGTACCAGAATAAAATTTTGGATATTGAGTTAGAAAAGTCTTCAACTCCAAATCTAAGAGTGACTAGCGAGTAGTCCAGATATAGAACTGATTAAACATTTATGGAATAATTAGAAAACAAAAATAAATAAAAAGGCTGACTTTACTAGACTATTTTTGAAAATTAATGTTATTCTGATGAAAGAATATGAAAATAAACACTCAGGAATTCATGAAAGACTTTAACCAGCAGGTTAATAGCACAAAGAAGGTAAAAATGTAGACCATAATGTAAAAGGAGGAAATATAATATACACCTCATGAAAAGCTCATAAAAAAGAAATAAAAAAAGCTTTTTTTATTAAACTTTCTGTCTTAATTATACTTATAAATTTCTTCCATACAACCCCTAATGTGAAAAACACTTCTGTAAAAAACAAGAAGAATACTAATAATTAGACGATTAAAAATTATTATTTTTTCTCTTTTCAGTATAAAATTTAAAACATTTAAAATAGCTAAATGAGTTTAATATGATTAGTAGAATTAATTTCAGAAGTTTGAAATTAGGAAGAAAAAGCAAATAAATTTGCATGCCTTAGAAAATATTCTTTTGAACATCTATTACACAACAAACAAGACCACAATGCAAAAACATCTAAAGCAATAAAAAACATAAAATAATAAAAGAGTCCATTTATATACACATAAATAATAAAGTACACAAATATATTTCTGGATAAATCTACTATAATATTTCTTGTTAATTATGTAAATTTAATTCATAAATAATGTAAAAACAATTCATAGTTTTTATATAAATCATTTAAATAAATGACATGAACAGAAAAAGCTAAAATTTATTATAAGGACTGCAGTATTCATTCACAAATCCAAGCATGCATGTCTAGGCCAAAAACAAAAACCTGGGACACAGTCAATTCCCCTTAATATGAATACACGGGAACTGAAAAGGTAAACAGTTTTATTGGGCCATTTGCATTTAACTAGATCAAAATTATCTTAACAATAAACAACTGACATTATCTGCACAAAATAATGGGATTCAATCTCCTCCTTTAATTAAACTTCTGAGAATCAAGGCATTAAAGGAATGGATGTTCTTGATGACGTTCTTCTCCCTTGTCAACAAGCATTGTATGCAAATTTATTTGCTTTAACAATAATTCAGTTTAAAAAGTCTCTCCAAAGTTATAAAAAATAAAGGCCATCTGATGAAGCCGATTTCAGGTTTGTCAACAAATTATAAAAGTTACGAAATGAAAAATTGTGATTTCCATTTGCATGATTGTTTTTTAAGTATATTTAATAATGTAATAAAGTATAGGCAAATTAATTATTTAAATAACAACGTTTTATTACCTTACTGTGCACAACAATGATTCTTATTTTAAGAGCTCTGCATTTAATAGGTATCACAATTTATTGCAACTAAATGATTAGGGTTCCAGGATACCTAATTAGATGATGTAAACTATATACAGATTTTTTTTTTTTAATCAAATGGAACATTTTAATTTGATATTTTTTGATTGAAATTTATAATTTTTTAACCCTTTAATGACGGAGAACACATATATGAATCGAGAAAGAGTTCATGCCCTGGTGAGAGTAGATTCACATCACACTCATTGGACTCCCTGAAACGATGGGGTGCTCAGTGATCAATTCTACTTTTAAACTATCTCGTGGCCCTTTCCATGAGGCAGTAGGTAATTTTGGTCGCTGAAGATTATGGGTATTTTGGAACGATGTCCTAAATAAAAACGCTAAAATGATCAGTACAGGTGATCAACAGTATTCCATCGCAGGGGTCACGAAAAAGTGTCTCATAGTACCGTTCTCATTTAATTTAATTTCAATAATTTTCGCAAATATGACAATTTATGGATTTTATGGATTTATATGACAATATTAGGAGCAGTAAAAGAGAATTATAGACGATGGAGGAGAGCCCCAAAACGTTGAGTATGTTACTCAATTAAAGGAAAAATAATTATACTAGGAAGAAAAAGAATCTAAAAAGATCAAAAATCAAAAGCTAAATAGAATCTGTATATATTTATGATATTATCTTTCTTTCGATTTTGTTAGAAATTATGAACTTATTGCTTTAAATAATTATATTGCCAATCTTACTAAAAATTATATAGTAATACAAAGATAATGGATTATTGTTGGAAGAAAAATAAAATATCATGGGTGATAAACATTCAGGACACAGTCTTTTAAAATAAATTTTTAATTTTTTTTAAAAGACTGTGTCCTGAACTGAATCAAGACTGACAACTGAATCAAAGGGATAAAAAATTTGCTCTAAAATTAATTAATTTGGTTCCAGTAGTGGATCCAGGATTTAATTTTGGGGAAATCTTTCTTTTATATGTATAATAATAATTACTTTGGAAGAAAAAGAAAGGAAATAACAACCTATATGAAATGAAGGGTAATAAATATTGAAGACAGTCTTTTTTAAAAAAAAATTTTATTTTTATTAATGCCAACATTTCAACCCAAACATGTGGGTCATTTTCAGAGCATGGTTTGAGCACTGAGGGTGTTCAAGTACTCAAGTTGAGAACATGTTTGGGTTGAAATGTTGGCATAAATAAAAAATTAAATTTTTTTTAAAAGACTGTGTCCTGAATATTTATCACCCATGATATGTAGAACAGTCGACTAGCTTCCTTCAAAAATAAAATACATTAAAACCAATCTCAACCAGTTCGTACAAGATATCAAAACTGGGACAAATGTTCCCATGTTCTAGGAAAATTATTAAAAATATTGTATCGAAGGAATGGATTGAAATAGTAAGGTGCAGGTAGAGCTGAAATCAATTTTTAGTGGACTATCCCTCTTTTAATTACGGACATTTCTTCCTATAACACACTGCGTATCCTAAAATGGGATGAAGGTTAAAAGCAACTTAACATTCAGTGGCTGATCCACCTGAGAAGAGTTGCATCATGTTTGAGGTGAACTGGCTTCAGTAAGTTGATGGGCCTCACCTGTCAATGGCGGGCACCTAGTGAACATGGCTAATGCACTTTTCCAATCAGCTAATCCAGTTTCAAAAATAATTAATAAAAAAATAGCTAACATGCCACAGGTAACAAATATATTTATAATAAAGTAAATTATCTACACATAAATAGACAATGCTAAACTTAAAAAGCCACTGAAAAGGGAAAAATTTGAATCTATTATAAAAAATAACTGTTCCTTAGAGAAGCTATTTAATTATAACAGAATTTAGAACTTTAGAACAAAATATGTAATTTCACTGATTCTGATAATTCAAAGACATGAAAATAAAATGTAACAGTTCATTCTTCAAGAGATGATTTAAAAATAAACAATAAAAATATTTAAAAATGGCTTACATCATTTGGCGAGGTGTCATCGCTGGGAACGGCAGTGGAAGGCAGACTTTTGCGGGTTTTGGACTTCATCATTTTGCGGTTGGCAGCAGTAATGATTGATGAAACGATGTCCCTCCTACTTACTTCACTTTTCATACCTGTACAACAGATCCACATGCCATCTCTAGGAAATCTTCCCTTCTGATTACCCAACTCTACTTCTACGTACTCACCAACTATTCTAAACGCTTTTCAATGGTAGGAAACTGCTTCATAGAGGAAGATGGAAACACACAATATATTTTGGTAACATTTCATATAAACCAATTGTGTCAAACAAAGGCAATTTTATTCTATATTACTTTTTTGAGATGGAGTTGGTCGGGGGAGGGGTGCAGTCACATAAATTCTATATTATTTTATTTGTTACACCAACATTTCGACCCACTTTGTAGGTCTTCATCAGGGCATGGTATCAGCTACTGGTCACCCCGTATGCCAGAAATGGCCAGGTAGGGGGAAAAAAAAAAAAAAAAAAAAAAAAAAAAAAGGTATCAGCTACTGCAGGAAGTAGTTGGTAGACTGGTAGTCGGCAATTATATATTACTTTTTAATTTGCTTTTACAAAATACCTTTGATAAATATTGAACTGAATTCATTCAAATTCATGTGATTTTAACACCTTTTAAAGGAGGAACTATTTAAAAAAATAAAATAAGTTTAAGAGATACAAAAACCATTGAAGTTTGGCGGCCAGGCTTAAAATATTTCTCCATGTAT
Organism: Nezara viridula; assembly: GCA_928085145.1. Taxonomy (NCBI): domain Eukaryota; kingdom Metazoa; phylum Arthropoda; class Insecta; order Hemiptera; family Pentatomidae; genus Nezara; species Nezara viridula. The sequence continues at coordinate 81,474,783 of OV725082.1, forward strand.
AGTTTAAGGAAAAGATGGAGTAATTTGTATGAACTTTTTTACATCAAAAGAATGGAAAAAACTTTGGTAATATGACCTCAAAAATGTAATAAATTTGAAATCCCATAAGCGAGGTAATTGTACAATTCAAGTTTTAACATGAGGTGGGGGCCTGTTTTCGCTTCTATTATGATTTTTTTCTAATCATAAAAACTGAGATTCATGAAATAAAATAAATTCCTATCATTTAATAAAATCAATTAAAATGAAATATGCGGACACAATTTAATAATAAAAAGGGAAAAGAAATAAAGCCAAAGTGAGCGAAGAAAGAACAAAACATAACAGTTAATAGAGAATAGTGCTTCATTTACAATAAACAAGTAAGTATTACTAACATAGATATTGTGTGTTTCCAGCCGAAATTGTTTAAAATCAATTGACATAAAAGGAAAACTAAATCATATTATAGAACAAGCACTGCATGAGCAAATCTTAAGAAATTTATAACGTAAGCTTGAAACATATATATGTGTGTACATATACTAATATGTAAATATATATACACATACACAAACACATACAAAAAAATGCATGTTTACACTTTTTTGAAATGCACATGCAGTGGAATGAACAGCAAAACTGTAATTATATTTCATTTTATAATTTAAAATATTCCAAAGTGCCCAATACAAGCTAAAACAAAATCGTACTCGAAAGTGCACCAGTACCATTCAAAGATGATAAATCCTTACAGAACAGAGAGACAAAGAGTATCATTCCAACATCACATGCACTTCAAAAAGACGAGTCATTAAAATTATACATAATATCATAGAAATAAAATGATAAATTTATAACAAATAAGTGTTCTCTAACTTATTCATACCTGAATACACCACCAGCTATGTAAGATATTTTTAAGAAATTTCATTTGGAACAATTAAACGAGTATTAGTTTCATTGACTATTTTTCCCCTTATACAAATTATAAACCGGTCAATGAACAATTTCAACAAAAAATGTAGAAGAGCTGATAATTTATAATCATCAGTGGTTGGCTATGGGAATTCCATGTCGAACTCCACAGAATGGATCTGAATGTGGGATTCACTAAATTTGAATATTTATTAGACAATTGCATATTTTTTTCTCAAATAATTATATCGCAACAACCATTAGGCTTAATTGTGTTATAATACTACAAATAATAATATATCATTGTATACATCAATAGCTAGAATATCCATCCAAATTCCTAATGAATTTTCTGAAATTTAAAAATTTCATTTAATTTAATTTAACTTTCTGTGGCACCTGCTCTGTCATTGCTACATCAGATAAAAGATTCCACTGGACTCATAAATAATATTTAGTCAAAAAAACGTTTGAAAAGATATTACAAGCAGACAGTAATTAATTAACCCTGAAGGCAGAGAACAAAAATGGACTTCATGGCAGGCAAAGGTTCGATTGTAAATTAGGAAACTGTATGTTATTCTAAGTAAGAAAAACCTTGTCTGCTGTTACAGAGCTGCTGCTTTCAAAAATGGCGGTTAATTTTAAGAATATTAGGCCAGTATTTTGAGGATCGAAACAGGAAATCTATTACGAAAAACATAAAACCACGGTTAACCAACACTGATTTTTACCAAATTTGTTAAAAACTGAGACAAATTACTACAATTGGCTCTGTAACTTGGAAATGTGTTCCTCAAGAGGAAAAACCCATAGAATCAAAGTTGTAGAGCATCAAATTTTGTGTCCAGCAAGTACTAAATAATTCAATGTAGGTCACTTACTCCGAACATAATCTCTAATCTCCCGATGGTTAGAAATCGGTAATGAATGTAAACGTAATTTTCAATATTTCAATGTTGATTTTGATAAACGTTGTGTTAAAAGATATCGATAGGAATAACGAATCCCGATTCGAGATATGTAATTGGTCTGCAATAAAAATGTCAGTACTCTGACACGAATTGATGTCTACAACTTTGATTCTTGATGCTCTACAACTTTGATTCTATGGGTTTTTACTCTTAGGGAACTAATTTCCAAGTTACAGAGCCATTTATAGTAATTTATCTCGGCTTTGAAGAAATTTGGAAAAAATTAGCGTTGGTTGACCGTGGGTTTATATCTCAACACGTAACCAAATTAAAATTTATGTACCTGTTCGACACGAAATTTAATGTTCTTTAATTCATTAAAGAGTAAATTTTTAGCTTAGATGCATGGTTTAGGAGCTATAGATGAAAAACAAAAAAAATCTGACTTTTTTTGGCTGTAAGAAGTTTTCCCTTGGTGGCCTGCATAAGCAATTTTGTTTTTTACATCTCTGAACCCATATATACAAGTTTAAAAAATAAAAGCTTTTCCCACATTTTTCACAATGGATTTTCTGTTTTGATTCTCAAATTACTGGTCTAACATTCTTAATCAGCACCATGTTTTAAAGCAGCGACTCTGGAACGGCAGACAAGGTTCATTTTGCTCAGAATAACATACACTTTCGTAATTTACAATCAAACCTTCGCCTGTGATGAGGTTGATTTTTGGGCTCTGGCTCCAAGGCTAAATGATATAACTGAAAAACAACAGACTATATGTGCTATTAATAGGTATTATATCCTTAAATCTCAAAGTTTGATTATTTTATGGTGTATGGCCTGGCACGTACAGAGGTCGGTATGATGTCGCAACTTTCCACCTCTATAAGTGTGTGCTGTTCTTTGTAGATATTTATTCTCAAAATGTGTTAATTTTAAATAAAATGGGTGTACACACCATTTAAGACTAATTGATTACTGCCATAAAAAAGCAGCCTGCACTGTCAGACCAGAGTTACCCAAATTACCCTGACTAAATTAAAAAGAACACAAGGAAATGAATGTTTAATTTCATGTTTTATGATGAGTAAATTGGAGACTTGGCTTAAGAGAAAAAATTGTTCATGATGTAAAACGTAACAAGCAGTTTTGAGCACAATGCTTTCATTCAAGTGCATCCAAAGATTTATTTTTAGTAAAAAACTTGACACTTCAACTCCATTTTATTTATAATCTTAGAATGTCTCTTCTGGCACAAGTCGTTTATTAACTGCTAGGTAATCCGATTGCTATAAGGGAAAGTAACCTTTCTGCTGGATACTTTGTGTATAAAATACACCACTCTCATACCAACCACCTGTAAGTGAACCAGGCCTAACTTTCCAGAATTTGAGATGATAAAAATAAAAGTAGGAATTTAAATTGTATAGATATTATCTTAGCTAATTGTTGAATAACTGTAAATGGTATATATTCTGACAAGAAAAGTTTTGAGAAATGCTAACAGAATATTTCTTTATAAAATATTAATTCATTGATAACTAATTTCCGATTGATATACTACTAACATGACCGATATATATATATGTATACATAACTAATACCAACCTCCTAGTTTGTGAACATTGCCTAAGAGTAGGGTTTGTTGATTAGTCTCAGATTCAGGAAGGGAATGGTTTTCGTTTGAACTATTGTCATCCAGAATTAAACTTTCTGGTCCATCATCGCTGAAGCACCAGTCAGCCTGAAAAAGAAAATGAAATATGTATATAACTACAAATTAACACATATCACTACTTAAAAACAGTTATTAGTATAAAAACTTTAAAGTGTAAAAAAAAATATAAATGCAAATTTCATTTTATTAATGTATTATGTAATTATAAAAATAAATTTTGATGATCGATTCAATTATATTTCTAAGATTGCTATAGATAAATCTGAACTAGAACATCTTTAATTTTCTCAAGAACAAATAAATATAAGAAAAAATAAACAAGGTAAAAGTTTATAAAATCTGTCAATGTAGGATGCTTTATTTTTTCATTTGTTATATACTGCGCAAAAATGAATAGGAAGATTCTATTTCATGCAAATTTTATCCATTTTAATTAAAATAGGCTTTTTCTTTTGTTCATTAGAGATTCTCTTATTTATAGGTAAACAACAAATATTCTTTATATATTGGTATTATTGCAAGAAACCTCATGTCATATTTAAGGTAAAAGAAAAAAAACCTGTACCACTACAGCCCATGAAGGGTCTTGGGTTCAGTACTATTAAGGGAAAGCAGTGTTTCTTGGCCTACGGTTGTGAAAGGACATGATTTGACCGAGATCATGCTCAACTACCAGGTTTCTCTCCATCAGGGGGCGGGGTGGCCGAATGGGCTAAAGCGTGTGCACCAGTTGCCTGGCAACCGGATCAGAGATTTTGAGAAGATTAAAAAAGCATGAGTTCGCATCCTGGTGGCGGAGGGGATTTTAAATTCCGGCCAGGAAAATCCTGTATAGCCTAAAAGGCGAGGTAGGGAAGGACAAAAAAAAAAGAAAAAAAAAAGGTTTCTCCCTATGATCAATTAATTAAGGATACCCACTTTATAGAGGGTGAGTGTGCCCTAGGAAGGTCTATCTACCCAAGGTCACTCCACGGTCAATGAAACAGAATAAATAATGTTTCTGCCATTAGCCGGAATTCGAACCTGGTATCTTTAGCATTGGAAGCTCACTACCCTACTACTGAGCTACCCCACTCCCCATATATTTAAGGCAATAATATATTTAATATATTTAAGGCATAACTCAGTAAAACCACAAGTAAAATCTGTTTTACCAGGAAAATTAAAGATGGACCGAGTTAAGATTAAAATATTGATTGATACTATCATAATATAAATTCTAATGAACATGAGCTATTGAAAAAGCTTACAGAAGAGATAAATACCAAAACTTTGCTCTCACCCATTTAGAACATTAACTATTAATTTGGAACATTAATATTGTACTTTTAACAAAAAAAAAGTACATAACATTGATGAGGATCTTCAACATTTTTATAATAATGCCCAAGAGCTTTTATAATTCAAAATATTCCTTTACAATACTTTTTTTTTATTATAAATGATGTTTACTCACATGCTGAATAAGTGTTTCGACCACTCTGCATTGGTGTGACATATCAGTGACCATAGTAACCATATTATCATCACCAGCTCGTACAAGAGTCGGACCGAACACAATCGCCAAATTTCTCGCCTCCATCTTATTGATAGCTGAGTGCTCAACAACAAGTTTCAAGTGTTTCATAAGGTGTTTCAATGTTTCTAAATGATGATCTGGAAGCTCATGAACCTGTTAAAAAAATATATATATGTATATAAAATGTAAAATTGCTAAATCTGTCTTGAGTATAGAAACCAGGAGAAAAAAAAAGAAGCTAGGAGCATTGAATAGAATATATCTTAAGTTTTTAAATTAAAAAAATAATATGTGGTAAAAAAAAAAACTGTACTAGTAACAACCCATGAAGGGTTATGGGTTCAGTACAATGTGAGGAAGTACTGTTAAAAGGCCAACGGTTGTGTAGGGAGGTGACGGGCCAATATCACGCTCAACCACCAGGTTTTCCCCCTTAATTAATTATTTAATTAAGAGTGCCCAGTTTATAGAGCCTGGGTCTCCCAGCTCCATGGTCAACCCACGGCTAATGAAAAATTACCAGTCATGACCCTCATTCGAACCTGGGACATTGAGCTCTGGAAGTCAGTGCTCACCCACTGAGCTACCCCACTCCCTAATATATGGTAAATATAAGTAAAAGATTTAGAGATTAATAAAAAAAGAAACTAAACCAAAGAAACAGACTAGTTTTTATCAATTTTTTTTTTTTTTTCCCAAAAGTTTAGTATTTTTAAAAAATGACAAACTATTAAAAGACTAAACTGATGACGTTCAAAATAAGAGTATGAAAAAGAAAAGCCTTACCAGCCTCCTAATCTCTAGTATCCTCATCCTAGGATCTTCCAACTTATCAGCGGCGATGAACATGGGGTACTGTTCGGTGGTGAGCAAACAGTCCGGGAGGTTCCTGAAGAACAGTTTGAGGAGGGAGGATATCACATTGACGTCAGTCCATCGCTGTTCCTGGTCGAGGAGGGCACTCTCGAGACCCTTGTTCACTGCCTCTGTAAGGGATGTCACAGCTCCTGTGTTACCGGGTACCCTAGAAGCCATCAAGAAATCGTTTATTTAAAAATGTAATATTATACTATGAAATTATATTCATCAAGATATAAACTAAATATTTTTTAATATAATGATCTTAATTTTGTATATTATATTAAAATCCACATTTAACTCTATTCATAAAAGTTAAGACATAACCTTCCTTTTGAAATCACTTCACATCTGATCAAGGTCTTCTTTAAAATACTTAGTTTTTGATTAAATATCATTCTATACGATAATTCATTAATATAAAAACAGAAGCAGATACTGAATCAATATTTAGTATTTATTATTGTTTATAACCAATTTCTATTTTAATTTTATTTATCTATTTCTTTTTCTTTATTCTTGGTTTGTTTATGTATTTCTTTTTTCTTTACACATTCTAAAGAATCCGCTCAAGTAGTGCATGTAGTATAATTAGCAAATAGAATATGTAAATTTATCTAATGCCTCTCCCATTACGGTAATTTTAAATATAAAACAGCAGGATTTATAAATAATTTTATAAAACATAGGAGAATAAAAAGATATCTTCGTGTTTAGAATATTTTTGTTTTCTTTTGTGTTTTGATCTCTAAGAAAATAAAATGTTCTAAACCACAAGAAGACAATATATGTATTTTTAATTACTTAATCAAGGCTAAAGAAACACCCTAATTTGGAGAAGTCATTATTCAAGAACTGTTATGTACATTATTACTAGACAATAAAAACTAAAAAAAACTCACCTGTATATTCCAATTATTTCTAATCCTCTTTCTTCAACTATACTTGTACACAGTTCGACTAGAAGCGGCACAAACTCATTGTTTTTAGACTGAAAATGATAAGTTGATTGATTATTGATAGATTCAAAACATATAAAAATAAATAAAATAATAATAATAAAAATATCGTACGCATCTACTGACCGGTGGGCAGAGGTAGAGAGGGACACCGATAGTTGCCCCCTCTGGATAGGTAGGTGGCGCAGTTGGCGATACTGGAGAGCCAGTCTGGATCCTCCTCAATTGTTTGGCTACCATCCCCTTCCAAGTTTTACTTTTAGGAGAACCAACAATAACTTCTGAAAAATAATGGATACAATTAGAAGTACGTTAATTATTTTTTGTCATTCTAATTGACTAATTACTAATTATTATAAGATAATCGACATTGTAATAATATAAAATTTCAGAGATTATTATGAGAAAGAAGTAACTTCAATAGCAACTGAATCAAAGGGATAAATTTGTTCTAAAATTAATTAATTTGGCTCCAATAGTGGATCCAGGATTTAATTTTGGGAGCTTCAGCCCAAAATCTTTTTTTAAACATGTATAATAATAATTACTTTGGAAGAAAAAGAAATGAACTAACAACATATATGAAATGAAATAGTGATTCTTAAAGTTCCAACAAAATGTATTACAAAAAAATAAAAAATACTTTTAGAGATAATATTTTAATATGCTATAAGACATGGATATATTTTTCCATTTTTGGCAGGGAGCTTCAGCCCGAAAACTTCCCCACACCGTAAATCTGCCCCTATTTGGCTCATTCAATTATAATTAACAGTATTACTATATCAATTAACAGTATAGTTTCATAACTGAAAGTTTTCAAAAGTCTAATCGAAACCGAGAATAGGTTTCAGTCTGGAAAGAATGAAATCGAAGTACTTCATGAAATATAAAATTTTTGGTTTGACCCGAAAAGATTAATTTATATATTTCAGAATATACATGTTAATGACAATTACATGAAGAATTAACTATTAACTAATTAAATAATTCACTACAGTTAAATAAAACTATTCAAAGAATCATTTGATATTTAGTATTTCACAGAAATAAATACCATTTTTAAGGCTTACATAGACATTGCACGATTATTTCATACATATTTAAGCTTATTAATATGCAGTGCCAATATCTATAGTGCCAGGGAGCCACTGAGGTAAATGCAGTGCCTTGCTGATTACTAATCAACTTCGGAACCTACCTCCTAGCATTGTGCCTTCCAGATACGGGCCAGACTTCCTGCTCTTTCATGAATAACTTATGATAGGAACAATCACACTTATAATTGCCTACCAATAGCTTCCTTCATTCTTATCTTACTGCTTACATCAATATAACCTCTTTAAATGGTTTACAATGGACGGCCTCGCTAGTTTTAAATTTTAGCAACTTTGAGAATCTTGATGAGAACGTCATAACTGACCTCATTATTGAGAGCTATGGAAGGAAAAAGTTTCCTTCCATGACTATTGTCAGTATGATTCATGTTACTAAAATATTCTGACCAAGAGAAGAAAGACCGATTTATTCCATCCATGTTTATCATGAAATATATAATTTTAATATTCAGGCAGGAATCAAACTAGCATGTTTTTTAGCCTGAACTTGGTGAAATAATACTGCAATAACTCTATTTTAATTTATAATGACAAATGAAGAATTTTCAAGTGATTTAAAGAGAACTTCTAATATAGTTAAATATGATTAACTAAAAAAATAAATAAATATTGTTCAAAAGCGAGATGTTTTGATCATGCAATAAATAACCACAGCCCATTTCCCCCTTTCTCCCGAACTGATATGTGTATACATAGTGTACATACAGTGTGTAACATTTTTTGTCTAGATTTATTTCATTAAATATGTTTTTGTAGGTATTTTTAATAAAAATTTACACAAAACTTACTGGAAAATTGTTTTTTTTTTCTACAGATCACTTTAACAGGAAACGCTTCAAATGTTAATACTTATATTTTATTATAAATGTATATAATATCAAATAGAAGTGAACAACCTGATGATAATAATAATATATATATATATATATATATATTATATTATGATAACACCTTCGGTTCTTTCAGGTTTTAAAGAATGCTATTAAATTTAAGTTTAAAAAATGCTACCAATAATCAAATACATACCAGATTGGCTGGGTTTACGAGTCTTGTTGACGGGCGATTGCCCAGTAGGCGAACGATTTCTAAAAGTGGTAGTGAGCTTCATGATCCCCTTGTGAGGGGCGACTGGGGAGACATTTTGACCACTAGTTGCTGTTGAATCCTAGTCAAAATAAAGACATATTATGGTTTGGAATAGTAAACTAAATGTTTATATTAATTTGGACTACAAAAGAAAAAAAAATTAAGGCAACAATTATTGAAATAGTTTTCAGTCCTAATAAAACGTTATACTTTGAATAAAATCCATATTCTATAAATAGGTAGTTCAAGAAAAATGCAGTTACAATACAAATTATTAACAAATGAACTAAATTAAATGGAGTACACTATTCATTGAAATTTACTGTAATACTATATTATAGAGATAATAACTGATAAAGTAATATTTTGGAAACAATCACACTTGTGGGAAAAACTGTGTTAAACATCCTTCTTAATGGCTGTGAATAATATCTTTTTAGTTTAATAATGTAATTAATTATTATTGAGAATTGTCATTGTATTAAATAATACTTTCAGGGGTACATCAATGAAATAATTTAAATATTTAAAATATATGTACTTACTTGTTGCGGGAGACCACCACCAAGGGCACTCAGCCACTTAGACATGTCATGCTGAGACTCGGCCTGGAGCAGTATCTCTGAGATGTTGGGAGTTGACAAGCGAATAACATGCCTTCTCTTAGTGTAGTCGTCAGCTGAGGAGGCTTTGCTCGTGCTCAAGTCTATTCTCTCGTGATCAACTGGTGTCTAGAAGTAGAATAATTCAAAAGAAAATAAAAAAAAAATCTTTTAATTTATATATGTTATCCATGATGTTAAATAGACATCTATTTCAATAATAATGATATTAATGCTTTCAATATATTTATATAGAAGTTAAAACACCACCTTTTTTAATTGAAATGGAGTGAACTTTGTCAATATTTTTTTCTTTTTACTACCTATTATTATTCCTTTGTTCATAATACAACCCATTTTAAAATGCTCTTTGGTAATGTTTTTGAATTTACATAAGAATAAAAGCAAACATGGACAATCAACAAATAGCACTATGAAGGAAAATGAAGTTGGGCAAGTACTGACACGAAAGTTCCTTTTCACTGTTGAATTCAGTACAAGAACAAACAGGTACACAATTTGGAAAAACACATTTAACTGAGAAAAATTAAGTGCCTTCAATCAAGCCTCAATACGTATATTAATTTCTACTTATATATTAAATAGAAATATAAAAAAAATAATCAATTCATCTAATTGATAGAATTTAATTTATAATATATGAAAACTAATTAGAACATAGAAAAAAATATCTTTTTCAAATTAGTAATAATAATTAAAAATATAACAAATATTCTTTATACGCTCATAAACATTGTATTCAACCATTATTTATCATTTTGAAATTTTTATTTAAATTATTATTCATGATCAATGATAAATAAAGTAATGAGAATTCTTAATATAACAATGTGAAATACTTCTAGTGAGATTTTATTAAGAAAATTAGAAACTAATAAAACTGTTAATACAATTTAACAGTTTAAGTAAAAAATCTCTAAGAATTCAAATGCTGACAATGGGGAGAGTTACAATGTTACCAAAAGAATTGAGATAAAATAGTAAATGTTTTTTCTCTCTAAAGGTTATGTCTCAACATTTAAAAATAATATAGAATTAATTTATTCAGTAAGGTGGTAACGTTATTAATCAGATAAATAAACATATTTCAAAACACTAGGACAAATGGAAACAAAAAGTTAGTTTATGAGAAAAATGTTTATTGGAATATTTGACTAACATAATAAACATTTGAAATTAAGATTTTTTATAGTAATAATTCCAAATTGTTTCTGTTGTTGATATATATCTGATTCAGTAATTAAATAAAAGTATGTAACAACATTTTTAAGGAAGAATTTAAATTTTCTAAATGCCATTACGGATAATTATGAAATAGTTAGTCTCGCGGGAAAATGAACCTGCTTATTTTTTAATTGATATACTTTTACTATTTATTGATGAATTTGCTTTATTTTTAATATAAATAAAAGGTTCTAAAACATGAGTACCTGGTCTACATAAATAGCTTACATAGCAAGTTCAAAACGATCTCAATCTAATATTAAGAACACACACAAAAAGAAATTAAAATACAAAACTTTTTGAATATGCCAGGCTTTTATATTAAACTGAATTTATTAAAAAAATAAATTAATTAAGGCATGAGATGTTATATTAGTGTAGTTTCTAATAGCCAAAACGAACGACTAATTGTGATAAATCTTTTTTTAAAGTCAGAAAAAGTGTTTGGAAATTTAAATGGGAAAACATATATAGAATTCGCTACACGCTAAAGGCGCTATATACACTATAAACACTATACGGTTTAACATCCCGTCGCGGAATTGGACTTCCAATAAACTTACAATCTAGAGATGGATGTATAGTTGATCATTGAAAATGTAACGATGAAAAATGGTCAGGATGTCAGAATGTGCAGTCAGAAACGTAGGCAAACTCAATAAACGTAAGTTTTGACCGCAAATCAGGATCATTTTTGATTCTTTCAAACTTTAAATCAGTGTCCATTAAAAACATTCATGCTAAAAATAAATTTGCGAGATAGACAACGATAAAAAAAAAAAAAAAAAAATCGAGAAAAACATTCTTATATGATTAACTTACGAAATAAGAGTAATACATTTCACATACACACACAAAAAAATTATAATAAAATTAAAACACGAGCTAATAAAAAATTGAAGAATTATTTTTTTTATCATAACTTTAATAATTCGAATCGCGGAACATTGTTTTTATTTCATCTAAACTCTAAAGTAAGAGAATGTATTCAGCGATTAAAACCAAAGTATACTATATTATAAACATTTAGAACAAACAGAGACTGTGAAAACATCTTCATAAAAGTATTTAATTAATCCAATTATTATTACAGTAAATATATTTTATTTAACTTTTCTACATAGAATGTAGTATAGAAGTTCGATTAAATATACATGCACACAACACAAGCCACAGATCTCACCGAAACGAAAAGATTCAGATACTCTATCTGTGTACAACTAGATATCAAATATAACAGAGATAATTTTTTAAAGAATGAGGCATTTAATTAGAGTGTTTATTTTATTCTGAAGTACTTCCTTTAAATGATTTATCACACAGAAAAGAAAACGATATGTTCGTACATGTAAAACTTATTTTAAAATACTTTTGGATGGGTATAAGAATTGTAAACTTGTCCTAAAAAAAGAACGAGGATCATCAAAAACTTAATAGCAAAGTAGACCAATAATAGATGAATTGTGATAAGAAAATCTGGTCATTGACTTGTGCGTGTTTGCATATACATATATGAATCGTCAAAAGACATAATTCCATTTTCCGTTCCCCTAAGCTGTTCATGCGCCAACTGTCAACTTTCCGGTATATTGAGAAACCATAAATAGTTGACTCGTAGGCCTATTTATATTTGAAAGCGATAAAGCTATTTTTTCTCGGCCGGTGGAGTTGGCATGTTTGAATACAAAGTAATTCGAACATAGGGGTGTTCGCACAATGAGAACCGAGCTTGGCATCGGCTAAGAAGGACACTTAAATATAACCAGTGCAATTGTTATTCAAATTCATTCGAGAGAGAATTTTTAAATCGATATCTAAGTCAAGGGAAAGTGAAAACAGGCGAAACACTTTAAATAGCTTCAATTCAAATTTCCCTTTCGGTAAAAGGTGTTGCGGCTTATAAACGGATCAGGTAATATTCATTATATCTTTCAATCGGCCAGACTCACACCACAAGATTAATCCAAATTGATTATGCGTAGTTATAAATAAAAATAAAACGAAATGATTCTCCTAACCTAAGATTGCGTTGAATAAATCTGAGACTCACATCCTTAAAAATGGAGAAGGCCTGTGGAACAGTCTGGAAACACCAGAATCACTTTTATGTTTTGAAAGTCTATACTTTTACGATGCTGAACTTATTTCATCTAAAAACTTGACCTTTTGAGAGAAAAATAAGTTAAAGATTTCGTTTAATCAAGTCAACTATCGATGCATTATATGAATGAAATAAGAAGAACGTAGTATAATAATTTATTCCGTGGTACAGACCACTTTTTATCAAATTATTAATATCCGCCTGAAACTTCGTAAATATCTTCATCTCATTGTAACTTATAACTATTTTATTTACGAAAACTCTTGGAGTTGAGACGTTTTCAATTTGGAGATCGGCAAACTTTGTCTATTTAATTAGGTAATAATTAATTAATTAATTAATAATTTACTAAAGGTGAATACCTACTTTTCTTTCCACTTTTCCAAAACTGATAAAAAAAAAAAGGTGGCCTACAAAAATATAGGACATTTTGGCCTATATAATCTCGTTATTTTGGCAATTGGGGATGTATGTCACGCCAAACGGCTCAATATTCTTGCTCAAATTATCTCACGATCCAAGTGGAAAGCAAATGGGTATTTAACAGTTTTTAGTACCTAATTAAATTAACAAAGTTTGCTGATCTCCAGATTGAAAACGCCCCAATTCCGAGAATTTTCGTAAATAAAATATTTGTAGGTTACAATGAAATCAGGGGTTCCCAGAAGGGGGTCTCATGGCGCATTTCGTGCCATCAAAATTTTTGAGGGGGGCATATTTTGACGGGTTTTTGAGTTTTTGAGAGGGGCAAATTTCGACGGGGTTATGAATTTTTGGACTAAGGGGCAAAGGGAAAATATGGAACAGACAGCGACAAGTATAATTGGTTATGATCTACGATTTTTCTAATTATACCTTACCTTGCTCTGTTTTTAAGAAAATGTGTCCAATAAAATATCTTATTATTATTTAAAATCGAGTTAATTGAAAAATATTTTTTACGAAACTAAAGACAAGTAGTAAATTTTTTTCCGGGTAAAAGTTCTTCATAAGTAGACTCTATAAGTAAATCAGTATAGCTTCCTCATGATTGTATTTTTTTTTTTATTTACATAAAAAACAAATGCATAAATGCATACGCTTGACTAAAATAATAATTTTATTTAAAAATGAATAAAATAATTCAATAATGCAAATAATGTTTAAAAGCTAATAAAGCCTTCGATTGTGACGTTCAGTCAAAAAAATAAAACAAATATCATTTATTCATCATCAAAAAATAAATATCATTTACGTATTTTTACATTTTTTTTTTTTTTTTTTTGACTGAACTTCCCAACCAACTTCTCTACAATTTTCACTACAGTTAACCATCAATCCACTATAATATAAACTACCATTGTCCATAAGACTTCCATTCGGACCGTGGACCTTTCTCCCCCATTAAAAGTTTTGTTAGTTTATATTATGTAAACAAATTATGAGTGATAATTAACCTAATCAACATAACTAAAGTAAAACGAACAATATAATACTAACTAAAAAAATAAATTTATGTATATGTTAATATATTAGTATTAGTTTTATTTATTTTTTTGCCGATGGATATATTTGAAAATATGTTAAAAAACCAATTGAATATGTATTATATATTTTTATTTAAAGGTTTGAGACAGTGAGATGAACGCTCCATTCCCCGATGCCTCAAATTTGAAATATGACAAATGAGATCAAGTCTTCACGTAAATAAAGGAAGCGTGAACTTGAATGAATAATAAAATACTAGAATTTCTACATCTTTGAATATAAACTAAAACTTTAATAATAGGACCATAGGGCGAGGTAAAATATTTCGCCACCTACATCTAGGCCTAAGCTTAACTATCTAGATTACTTTCCTTGATTTTAGTTTATATATTTTATCTATTCATGTAGATTAATTGTTATTTATTTTGATCTTATTTTTACTCTTAGAAATATTTGTTGAGAGAGGGGGGCACTAGCGGATCCAGGATTTAATTTCGGGGGAGCTTCAGCCCGAAAGCTTTTTTTTTTCATAAAAGTAACGATAATTACTTTGGAAAATAAGAAAGAAACTAAGTGAACTGGTGTTTAAGTGGTTCCTAAAGCCCTTTTAAATGTAATTACACGAATAATTATACTTAAAGAGATAATTTTTTAATATTTCTTTCCGATAAAACATGGTTTTATTCCTCCGATTTCCCCCATTTTGGGGGAGGGGGCTTCAGCCCAAACCCCTCCCCTCCCCCCCGTAGATCCGCCCGTGGAAGGGGGAATATTCTCTCCACTTCCCCGAAGTATGCGCCTACGACATTTTAAAATGTTAACTACCTACCTAACTCATTTCAAAAGCAAAAGTAGGGGAAAAAATTTCATAAAAGTGATGCTGGATATTTTTTCACTAATATCTAACTTCCCTCCAATTGGTAGCGTTATACATCGCGCATCCTTAAGCGGAAGTAAAGCATAGAATTTGATGAAATTGAATGGGATAGTCTAACGTCACAATCCTTCAATCTGTCACATGCATTCGACTACAGACAAGACACGGAACAACATTTATCTCTTGATGTCTAAAACACAAAACGCGAGTATTTTTTTTTTTGTAAATGAAAATTTCTGTAAGCGCGTTTTGAACCTTTTTGCCGAAATTGAATAGATTGATTTTCGAAGTGTTTTTACATATAGATCTTTTAACGCGACACGCGACTCCGTGCCGTGTTAGGGAGGCGAAAAGAAAAAAAATAGTGTCCAAAACCAAATTATAACGAGTTTTATGGAAGATATGGATTAAAATATCTTAGAAACGAAAAATCGGACCTGCATAATTTCAGCGAGGGAAACGTTGAGCATTTCATCCTCTTTATAATGAACTATTATTTATAATTTATATTTCATATTATTAATCTCACCTTGTTGATGTCATGTTTTGACTTCTATGGCGTAGTTTAAAGCGCACACCTTAGTTTTCTAACTTGACGCACGAATAAAAAACTTCCGTTGAAGGGAGGTAAAACATCATAATATCGAATATAATTACATTAATGTTAACATGCGGCAATAGCTAACGATAAAAAACAAAACAATAAGTTTGATAAGGAAACAGATATCATCTTATGTTTAAAATTGCAATTCAGAAGGCCCTTGATACCAGTTCTACAGTTTACATGGGAAACCCTGCTGATTGTGGAGCCGGGATCTCTGAATCAGCAGCAGAAAAGCTACGCACGGATAATACTAACCTTAATGTAACCTTGAAAAGTATAGAGCAGAGTAAATGATATGAATAAAGAAAATAAACATTCATTTATATATAAAATAAATATATACTTCAATGCGTAAAAAGATCATTGTTGGTCTCCAATACAATCGTTTTCAAATATTTATACAGTAACAACGCCTTGTAGTTTGAACTCCCCGATACAAACTGGCGCCCAAACGCACTCAAAGATATCAACCCGTTGATAAGGGAATGTTTTCAATAAATCAATTTAAAGGGATTTTTATTTAAATAAGGGCCTTTTTTTTAAAACGAAATTTTACGTAAATAAATGTATATTTACTAGGTTTAGCAGAATTTTCATAAGTAACTGATTGCAGAAAATTATTTAAAACTAAACATATTATGACACCAGTAATAATTACTGGGAAAACAATACGAGCTTTTTTAAATCTGAAATTTCTCATTCATTAATGCATTAATGGGGTATTAATGCACTTATTGTAAATGCTTAACGTACTATCAAGCAGTCAGCACAAATTTTGAATTAATGGTAAATAACCTGTCTGTGCTAACGTGAAATTAGTTATAGTAAGATTATGCCTATTCTGTAAACACAGTTTGTGATATTGATTTAATAACATTTTGATTTATTTTTAAAATATCTAAGCGAAGTTATAAGACTGAGTTGCTGGATTATTTGGTCAAAAATGCATTATTAGAAAGCATGAATGAAGATTCAGATGACTCAGATGGCAAAGAACTTGATGAACACATCGATGAAATCCTAGCCGTCTTTACATTCCATTTATGTGGATATTGAACACAAACAAAGAATCAAACACATCAAAACTTTACAATAAACTTCTCCGTGAGTTTACGAACTTAGCAACACTTTACAGGACCCTAGGCTGCTTTAAAATCGAGAGTGCTAAAGGTCATATTTAACACACATTTCGTAAATAATTTTCTCTACTTTACACATTTAAGATGTTTAAAATGCTTAGCAATGGTTTCATAAATACCCCTATTATATCCAATGATTCATTACGTAAAACTCGTGTATTTCTTTTATTTTTCAAATCAATTAATTGGGCTCTCCAGAAATGACCTACAGGAAACTCTAAAATATCAGAACGACTTAATTTACTCTGAAAAATTAATAAGACACTGAATAATGGAAATTTAATGGAGGACTCAATAAGACTTGAAAATATGACCCTAGTGATGGTTGAAACGTTGTCGTAATAAAATAGCTAATAAATAAAATGTTTGTGAATAATGACCTAATTTATATAAGAAATAAAAATTAATTGGTCTTTTGTCAGATTTATTTTTATTATATTCATAAGAGCGTTTTCTATCTTACAGATTTTTATTAATTCACTACATAGTTGACTTTAGAAACTACAATAAATAGTCTAGCATCATGAACAAATTTTCTTAATAGTATAATAAAAAAAAGAAAGAAATGAAACTAACTGATGTCTCGGAACATTCTCCTAATCAACATCTCAATGAAAGTAAAAATATGTACTTTCGATTCACATAAAATTAACACATTGCATAGGCAATAAACAAAATAATAAATCAGTATTACATTTTAATACTTATGCAATAGTATTATAAAGTTTTATCTGTCAGCAAAATCTAATTGATTTTAACGAGAAAGAGAAGATGGAAATAAAAAAATCGAATTATTTTCGAACAAATCGTTCGTTAGCATAGAAAGAACACAGTAATAATTTTTTTGACCAAGATTTGCCAGAGTAAACAAGAAAACAAACAAAATAATAAATATATATATATATATATATATATATATATATATATATATATAAAATTTTCCTAAAATGTTAACAGGTTAATACATAATGATGCTTCCAGTCAAACATTTTGGACACCTAGAATTTTCTGGTGTTTCCTTCGAAGAAAATAATTTGAATTAAAAAATAGAGAAGTTATATTTATCCCTTTAGAAAATATTTTTAGAACTGCTATTGACACGTCGTTGCTATATTTGATAATTATTTGTTTGTGATAATAAAGGCTTTTTTAAAATATATTGTTAGCTTACTTATTCAAGCACTTGGAGCTCGTGTTTTTTTTTATTAGCGGGGAGAGAGAGTCAAGAATTAAGCTTAGCTCTGGAATAAATCTGAATATCGTAAATTTTACAGAAATTGAAAAAAAAACAACTATGCATTAGTTTCGTTATTATTACCGGACTGCAAAGGTTCATATAATATTTATCAGGGAACAACTGTGTATACTATTTAGGAGTTTTATAATTTTTTATCCATCAAAAAAAGTTTAAAGATAACATAACTCAATAAGACTCACCCAAGAACCCACGGAAGCCCATCTCTTGAGCCTCCGATGACCCCTGAAAAAGAGACAGGAAGAAGTCTCTT
The DNA here is from genome assembly GCA_928085145.1 of Nezara viridula. Taxonomy (NCBI): domain Eukaryota; kingdom Metazoa; phylum Arthropoda; class Insecta; order Hemiptera; family Pentatomidae; genus Nezara; species Nezara viridula. The sequence goes on from OV725082.1 coordinate 81,493,355, forward strand.
GCCTCCGACAGGAATACACGACACTGTAGCCCCTCATGGCCCAGAGATCCTCGACGGTGAAGACATCGGACCGGAGAGCACAGAACAGCCTCAAGCTCACACAACACTCGCGCAAACCGCACTCGGCCCCTCTTCGGAAGACACTGAACGTTCAAGCAAGGATCCCTACCCACACCCACTGGCGCTTGCCTACAGTCCGTCACCGTGATCAGTAATCAACACGAAACCAAATCAAGTCCGACTTTACATTATTTTAATTTATTATTAATTAATTAATTATTATTATTATTTTAATTAATTTATTATCACTCCATTTAGTGTTTAAGTCGATAGGAGTATTATTACAACATAAATGGAATTTGCAAATGATATAATAACAGGTCTACCGTATATCTACATTAGGGGAAAGTAAATAAGTCGAATAAATTAAAATAAAATGAGATATCATACAATACGTGAATAATTATTTTATTTTTATTTGCCTCTACCCTAGAGGGTCATTGTCAGTGAGTCTTAATTTTTATATTCTGTTGTAATATTATGTTTCAATTAAATATTGGAAGAGAATGACGACTCCTTTCCTATCTCCCAAAATATCCTTCAATGTCGTGGACAACTTTAATTTTTGCCTTTTTTTTTTTTGTATTGGGAACACTCTAGTAATAAGTGTTTAACTGTCTGAGGTGTGTTGCGTGGATAATTAAAAAATTGAAAAATGATATTAAAATAATAAATTAAAAATCATACACATCCATAACTTTCCGCCTCTAAACTATCAGAACATGTAATAAGGAGTAAAATGTAATCATATTTATGGTAAAAAATTATCTCTTTAAGTATTTTCGTTCGTTTAATTAAATTTAATAGTACTTCAAGAATAACTTAAACACCATTTCATATAGGTAGATAATATCTTTCTATTCTTTCCAAAGTAATTATCGTTATATTAAAGACAAAAAAAAAGAGCTTTCGGGCTGAAGCCCAACCCTACCAAAAAAAAAAAATTAAATCCTGGATCCGCTAGTGCCCTCAACCATTCTTTTCATTTAGAAAAAAAAAAACCATTCTTGCCACGTTTTCTAACCATGAAAAGAGGACTCATTTCCGAATTCATCCACTTCCACATGGAACAGAATCCGGTTAATCATAAAATGAATAGAAACTGTATATCCTTAGCATATAGACACATTTTAAATCTAGTAAGTCATGCATAGTTTCTTTATTGTGGATTTTCTTGTTCTTGTTTATATATTTTTATCCATTTTCAATTTTAATTTAATCATTCTTCAATTTCGTAATTATTCACGTATTGCACGTTCTCTCATTTTAATTTAAAAATTACTTTTTGATACCAAAATAGACACACACACACACAAAAAAAAAAAAAAAAAAAAGAGTCACCAATTTGACTAGAACTTTTAGCGAAATCGAACGAGCCGTTTTTCAAATAAAAGCATGTTTAGCAAAATAGATTTGTGTATGCCTGAGAAAAACTAGTGTGCATATGGAACTGTTGAAATTAATACGGGACCATATAGGACCCGTACACATGATTCAATATTATATTATCATACGCTGACCAATATAATAGGAATATAAGTAAATGCGAGGTCTTGTGAAAGGAATGAATTATTTATCTATAAGCTCGACCTATTTCAATGATTCATTCACACCATGAGCAAAAATTATATTAAGCTGTAGTTTTTTTTTGGTGTGGAATTGAGAAATCCTCCGAATTATCATGGATTTAATCCACCATAGATAGTTAACGTTTTGAATTATGCGCTTGAAGATCACTTTTCTTCATAACTTCTTTTCTCACTTCACTGGGGGACATGCTTATTATTATTCGAAGCTAAAGGAGAAGATAGTATTAAAAATCATGTCTCAACCATTGGATTTGGAGAAGAATTAACTAAGATGTCGGTGAAAAAATCTTGAAAACAGAATTAGTACTCTCTAGATCATACGACTTATTAATATGACAGTTTTGAAATCTCCAACTTTTTCGAAAACGTTTATTAATATCAAAATACGAATTTGAGGATCAAAATTGGAATTCGTAACCCCTCCACGAAAATAGCTTCTCTTTAAATTTATCAAAAGCCATAGCTCTTATGAGCTGGGAAAGAAATCTATATTATCATAGTATATATACTGTCAGTAAAACTTCAATTTTGTTGTTATGTGTTGTTTTTGTTTATTTTTTTTAATTTACTGTGAACAAAGACAAGATAATTGATAATATATGAATATGCGGCAGAGTTTTGCCCATGTACATTTCTATTAATTTTTTAATGTTCACTTTTTACGTCTATATTATACGATAATAAGCACAAAGCAAGAAAAGATACATAATGTAATTATGTTATAATTAGAAAAATCCAAACATCAAAGCCATGGATCCCCAACATACATGTGAAAAGTTGACTAGCCAACGTTTCACCAATTCAGGGCAGAAAAATAAAATCACATATATGCAGAAAAAAGGGGATTAAAAGAAAAAAAATTATTGCAGTCGAGAACTCAGAAAGCAATCCAAATAAATACTGAAGTAAAGAGGACCTTCTATTAACAACTAAGGAAGGTTATATTGAACAGCTGATTAGATATAATACAAGAAATGTATAACTAAAATATAATAATACAAAACTTGTTAAATTGAATAAAAATACAATAAAATAAAAATAAATTAATTAAATAACAATTGAAAAAAACAAATGAAAAAGCAAGAAGAAATATCTAACATCCATTCCCAAACTAAACTCAGTTGATGCACGGCCATTCCACAAGTAATAGTAATAAAATAAGCATAAAACTAGAAAAGAGACATAGCGTGATTATGTCATACATGTGAATAGTTGACTTACCAACGTTTCGCCAAATCAGGCATCGTAAGGGCAGAAAACCCAAGACCACATGTATGAAGAAAGAAAAAAACAAACGAAAGAATAAGAAAATTATAGCAGTAGACATCTCACGAAGCCATCCAAATACTGTTAGAGACTCATGTCTTTGTTGTTTGGATTTATCCATTTATAACATAGTATATATTATAATTTCCTTTACTATTATATCGTCTCATCATTACCAGTAACAGTTTGACGAACACAGTTAAAATAAAGCTTTTATTTTAAGGAATTATTCATTCAAAACTAAGAATGATTTGTTTTACATTAGAAATCGTTTTGTAATAAAATAAAATTTTCATCTTTAAAATCAAAAATATTATTATTAATACAATAGTAATAGTTTTTGCTGCATACAACTATTGAGGGCATTAAGGACGAACTATTAAGGTGCCACGCTTTCTAGGCAGGGCGGTGGGTTCTAGAACTATTTTCAGAAGCTATATCAAAATCCACACTCAAATATACATAATGAAATTTATTTAACATTACATAAACGATTATAAATGGTCATGACTGAATTTTTATTCTAAAAATTCTTACTCAAACTAAAAATATGCGCGTTTAAGCAATAGTATTAGATAGAATTCGATGAAATTGATTTGGGACAGTCTAGGAATTGTCATGCAAAATTTCATGAACAACGAATAAATAATAGTAGGTGATATGCCAGTCGCATTGATTTGACTAGGGACAGACAGGGAACAAAATTTGTTCCTGTTTGCCTGAAACGTAAAAGGCGAGTGGAAATTTCGCATGGATACAAAGCTTACCTACCTTCGGTAGTAAGGTAGAAAATTTATTAAAAAATATTTATATTTTACAATTCCCAAATAAAATATACTAGAAGAAGTTAAGTATATGAATTACACAAACAATAAAAATCTAGATACGTTTTTGAAATTTAGTTGAGTTGAATACAATTATTTAATTAGCAACTATATTCGTTGATAATAACTGCATCCTATCCAATGCCCCTAGAAAGTGTAGAAAGCTAAGTCAATTGATCTTTCTAATTGAAACAAAGCCGTATACAGAAAGTTTAAGTTTTTATTTTCTTAATTATTTGAACTCATACATCTTAAGAAATTACCAGTTAACATATTACATGTATTAAAAAAAAATGGATATTTTTAATTAAATAAGGATTCTAGTGATAAAATAACTTTACGATAAGTTATTAAACTTTGTGTTGAGGAGGAGGGAGGAGGTCAGACTTTCGCAGAATAAGTACAAGGAATGATAGACTGAATTTTATTCATCCTCCCTTCCACTTCCTAAACGAAATGAAATTGCAATACTGAAGTCATGACTGACTGTCACAAAAGCAGACTTGAAGAAAGACCGCCTCGACTAAGGTCAGTCGGCCAGTTTCCTTTTCCAGTTTTCGCTTTCTATCCGATAAGCCACGCCTTGGGAAAATACTCGGAGCTAATTGGAGGCCTGGAGGGATTCCTTTACCATGCCATCAGGAGCTGTCTCAAAGGGTAAGCTCAGAATGGAAACCTAATGGAGATTATATCCCACTCGTATCACTCCGCCATTTAGGTTGGCATTACCGGTTCCGAGTAACAAGCAGTATCGATACAGAATACTCGATGGACAGGAAGTAACAGAAGACTGGAAAATTATGAGTCGAATGACTAAATAATCAGTGTTACACGGTTAGATCCAGAAAAGTTGAGGTCTTCCAGTTAAAAAATCGAAGAAAAAAAGCAGACAGAACGAATCCCAACAGATAGAACACGAAGATGCTCCTACGTTGTTCGAAAGGATTGAAGAAGGTATGAAAAACAGATTTGATGAAAGATCAATTAAAGTATTAAACCTAAATCTATAAGTTTCAGTTGAACACCCCCTCCATAACCCTATGGGCGATGGCGCAAACCTCCCCTTCTTAAAAATGGTACTAAGTAAAAATTACCCAAAATATTTAAGATTACAATTTTTGCAAAATATTCAATGTATTTTCTCTTGTTCGTTGGGTTTAAAGTTTGACAAATTGGAACTCCTTGAAAACATGATTCATCCAAAAATACGTAACTAAAAAAAAAAAAATAATAAAATAAAAAAAAATCCATAAAAAAAATAATTCCATAAAAATGTGCCAACTTCTTCTGGGAACCTCTGATAACAGTTGATTCTTCGAATGATTTATTTAATTTTATATCATTCATAAAAAAAAAAAAAATAATAAAGCTAAACTAGTAACAAAAAGGCTTATTTAATAACATTTTTTTTTATAATTTAGAGACGGATATTTTAATTGTTTTTTTTAATTATCAGGACGAATAATAATCAGGATTTTTAGTATATATGAGCCTTTCAGCTGACAGAATGGCTAACTCCAATTTCAATATTTTTGAGCATAGTCAATTTTAACGATATTTCTAGTTGGAAAATTTATAATATCACTACAGACAGTGAGTAAGTTGATTCCAGAGTAGGTGATTGCAGTATTGAAATATAGAACTGTGAATAAAGGTACAAAATTTCTCACTAGAAATACCACCAAAATTAATAATAAAAAAGTTGAAAATGTAGTTAGTCATTCTGTCAACCGAGAGGCTCATATATGCCTACAGAGGTTTGAAAGTATATCTGAATATTTAACCTATAAATCGATGGATCGCAAGACTATTAGTTAATTACCTGTTATTTTCCATTGCAAAGTTTACTAAAAAAAAATTACGAGATTTTCATTGCTTTACTATGGATTCGTTCAAAAGTTGTCATACTACTTGTAAGTGGATAATGTTGGGATTTCACAAAGGGAAAATTCATCAAATTATTCACTAATTTAATTTTCTAAAAGATTACTTCATGTTTTTTTTGGAATAAACGGCCGATAGATACCTAATTATTTAAATATAATATCTTTTTTTTAACCTGTACCACTACAACCCATGAAGGGTCTGGTGTTCAGTACTATTTAGGGAAAGCACTGTTTCTAGGTCAACGGTTGTGCAAGGAGGTGATTTGACCGAGATCACGCTCAACCGCCAGGTTTTCCCCCTTAATTAATTATTTAATTAAGGGTACCCACTTTATAGAGGCTGGGTGTGCCCTAGGAGGGACTTCCTACCCAGGGTCGCCCCACGGCCAATGAAACAGATAAATAAATTTTCTGCCATGAGCCGGGGTTCGAACCTGGGACCTTTGCTATCCCACTCCCTAAATATAATATCTTACCTAGAGTTAATACTCTATAATAAATATATTTGGGGTTATAAACGTATCCATGAAATATTTTTATATTTCACTTCTTCTTTCACACAAGTACAATGAAATAGTATAATGAGCTACAGTACCTAATCTGAAAATCCTATTTCATTTATAATATTTTATTTATAACACCTAATAACAAACTACAATAAAACTGAAACATTTTAATTTTTTAATAAAGTGATCGTTTCCTACGAACCAGAATACAATATTGTAATGTTATGTACACGCATTTACTTATTTTAAGTGACATTTATGAAAATACACTCGAATTGTTGAAACGCAGAGGAAGAAAGGAACTTGAGAGAAAATCACTCAATACATTTCGTCAATATTACACATTCGCCGTTGTGACAAATTTCTAGCAATTGATGTCTTGAATCTAAAAATATGTAATATGTTGAGTTCGCCCTTTTTACAAAACATAGAAGAAAAATATTTTTAAGCCGATGCAAAAAGGCAAATGCAGTTAAACAAATTTGATTGATGAATGTATTATGATCGGTTCTCACATCAACACTCTTTCTCCAAAATAACCGGAACCAAACAAAATATTTATGTGCCTGTCGTATAAAATTTTAAGATGCGAACTACATATTTAAGTTCAAAATAACTGACTGAGGAAGAGTGATGCCAAAATATGTCGAGAATTTCAGTATTGGCATCTCCAACCATTTTAGGCGTTGTTCGTGGGTTTTCAGGTTGTATTTTTTTTTCTTTTTAATGCAAAAAAAACAAAAAAAGAAAACAAGGCCCACAAAGATAGTCTTAATCGATAGCAACAAGATATTCAACCATTAGTCTTATCTCTAAAATGGGGGGTTATATGTCACTAGAATTCTCGGAAGTGTCTCTTTCTCACTCTATGAAGTAAGCATGTAAACTGAACTTAAGGAAGGTGAAATCGCAGAAAAGGAGTCGGATGAAGGATCTCTCAGACCTGTCAGATTTTAATTAAAGACCAATTTCTTTTTCTCATATCATCACAATACATTTTTGAAACACATATTAGCACTGGATCCACGATGGGGGAGGCTTTCGGACTGAAGCCCGAAATTTTTAGAGATCGAAAGGCAAAATGCAATTCTGAATCCGCTAGTGATCACGAGTTTAATTTAACAAAATTAAAACCCGTATGCCAGAAATAGCTTAGGTAGGGTGAAAAAAAGTGTTCAATATAAGAATTAAATCGTAATAAATTTGAATATTTAGATAATTGGAAAGGACTGACAAGACTTGAAAATCTCTATTTCCAAAGAATAAGGAAGAGATGGCTCCAGTCTTATCTTGGGAACTATTTCTATCTGTTGGCCCATCTCTAACAGGTAGCAAGAGCATCCGTTAACATTACCTCGTATGTTTTGTTTTATAATAACTTTATAGTTTTACTGGTTAAAATACAAAGACAATATGCAAACAAAAATAAACCATTATTAAAATTAAAAAAAAAACTAAGGTACGTGGTGCTTTAGACCAAATGATATATGTGAAAACAACAACAATGCAAGATTAATAATATCAAATATAAATAACAAATAATAGCCCATTAAAGAGAGGATGAAATGCTGAACATTTCTCTCACTTACAGTATTCAGGTCCGATTTTAATTTTCTGAGATATTTTAATCCATATCTTCAATAAAACTCGTTATCATTTGGTTTTCGGCACTATTTTTTTCCTTGTTCGCCTCTCTAACACGGCGTCGCGTTAAGATGCAACTTTGAATAATAGCTCACCAGAAAGAGGATGAAATGATGAACATTTCCCTCGCTTACAATTTTTAGTTTTTGAGATAATTTAATCGATATGCAAAAACGCTTCAATTAGTAGACTCCACCCGACTTTACCCGAGCGTTAAAATTCGGAATTCTGACGGCTCAATAAAATTAACTCTCTACAAAAAAGTGCAATACGCGTATAAAGAAGTTTTCACTTAAAAAAAAAATTGTAATGACCTTAATTTTTATATCTCAATCTGAAAAAGTCAACAGCAAGAAAAATAATATTGGACACCTAAATGATTCAATTAACGCTAAAGGAAATTAAAATACACAATAACAATAAAATGAAGATTAGTCGCAATGATCCATTACAGTCGAGGAGAATGGTTTAAACATCCCAAAATCGAGATCTTTTGAACTAGATGTTATGAGCCTAGAATATCACAAAATTATTATAACAATATTGAAGGAGGTTAATAAATAAGAGTGATAAATAGTCAGGATGCAGTTATGCACTTGAACAACCTTCAGTGTTGGTAACATGGTCAGTAATATTAAATATTACATTTCTTATGTTTATTATTTTATAGTTTGTACAACTTATTATGTATTCCATTTGTTTATCTTGTGTATCATCCATCACTAACTAATATCTGTTTTTGTAATATCGTATCTCTGATATTACAAAAAAAATATCAGTTCTGAAGATCACCCAAATTCTTGGGTTGAAACGTCGACAACATTAAAATGACTGCGTCCTGACTTAATTAATAACAATAAAATTTTAAAATTGATATTCATAAGATTTTGGTTTATTATTTTCAATAATCAACCATTGTGATCGACCAAAAAATTAAAAAACTTAACCCCCTCTCAAAATTTGAGGTTTCACGTTTTGTTTTTTGGAATGATCCTAGTTTAAAAAGAAATGATATCACTCCAAGGCGTCTGAGAAGAAGACGGCCTCGGGACCTTCTAATATGGGACTATAATTGGAGTGATACCAATGGGTAGTTTCAAATTTACTAATTGCATTTTTTTTATCTAATACAGTTACAAAATTTCAATAAATATATATTTTTTTAATAGTTATAAATCAATAAACATGCTTCCAAAAAATTCATTACATTGCGCAAACTTTATCTTCCCATTAAGATACAATTATTTACTTCTTGTACTATCAGTTTGTTTACGATTATTATCACTGAAGATGCTCTGAATAAAACATTTTATTTAAGATTTCGCCGATCAAGAATGAACTATCGTTGAAAAAAATGCGGTGAAGATAGATATAACAATGATATTCAATAAATATGCAAATAATTATTATTTTATTGAAACCTCAGCGAAGAGGCGGATAGGTTTTAGTTATGATTGGAATGCTATAAATAACTATGACAATAGTTTATTATAACTGAATGGTAGTCTTGAATATGGGCAGAGGCCCGAAACGTAGACCACTAAGAAAATATAGAACATTGAATGGAGTAGATTATATGTTAAAAATGAAATACTACGAAATAAAAACTCGCTGCGATCGTAGTTTTTTGACATCCGTTGAACTAGTCCGTTGACGGCCTGCAAGAACTATACTTATTACTGAGATATATCATAATTATATTTACCAAGTGCAATAATTAATAAAATACTAATTTTCTGTTTAGCTATATTTATCAAGTGTAACCTCCACTAGCTTGTTATCCAGTGATATCTTTTATTATTATGTTATCGTATACTTAATCAACTTTACTAGATCATTACTTATTAATTTTTCTATTTATTTATTCGTCAACACTCATTTTCTTTATCTGTTAACCTAGAGTTATCAAATGTAATCTTTATCAGTTTGTTATACACTCATTTCTTATATTTTATCACAATCTGTTTACTTATAACCTTACACGGTATATTCTCCTTTGTTTTTATTTTTGTTTGTATCTTCTATATATATATATATATAATACTTGATATTTTAAGTATACAGTCACCCACTATATCTCTGATGTCATCTTATTATTTCTTTACCAGACAACTGTTTCTTATTTAATACCTACTTGTAATTCATTTAGTTTATTTTCACCATGTAAATTTTATATTTTGTAGCCCTGATGAAGACCTGCAAGGTGGGTCGAAACGTCGGCGTAACAATTAAAGATACTATTTTTTAAAAATTTAGTATTTATTTGACCGCTCCCCCCGACCAACTCCTTCTCATGTTATATCAGGGTCAACCATCTCTACATCTCATTATACTTATTACTGTAGTCTATAATATTTTAAGCATCTTTATTTACGACAGTTTATATTATGTATAAAAATTATGAGTGATAATCAATATAAGTATTGAAAAACGAACGATATAATACTATATATAAAAATAAATTTATATATATCCTCATATATTAGTTATTTTATTTATTTATTTTTTCGTAAGGATATATTTGAAAATATGTTGACAAAGCTATTGAATATATTACAGATTTTGAAATTCATTGAAAGGTTTGAGACAGTAAGATGAACTCACAATTCTCCGATGCTTCAAATTTGCCGCGGGAAATGTGATAAAATCATCAAGTAAAAATGGAAGGGTGCACATGAATGAATGATAAAATGCTGAACTTAAATTTAAAAAATACTATAATAATACTTGCGTGCCTATAGGCCTCAGCTTTAACCACCTAGTCAACTCTTCCTATTTCCTTAATTGCATTTAGTTTCACATTTCATTCATGTAAATTAATTGTTACAGACTGTTTTTTTTTTTTTGTTTGTTCTTACCTACCTCGCCTTTTAGGCTATACGGGATCTTCCTGGGCCGGAGGGTGAGGGCGGGGAATTTAAAATCCCCTCCGGCACAGGGATGCGAAATAATACTTTTTTAATCCTCTCAAATCTCTTATCCCGGTGCACACGCTTTAGCCCATTCGGCCACCCCGCCCCTAGTCACAGATTGTTATTGATTTTATTATTTTTTTCTTCGAAATATTAAGGGAAGAAAACCACATCCTCGTCCCCTCTCAATTTTAATTGGGTACGATCGCTCCCCTCCCTCCAAAATTGCTACGATAGCAAGTCTTAAAAGATGGCCTCGTGATCTATTTCCTAATGTAGAAATTATATTAGGGTACCCAAAGGGTAGTTTTCCACAAGCCTTTCATATCATTATATTTCCACCTTCACATTTACTACATAAATTTTTCTTTAATATAGTTGTAAATTGCGTGAATACAATTAAAAAAGAAAAAGAAAAAAGCTCCCTTTCAATAACTTTGATGAAGCAACTAGCGACATTCAATCAAATTCCCGAGCCCTCCCCCCCAAAAAACGATAAAATATAACCATGTTTTATAGAAAAAAATATATTAAAAACTATCTCTTACAGTATTATTGTTCGTGTGATTACATTTAATAGGATTTGAAGAATCACTTGAACACCATTTCATGTAGGTGGTTAACTTATTAATTTTTTTCCAATACATATATATATATATATATATATATATATATATATATATATATATATGAAAAAAAAAAATCTTCGGGCTGAAGCCCCCAAAATTAAATCATGAATCCGCTAGTGCTCATTGTACTTGTTGCGTGGTAAAATCGGCTTAAGTCAGAATTTAACGCAGTAAACATTACTGTTGAGACGATACATATACATAACATTACATGTACGATACAATGTGATCCTGACCGTAGGATATGTAATATGATAATAGAACAATCCCTCTCATCCTGATGGATTCCACCGATACGAACCGAATGGCAATTACAGTTGGAAATGCCTAAGCTGACCATAATTGATAAAGCGATAAAACTATGTAGACCTAGCCCCTTCGGTTGGGAGAAAGTGAAGGGATGGGAAAGCTCGGCTTCCGGCCATCCCGGAGTTTATTGCCGTTCTGCTATCTGCCGCTGCCCACCGGATCCCTATCTAGCCACCACAGGCTCCGAGCTCGTCGGTGCATCTGTCGGCCATTATGTAACTCATTAGGGATAAATTAGTCTCTGTGGCAGTATTAGGAAAGACGAGGAAGCAATATACTGGAGCCAGTGATAGGAAAGGCGATTGCGAATTGCTACGATTGCAACAATGTAACTCGTAAATGTTAATGTTAATGTAACAAGTTAAGTGCAAATTGGAGTTACGCCCCGCCTTGCTCTGCAATACAGGGACTTTACATCATAGGTACTTCAAAGTGGTCATCCAACTACAAAATGGGCAATGTCTTCTAAAATTAAATCGTGACTGGAGGGAAATTATTGATAAATTTGTTTTTGCCATGTTTTCATAAACAATGCAATTGAATGTTCGGGTTAGTCCACAAAAATGTACTTTTTGTTTCCTGTTCACAGCTTCCTTGCCTCTTAGGCTATATGGGGATTTTCCAGGGTCAGGGGAGAGGGCGGAGTATTAATGCCAGAGTTAATAAGCCTTCCTGACAATGGAAAGCGAACTCGTAACTTCGGCTCATTACGTGGTTGGTTGCCGGGCAACGCGAGTTTTGTACATGCGTTAGTCCGCTCGACCACTAAATGATCCGTAGGGCTGACTCTAGGCAGCGAAGAGACCATGAATTTTTAAAAGACCTTAACATGGCAATGGCCGGAAAAGATCGGAAATCCTACATAAGATAATCGAACAAATCTAAAAAATAAATCTTAAATTTGACGGCTGATAAGTAGAAACTTGTTTTGGAGGGAGGAGGGCTGCAAATTTTTAACGCAACAAATTTTATAGCAGAGAAGGACTATGAGGCCGTTCTCCTCAGAGCACAAACACTTCGGTGTGGTTACAAAAATAATTTTAAGAATGAAGTTTCCTTGAAGATGGTTGTACACATGCATGCAATTAGCTGACACGAATATGTTTCGCCTATGCTATGCCGAAACAGTTAAGTGTTTCGTCAAATCCGACAACAGCTCATTTACAAATTCTCGTGTATCGCAATCGCTACGTAATTATACCATAGTTTGTTTTGTGGCATTGTAATACTTACAAATTTTGCGTTTTAATTACAATGACTCCAACCTTTGTTAAGTTCCTTGTTATTCAAAAACTCAGATGTACGCAATGATTATGCATTGAGTATTGAGGTTAAAATGAAAATGACGGTTTATTTATGAATAAATCATCGACATATTATGAGCATTTTAAAAAAAAAATCAGTTTAATTTGGACTTTCGGTGATCCAGAAAAGATTTGTTCCCATTTAGGAAACTCAATTTCTATACCTAATATCGAAAGATTCACTGCAAAAGCCTGTTAATATTCAGAAAAATAGCCCGAAAATGTTATTTATAACATAACATTAAAAAACAATAGAAGGGGTATCACTGGGTATTTTTTTCCCTCATAAAGCTATTTCAATATTTTTAGTTTATTTTATTCTTCATGATTAGACCAGCCCATTTGCTGATTGTCGATAATTATGACAAGTGCGGATTAATAAATGAAAATACCAACAAAAAAATGTCAATGTTTTGACTACATGATAGAAGTGAAAACATCAACAAGGTGAGATTAACAATTTGAAATATAAATCAAAATTAATAGCTCATTATAAATAATCCATGGTACAGACCCCTTTTTATCGAATTATTAACATCCACCTGAAACTTCGTAAACAGTTTAATCTCATCGTAAACTACACCTATTTTATTCCCGAAAACTCTTGGAATAGACGCATTTTAAATCTGGATGGAGACAAATATTGTATATTTAATTAGGTACTAAAAACTCGAAAATACCCATTTGCTGTCATCTTGGATCGAAAGATAATGTGATCACAAAAGAGAGAAAAAAGATGGCATTCAAAAATATTGAGCCTGTAGGTCACGCCAAACGGCTGTAGGTTCCCCCAACTTTTCAAAATAAAGAGGTTATATACGACAAACGTCCCAATATTTTTGTAGGCCACTTTTTTTCTATCAATTTTGTGATCAAATCATATTACGATCCAAAGGGGGAAAAAAATAGGTATTTACCTTTTTAGTACCTAATTAAATAGACAAAGTTTGACGATCTCCAAATTGAAAACGCCCCAATTCCGAGAATTTTTGTAAATAAAATAGTTGTAGGTTACGATGAGATGAAGATATTTACGAAGTTTCAGGCGGATGTTAATAATTTGATAAAAAGGGGTATGTACCATGGACTATCCATGTTCTTCTTATTTCATTCATATAATGCATCGATAGTTGACTTGATTAAATGAAATCTTTATCTTATTTTTTCTCTCAAAAGGTTAAGTTTTTAGATGAAATAAGTTAAGGATCGTAAAAGTATAGACTTTCAAAACATAAAAGGCCACATTTTTTCTCGATTTTGTGATCAAATTATCTTACTATCAAAGTAGAAAGCCAATGGGTATTTACGAGTTTTTAGTACCTAATTAAATAGACAAAGTGTGCTCCCCTCCAGATTGAAAACGCCCCAATTCGAAGAATTTTCGTAAATAAAATAGTTGTAGGTTCCGATGAGATGAAACTATTTATGAAGTTTCAGGCGATGTTGATAATTCGATAAAAAGGGGTCTGTATCACGGACTAAAAGAGGATGAAATGCTGAACATTTCCCTTGCTTACGGTGTGGTATGCAGTCCGATTTTTAGTTTCTGAGACATTTCAATCAATAAAAGGAGTTATAATTTGGTTTTCGACACTATGTTTTCCCTTTTCGCCTCTTTAGCACGGCGTCGCGTTAAGATACAATTTGGAATTAAAACTCATTAGAAAGAGGATGAAATGCTGAACATTTTCTTAGCATACAGCATCAGGTCCGATTTTTAGTTTCAGAAAAAAAATTAAACCGTACGAAAAATAAAACAACTATAATTAACCGACTCAAGTAGATTTTACCCGAGCGTTACACATTGGAATCTGACGGCTCAATCTAATTCACTCTCCACCCAAGTGCCAACCGCGCCTAAAGAAGTTTTAATTTAAAAAAAATTACATTTTTGTCTTAAAAGCATTCGTAAGAGCACATTGTTCATTTTGTCTTATGAATAATTTTAGTTTATGCCTTTACAAACTTTTGCAATTCGGCTGTCGATATACTCGGACTCAAAATATTAAAACAGCGTCTTTAGAAATGATTTAATATAATTTACATATATTTATGTTATTTAATAGAATTGTCTACATTTTTCGAATGCTGGAATTCAGATAAAACCCTAAATAAAATTAATTACTTTAGATGGTTCAAAAATCAACATTTATTAATATAACAATAACGTAAAAGGATTTATTCCTTAATTTTATAGAAATTGGAAGGATATAACTCACATTTGAGGATGTTTAAATAAATAAATAAGAACGAATTGAAAAATAAAGGCAGATGAAAAATCTGTTCTGCCAATCAAAGATGTAGGCTCCGGCATTAATTCAGTCTTATTAATTCAAAGCTATTTTTGGAGAAGAGCGCATTAGTTTATCTTTCAAACGGTTTGCCAAGAAAATGTTCGTTTATTAAATATCCTCAAACATTGGAGGATAACATGGTTTTCATCAAAATGATTTAAAAAAAAAAATAAGACAAATATAATATTGTAAAAGTCTTACGAAATTATTCGCCAATGCTGCAATCCATTCGATTTAGACTTAAATATTAAATTAAAACTATAACACTTTAATTAATTAAATCGAGAAAACACATTTTATGTCAACAGGTAAAATAATACAAAAAATTAATAAATAAATAAAGAGAGAACATTCTTAAAGCACAGATTATATTTTAAAAAAAGCTCATCTTATTGAAAAAAAAACAGAACTACAAAATAATATTCAAAATAGATGTACCAGACTCATGACGAAGTCGTTCAATTAACCACTGGAACAACCGATACGACCATCACGTCAAAACGAATCATAAGTGCTAGGTCTAAGATGTTTATTTTCATTATTTTTATTTTTTTTTTAAGATAATTTTAATTCTATTTTATTCATTTATTTTCATTCTATTATTACTATTATTTATATTTTCTTTCTTCACTATGATATTTTATTTTGTTCTTTTGTAGCTTTATATTATTTGAAGTTAGCTTATTTTTTTTTTTTTTTTTTTTTTTATATGTAAATATGGTGTGAATGTGCTCTCAGAACTCTATTATAAATGTCCTTTATTGAGACAGATTGTAATATTTATCAATAAATAAATAAAATAAAAATTAAAAAAAAAAAAGTGCTAGGATACACTAGCGGATCCAAGATTTATTTATTTATTTTTTTATGTGGAGGGGAGCTTCAACCTGAAACGTTTTTTCATTCATTTATATAACGATAATTATTTTGAACAAAAAAAAAGAACTAACTACTTTTATGAAATGGTGTTTAAGTGATTCTTGAAGTCCTATTAAGTGTAATTACACGAACAATAATATTTTAAGAGATAATTATTATTATTTTCTTTTTCGTAAAACATGGTTATATTTTACCATTTTGGGGAGCTTCAGACCGAAAGCTCTCTCTACGGTAGATTCGCCTATGCTAGCATATACCCTTACAATTTATATATCTGCCCTTGGAAGCATTCGAGAGGTCACTGAGAGACCCTCTAAGGCTGATAAAAAGAAGCAAAGATAATCGGCCAGCAAATACAAAATAGAATATATATCGAATAAAAAAATATATATATCGAAAAATCCATCCCCACAAAAGGATCTACGTAGAGAGGAAATCGTTCACGAGAGTAGACAGAATCAAATACCTCGCCCCCGCAATAACCTCAATAAATGACCAACGGTCAGGAATAGACCAGCCTAAACTAAACTTTCTTCTCTCTTTCAAATCCTAAAAAAATCTCTAAAAATCTTAAATCAAGGGTGAACAAGCAGGATGTAAAGAAGTTTTGAAAGTAACCTAAGTGAATAAAAAGATTAAATCAATCTATACAATAAATAAACTTCTCAATCCCACTTTCATGATATGAAGGCAATGATGTTAAGATAGTACATATGATTCAAAACAATGCATAAGGAAGTCTCTATACAGCAATAAATGACACAATAGTTTGCAAGTGACCGAAAGGAAGACCAAAAAAGTATCGATAGAATATGAACAGAGTTGCTGCAGAGCTACAAGCAAGAAACTGAAAAGAATTAGCCCAACATAGGCAGAGGTGGAGAGGACAGGGGTCAAGGCGGCAAAAGATCTACAATATGTGTAAAGGCGACGGAAAAAAAAAATAATAATACAGAAACAGACTTCTAAATACCGATTAATTTTATTTTGATTATTTTCAAATAATTTTCTCATCTGGAAAAGAGTGGTGGTGGAAGGTTCAAGAAAAGATTTTTATTTCCCTGTTAACTATGAGACTGATAAAAAATTGATTCTCAAATATTTCAGGAATTTGATAAAAAAATTTAATAAATTTAACTAGACATCTGATGGATTAACCACTTGATCAATGCGAACTAGAAACAAAAATGGTGTAAGACAATATATTTATTTACTTATTATAGAATGAAGTTACATATATTTTGATCTCGCTGGTAGTTATGCGACCGAAGAATTAATTTTCAAATATTCCCGGAATTTTATAAAAATCTAATAAATTTAACTAACCATCTGGAGAATCAACCACCCCACCTGATGTATGCGAAATAGCAAAAAAAAAAAAGCTGTTAAGACAATGTATTTATTTACTTATTATAGAATGAAGTTAATTTTAATATAATTATATTTCATAAAATAATTATGTGCTGAAGAAAACTGTAGTTCGTTTTTAAGCTCTATGAAAAGTTGACGTGTGATGAGCTCTGTTGAATCTGTGATAGGATTTAGTGTTGCCCAAATCCGAGACCGAGACGAGTCTTGGTCATGGCCTTGGTCTTGCCCAAGAGTCTCGCAATTACTTATTACCTTATTAATATAGAGACATCACTGTGATTTTTCAGATAGGGGAAATCTAACTAAGCCCGAATGAAAAATTAGAGGAGCTAAATGCAAACGTATATTGGTTATACCGATTATTAACATATAGTAACTAAGATTGTCAAGTATTAGTAACTATTTTGTCTTAATTTTTATTTAAAAAATCGATTTTTTTTTACCAGTCCTGGTCTTGGTCTTTCAACAGTTAGGGGTCCTTAGTATTGGTCTTGCAAAGTGCAAGACCAACACCGATTTTGGGCAACACTAATAGGATTAGACATTTATCTTATCAATCATAGGTAACGCAGTTTTTTTTATTGGATGGACTAGCGTGTCGAGGCGTTGCTCGCATCAACATTCTCGAATCTAGCTGCGCCAATTCGAACCTGCTTGTGCAGGCTGAAATATATTTCTTGGCGAACCCACAGATTGAATCTAGACTTTATACCTCTAGAAAAACAACTTATTCACCTCTCCCTCGAATGCCATAAATGGCGAGGTAGAGGGTAATCGAAAAAAAAAAAAATGCAGTTTTGGATTGAACAAGGTGATTTTAGTCTTAATGATGCCTGTGTTTGCGGTACGTTCCCCATTCGTGTAGTTATTAAGCTTTAATTAAGAGGTTTCAATATTAATATTTAACTTTTTAAAGTGTCTAATAGCATTATTTAAAAAAAAATTAATTTATATTCAAATCAGGTGAGGGTAAGAGCCATAAAAATGGTTCTGGGCATCTCCTAACCCGTCTGTTAGAGAATTTCTCTTGTAGATTCAGTCAAACATCTAAAAAAAAAAAAAAAAAAAAAAAGAAAAAACTAGTTACATCAAGCTTTCTAAACCTTCTTTCAGATTCTTTCCATTACAAGGTACTTCCAATTAAAAAGCAACAATTGTTTTAAATTGCACGCGTACTCTTCAGTATATAATGCCGAAACGTAATATTCTTTCTTATGATATAACGAAATAAGAAAAACAAAAAGCTTGAGGTGAGAGAGAAAGAGAGATGTTACATCTCATCATAACGAAGGAGAAATAAATTCAAAAAGCGCCGTTAACATGAGGGCGATTAAAAATGTAAATGAAATGAAAACTTACGAAACGAGCCAATCCTCCATCGCTGATACTTTCATACGAGAGGAAAGCCCCTGTGACAACATGAGTAATTCGCATGAAATATGTATCATGTGTGCTTGTGTTGGTCCGTATGTATCCATACCTAAACCGGAACAGGCGTCTCTGGACCGGCGCGGAAGTGAAAGTGAGGGACAAGTCTGATCCGCTAACACACATCGCCGAACTCCCACATCCCATAAACCACATCTGAGCCACGAGACATTGCAATAACGGAGGTAGAAATATAATTTTCCCAATAAGTTTAAGATATATTTAAAGGTTATAAAAACAAAACCAAAAACGCTGCAAATTATTTCACAATGGTTTATTATTTCCAAACAACTATACATCTGAAGTAACATCACATTCCTAATTACAAAGAAAAATAAATAAAAGGTGATTCCAATTATTGGAATAAACATTTTTTATTAATCATTAGTAATATGCTTAAAAAAAAAAAAATAGCATTACTTCAGTAACACATACAAAATTTAAAAACCAAACAAAGGATACAACTTTTAGAGTAGAACATATAAAAAAAATTGGAGACCATATCTTTGCTCCTAATTGTCCGATTTTAACGATTTTTTTTTATTTTTTAGGAAATTCCATAAAATTTTAAAAAAACATTGAAACATCTTATCAAAATATCGACAAAAAAGTGTGTACTTTTTGAGTTATTCGGAATTAAATTTTAACATCCCTCGTAACTTTTTTTCCAGCTTCTTTTCGTTGAAGTATGTTATATAGATAAATTTAAAGGGCGTCAAGAAAATGACTTTAGCGAAGTTTCATTGAAAACAGTACATTCGTTTAGGCGCTACAGTCTATAGCAACGCAGGTTTTTCGGCTTATAACTAACCATTTTGAAAGTAAAAAGCAGAAAGTAATGTCGATGAAGGAGGATCATCCTCGGTTGACCTCTGATTTTATATTCGAATTTGAAAAAAATCGATCCAGTTTCGGAGAAAATGCGCAGGCGGCGGACGGACAAAAAAAATTGTATTTGTTTTTCGAATTCTACGCATCCTGAAACGTGAAACCTCAAATTTTGAGAGGGGGTTAAGTTTTTGAATATTTTGGTCAATCGCAATGGTTGATTATTGAAAATAATAAACCAAAAGGAATAATTTATAACAGCATAGTTCTGAATTCACTAATGTCAATATGTCATAATGTATAATAATGTGCCCCAGAATTAACGGTCACCATCTCAATTTTTTTAAATTAAATAATTTAGTTAGTAAGGAACAAATTTGAATAGCTCAAAGTTATGCTAAGGTGTTTTGTAACCTTTGAGGTACAGATGTAATTTCTCAAAGGATCCGTTTTTTTTTTTCTAACCCATCATTTTTCACACGGGGAAAGGGGAGTGCTTTCGTGTTAAAGGCTCCTGCCCCAAAAAAAAATAGAAAAATGATTATTTTTTATTTGCTCATATTTATTACTGTAAGTGAACAATATTTCCTAAAATAACAATAAAAAATATCAGAAGATATTCTATTTTAAAATTATGATGCATATACAGCTACTTAATATTAGATTATAATTTGGAAAAATTCCAAATCTCACAGCCTTATGTCTCCAAAATGCAGCCAAAGAAAAAACAAACCAAAATTTCGTCAATTCAACAATCATAATGACAAACTTGTTTTGTTCCAAACAAAAGTTTATTTGTATATTAATTTGTATATTAATAGCTACTTAATATTGAAAAAAAAAAAATCATTTCATAAGCATTATTGTTCATGAATTCTACATATAAAACATCCATTATATATATATATATATATATATATATATATATATATATATATATATATATATATATATATATATATAATATATTGTCCTTTGTTCACGGACCAGTATAAAATGTGAATTATTCGCACGGGTCAACCAACATTTAGCAGGTAAATAAAGTAAAATTATAAAAAACAATATAGGTACATGTATTGAATAATTAATTAATATATTTAATAGTAATATATGCATGAAACCCTTTTATGAATTCCATCAATCGATGATGAATCTACATTGAGAATCCGACGACGAATGATTCAACATGAAAATATTTCCTACTACCATTCAATGAATTCATATATTTTATTAACGCTTATCACGAGTTCATTAACATATAACGCAATCAATATCCGACCAACAAGGAATGCAGTAGATATTTTATGTAGAATTCGTTATTTCAAAACTAATATTTATAATATGAATCATTGAACATATTTATAAGGCTAAGATTGGAGGAAGAAAGGGCGGTCTATTTTTTTCGGTTTTAGGTTCAGCGAAGCGATGAAACCACTGCTGATACTCATTATCATCGCTAGATATTTTTTTTTAAACAATCTTCGAAAACAATGCATGTTCCAATTCCCCTCTTCTTTATCAAATACTTCGAACCGAAGAGACCTTAATTCAACTTATACCCCACTCTGTTTAGCACACTAGATATTATTAGTACTTATTTATTAATATTTATGAATTTTATTTAAAATATTTTATTAAATAAACATAAATATGAGAACTTGGTAATTTTCATTGAATGGTGTTCTATAGTTTAAAATACATTCGGCAATAAAATAGTAATCCTATGGAATATATTCGTTATAACTTCACTGAATATATATATATATACACATATGTGTAATAAGAAATTAATATACGTCATATTGTATATTATTGATAGATTTACAAGTTTTATTAGTAATAAAATAAAATAAAATAAACTGTTGATTTTGATCGTGAGGTATCGGAGAAAAGTCAACCTAACATTCTTCCAATAAAAAATACAATTATAAATGAAATGAAAATATGTTTTATTATAATGGGACTGTTGTCCCTTTAGAACAATTAATAAGTACAGAAAGCATGTCTGTTTGGACATAAATAAATTAAATATTTACAATAATAGTTAATTAAAAGTCAAAATAGAGAAGAAAGAGAGAGAAAAAGAAAAGAAAAGCGTATATATATATATAGCTTAATTCAATTTATACCCCACTCTGTTTTGCACACTAGATATTATTAGTACTTATTGATAATTGCGTTATATTTATTACTTATATTTATACTGGTCCGTGAACAAAGGGCAATATAATATATATATATATATATATATATATATATATATATATATATATATATATATATATATATAAAACAAACAAAGGAAACTATAATAACATGAATAAACAGAAATAGTATCTGGGGGTACTTAAATGAAATATAAAAAATAAAAATAGTTACTCCACAGGATAAAAACTCAATCACCAGAGAGCATTTCTTTTTAATTATCTCTCTTTATATATACGGTAGGATAGATCACTTTTCCGGCTTTGAGGAGCGCTAGATTTTGATGAAGAAGGAATCAAAAGTAAAGGAGTTTTATGGAGAAGTGAAGAATCACAGCCACCCCCCCTCCTTCTCCTCCCCAAATTTCAAGAAAAAAAAGTTAGGAAGGAAAATCATCTTTATTTGCGAATAATTTAAAAAGTATATATATATATATATATATATATATATATATATATATATATATATATAATTATTTGAAAGATTACTAAAATCACGACAAAATAAAAAAAAAAAATCATCGAAATCGGACCATTATCAGTAAAGATACAGCCTGTAGTAACGTACACATGTTTTGATTTATCCTTATGGATGAACTAATGTGATTCCACAGAGAAAAAGAAAATTATTTTCTGTATCTTAAAATATATTGGATTAACTTATTTCTATTGTCAATTGCTCACTGATCAAATTGAATGGAATCACGAAAATTATTCGCATGGTACTAGTATAAATAAAACTGGGACTAGAACGATTACATAGCTTGTACATAGATTGTACCACCTGTGTAAAAACCTCTAAAGAAAAGACAGATATAAGCTCTGTCTGGTACTAAATACGGCTAATATGCAACTATTATTAATTAATAATAATATTATTGATATCAACTATTATATCTTATTATTATTTATTGAATATTGTATTTGTATATATTAATTTTATTTAGTTTTTTGTTAAATGTGCATTTTTTTTGTTGTCATTATTATATGATTTTTCATCAGTATGTATTAGGTTAGGAAGAGAGAGGAAAAATAAGAGAAATGTATAAGAAGAGAAAGAAAGAGAAATCGAATGTTAAATAATAAAATAAATAGTCAAAAAAGAAGAAAAAAATACATAAAGAAAAACAAAACAAAATTTACTATACTAATATATATCGATAATGATAATGTAAAACCCAATATAATTGGGCAACATCCTTGGGTGAAAATAAAGTGATTCTCTCTACTATTAATTAGGAATTATCTTTGGTATATTGTTTAAGCTCTACAGATCAAAGAAGTTCGAGTTAAATGACCGCCATTGAAATAGATGCTCCCACAAAGAAGAGCAAATGCCCCGACGCGGATTCAGTTTCCCACAAAATTTGCTTTATTTCAAGGTAAGATGCTATCTCGGTAGGCTCAACGGCCTCAAATAAGAACCACAGCGAACATTCATCAATTTGTCTACAATGAAAAGAGTTCACATCTTGATGTATCTTTTCTAGGAATAATTAAGAGAATTTTTACTGCAGGCGCAGTTTCGGAAGTGCGCGGGTTAATTCAAAATCAGACGATTTAAAAAACACAGCAGAATGTTTTTTAGTTATTTCGATAATACTCAAAAGCAAAAACTCGATAATAAGCAAGCAAATACGTCTAATAATCACCGATAACAAACGCTCCGTAAATCGTCCAAGCTTCGATTAGATGACAAGGAACCATATTCACTAAATACGCCAATTCATTCAATTAAACCAAGGAAATAATAAGTGTAAGTTGATTAAGAAAAAATAGGTTTCTCTTTAATTTATTTTTTTTGAGAGACGGAAAACTTACGTGATACAATCCACGCAGCTGATTTCCTGATTGTTTTCCGTACCCAGATTCCGTTAAAGAGGGTGATGTAAGGAATACCTAACTGATTTGAATACAGATCTAACAGTGCGTGATCACGCACGCATTGAACTTCAAAAATTCCTCTTGATGACTAATCAGAACTGAACTGAACAGGACATAAACCGAAGTTTATGAAGGGATTACTTTGTTTCTTAGAATGATTCGACAATTGGACCATGGAAATGAAAACTACACTGACTATAAGAATCACTAAAACAAATTTTAAGAGAGAGATAAAAAACTCATCTTTGTCCAAGGGTGTGTGTTCACAAGGAATGGTTGCAGCATCAAGATTTTTGAGGCGGGAGGAAAGGACATTTTGACGTTATGAATTTTTGGTGGAATCCATATATGTGTGGAGTTTCAATTTCATGAAACTTTCAAACTAATAACACGGAGAAAAAATTAGACAGACCTCAGCAAGCGCATTTAAACTACAAATCTCATAGTTCTATCTTTCCTTGAATAGTTTTTAACAAGAGAGCAATAATTTCTTCAGCATGCGCCATCGAACTTTGGGGTGGGGAACGGACACTCCTGTCTTATTTCTAGTTTAATAAGTAATGAGTAATACACCGTCTACTTACGTAGTGTTGACGGACTTCAGAATTCCACGTATATAATAAAATGGTCTTCGTAGTTCATTATTGGATTCCACACACGCTGGACCAGGTAAAATTTAAATATTTCATAATCGTGGTGTCCAGCGATATAGCATGGAAAATTAAAGCGTAACATAAAGATCTCAAGGATATGAACTGTAAAATGCAAGACATCGTTTGCCAAATTATTTGATTAAATTAAAAAATAAATAAATAGGAATCAGATATTACAGTTCGGTAATGAAGATGTTTTACTTAACTCCTTATACTGAGGAATGAGACCATCACCAAAAATAAAAACAAAAAAATACATCAAGAAATATTATTTATACTTTTATTATACATAACAAAAAAGTACGTACATTTTTTCTTAAAATTTATACTTGTATGAAAATAATATAATAAAACCATGAAAAAGTATTCGGGAATAAATCTTAGCCGAAGATATTGATTAATCAGAACATAAACAAATAAGAAAAATAAAATGAACCATAATCAGTCAAATTTATGTAAAATAAAAACAATAATAATATTTAATAAGAGATCCGGAGACGCAATGTTTGATGTTAGATTTGATAAGAATTTCGTTCAAAACCTAATTGAAAATGGATTTCTTAGACTAAAAACTGAAAATTACCGACTGACTGGCTGTTTTTCATACTATACTAATATAATACTTTCATCTCAAAATTTAAGGAATCTGATATTGTAAAGTCCAATTATGCAAAAGACATACAGCAGTTTTTTAATAGTAGGAAACTCACTTTTCAATCGAAATACACGTTTGAGGTTTTACCAAAATGGTAAAATGTAACCATGTTCATGGTAAAAAAAAAATATCATCTTTTCAAGTATTATTGTTCGTGTAATTGTATTTAATAGGACTTCAAGAATCCTTAAAAAGCATTTCTTATAGGTAGTTAGTATCTTTCTTTTTTCCAAATTTATCGTTATTTAGATGAAAAAAAAAAAAAATTCGGGCTGAAGCTCCCCTCCCTCCAAAACTAGATTTAGGATCGCTAGTGTCTAAGTCCAAATAACCAAGTCCCGCAAAATGGTGTGTGAGTTAACAGTCTAGCTCAAAAAGGAAAAGTCGTACGAAAGTGAAATTGCATATTTATGGTTTTTATATACCTAGGATTTCATAGCAATTTTTTCGTCAAAACAGGCTAACCGGAAGTGGGACTTTATATTTCACAGATTTTTACGACTTTCTCGAAAACGGCTCTAACGATTTTGATTAAATTGATTATGTCTGTGTAAAATTAAGCAGTTTTTAATAGAATGTAGGTTTTATTTTAGCTTCCTCTAGAGCAAATTTAATTTTATTAATTGATCTCTAATATAAAAAATAGTTAAATATAAAATATGAAAGAATTGGATAATTAACTAAACGATAAATAAGAGATCCTACCGGAGAATAGTTGTAATGGAGGAACCAAAGGAATACGAGCTTCCGCGAAAGATTATAACAGGCTTACATACGTAACAGGAGCTAAATATAATACGAACTCCGACAATATTATGTACATATACATGTGCGGTTTTCATAAATGCTATTGTTGATATTTAATTTCATAGATTACAGCGATATAAATATTAAAATTTGTATATATAAGAGTAATTAAACAAATAAAAATACCCATAATGAAATAATAAATAAATACAGCGTCTATAATTTTTACTTTCACTTCCCCTTTGTTTGAAAATACTAATTTCTGCTAAGAAGAGGGTACTAAATGATAGTTGTGTAACCGCCACCGCCACCGCACTAGATTTTTTTTTAAAGAAAGCAAAATCATAAGTTAAAAAATACCGTAAAAGAAGTATTTGGATATCACAAGGACAAGGACATAGATTAATATCTAAGTTAAAGAGTATAGTTAATAAAAAAATTAAAGAAGGATTAACGAACAAAGTAGTAGCTTCATCGAGTCAAACGTTATGTTACACAGAATTTATAAAAGTTCACGAAAATAACTAAAAATATCGTCGCACCCTTCTAACATTGAACCTTCCAATTTATCAGCTCTCAATTAGCGTTCTAAAGTCTTTCATCTTTATGCTGTCCAATAGCATGATTGAATTGCGGGTGTAGAACTTCAGAGCTGCAATGTCTTACTCTACTTCATATTTAAATCCTTTATAAACATACTTCGTGAGTTTAAAGAAAAAAAATATATTAAGTGGACAACGACAGCAGTAAAAGCTTCAGAAAGGGAAATCGCTGTCCCCAATGTCCATAAAACCCACTTGTATAATAAAAATGTAATCTGTCGTACACAAGCGCCATTTCGTACCCTAGGCAGCCCGCTACGTATATGGTAATCGATCCAGCGCAAGATTTCACATTTTATTGGAGAAAGCAAGGCGATTGTGCCATAATATTTAAATTAACATTAGCGAATTGAGAATATGATATTACAGGAACGGAGAATGTCCAAAATGTACTTGGCATTCTGACTTAATGCTGATCAACCATCATTGGCCATCCATCCATTTCTGATTATGGAATCCAGAACTAGGAGGGAGTTGTATGGCTCAAGTTGTACATCAAAATGTTTTAGGAGGGAACATTTTTTATGAATTTTTGGAAGGTACAATATTTTTGTATGGTTTCAATATCCAGGAACTTTCAAATCAGGAAACATACCATTGCAAGTATAATTTTAAGTGATTTACAATTTTTCTAATTATACTCTTGCTTGCATTATTACAAGAATATGAGAGTGATAAAATTGCTAGGAAAGGGTGACATAATTTTTCTGGGGGAGGGAGGAGGGGTGAGATAAATAAGTTGTTTCATCATAAATATAATAAATATAAATATATTGTACCTATATATATCATAAATATATTGTACCTAGAATCATTAAGAACTCCTTCTTCTTAAAAAAAAGCAACCCCTTTCTGAATTCCGTAATTTTTTCAAGAAACTAAATAGAAGTGTAAATGTATAATACTAAAATTATATAGTTAATAATTCTTAAAATATAACAATTATTATATTTTTCTCTTTTTAAGTAATAAAGTAGTTATATGTTTCTCATTTCAACTGCCTGAAAAGCATTATTTTTCTCTTGTTTTCTTAATTTAGAAAAACATCCGCAAGAATAATTTCTTAAGGTTAACAATTTGTATGGATTAAATAAGAATTTATAACATTATTGCTCTAAAAAGATAAATGAATTCAAATGATAAATGCATTTGTTCTGAACTTTTGTAAGAGAAAATTTCAGGATAAAGCCTGGTTTTAATTTATTAATTCAAATATAATTTTGTAAATACCAACTAAGAAATTAGTGAGATGCCAATGTTGAAAAAGGATGTTTTGTAAAAGAGAGGACTCCTGGTATACAGAGCATATCACAGTTGCATAATCGTAATCTTTCACCACAAGAACTTTTCAGTAATCGTTAATTATACAAATTTCATCACTAATTACTATCTACATCTCAACAACAATGAATGTATACTTGAGGTATATATTAGGCAGCAGGAGTTAATTATAGAGGGAGGTTTTAAATATTAGTTGAACAAATACATCCCTTAAATTAAATAAAAATGAATTAATTTTGAGGAAAGAGAAACAAAAATAGTTATACTCTCTAACAACATAGTTTTTTATAATAAAAAATAAAACAAGATTTAATAATAAAATACTTTATATGAATAATTATTATTAATTTTGTTTATATTTTTACTTCATTACGAGCTTATGATAATTAACTTAAAAGTATGATAATATGCAATATGATATGCCGTAAAAATTAAGAGAATATGCTGTTAAATAAAATTACAGTTAATTTAATGAAGTAATTATATTAAGACTGATCTAAATTATTTTTTCAAAATATACATATTTTGGACAAATATGAAGATGCAATATAAAAATGAGACAGTAATAGTATTTATTAAACATTCATTAATAAATAATGACCAAAGACTAGTTGTAATTATTTATTAAACTGACCTCAAAGCAAATAAGTGTGAAAAATATTGAAAGCTAGTAGTCAAAATTCATTTGAATTTCTATTTTTACAAATATTTTTATGTCTTTACATGCACTGAAAATCATACAGTTTTTCTATTATGACAGTAAAATAAGTTAAAATTTTAGTTCTACTGATAAATATCTCTTTCAAACTGCATCACAGCCTGGCTATATTCATGTTTTAATTTGTCTTACAACATAAACATGCAATACATGTAAAGAATAATGCAGAATTTGAAATATAAGTGATTATATTGAAAAAAACTAGTTGGCATAGAATATTAAATACCACAGTAATTAACTTAAAGGCAATGACATACACAAACACTGAAATCTAACTTTAGTAGAGATAAATGCGTATAAGAAAAAAAAAATTAAAAAGAAGTGAGAGGAAAAGTGGGCTCTAACAGCTTTCTTGGGACAATGAAAATAAAATCCCAGAATATAGATTTGTTTGCTTGTGACAAGGCATAAAAGTAAAGGTAAAAATAAATTAAACAATTCAAAAATTGTATGTAAAATTTATTTAGGATGGAATGAATGATCTATATCATAATTTATTATTATCATATTAATATAATTCATAATTTACTAGTCAAATAATCTCCATTTATAAAAGTTTTAAAAGATTTACAACCCTCTCTTAAGGAATATTGATAAGTTGTTTGGATATTGAAGATAGTGGTGAAATATTATGAATGCTTGGATATTGTTAAATAAATATACAAAATGAAGGCCGAAATAAAGGCACGAATTACAGCAGGCATAAGTGTTTTTTTGTCCTGCAAAGGAACTGAGCTGGAATACAAAAGAAACAATTTATAAATCCATTATAAGGCCAGTCGTTACCTACAGGTGTGAAACATGGGTTCTGACACAGGAAAGTGAGAGGTTGCTGATAATATGGGAGAGAAAAGTCCTAAGGAAAATATATGGTCCGAAGAAAATAAATGACCAGTGGCAAATACGGAGAAATGACGAGCTCTATGAGCTGTTTAAAAATGATGATATTATAGCCACTGTCAATAGGAGCCGGCTCAGATGGCTAGGCCATGTAGAGAGAATGGAGGAGAATAGGTTGCCTAGAAAACTTCTCTATAACCGCCCAGGAGGAGCACGTCTTAGGGGAATACCCCGGCTACGGTGGATCAACGATGTGGAGGGGTATCAGCCGCATGGGTATCAGAAGATGGAGAAGAATTGCTGGCGATAGGGAAGCCTGGCGGAAGCTTGTTTCTGACGCCCAGGTCCATGAAGGACTGTAGAGCAAATTAATAATAAAAGTGACTGGTGAAGCAAATGGGGATAAGACCTCGATGATAATAAAGACCACTTAATTATACAGTGATAAACCGAGTTTAATCAAAGTTGGAGCCATTTTGAGAAAATTGTAAAAATGTGTATAACCGTTGATGTAAAGTGGCACTTCTGGTTAGTCGATTTTAATGAAAAAGTTGCTGTAACATCTAAGGCATATTTAAATATGTAACATCAGTTTCGTACGACTTTTCGTTTTTGAGTTAGACTGATCACACACACGCACAAACAGACCATTTTATGGGACTTCATTATATAGACTCAGGGGATCTCAAAACATGTATTTACATTGAAAACTCATATTCGAAAATTTTCATGATTGCAATACTTTCCCTTATTATATAGGTAAGTGAAAGTAAAAAATTACTAAGGAAAAGGAAGAATGCATGAAGGTATCAAGGCGAGGAGGGTTAAAGCTCAATAGTTACTTTATAAAAAGTGTTTACTTAAAATTTTATGAAACGAAAATTGATGATAGATGGAAAAGTTAAATTATTGAGCTACAAACTATTTCATTTTTAAAAACAAAACTATAAAATAAAATAAATCAGAAAGGCTCTTTACTTTAATAAAGGCTGTTCTTAAAATATCAGATTATAATGAATTGATGAAGAATATATTAATTTTCTTATATTGATTGAGATGATTAAATTAGAAGTGAAAAAGGAATTATAAAAAATGTATATACTTTTAAAATAAGAAAAATATAAGTGTAGGTAGGTTTAATTCTCATTGATATTTATTAAAAGAGAAAATCTTTAAAATATTCAAATCATGATAATAAATCTCCATTCTGCAATTGTTAATGCTTTAATTTTCTTTCCTCAACTTTAATGATATAAATAAAAGAGAGAGAGAAAAAAAAATAATAGTCAATATAAAACGGTAATGATTTTTTTTAATATTGGGTTGAATTACTGTTTTATAGTAACTTGTATAGACAATGTGTTTCTAACCTTTGTGAGCGAGTTTAAAGTAATTAGTAAAATTAAAACTTACCTCAGAATTGGCTTCTTTCTTGTCTTTGAAAAGGTATAATACTTGGCCCCTCACAACACCCCAAGTCTGCCGCCAAGACCGATCATGTGCCTTCTAAAAAGTGAAAGGGAAAAAAAATGCTTCTTTATTTGATGATAAATAAATTGAATAAAATTAACTGATAATGAAAGTAATAAGCAATTATTAAATAAACTAATAACTATAATTCACAATATCATTAGTAATTACCTTTCCATCCACTAAAATAACTTTGCAATATAATGTCCCCTCGGCTACAATCTCCTGGTCTTTCTGAGGTATGTCATTGACACTAGAATAAGAAATAAAAAGGATAAGTATAAACAAACATCCACATTTTAATTATAATAATTCAATTAAAATAAAATCCTAAAATACAAGGGAAAAAATACATAATGATAATTACAATTATAATTGTGGCACTAAATTTAAACTTAATTTAGTAATAATAATAGTTCAATAGTTAGTATTTTTCATTTACAATATAAAATCATATTGCAACATGTATACTTTCATTAACCTTCTACTCAATTTTCAACATGAAAATATAGAAATTGTCATTTTGACATATGTTAAGATATACATAAATATATAAGCACATATAACAAACAACATATATATGTACAGCAGGAGTGCATTTTTTATATATACATGTTAATTTTTCAAAAGGCAAAAATTTAATTGTAGCACAAAGCTGAAAATAATTAAGGCTCACATGGTGTATGCACATAGATCAGAGTATACCATAATACAAATAAATGTATTATGACGCAATTAGGATTTTTTTCTGACTCAGTGAAACTTATTAATTAGTTAGTGACTTTATTGAAGAAAGCTTACTATGATAAAAAATTATAAGCAATTTACAGTCCATAACGATATTATAACCTTCCAGTTTGATTCTTATGAAAATAATAATTCATTGATTCATAATATCGGGTGAGGAAAAAATAATTTATTTATTTTTTCATGTTTTTCAAAGCAAATTTATTTATATAAATTTTAAACACTAACCAATGATATAAGTGTTGTTTTGATCCATGAACTTTTGCCACTTTTACAGTAAAACCATAAGTTCATCACTGTAGAAGTTCTGAGATTCTGAGGGCAAAAGAATGATTTTCACAATCATCTTTTGATGCCAGTTTTACACCATTAAGAGAGTTCTGCAGAGACCGAAGCAAATGGTAGTCAGACGTAGCAAGGTCCGGACTATATGGTGGATGCACCAAAACTTCCCAGCCAAGCTCTCTAAATCTTTACTGGGTCATTAAAGATGTGTGTATTCTAACATTGTGATGAAAGACGCCTTTCCTGTTGATCAACTATGGTCATTTTCCTTGAATCTCATGCTTCAATCGCACTAGTTGTTCACAGTAGTGAGTTGAATTAATAGTTTGTCCAAGTTAGAGCAGCTAATGACAAACAATTCCTTTCCGATCCCGCCAAACATTCAGCATCACCTTCCTTGGAGTCAATCTGGGCTTAACGACTGTTTGTGAAGCTTCTCTGGGCTATGACCATGATATTTTTTGCACATTATTGTTGGACATGATCCACTTTTTATCACCTGTGATGATTTGTTTCGAAAATGGCTCGATTTTGTTTCGCTTCATTAGTGATTCACAAATGGAAACTCGGTCTATTAAATTTTTCACTGTTAATTCAGGTGGAACCCAATTATTGAGTTTCTTTTGGTATCCAGCGTTAAGTAAATGGTTCAAAACTGTTTTCTGATCAATGTTTAGTTTTGTATGAATGTCGCGAGATGAAATGTGTTGGTCTACCTAGATTTTATAAAGAATTTCATCGCGTTTTTCAACGATTGGCCAGCCAAGGTGAGGTTCATCTTTAACATCAAAATTTCCGGAATGAAAACAAGCAAACCAATTCTGACACTTAGGCACCATCATCACCATAAAATTATGTTTCGATGAGCCTGCACTGCATTTTTCCCTTTTCGGAAGTGAAACGGCAAAATATGATGAAAATGACCTTCTGGAACCTCCATTTTTAACGTGCAATAAATGTTGACTGTGACCTTTCAAATGGACTATAGATTGGCTTCATTGAATTAGGATTACAAGAGATAAGAGACATTAAAATCAACTATTGGGATAAAACTAAATTACTTTTTCCTCAACCCAATATTACATAAAACAAAACCAATTGAATATTTTAGGATTTTCAACCTCATGTATATAATAGAACCCCTGTTAACTGGTTACCTCGGGACTGGGGCCCTGAGTGGTTCCCGTTTTGGACGGTTAATCCCAGGAGTAGGTATTGCAAAAGAGAAATATTAACAGAAATTTAGAATAACAATGTTCTATGACAAAAGACATCATCAGACATCACTTCAATCTTTGTTGAGTATAAATCATACACATTTCATAGGTATGTCAGATCCTCATCTACTTCTTGGCTTCTCTGATTGGCAGTCAACCAGAAAAAGGTCTACTTCTTCCAATGTTAAAATAAGAAGGCCCAACTGTGGTATGCCATCAAACACAAAGGTCATAAAATAGTAGTTCTTTTCAGTAAATTGTAGTTCCCTCATTACCTCAAAGGTGATTACAGACTTCTATGTTCCAATGGCAATGAATTTGAGACAATTTTCTTTGCCATCCAACAGCACTTTCATCTTCATTCTCTTTGTTCTATTTGGTAGCTAATGATATGACTTTATTGACAGTCAAAAACTCATTTTCAAGATTCTTGTCAAAGTTTATCATCCAATCTTGAATGTCTTGTGATGCAATTTAAATGCTCGAATGAGATTTTTAATGGATTGGTTTTCTTTTCTTCTGGAAGAGATGCACCAGCAACAAATTTCTTAACAGCTAGCTAAAGTTTTAACCATGGTTTTAAGAATACAGAAGCCGAAATTTTTTAGTAAGTTGTTATTAATTGATTGACTATAACTTTTAACATGATTTCAATTAAGGGCATGTCTAAACTCACCTAACATTGCAAAATTTCAGAAAGAAACTTAGGTCTATATTTATTTTATTTTCACAAGGCCAGTTAATGCAAAGCTGGTTAACTGGGGTTCTATCGTACTCTAATAATTTTGGCAGCATGTAAATACGATATCTGCCTTATAATAATCCGAGAACACATAAATAATTTAAGAGAATACATCTTAGTTAATTAAAGATATTAGAAAACAATATCTGAGTGCTCTGGTTCTTTCTTGCCTCATCTTGAAGTTCTAATATATTCCAATGATCTTAAAGTTTTAAAGATAGTATTAAAATTTTTGTAAACCTCACAAATCCTACTGATTTACTAGTCATATTTAGGCTAAAATCACATGAATGAATTCCTCACTGACTGATTTGATAATTCATAATATTACAAACATAAATAAATATTAATGAGATTCATGCTACTTTGAAACTTCACACATTATTTACACAGACAAAAATCATATGATATAATTTTTTATTCTTATACATTTAAAAAATAAAACATAAAAAAACAACATGAATAAAATATTAGTAACACCAATGACTTGAGGATGGTTAGCCAGAGACAGATCATTACAAAAATTTGTATACAATGGTTTACAAACCCACAATAAAGTCCAATCACTGGAGGCTCAAATAATCTTACAATCCGTTGAATATCATCAGGAAATAGAGGAGGGCGCCATTTCCTCACATTAACCCTTCCACACAACACAAAGAACGTCACACTCATCTTTCGATTAGTCAACAAAAAATAAAATAAAAAAAAGAAGAAAGAGTCTTATGAACACTCGAAAAAGAGTCAATGCTAACATAACCATATTTTATTTTTATTTTGTATAATTAAAACATTTATAGTAAAAAAATTAAACTATCAAAAGATTCAACGATAAATTCAGAATATGAAAAATGCTTATATTTTAGGCCTTAAGACCTTTCCCCTCCCAAAAAATAGAAATTTGGAATTGTCTTTGTGTATAAATATAACATTAAACATAAGTTGGATAAGAGAAATTCACTTCTTTATCCTTACATATAATGTACCTAAAGAGTAATTATTAAATAAATGCATATCAAAAGTATGAAAAACATCTATACTTTGTATTGTTATTGTATTGGTTATTTGTTAGTAATCAGTTCATCAAACAAGAATAATTTTTGTGACAAAACTCATGAATATAAAAAAGTTTCACAAATACTAAGTGGAAGCTAGTCGACTGTTCTACTTATCATGGGTGATAAATAGTCAGGACGTAGTCACTATAACAATAAACAATAACAATAACAATAATAAGGCTTAGCGAACCCGAAGGTTCGATGCCGACACCACCAATCGCTTGTTACACACCTCCCTCCACCGTTCGCCGTCCAAACCCAGTTCCTTCAGATCGGCTTTAATGCAATCCTCCCATCTTCGCTTCGGTCTACCCCTCGGACGCTTACCATTCGGCACAGCAAATATTAACCTTTTAGGAATTCTCTCGTTACTAAGCCCAACAACTTTACAAGCCCATTTGATTCGCCGCGATGAAATTACCTCAATTATATTACCCGGATACATCTCACGCAATTCGGCGTTGTGTAACCGTCTGAACTCTCCGGTTAACTCATCCTTTTTCGGTCCGAATATTCTACGCAATACTTTATTTTCAAAAACCTTAAGACGCTGCTCATCCCTTAATGTAAGCGGCCAAGTTTCGCATCCATAAAGAACTGTAGGTAAGATAATTGTTTTATAGATTCTAATTTTTAAGTTTCGGGACAAGAGGCGCGAACTAAGTAGTTTTGTCACAGAAAAATAACAAGCGTTCCCCGCCTTCAGTCTAACCTTAATCTCTTCTTCAATTTCGTTTTTTCTAGTTATCGTAGAACCTAGATACCTAAATTTATCTACCTGTTCAAACATATTTCCATCTATATCGATACCACCAGTAGTATCGCCATTTTTGCAGCTAACCATATATTTTGTTTTATCCACGTTTATTTCGAGTCCTAGTTCTTTCCCGGCTTTCATTAACGTTGTCGTATTCAGTTTTATAGTTTCAACGTCTTCGCTTAACAGTACCAGATCATCAGCATAGCCCAGCACGGATGTTGTCCCGCCCAGATCCAACCCTTTCTCGGTTCGCATTACCTCCCTAATGGCATGTTCTAATGCCAAATTGAACAGGACAGGCGAAAGAGAATCACCCTGTTTTAAGCCCGAACGAACCTCAAATTTTTCGGACAAATTATTACCGATTCTAACTTTATTGAGTGTCTCCGTCAAGCACATCCTGACTAGATTTACTAGTTTTTTTGGAATCCCCTGCTCGATTAGAATATTATACAATTTCTGGCGGTCAATAGAATCGTAAGCCTTTTTAAAATCTATATACAGCTGGTGAACAATACCGTTATACTCCAATTTTTTCTCTAATATTTGCCGTAAAGAAAATATTTGATCAATAGTCGAACGATTCCGTCTAAATCCGCATTGGTAGTCTCCGATAATTTCCTCGGCGTATTCCGTGATTCGACTGGTTAAGATTAAAGTGAATATTTTATAACATACCGGAAGGAGTGAAATTCCTCGATAGTTATTACAGTCCGTCCTCGGACCCTTTTTGTGAATCGGAATAAGAATAGATTCTTTCCATTCTTCAGGTAATTTCTCGTTCACCCAGATCTTTTTAACCAACCGATGTATTTTAGAAACTGCAGCTTCTCCGCATGCCTTAATTAGTTCAGTAGGAATATTATCGATTCCCGCTGCTTTATATGATTTTAATTTTCCGATAGCTACTTCAACTTCCTCTTTAGTTGGTCCTTCTATTAACGGTTCAGCACTCTGGTACTCAGAAGGAGGACACAGATCATAATTTCCCGTATTTAAAATATTGTCAAAGTGGTCCTTAAACTTATTCAATATGTCAACCGGATCGGTCAGAATATTGTTATTATCATCCCTAATTCCAGACGTTACGGACCCTACATATTTACGTGATCTGTTTATACCTTTGTACATGTCTCTTACGTTATTTTCGATTCTATTAGTTTCTATTTCAATTATTTTATTTTTAAGATACTCCCTTTTTTTATTTTTGAGCAATTTTGTCGTTTCGTTCTTTGAGATTCGGAAGTATTCCAGATTGTCTTCGCTAGGATTATTTAGAGCTTTTAATTTAGCGGCTTTTCTTTTTTCACACATGTTTAAGCAATCTTCATCAAACCACGGTTTGTTATTCTTATTTTCCTTTTTTCCTAGACACGAGTTACCGACCGCTTTAATATTATCTCTGATCTCTATCCATAACTTGTCAATATCCTCGTGGTCCTCGTCAGGAAGCTCTAAAGCTTCAAACCTATTCTTAACATCTAGCTCGAATTGGTTTCTAATTGATGGATTTTTTAATTTTTCCAAATTAAAATTCTCAAAATCGAAACGGTTTTCTTTTCTCTTTTTTATATTAAGTTTTTGTCGAAGTTTCGCGATTACTAATTCATGATCCGACCCACATTCTGCTCCGCGATAAGACCGTACATTAATTATACTACTTTGCCAGCTGTGTTGTATCAAGACATGATCGATTTGATTTCGTGTTTGCGAATCCGGTGATGTCCAAGTATATTTATGAATATCCTTATGTTTAAACGTCGTACTTTTAATTATCAGGTTTTTCGAGATGGCAAAGTTTATCAGACGGATCCCATTATCATTACTATATTCGTGCAAACTTTCTTTACCAATCGTCGGAATATAAACTTCTTCCCTTCCTACCTTTGCGTTCGCGTCACCTACAATTATTTTCATGTAGTTTCGTGGTAGTTTATCATAAACCCATTCGAGTTTATCGTAAAATTCACTTTTGACTTCATCGTCACTGTCTTCGGTCGGACAATGTATGTTTATTAATGCGATTTTAAACCAACGTCCCTGAAATGTAGTTACCGAAATTCTATCACTAAAGAATTGTACGTCCCTCAAAGCGGATAGTAATCTACGCCTAATTAGAAACCCGGTACCTAAACAATGTTTCTCGCTTCCTCCGTACCAAATAGTGTACTTCCCTTCCCTCATCGAGCCCTCCCCTGGCCAGCGAACCTCTTGCAGAGCCACGACATCCAAATTGTACCCATTTACCTCATTCGCGACCGATTTTAGCCCCCCTGCTGTGTTTAAACTCCTTACGTTCCACGTACCAATATTTAAATCCCTATATTTCAACTTGCGCCATGAATCCCCTAAAGCAGTCCCCACCCGGAGACCCGAACGGGGGACTAGTTTACTTCCGGATAATGAGCGTTTTACCTTAGGAAGATCCATGACTTTTTGTGGTGTTTGGTGAACTAAAGATATGTGAGTAGGGCGTTCAATCCTACGTCACACCCTCCAGCAAGTCTGGTGGGCCCCTACCTCCAG
Source organism: Nezara viridula (assembly GCA_928085145.1). Lineage (NCBI taxonomy): Eukaryota > Metazoa > Arthropoda > Insecta > Hemiptera > Pentatomidae > Nezara > Nezara viridula. Next base: position 81,531,473 of record OV725082.1, read on the forward strand.
CAAGTCTGGAGGTCCCCTCCCTCCAGCAAGTCTGGAGGGCCCCTCTCATTGTTGGTCAGCGAGTCCATCGGACTTAGCCGGGAGGAACTTCCAAGAAATTTCCACCGACCATCCCCACATCCGCCACCCGTGGGACGCTCCCCATACGCGGTAATGAGCCCGCGCGAGGTCAAGTCACTATAAAATCTTTTTTATTTGTGCCAAACGTTTCAACCCAAACATGTGGGTCATCATCAGGGTGTAGTTTGAGCACTGAAGGCTTTCCACGCCCTGATGATGACCCACATGTTTGAGTTGAAACGTTGGCAAAAATAAAAAAAAAATTATAATGACAGCGCCCTGACTATTTATCACTCATAAAAAAAATAACCTGTACCACTACATCCCATAATGGGTCTATGGGCACAGTACATTATAAGGAAGTACTCTTTAAAGGCCAACGGTTGTGCAAGGAGGAGATGATTGAGCCAAGATCACGCTCAACTGTCATATTTTTTCCCTAAATTAATTATTTAATTAGGAATACCCACTTTGTAGAGGATGGGTGTGCTTCAGAAGTGTCTCCCAAATCCTGGGTTGATTCATGGCAGATGTAACAGAATAAATAAATAAACAGAATCTGCCATAAGACGGATTCGAACCCACAACCTTCATCATAAGAAGTCATTGCCTTATCTATTGATCCACCACTACATCCCCACAAAGACATACACTTCTAAAATATGCCATAAAAACATTTTCACCTTTGCTATTAATGTTATAGAACATACATAATTAGAACATAACAAATCAACTGCCACCCATATAACCAAAACTAGAGTTATGAATTCAACTAAAATGAAAAATGAATGAATTCTTTTTAATGAGTAAAATTATTGGCATACATGATATATGAATATTCTAAAAAACAAAACAAAAAACTAAAAACATCAATAAAATTATAAACAAAAAACATTGTTTGAACGAGTATCATTCTTTTGAGTCAACAATGAGAAAAAGATAAACAGAAAATATTAGACCTACCCCTTGTGAGGCGATGCAAGCTGAGGTTCATTATCGCTGAGCTCCTGATCTGAGTCAACATTTATTCGCCCACCCCAAGTTGCTTTGAGGTATGATACTCTCCGAGTGGTCCTTTCGTCTTCCTCTGAACCTACCAGAAACAATAATCGGAATCTTATTATTCTGATTAATAAGTATTAAAATCAAAAATTATACAATCATACAAAATATTTGAGAAAATTGATCTGATATAATTGGAAATAATAGATAACAACTAAACAAATAAAATAATAAATACCCTGCTCATCATTGGGGTGAGATTTATTTCTCCTGAAGACTGGTTCCGAAGCAGGAGAACTGTCTAGTGAGCGAGAATCTGGGGTCAGTCGGTTTTCTCTTTCACCTGTGAAGTCAAATTGATAAGTGATCATAAAAAAATCAGTCGTTATCAACGACCAATAAATGAAAATTAAATTAAATTTAAATACTAAATATCATAGTAAATAATTAAAATAAAATTTTTTTACTCGTTTTTTTTTTTTTTTTTTTGGCTGTTAACTTTATAACAGGTCCTGTTTATTCAACAATACTTAGCGATAACAGTAGGGTCATGAATAATACAGTTCTGAATAGGATTACAACTATTGGATGAATTCTTGCAGATAATCATGGGTAAAACATAAAGGGATAGGATGAAGGACAAGAGGAATACGAAGATGAATCCACTTAAAAAAATAAAATGAGGTGGTTTGGGTATGCCAGAGAAACTGATGAATACATAGATCTACTTCAGACAATCAAAAATCTATTAGAAGAATAGGTGAAGAAAAACAATATGTACATTTGAAATCTAAATATAGTGAATTTTCACAAACAGAAAATATTTATTTTTCAGAAACCTTCATTTTTATTATATGAAAAAACTAAATGTCTGTATAGAAGAACAATAAATTTCATTCTGGGACCTTCAGTCCCTTAACACATAGATAATGGACAGTAAAAGCACCATTTATCTGAATTTAAAATTAAAAGAAATAATTAAGTAACAGAGTGATTAAAACTGTGGGCGAGGTTGCCGAACAGCACCACCATTGCCCAGCAACCTGATATTTAAGATAAATTGATAATATAATGAACTATATAATATATTTAAATGACAAAAAAAATTCTATTCATCAATTGTTCAAAGTACCTTCAATTTATATAGGGATACAGGTTCTAGTGAATATGTTTTTATTAATCATTATAAAATAAGGCTTTATTTCTTCACCATATTTATTTCAATTTACATAGCCATATTCAAGCCATTTATAAGATAAACACCATTAATTTTATATTCTGATGCAATTCAACACTCTATGATATAACTGGATATGAATAAAAAAGCAACGTCATTCTATCTAGTGGTACTGTTAATTTACAAATTAACTGGTAGTGTTAATTACAAATTTAAAAATTGACATTCATAGAATATTAAATTAAATAGGACCAATACCAACATCATAGAGTGTAGAATCGCCTTAAATACTAAATTAATGGTGTTTATCTTGTAGATGGCTTGAAGATGGCTTACCGGCCGAAACATAGCTATGTAAATTGAAATAAATAAGGTGAAGAAATAAAACACAGCCTTATTTTATAATATTAACAATTTTTCACCTTAAACAAGCACATATGGATTTATTAATCATCTCCTTCAGCACAATAATTTTATTGGAAATACTAATTAAAAAAAAATCAATAAATAATAAGTCCATAAAACAGTTACATACTTATGTTATTATAAGATCACCAACATAAAAGGAGGTTGAAAGATATAATATATGAGATAAGATTTCATACAGGTAAGGAAACTGACTGCGATAAAATGATATGGACTACAAAGTGAGTCAGAGGATGATAGGTAAAATTAAACTGAGGAGAAAATAGAATTGAGAAAAGATAGAACCAGATAACTGTTATTTTCATTTTAACTTAAAATGAACCTTAAGTAAATAACTAATTAGAAATTTCTACAATAGTAACTTTCCAAAAGTATCATTTTCTAACTAATAAGTTCATTAGAGAATAAATACTATTTCATATTTTTAGATGGTTAAAATATAAACGTAAAAAAAAATTCAATACAGTTTTTGTAAAGGGTATTTTTTTATTTTTTTTTATTAGGATTATTTTACAATTTAATCTGTGCAGTAATAAAATTAGAGGTTGTCTAAACATATACATACACACACACAATTTATTATTTATCTGGTTGTATTGAATGAAATATCAGTTTTTAATCTGAGAACAAAAACTTATTGACTTTTTTAATCAAATGATGATTCATTAGCTTTAATAGATCTAAAACAATCATAATTAAACTTAGAATTGAGCCCTAATAAAATCTTAAATAAATTCCTGAAAGGGATTGGTCAGGGAGTGGTAGCTGAAAGACCTTTGTATATATATTGTCTTTTGTATAATCAGATCTAAAAAATGATTAATTAAAAATCACATTTTCTACCTTTTGAAAATATTGACTATATTATTGTTATAAATATGTAGTTTCATTCTGTTTAACATTGTGTATCTGGTGTATTACAATAATTACAACTAAAACAGCACTACCAATGGAACATTCTGTGAGACAGAACAAAAAAAGTTCATAGCTAGTCTGTGATATACGTGCCCACTGAATGTAAGGTAAGCTTGAGCATACATGCTAAAGTTGTTGAGTTTTTCATTCATACAAAAAACAAAACACAAAATTCTTGTTTGCAATAATTTTTCAACAGGATTTAGAAATAACAATCAAACCCTGGTTTTCTTAACTAATATACAGGTTTAACTTTGATGCTTAGTCAATAAAAAAGATAAGAGAGCTTTACTGTACAACACTTAAGTTTGTGAACCCTACAATGATAAAGTAATTAGATGTATAAAGATAATGAGATGTTAATTATTAGTAAGGTAGTAAAGATTATGGAGATAGTAAGAAATTAAAAGTGATATTTTATTTGACACAACTGGATAGGTATCTAATCATTCAAGTTAAAGATGATAGCTACTGATATTTTGTCTTTTTACAACGTCACAACACATCTGATGACAATTGGAAATTTATTATTTGTAGTTAAGCACAGAAATAACTTCAACCTCATTAAACATCTTTATATAATTTGCTATTATAGAAGAAAACAAACAAAACATGAAGTATACCCAATACTTATAGAATAAAATTCGGACCCAAATTTTATACAGATTAAAAAATAAATAAAAGACAATTATTAATTAAGTTATGTTTTCCACTCGAACAATTATAGTAATCAAGTTCACAGATACAGGGTTAGTCATAGTCACAACTTAAATTAATAAATAAATGTTTAATAGTAATAAATACTTTAAAGGAAACATATAACAATTGTATAATGAATTCAAATATTTTAATAAAGCACGCCAACATGCAGCTCATGTTAACTAATGTCATAGCTTAAAGCGCAAACAGCATAAAAACATGCATATGAATAGTTTAGGTGTAATGAAAATACTTAATATTTTAATTTCATCTATAATAAGAATATATAAAATAAAAATATATAAATAAAAATAACAAGGAAGCTATTCAACATAATCCAGAGAAAATGATAACTTTTTGTACTACCGCTCTCAGCATGAACTTGATAACATTTTGGTAGAGATTAGTGAATATAATTTGATTTGAATTTAATAATAAGACTTGGTTCTACACAAATAGTTTATAAGTTTTGACCGGGAAGAGCAAACCAACAATGGTTATGTTTTATGCATATGATTAGCAATTTTGATTACTATTATTACAAATAAAAGATATTTCAGAAATATTTCTATTTTTTTTAAATATTTTTTATTTTAAATGAATTTGTATTTCAGTAGAATTATCCAACTCAAATTAGTAAAGGTTGCTTTTACACAATCAAACAGTTAAGGAACAAACGACCATTTTGCAGTTTCGTTGACAGTGTGTGGAATGTGATGTTTTGCACAACTGTTGAGGTGAACTGATCCGGACCCAACATTTTTGTGCAACAGGAAAGGATTGGCTTGAAGGCTTAATTAGATTAACAGTACAGAGCTAATGTAGCATTGGGGCTCTGCAGGTTTAGAGAGACATTATTTTACTTATTGTTTGATCACTATATCATTGAGTCATTAGCTTAATAAAAAATTAAGACAAATATGTAATGTTGTTAGACCAGAATGTCCTTTGATGATAGAATCGAATTGAATTTATTCCATTTGCTATCCCAGTTTCTCTACCTGAGGAGAAATAAACATTTTGCTGAAGGTTCGTATACCAATTAGGCGAGAGTTACCTCCAGCTCCTAACCTCCACATACTGTTCGCTACAGTTACATTTCAAAATTAAGTGTTTCCTCCCAGGTTACTCGATCTTGCAATTCCTTTTAGGGCATAAGAGCTTTGTTTTAGGGCACGAGAGCTTTCGAGCTTAAGTTTAAATACCACTAAGTCACTTAGAAAGGAATTTTGTAAGCCAATGTCCATATTATCTAAAGTGCAGGGAAAGGTTTAAAATAATATTAAGGTTAGTTATGTAAATTCGAAGAGGTTTGTCCAGGACCTCGCTTACTAAGAGGTCCCATAACAAGGACTTTTTTTATAGCTTAATTTTGGGAGGGACTAAAAAAATAAATTCATTGCAGACCTTAAACAGTTAAGATAAATCAGTGGCTAGTTCTGACCCTCTAATAAATCTCTCAGCATAATAGTTAGCAAAAGATCCTGATCTAATATAACAGACCAATTAAGCACAACCTATCAAAAAAATGAGATTGCCCAGAAGTTTCTCTTTACCACAGTTAACTCTTAATAATTTGTACATATTTGTAATAAAAACCAATATGATAGTTCTGATAGAAATATTTATAACTCCTGCACAGAGAACACAATGTTTGATCAGTTCAGAAGTTTATTTAAGCTAAAATTTTTGAGAAATAAAACTGAACTTAATAAAAACTTTTCAAAGATGTGAAATCAACCCCTTATTTACGAATCATATTATATCTTAATATATATATAAGTTTGTACAGATATATATATATATATATATATACACAAAATACATTTTTAATGATTTAAGAAAACATTTCAACCAATAAGCCAATACCTAAACAGTTTACAAAAGTGACTAATGCTGTGATATTTATGAACATGCTTAAGATAAAAAATGTCAAAGCAAATTAATTATAACATAAAGAGCATATTACACTTTTAATATTTAAAAACTTACCTTAAGCAATCTCATGTTTTGGACAAAGTCCTAATGTAAGGTCTCACAGTAAAGAATGAAATGTTCATAGAAAATAAAACAAAATTTTGGAACATGTTCATAAGTAAATGAATCAAGATTGGTAATTTTAATTAGATGCTATCTTTACCAACTTAATCATTATTCACGAATGATGTGCCAGCAAAGGAATATTTAATAAAAAATATAAGAAAATGAAAGCAAACGAATACAACCTTTCATTATACTTTTAATATCAGGGTAATACATGTCCAACACACAATCACAGAAATAACATAAACGTTTCCGAGAAATTTTGGTTGTTCTACTAACATTTAAGGTTATAGAAAAAAAATCAGAAGCAAAACTATTTAAAAAAAAAAATCAAAGGAGGGGATTAAGCACCAAGATAGAAAAAAAGAACCAATAATTGAAAAAAAATCTTGTTTTAATTGGTCAAAATGAAAAAAAAAACTGATCCATTAGTAAAGTTAATAAAAAAATGATTGGTATACAGATAATCAATTTACTCATTATTTTAAAATTACTGCTCAAACTTAGTCAATATAAGTTATGATTTAACAAATAAGTTTATACCTTAAAGAAATGAAAATAATACTTTAATTTTTAGAATTTATTTGATAGCTCAAGATAAATAATAATTGAAATATAATCAAAGGGAACTGAATTATTTAATTAATAGAACTAAATATATTTGTGTTGTAGAGACATAAAACTTAACAATGAAAAAGGAAAAGAGAAATAGTTGTCTTAAATAGAATAGGTTAAGAACAATGAAAATCAGGAAACAATATAATAAAATTAAAAGTTAAAAAACGTTTGTTTTTCCCACGGGCTTGTTTGTTATTCATTCTTTTCTAAAACCATTTACTTATATGAAAATGGTACTTTCAAATTCAGTTATAAGAAAATCATTTTTTAAAAAATTAAAAATAATAATTACTACTTTTTTTCCTATTTTAAGTTACAATATATCTCATTATCTACAGATGAACATGAAAGTAGGCATCAGTTTAACTGAAGTAGGATATAAAATTTTTCTTTCATGAAAATTAGATATTAGGGGAAAAAAAGGTTGTAATATAAAACAAAATCTTTTTATCATTATTATTATTAATCATTTCATACTGAGAATGAAAAACACATTTAACTGAATGTCAGATATTCCAGGCTTTATTGTAATCACAATTTCCGTTCTAGTTTTAGGATTCTGCATACATGAAAAAATGATTGGTATTCATGCCCTGTAAGGCACAGTATATTTATCAAATAATAGAATCATTCCCTTGAAATTGCAATATCTTCTTGTAATTAATCAAGTGAAACCTAGTTATTAATTAATTAAAATACAATAGAAAAGAAAACTGAAAAAAATATGGAATAAAAATACATCTTCTTGTATAGTTTTTTATTTCTTAAGTAATTAGTTTCAGTCAAGCAGTTTTAGCGCTGATTAACAAGAAGAGAATATAATGCAGGTTTTATAAGTCCATTAGTCGGATAAATGTCTTGAGACCAAAACCGGATGCAAAGTTGAAAAAAAAAACTATAAAAAAAAGAAAGGATTGGTTTTTTCTTGTTCTAATCTAGGTTTCTGTAATATTGAAATTCAAAATTTAAGAATTAAAAAGATATTTGCACCTATGTATAAAATAGGTGTGCCCAACCCAAGATATGTCTATCACAGTGTGGCATACAGGATTGGAATTGGCACACAGATGGTCAGGAGATTTTTATTTTTTTTTTATTCTTAATTTTGATATTTCATTAAAAAAAAAAATTAAGTTCTCATTCTGGGATCAGAAGGAACTCAGCACATTTGATATAGGTAACAAAATTACTACCCCAATAGATGCATTTAATTTTATAAATAATAATAATTAACTGTTTTCATGTTTTAACTTAACAAAAATAACTGCCCAAACGAAGAAACAATAATTTTAAAAATAACCGCCTATACTATATTAAAATAATTATTGTGAACACTGCCTGGTTTAATAGAGGGTGAAGTATGGTTATAGCACCCTTTAGGAATAGGTTGGGCACCCCTGGTGTAAAATATCAAATTTCTCCATTTTTATGTTTTTAGCTGGAGAATAAACAACTTATTATGCATAAAAAATTAGAAAATATTTCAATAAAATGCTCAGATTTAACTACTCTGTATTTATTAGGAGCGTGCATTATTTACTTGTTCAAACTGTAGGTCCACTGACTGATCCAGGTTACTACGTACGATCAGGTAGCATTGACAGGGGAGTTTTAATTTTACTTGGTAATTATGCAATCATTCAATAAATATTGAGAAAAAAATATATAATAATACCTCAAATTAACAAGATTTAAAAATTTGGTAAACAAAAATAAGATAAAATAATTTTAAGCAGGAAAAACCTAAATAAAATTTGGCTGAACAAACAACAAAGGGGTTAGAGCAACAACATACATTGGCATAAAAGAAGTAAATAAATGAAAAACAATAATAATGAAAAAGTAGTTAATCGACAGACAGAAATATTTAAAAACAGAACAGAAGGTATACAAGAATAAGACAAAACAAGAAGCGCTTCGGTATGCGCCCGAGCCGCCACCGCTGGTTAGTAAACGTGCGCAAAGGTGGCTAACCTGGCGACGGTTGTGCCGCCGGACAGTTGGTGTGTGCTAATGGCAGGGTGTCCGGCCTCGTTGGCTTCTTAGGAGGTGCCTCAGTCACCAGAATTGAGATCTCCGGCCTTCTGTCTATATAGGGTTTATTAGTGATTAGAAGCTGATATTGTTACCTCTACCAATGTTAGGGAGCTTCTCGCCTTCGGCAGTAAAGCTGTTATTTCTATATCTACATACTCATTGTTCCTTGATAACATTGGAGGATTAATTTAAAACATTTAATGAAATATATGTATAAAAGTGCTAAAAATTGAAGCATTAAACGTGCCTAATGTTCTTTATAAAACTCAAAATTATAAAAAAAAAAAAAATAGCATAAGTGCACTAAATAATAAAAAAAATTATAAAGCTTCACAAATGCAAATAAAAAAAAGCACCATTTTAAAATGAAATATAATTAATAATTTGATTGAAGAAAAAGAACTAATGCATGTAATATTGATCATTTATCATTGAATGAACAATTGAAACCTTTAATTATTTCGCAGGAGGTTTCAAAGGGGAAGAGAAACTATTCTTCGAGAAATGAGAGCATCTATTCTTAATAAAGAGACAACAAATAGAAATTATTTTCATATATTTCTCTCTAATCAATTTTGATAGTATTTTTATTAGTCTAAACTAATAATTGTAATTTTTTTTACAAGGTTAAGAAAAAGTTAGCGTATGCTATATTTTTTACCAGAATTAATAAGCATTGACTAGTAATGTCTTCTTGGTTAAATCAAAGATATCAGATATGTTCTACAACGATAAATGGCACTTAATAATAGAATACAGGAAGTAAAATTTCTTGAGGAAAAAAAATTTAATTTTATTACTATTATGATAACAACCAAGAAGTTTTAATTGAAATGAATAAATTTATAAGTGAAAATGAACTATTTAACTGCCAATGAACCACAGTAAGAGCGAATCTGTGAGGTATGACTCCAGTTTAAACATTATGCTTAACTAGAACATACATTATTTTAAAATGATGCTTTTTATTTTTAGCTTTTTTAAACATTTGAATATACAATAAACAACAACTAATACAGTAAACATCAATAACAATTACTCCAATCAAACAGTCATTAAAAAATCGTATATACAATTTTTTTTACTCTGATATTATCCTGATAACTGTTAATTGATTTAATTATTTATTTTCAACAGTATCAACAAGCCCCGATGAGCTTATAGCTGCCAGACAAAAGCAAAATTAACAATACTGTAATTTGCCTTTTCAAAAGAGAATATGTCAACGGTACAGTGAAGCGAAACAATAAATTAATCTAGTATACAAATTAATGAGTAAATAATAAAAGGCTGATTAATTATGTATATATTTTTCAAAGCGTTGGGGCACATTATGTCTTGTTAGCAATAATTAGTTTAAAGCAGCTTGTAAAATTATCAAGCTTTACTTTTATAAAAAACAGCAAAACTTTAATAAGCTATCTCAAGAGTTCAATTAATAAAATTTAATTTGTACACAAATATATTATTTTATAATATAAACCATATATTTATTTGGTAGATAAATATATAGAAAATCTATGGTACTGAAAGTATTTCAAATATGAATAAAAACTAACCCCCACAGGATGGGGAAAAAAATTTAATAAAGTCAAATTGAATAAATAATAGTTATAAGATAATTAAGAAATTTAAAACATGCAACTCATTCAATTTAAAAATGAATGTTTTTAAAAATTTACATAAGAATGCATTAGATTATATGATTGATATCTATGCATTTGCATTAGGTCTAAAAATAGGTTTTAATTAACATTCACTACGAAAAAATATTTATTCAAATAATTATATTCAGTCAGAAAATGCAAAAATTTTATTCAGCCTAATTGAAGAAAAATTAGAATAATATAAAAAATATCTATACATACCTACGAGAATATAAGTTAAAATAGTTTATTTTGCATTGATATACATTACAATAATAAAATCATCCTTTGGAAAAGGCAATACAGTGGCAAAAAGCTTTACTCTAAATTGAAGTGTATTGTTTGGGAATGATAAAAATTGTTTAAACTTACTTCGGATCGGTTTATTAACAGCAGCAAGATAAGAGTCTTGGCGGACAGCTTTGTGCCGGTGAGGTTGGTCTTTCTCGCCCCAAACACCTTCTGCTGAGTTGGATCTCGGTCGTTCGATAGTCTTTCTCTCTGTTAAAATACAAATGAGGTAATGAATATATTTTATTTAAATGTACAAAAAGTTTTGGAAGAAGTGCTTTATAAATTTCTTAAAACATTAATATATACAAAGAGCTAATAAACCCAGACAAATTACCAGCAGAAAAAATAGTTCTCTAAACTAAATGATTAAGCAACAAACTAATCCTAAGTATGTAGATATATATACACACTTTATAAGCTGTCCCAATTATCTAACAAAAATCTTTTCTTTTTTTTTAATATGTTTTTAATTGCATAGTTTTTTTTTATTCCAGAGGTAAAGGAAACAATTACTGTCATTAAAAAAAATTAGAAAACTCACCTGGCGAGAGCTGGTGAAAATCTTTTGGTGGATCACAATGAATCTTTGTACTGCCAACTGGTATGGTACGATTGCCTGTAGATACTGGAGGTGATAAGCTTCCTGCAGATGGTATAAACAGAAATTATTAATATTAATGATAATAAAATTTGTCAAATTTAATATTATATATGTATATCAAAATCAGAGTAGAAGTTTCTGAAGTGGTTTCAGAGGCCTACTAATGGATATAACAGATATGTTGCCAACAATTAAAATATGGTTGACTGGCTTGTGATGTATACATTTTTTCCATATTTCTTTGAGAAAAGTATATTTATTTAGTCAAGAAAAAAAGGAGGGATTATCCTTGAGAAGTTTGCAGGAAAACAAATTCGTGTCACTCCTTGACTAGCCTGAGAAGAACAATCAAGTCCTTTTTAATTAGATAAACAACCTCCATAAATAATTTAATGAATTCTTTAATAAAAAATCACAAACGAAGGGAACATTGGTCAGAAGAAATGAAAAGGGTAGGAACAGTGTTTCAACATATTGTCAACATATTTGCGCTACAAAATTTTGTGCTCTTTTTCTTCCTCAATTCTTGGAATGAATTTGTCTAAATATAAATCCCATTATTTTCTGTTATTAAATATGTTTACAGATATCTATTAAATACTAAAAATATTATGAGTATAAATAAAACATTAAAATACACTAAAAGAAACTTCGGCCATTTAAATTAAATAAATCTGTTTTAATACATGCGTGAATGTATTAGTTTTTTTAAAAATCACAAGTAAACCCCTTCTCAGGAAGCACCTCTATGCAATGAATAAATCTTACAGATCCGTGGATGTCTGTTGTAAAGAGGTTTCACTGTACATTCATTTAAAAAAATCCATATTTTTCATGATGAAAAATCATAAAGTAGTTAATATTTACAATTAATTTTGTTATTGAACTTACGTTGATGGGGAGAAGTTGTATTACTGTCTAACGACCGGCTTTCCCTGTGTTTTCTCCAGTCACCTCTGTTTTCGAACTCTTTCCGCCTCACAGCAACATTAGGGACATTTCTCTTGCTACCTAGCCTCGCCAGTTCGCTCCTATGAAAAAAAATTATGCATTAGCCATATTAAAAAAATTACTTAGGATAAAACATCTCAAGATGGATATTTCTAATTTGAGGACTTGATACTTGAATAAACAAGGATATTGATGATGAGTAAAACTTTTTCAAAAGAAATAATAAGAATTTATCAAGAAATAATTAAAATAAAGGTTCTCTGGATGACTTGGATTATTATTGAAAATTAATTCATAAAAAATAAATATTCATATATTGAATTATTTTCAAGAGAATATCCCACCAAATAAGCTTTTTCCAAGCCTTCTTTCTGTCAGTAGAGCAAAAATACGTTTCTTCTAAATGTGCATTTATAATCTATAGTAATAAATTTGCTATTAAACTAATTTCTATAACAAAAAGAGGGTATCACTTCTATTTACATATAATCTATATATATTAATTAAACATATATTTTACAGCATGTAAAGCTTATATATAATTATATATTGAAAATAAAATATGCGGTTATGTTACAGCCCAATAACTATTAACAAATAGAAAGAAATCAGTAACAATTATAAAAACTAACTCACCCGGTTCTCACAACAGAAACCAAAAAAGACCTAAGAAATAAACAAAGAATGACAACTTAGCACATAGAAAAGTAACCCCTTCCTTCAAACAATGACTGGGAAGAAGGTATGGTTAAGGGGTTAAAGTGAGGTCACAATAAAATGCCTGAAATAGTATTTGAATGAAAAAAAAAAAACTTTTGATTGGTTTCACAACACCTTTTTTCAAAAATAAACTAAGGTCCATAACTAATAAAAAAAAGAACAATACCTGTATAAATCAGTCCTGTCCGCAAGCAGCATACCAGTTTCGAACTGCCTCGCTCGCTCGGAGACCATCCTCAACTGGTGGGTGTTGGGTGGAGGTGAAAGGAGGTCCCTCACCGGGCGCCTTGCGGTCAGCCTACAGCGATCATCCACTACAGGTATATTACCTGTTCCAGGCATGTTAGTAACTGCCCCACCATAGATGAATCCTGCAAAGAAGACAAAAGGAGAGTGAGCGTTTCATACCTACATTAAACGTTCAAGATGAAGTAAAGAAATTCTTGATACATCATTATCAATAGGAAAAGTCAAAATAATGCAGTACCTTTTTCTCTTTTGTTTCTCAACCGATTTTCTTTTTCCTTTTTTTGTTTAGCAGCTATTGGTGAGCTTTATTGATATCAATAAAAAAATTTGGAAACAATGTAATAAATAAAAATGTAAATGTTACTTTGTTTAAAACCGCTAACCGTGGTCTTTCTTTCGAAATAGAAAAACATCAATCACTATAGTCTATAGCAAAGGTCTCTAAACTACGGCCTGCGAGCTTCCAATACGGCCCACCAAAGTTTCTTTGGTTACATTTTAAAACTTAAAAAAGCATTTTAAAAAATTTAGTAAATCATTCAAACACAAGTTGACTACAGGTTTTACTACAAGAGTTATTTTTCTTAAAAATCTCATTTTACAACTGGAGTGTCATTTATGGACACTTATATTTTTTTTTATCACAAGCTGTAGCCCACGGGACTTAATGGAAGTGTCAATGTGGCCCATGTGACTTGAGGGAAGTCTGAATTTTGCCAGTGGGCCAAAAAGTTTGGAGACCCCTGGTCCATAGCGTCAAAACGGCTGTAACGATTTTGAGACTTAGCTAAAGTCTTCTCTCTGACTAAGCTAAGCTCTTTTAATTAACTTATAAAACATACTTCTCCGAAAAGAGGCTTAAAAACAGAAATAATGATGGATGCAAAATTTTTCCACAAATAACTCAAAAAGTACACAATTTTTTATTCATTAAACATATGAGCACTTGAAAACTTCCTGAATTCCCTACTAAATAAAAAAAAAAATATGTCCAATAAGATATTTTTATCGTAATTTTTTCGGCTTATTTTTTTTAGGAAAGCTCTATTATGACAAATTTATGTTTGGAATATAGATATAGTATAAGTACATTGTTGAAACAAAACAATTTGTATTGACCAAAGGCGCAAAGTGGGTCAAAAAAGTTTTTTTAAATTGAGATTGGTATTTTGTACTTGAAAACCCTACAATAATACAAATTTTCATACTAACCAAAAAATAGAAATTTTTTGCCTCAAATTTTGACAAAATGAGCACAGTAGATTCAAACAATTTTTTAAAAACAAGTAACAATAGATTTACATTTTTTTTTTGCAAATAAACCAAAAATACACAAATGGTACTGCAATGTTTTTTTTTTTTTTAAAGTGAATCTAACAGTATATAAGAGTAGAAAAAAAAATGTGAATTCATTTATGTTTATGGTTCAAAAATGATTATGGTTAAATTTCGAACACTTGGCAAAAACTAGAATCAAGTAAAAAGAAATAAGTAAAATTATATTTTTTTATTGATGCTGCTCATTCCTTTTGAAGTTGCTAATTTTTTAAGACTCTACAACATTCTATGACTTTACATGTTAGATATTATTGTTCCTGAAATTCTAAACATTTCCAATGATATGTTATACTTCTGAGTTGACGTAAATTTACCTCTCGGTTGGACAGAGGATGCAGGTATGGCTGGTGGCCAATGAGGAGTAGGCAGCTTCCCAGGCCTCATGTAGTACTCCCTGTTACTGCACGTCACAGGTGGTGTCCTCAGGAACTCCTCCTTTTGTTCTAAACTTTTACGGATTCTGAAATAATAAAATTTGGTTTTAATTCAATCCAATTGCAAATCATAATGTATATAACATTTCAAGAGTAAAATCTTAAATCCACCACAAATATAAAAAATTCAACCCAAAATCACCTCAATCCACTCGTTCTATCAGTTTCTTTCTCCCTGTCGCCTGTTTGAAGCAGATTAAAATAAAAATGGCTCTGAGATCTGTTACTTTACCAATAGCTCATTAATCAATTAATAATTCAATACACGAAGGACATTATCAATCCAAATCACAGAAGCTAATCAGTATAGTAATATCAAAGTTGCTAGTTTCAAGTAGCAAATTTCATAAAAGAAAACAATTTTAAAAAATTACAAACAATATCAATATTATAAGTAAATTACAAAAGCGTGTCATAATTTAAAACACACTGCTTTTATTTTCGGTCTTTAGGAATGAAAGATTGACAATTTTTTTTTCAAATGTTTATCCATTTCTATATTTTGATTATTGAGGTAGACTTTAACAACAATACTTTTAATACTAATTGACAACATTTCAAACAAGCTATTAAAAGGCAAAAAGTAACTTTTGGACATAAAAAAAAGAAAAAAAAAAAGCAATCATTACTATCTTCACTAGATTCAAATATATGAAAACTCAACTAAGAATCATAGTTCAATTTAAAAAACGTCTGCCAAGTATGGTCAGTATAGCTTCCTTACTGTTTTCATTTGCTAAAAATATCTATATTAAAAGGTCTAAATTTTCTAATGACAATAAAATCTCTGGAAGAAGCCATTTTCGGAAATTCAGTAATCATTCAACATATACGGGATTGATATCCAGGACTTTTGTTCCAGTGCATACTGAATATGTATCTTGGCTACTGTTAGTGCAAATGACGTATGTAAAAATTGAGTGTTTTACAGGAGAGCATAAAAACTAATTATTTCTTTATGATTTAAGAGTATAATTTCATACTGTATTGTCCTATGCTATTTTTCATAGTAGTAGACTACTTATATCAATTGCAGACTACATAATTTCAAAAATAGAACAAAAATTGAAAACTTTTACATACGACATTTGCACTAACAGTAGTGATATATACTTAATAGGTATGTTTTCACTCGTAAAATGGATGATACAAAAAATTTTACTTTTTGTTTGCTCAGAGTTAACAAGACCAATACTTTTCTTCAGTCAGAACAAAACTAATTTAAGCTAGAATATAAAAGTAATGAGTGAAGTGGACACAATTTTGATATTTCAGGAGTAAATCGAGACCACGACGAGCTGATTGAACTTCAATGGAAATAAACACAATCACAAATAATACATTTTTTTTTTTTACAAATTCTGAATCAAAATTACTTTAAATGTACTGAAAATTACACGAAATCTATGTAACGGCAATATGTGTCATGCCAGTAACGTTTGGAATTGACTAAACAATACAGTATAAATGAACTTTTTGAATAAAACTAAAATTTTATAACAATATTGCAATAACCTAATTCTCACTCCATATGATCAGTGCCTTCCACGTTTCACAGCCATTATATTGTTAATAATTATTTATATTAATTTTAATTATTAAATGGAATTAAATGAAATTGATACTAAGTACTTTCTATACTGTTCATGAAATTTCCTCCAAGTTTGGGTCAAATCGAATGTGCCGTTTTCAAACTATAAGCATATCAAATAACACATTTCCTGGTCTGAAAGCGGAAGTATTTTTAATTGGAATATTAGATAGAATTTGATAAAATTGATGCATATTTCATTTTACGTTTACCAATCCCTAAATTCTCTCCAAATTTGAGCCAAATCGAACTTGCAGTTTTAGAGATATAGACATATCAAGGAAAATACATTTGCGCCTATATAAGAAAAAGCAATGGACACAATTCAATCAAATTGACCCTACATTATTTTTTCACAAATACCTACCTTTTATCCAACTTTGAGCCAAATCGTACGAGCTATTTCTGAATTATTGGCATATGTATAAAAATGCGTTTACCGAACCAAATTTGATCCTTGATGTCTGAAACGTAAAACACGAGTGGAAATTTTCGATTCTGAGCACAAAATTTTTTTTGACCTATCGCAAAAATAAAAAGCTTCCCTACCTTCGGTAGTGAGGAAGCAAAATAGAAATTACTTAAATTAATTTATAAAAAATCTATAAATTTGAACAGCTCTTTTATTACAAATAAATTAAATTAAAACTAGATTTGACATCACTACTAACCTGTTCATAATGAGGCTATCATCACTGGAGTGGGTATCCTGTGAGCCACGGCGAGACGTTGGAATGTCCACACTAAGTCTTGGTTGTGGACAACCCAAACTTGTGTTGTCCATTTCACCACCTTTAGGAAAGAAATAAAATGTTAACTGTAACGTAAATATATCAAGATATTTATAAAATACCAAATATGTAGGTATGCATAAACATAGCAGATTATAAAAACTGGACGGGTAGACTAATTTGGATGAAACTTGGTAAATATATATTTCACTGGCCAACAATAAATACAATAAAGGTATGTTAATCTAATCAATCCACCGTTCTCACAATTTTGAAATGTTGATCATCTTATAGTCTCTTTTTAAAGAAAACTAAAAAAATATATATAAAAAAAATAAAAAAGAGGAGAAGAACTACTCACCAGCTGTTTTCTACTTATTAATTTGATACTGAACGAAAACTTTTTCTAGAATGTAAGAATAAGACAGTAATTGATGTGTACTGTACTTATTATAATCACCCATGTCATATAACAAAATGGAAACTGAATGTAAACTTGGAAGGAAGGCTGGTCATTAGAACAGCAAGATCTGAGTAGTTCCAAGAATAAGAATAATATTACTCGGAGTTAATAAATATTATTATATTATTTAGCAAACTAATCAGCTTCTTCAAAAATATTTGTAAATTCCTCTTCATAAAAACTTAAATTTCTGAAGGAATAAATTGATAAAGATATTTTTATAGATGGCCATTATAAACATAGTCCAAAAAAATATGTGTATGAAATAGTAGATCAAATCAAGGAATGTTTAAGAAAGGCAGTGAACTTAATATAAAAGGAGACATGCCAAACTCAGAATTATCAATCAACCCAATATCACTTCAACTACATTCATAGAAATTAAAAAAAAAAAAAATACAAATAATATTTAAAGTATATTAAATAATATCAAAGTTTACTCACTAAGTTGGCAAGAGGCACGCTGCATTGAGGAAGATCTTGTGACAGAGGATTCTCGAATTGGTCTTTGATTAGTTTCTGGATTATGAGCAGTTTCACTGAAGTACTGAAACAAGTTTTAATAACTTTTATTATATTTATAAAACCATTCTCAAAATGGTATTGGAATTATTCCAAGACCGTTGAAGAGAAATATCGAATCAATCAAAAAAAGTAAACGTTATGAGAAAAAGTATTATATCTTTTTAAAGAATCAGAATAAGGTTAAACAATGACTGCTAGCTTTAGTATCAAGAATATAAAGCAATAAACATAATTATACTTAATGAAATTAAATTAGTTCATCGTAAAATGAGTTAACAATGTCTATTACTTTGAATGTCACAAATCTATTAAAAAGTGAAAGTTGGATAACAATTGATTGAAACTTGGATAAAAATTGATCAAAACTAAAGGTTTGAATATTTTCTTATTACAATAATCAATCACTTACCAATTGTAGGAGGTCCTCTTCTTTAGGTAGGACTAATAGCCTGAGGACGGGGGAGGATTGCTGGATAAGGCGCACAACGTGAGCATAAGTTTTGCCTGCGGTGGGTTCTCCGTTGACTCTAACTAAACGATCACCGGTGGACAATCCGGCCTCTGCAGCAGGGCTACCGGGCCGTACCCATTTCACAAATATCGTGTCCATCGGTCCATCGCATTCCTTCTCTCCAAGCAGCTGAAACAGAAGATAAATAATAGAGAAACATTTGAAATATATAATCAAATACAAAGAATTTGTTTGCACAAATATATCATTAAGAACTATTATAATACTTATAGCATTGTTATTATAATACAATTGCATTGAATTATAAAAAAGAATGACAATTTACACTAGCTCAGCATTGTAGTGATTACTAAAGAAGAGGCAAAAGTTCTGAATCCAAGAACGGCTATTTGTTTTCTAGCAAGTTTAGATATTAGAATAAATCATAATTTATTCATAACATCAATTATTGAGTAGTTATTTTACTAAGCAGTCTATTTGATAGATTTAAAGGAAGGTTGTGACACTTACACTCCTCTAGAAAAACATTTTTTTTTTCTAACTTAAATATTTTATTTGCACCAGTAAAATATTACAATCAGCAAATATAAAACATACAAGGCATGGGTAGGAAGATAATACCCAGCAATGCATACTGCTGACATTCATCTAAATAGAAAAACTAAAATCATTAATGATTCTGTAAGCAAAATATAATAGAGATGAAAAGTACAACTGTAGTAGCTAAATAATAGGGATGTTTGCTGTTGACTCAAAGATATGTTTCATTGTTTTTTTTTTCTATTGACCATATTTTTTTGATATATTTGTGATCTATTTAGATAAGCATTACAATTTTAAATTAATTAAGACACTGTGAGCAAGAAAAAAATACAATTCAATTTTTTGGACTAACCATCGTTAGACGAAGGAAACCATCTCCCTCATTTGTACATCTTGATAAATTTTGTAATAAAAATAAAATTTAATCCATATGGTCCATATCCATAATAAGTTGTATAAGTATTAAGGTTACCTAGCGGTTAGTAGATCCTTCAGCAGCACATCCTCTATAAATGTGGGTCTGACTCTTTAGTAGGTTATTTTTTTAATGGAAGGAAGAGGAGAGGAATTTGGTGGTTGAGGACAATGCTGATGACCATATAACCTCCTGCTATAGCAGTTAAGAACCAGCGATCTCTCATCACTTCTAGCTGCCTAGACTCCTAAGGGGCTTGTAGTTAGACAGGTTTAGTTGGCCAGAAGCTATTAAATTTCCTCTGAGAGGATTACTCAGAAATTGGAACAGGAATAGAGTGTTTAAATTTGTCCTAAGGTACCAATGTCAGTGGGGAGCCGTTAAAAAAAATTAAAAAGAGCAGTACCTCCTCTTTATTCATGTAAATAAATAAAATATTTACAGGTAATAGACCAAATAGAACCTATCAATAACTGTTTTTTATTCATAATACGTTTATATACTTTAATATCAGCAGCACCAAATTCGATCATATTGTCAATATTCTTGAAATAGAATTTTTTTATTTTATTTTTGATGTGAAAAATACTTTAGGCGCATTTTGCACTTTTTTTATGGGGAATTAGATCAAGCAGTCAGATTTCCGATGTGTAACACTAGAGTAAAGTCGGGTGGAATCGATGAATTGAAGTGTTTTTGATTGTGGATTAAAATATCTCGAAAACTAAAAATCGTACCTGCGTATTGCTATCGAGGAAAATGTTCATCATTTCATCCTCTTTGAAATGAGCTATCATTAAAAATTGTATCTTGACGCGACACCATGTTAGAGAGGCGAAAACTTAAACAAATAGTGTCGACGACCAAATGATTACGATTTTAATGGAAGATATGGATTAAAATATTTCTAAGAAACTAAAAATCGGACCTGCACACTGTAAGCGAGGAAAATGTTCAGCATTTCATCCTCTTTATAATGATCTATTATTTATAATTCATATTTCATATCATTAATCTCGTCTAGTGAGGGGTGCCCATCCCCCCAAGAACCTACCTCCTATCCATCCTCCTAACATATTTTATTAACCAATTTTTCTTAAAAACAAAGCAAGCTAAAATAGAATTAGAAAAATAGTAGATCATATACAACTACTCTTGCTGCGGTCTTTTCCATGTTTTACGCTTGTCCCTTAGTCCAATAATTCATTACCCCATCGAAATTTATCTCCCTCAAAAATTCAAAAACCCGTCAAAATATGCCTTCCTTTCTCAAAAATTTTGATGGCGCAACTTGCGCCATGAAATTACCTGGGCACTCCTGCGTCTTATCGATGTTTTCGCTTTTATCATCAAAATCTCAGAAAAACACATTGTCAGACATTGGTCTGTCTGTCTGCGCCAAGATAATCTCGGGAAAGAGTGGTTCGATTTAGTTGCTTCTTTATTTGTTTTGAAGTGTTTTGACTACCGATGCATGATTGATACCAATTGGCCACTGGCTGTGCAATAAGAGAGAGACATGTTTCATAGACTGTAATGCAAAAACGGCTCTAAAGATTTTGATGAAACTTTCCTGCAACCTTCTGGTTAAAGTCCTTTCAATTCTCCTACACGCAGTGATTTCCCGAGAAAATTCAGGAAAAAAAGAAAATTTTTTTGGAGGTTACCTCACAAAGTATACATTCTATAGTAAAATTTGTATGGAATCTTTCGAAAAGTAATTGAATTCCCTACAAAATGGAAAAAAAAGGCGTCAAAATCGGACCAGTTTTAGTAGCAAAGTTATTGTGTATTCAAATTTATATACTGATTTTAATGATGGTCTATGTGCCCGCCGTTAACATTGCTTTTGTATGTTTATGTTTATATTAACATAAGTTCATTGGAGAAATCGTACTCAAATCATTTCTCTGATCAGTTTAAGGAAAATTGATCTAATTCAATTGTTATAATTTTTTTCACGGAAATATTATTAAAGTTGAATTATTTGTCTAAAATCGGTAGGAAAGAGGTGTGAATGGACACATCAGATATATTTTTAAGGCACCGTTGAGGTCAGATTTTTTTTTCTAATTACAGGTTCAAGTTCCACTTTGGCTGAAAAATTACTCGTTATTTGTCTAAAAGAACAAAGGTCAACAGCCTTCCCCCTGGTAACAATTAATCATATAACGGACACTAAAAATAGTTATAGGTAATGTCTTGCTATGACGTTACGGCAATCGAGGGTAACGAACTCAAATATCCATTTAGATATACTAGAAACTGTCCATATTAATTTATATCTAAGAAAAAGTATATTCTTTTATAACAACGGATACTACAGATATTTCAGAGTTACATTAAAAACCAAAACTAAAAATAGAATAAAACCGCAGAAGCCACATGTCGGTGGTGCAAGACAATCATGAGCAACGTGCAGGTAACTATTGCATATTTCAAAGTTACAAAATATGTTTATGTTAGAATTTAAAAACAATATTGTTACATAACCTTCAATGAGACTAAATGACTTAAAATTCGTGAGACCAAGCAATATTTCCGATACTACTGCATGGATACAAGTCATTAAATTAATAACACAAAAAATCGAGATTATAATTACATCTTTGTTATGTACATTTAAATTCAGCTATAATTTACAAACGTAACAACAATTAATGAAGATAACAATGCTGACTCTCCTAAGTAAATAATTAGATTAAAAAAACAACGATAAAATCAAATATAGGATAAGTATTACTAACACAAATTACTGATAATGATATAAATTTAATTTAAGGGAATATACTTCTGAATACGTTGAAAAAAGTTCGAATATCAGCACTGTTTAAAATATAGAAGAAATGAAAAATAAGATGAAATAAAACGAATGTGGGCTGATACCAAGGAAGTAATCCCATCGAATCACGTCTAATCAGGCTAGGTGAATTTTAATGTCAGCTGGGCAGATAAGACTTGACTTGACGGGCTGACGTCATTGGTATAATTGCACCCTTATATGAAAATAAATGATTATCATTGTTATGTCGTTAAAAAAAATATATATTTATTATAGTGAAATATGATTGACAGCTTGAAAGTTATCATGAATGATAATCTGGTCATATTTTGTATTATGGGTGCCGACTGAGTTACCAATCTACTGAGTCATCAAGGAGAATAGATTCTGCAAAGATAACACCAGAACATAGAAAAAAAAAAAGAAAAAAAAAGTCTTTATTATCTAAGGCAGGTGTCTAGTGATAAAAAAAAACTCACGCAAAAAATGTTTTAGTGGCCTCGTGTGAGAGTAATTTTCTAAATTTTATATTTTCAAATAGATTGTAAAAATTTGATCTTGTAATCAAAGAAACTTTCGCGGGCCGGATTTAAGGTACTTGGGCGGGCCGTAGTTTAGAGACTCCTAATCTAAGGTAATGATAGATTTTTCAATTCACCATAAACTACCTTTGACTTATCCAATGTTCATAATATTTGTACACAACTAATCTATGAGAACACGGTGGGCTAAAATAACAAACACTAATTTCCATTTAGTTAAGTCAATTGTTGTTTGATTGATCGTGGACTACTAAAACAGGTTGTGATCAATATAATAATTTTTTTAGCTGACGAGAAATTCTGAGCAGTCAAATGAAAATTAAATAATTGCCGAGGTATACTAAATATAAAAATAATTATGAAATGATATATCGAGCAAGAAAAAAATAATGTGGCGATAGATAAGGAAGCACAATTTATTTTTCCCTATGAATATTAAATGATTCAAGAAATTAATTAATTAAAGGATTTTTTAATTAAGTGTGTCGCAAAAACTTATTTTTCAATAAACAAGGAATTCGGAACAGTTGTTAAATGAGTGTTAAAGTAGACGTAATTGGTGGGGAATTTTTTCCCACATTGTGGATTCAATTGAGGTCCACACGCAATATACCCGCGATATAATATGTATTAAATTAATGGAATATTAAAAAAAAATAATGGATTTCGGTTTCGTAAATCACCATAAATAAAGTGGACTCTCGCTAATCCGAAACATTCCATAATCCGAATCACCCCTTTAAAAAAAAAAAAAAAAATTGATTTTATGTATGCAGTACATATATACATACATTCAATATAACAGCATTATCAAAAACTTACGTGCTGAGGTTTAAATGATTTATTTAAAAATACAAACTCCTTTTATTTTCTAAAAAAAAAATTAAGCTATGTTCATATTAAAATTTGAAAGCGTGTTAATTTTCTCAATTCAATTATTTATATGAGGATATAATTAACCATTTCTATAAATTAATCTTCAGTACGAAATTGTATTGTGAATGCAATGGTAGTTTAAACTATTGAAAAATAATTATCTATGAGCTTTAAGAAAATAAATAATAATAATAATAATAATAATAATAATAAGGCTTAGCGAACCCGAAGGTTCGATGCCGACACCACCAATCGCTTATTACACACCTCCCTCCACCGTTCGCCGTCCAAACCCAGTCCCTTCAGATCGGCTTTAATGCAATCTTCCCACCTTCGCTTCGGTCTACCCCTCGGACGCTTACCATTCGGCACAGCAAATATTAACCTTTTAGGAATTCTCTGGTTACTAAGCTCAACAACTTTACAAGCCCATTTGATTCGCCGCGACGAAATTACATCAATTATATTACCCGGATACAGCTCACGCAATTCGGCGTTGTGTAACCGTCTGAACTCTCCGGTTAACTCATCCTTCTTCGGTCCGAATATTCTACGCAATACTTTATTTTCAAAAACCTTAAGACGCTGCTCATCCCTTAATGTAAGCGGCCAAGTTTCGCATCCATAGAGAACTGTAGGCAAGATAATTGTTTTATAGATTCTAATTTTTAAGTTTCGGGACAAGAGGCGCGAACTAAGTAGTTTTGTCACAGAAAAATAACATGCATTCCCCGCCTTCAGTCTAACCTTAATCTCTTCTTCAATTTCGTTTTTTCTAGTTATCGTAGAACCTAGATACCTAAATTTATCTACCTGTTCAAACATATTACCATCTATATCGATATCACCAGTAGTATCGCCATTTTTGCAGCTAACCATATATTTTGTTTTATCCACGTTTATTTCGAGTCCTAGTTCTTTACCGGCTTTCATTAACGTTGTCGTATTTAGTTTTATAGTTTCAACGTCTTCGCTTAACAGTACCAGATCATCAGCATAGCCCAGCACGGATGTTGTCCCGCCCAGATCCAACCCTTTCTCGGTTCGCATTACCTCCCTAATGGCATGTTCTAATGCCAAATTGAACAGGACAGGCGAAAGAGAATCCCCCTGTTTTAAGCCCGAACGAACCTCAAATTTTTCGGACAAATTATTACCGATTCTAACTTTATTGAGTGTCTCCGTCAAGCACATCCTGACTAGATTTACTAGTTTTTTTGGAATCCCCTGCTCGATTAGAATATTATACAGTTTCTGGCGGTCAATAGAATCGTAAGCCTTTTTAAAATCTATATACAGCTGGTGAACAATACCGTTATACTCCAATTTTTTCTCTAATATTTGCCGTAAAGAAAATATTTGATCAATAGTCGAACGATTCCGTCTAAATCCGCATTGGTATTCTCCGATAATTTCCTCGGCGTATTCCGTGATTCGACTGGTTAAGATTAAAGTGAATATTTTATAACATACCGGAAGGAGTGAAATTCCTCGATAGTTATTACAATCCGTCCTCGGACCCTTTTTGTGAATCGGAATAAGAATAGATTCTTTCCATTCTTCAGGTAATTTTTCGTTCACCCAGATCTTTTTAACCAACTGATGTATTTTAGAAACTCCAGCTTCCCCGCATGCCTTAATTAGTTCAGTAGGAATATTATCGATTCCCGCTGCTTTATATGATTTTAATTTTCCGATAGCTACTTCAACTTCCTCTTTACTTGGCCCTTCTATTAACGGTTCAGCACTCTGGTACTCAGAAGGAGGACACAGATCATAATTTCCCGTATTTAAAATATTGTCAAAGTGGTCCTTAAACTTATTCAATATGTCAACCGGATCGGTCAGAATATTGTTATTATCATCCCTAATTCCAGACGTTACGGGGCCTATACATTTACGTGATCTGTTTATACCTTTGTACATGTCTCTTACGTTATTTTCGATTCTATTAGTTTCTATTTCTATTATTTTATTTTTAAGATACTCCCTTTTTTTATTTTTGAGCAATTTGGTCGTTTCGTTCTTTGAGATTCGGAAGTATTCCAAATTGTCTTCGCTAGGATTATTTAGAGCTTTTAATTTAGCGGCTTTTCTTTTTTCACACATGTTTAAGCAATCTTCATCAAACCACGGTTTGTTATTCTTATTTTCCTTTTTTCCTAGACACGAGTTACCGACCGCTTTAATATTATCCCTGATCTCTATCCATAACTTGTCAATATCCTCGTGGTCCTCGTCAGGAAACTATAAAGCTTCAAACCTATTCTTAACATCTAGCTCGAATTGGTTTCTAATTGATGGAATTTTTAATTTTTCCAAATTAAAATTCTCAAAATCGAAACGGTTTTCTTTTCTCTTTTTTATATTAAGTTTTTGTCGAAGTTTCGCGATTACTAATTCATGATCCGACCCACATTCTGCTCCGCGATAAGACCGTACATTAATTATACTGCTTTGCCAGCTATGTTGTATCAAGACATGATCGATTTGATTTCGTGTTTGCGAATCCGGTGATGTCCAAGTATATTTATGAATATCCTTGTGTTTAAACGTCGTACTTTTAATTATCAGGTTTTTTGAGATGGCAAAGTTTATCAGACGGATCCCATTATCATTACTATATTCGTGCAAACTTTCTTTACCAATCGTCGGAATATAAACTTCTTCCCTTCCTACCTTTGCGTTCGCGTCTCCTACAATTATTTTCATGTAGTTTCGCGGTAGTTTATCATAAACCCATTCGAGTTTATCGTAAAATTCACTTTTGACTTCATCGTCACTGTCTTCGGTCGGACAATGTATGTTTATTAATGCGATTTTAAACCAACGTCCCTGAAATGTAGCTACCGAAATTCTATCACTAAAGAATTGTACGTCCCTCAAAGCGGATAGTAATCTACTCCTAATTAGAAACCCGGTACCCAAACAATGATTCCCGCTTCCTCCGTACCAAATAGTGTACTTTCCTTCCCTCATCGAGCCCTCTCCTGGCCAGCGAACCTCTTGCAGAGCCACGACATCTAAATTGTACCCATTTACCTCATTCGCGACCGATTTTAGCCCCCCTGCTGTGTTTAAACTCCTTACGTTCCACGTACCAATATTTAAATCCCTATATTTCAACTTGCGGCATGAATCCCCTAAAGCAGTCCCCACCCGGAGACCCGAACGGGGGACTAGTGCTTTAAGAAAATACATTGTATTAAATATAAAACACATTTTTATGTCAATACATTTATAATTTTTGTAAATTGATTTGTTATTTATGAAGTTAGGGAATCCCAATTGTGTAAATAAAAAGTTCAGTACCATTTCAAAGATGTAAGCGAATTGAAGTTACTTTTATTTATTACTTTTTTTACAAAATTTTTGGTATGCCAACATTTTATTATTAAATCAGCTTCTTAAATAAACATAATACCCTAGTGTGAAGCACATTGAGGAGAGTTTTTTTTTAACGACTTATTATTTTAACTCTATTTAATACTTGGAGAAAAAAATATTAAATTATTTAAAATTATAAATAAAAAATGAACAAAATTACTTCAGAAATTAATGATGAGAGTCAGAATTCAGTCTAACAGATTTTTTTAATTCTTAAATGAGTTGAGGGTTCATATAAGATGAATACACCAAATGATAGAAAAAAAAATACAGTCTCTGGTTGTTCTGATTTGGAAAATAAAGCAACGAATCAACCAATAAGTTATTGGTTCCACAATATTATCTATTATGTAAACACCAACATTACCTAATATCGTTTAAGTTGGGTAACTTTGAAGTGAGAGGGTCTTTAGAAATAAGGTGTAACAGAAAAAAAAATAGAAATAACAAAATAAATAAATAGAAACAGGTCTTCTAAGAGACCTCGAAGTGCGTGTAATAATATATCTCAAATTGTGAAACACCTTCTGGTAGAATCTCCCCAATCTGAAAAATGATAATAATAAAAAAAAAAAAATGTCTGGCAAAAACAATACGAGAAAATCTACAGGTGATGAAAAACAAAACGAGTTCCTACTGTGTTTGAATTTTTAAGTTGACAAATTACGACTGCAAGATATAAATTACAGTAAACCGCCAATGACCATTTCGGGAAAATAATAAAATAAATAGGAACATTGGGAATTTTCTTATTTTGGTTCAATAATGAACCATTGTAATCATCCAAAAAAATGAAAAATTTAAACCCCCCTTAGAATTTGAGGCTTTACGTTTTATGATACGCAAAATTCGAAAATCGAATAGAAAATGTTTGTCCGTCCGTCGTTCGCGGGTTTTCTCCGAGACAACTGAACAGATTTTTTCAAATTTGGATTCAATGTCAGAGGTCGTCCGAAAAACTATAAAAAATAATTGGTATAAACTATAATAGTGCCTAAATGAATGTACCAGCTTCAATGAAACTTGGCTGAAGTCTTATCCTCGATGACCTTGAAATTTACCAATATAACGTACTTCAACGAAAAGAAGCTGGAAAAAAAGTTACATGGGGTGAAAAATTATATTTCCAAATAAATCAAGAAGTATACACTTTTTGTTGATGCATGGTTATTTAAATGATTTCGATTTTTACAAAAAAAAAAAAAAAAAAATCGTCGAAATCGGACAATTCGGAGCAAAGGTATGGTATTCTAAATATATTTTTGAAAACAAATTATCAATGATAAAAAAGAAAATTAATTATATGCTAATGTTAGGAATTCCTTTTTTATTTATTTTCCTTCATGTCACATGAAAAGTAATGTTAAATTGTTTGAAAATAATAAACTATTAAGTAATAATTTACAGCATTTTTTCATATCGATCAAATTGACAGATGTGACAAACGATTGAACTGAAGGTTGAAAACCATCCAAAAATGTCTGATCTAAGCCTGCACTATGTTTTAACAGCTATGTTTTAAGTGAACATCACATACTAACCAAAGAGAATTATAATATACGAAATTACAAGATCCAGTTAAATCGTGTTTATTTTCTTTAATTTGAAACTATGAGATATGAAATTATCTGTAAGGTTGCCCATTAATAGATTTATAATGACATATCGATATATTAAAAAAAAGTTCTTAGGCGTTGGAAGATGAAAATACACGCCATTAGTATATGTGTGTTCTTGGCACAGTTCATATAATACATAAGAGCCTAAAGATACGACCTACTGTAGTAGTTTCCAAATATAAGCACTTTTGTATGAGCAAAGACAAATGTTTGACAAGCATGCTAAAAATAAAAATTGGTACGAAGGTTGAGACTTTCCAAGTAAATTTTGTAATATTATTTATTTAGCAATTGAGAGCAATACACAACAAGTTTTTTTTTTAGAGATGGGTGAATGAAACCTAAACCTAGAGGTTAGAACAAAATAACAAAATATTTTAACGAAATTTGTCTGCCACTATCATACATTATGCGAGGCTGCCGTAATGGAATTAAATATATCTTCAGCTGAAAGGAACTTCATAAACAAACTATGTTTGTGATTGACAAACTGGATGTTTGGGAATGAATACACTATTCTTCGATGGTTAATTAACAGTATTTTATTTTATAACTTTTATTTTTTAAATCATTTAGGGTAGCACACCAGTGATGGACATCGCTAAGGAAATTATTGTCCATTTTGGCTTAACCGACATAATTATTATAGTTATAAACTTCTTTAATTGTGGGTTGATGGTTGACTGTAGTGAATAATAAAGAGAAGGATAGTTTGGGTGATCATGAAAACATTATAGATTTTTAAACATTATATGTTTTTCATTTTATTCTAAGATTACCATTTTAATACTTATGTTATATCATTTTGATTATGTTTACTTCATTAGTCCACACTTTGTAACCGTTATTATTATTCATTTCCTAGTTCTTGTTATTGTCATTATTGTGCCTAATTTATTTTACTTCAATGTTCACTTATCTACTTCATTTTGCTTTAATTTTTTATTTAGCTTTTTTTTTACTTACATTATTTATGTTTCTCATACCAATTGTTATCTGGTTCTTTTCTCAGCCCTGATGAAGGCCTGAACTTCGGATCGAAACGTCGACAAATGATAAAATAAATATTATTATTTGTTTTTGCCATTTTTATTTTTGACTGATCATCCCAACTATTCTTCTCTTCATTATAAACTTCTTTTATTG
The DNA here is from genome assembly GCA_928085145.1 of Nezara viridula. Lineage (NCBI taxonomy): Eukaryota > Metazoa > Arthropoda > Insecta > Hemiptera > Pentatomidae > Nezara > Nezara viridula. The sequence goes on from OV725082.1 coordinate 81,561,775, forward strand.
ACGTTTAGAATCTCTAGGGTCTCCTTTTTCTACTTAATACTTTAAAATTGATAAAATATTCAGTTATGCAGGTAGAATCTCCATTAAAAAAAAACTTTTTGCACTAGTGATGGACACCCCGAAATTCAATGGTACTAGTAATGGACAGGAGGTCGGTACCAGTAGTGGACATACTTCAGAAAAATCTATAATCTTTATTTAAATATAAAGATAAGTAAGTAAATGTTCAACTTATCCTTAGGAAAACTGTTAGTAGGAAGGTATGAAGCACACTGCACACTGATTTCAAGAGGAAAATAGAAACAATTTTAAAATTTTCTTTTGGGAACTTGACATTAATTCATACAGTTATCAATAAAGGACATTGTTCTTCAATCTAGAAAAAAACTATAACCTTTAAATCAACTAGAAAGCTAATTATTTACATTTACAGTCCAACCTGTCCATCACTGGGGCCCCTGTCCATAACTGGTGGGTGCACCCTAGCAACTATTTGAAATGGAAAATAAAAGGTATAAAAACAGAGTAGCTAACCTTGCCAGAGTAGAAAATTAGAGAATTCAGTTTAAAAAAAAAAGTGTTGGACTGAATAAACTAACTAATTTGTCCTAGAGAGGCTAAGCTACTTATTTTTTAACTTTTACTTAGTTCAACTGCTAACAAAGCACGATGGAATCAAGGGGTTGTGAAATGGGTTTAAAATGTACCCCTCTTTCCATAAGATGACCTTTGATGCGAAAGTCATCCACTTTTGAAAAAAACAATACGACAAAAAGAAGTTGAAAAAACTACAGACGAGTATACGTTATTGATCGTTTCATTGAGAAACAGAGCAATAAGGAAAAGACTTTTACAACCTCTCGAATTTTCCCAAGGCTAAGGAGATAATAAAATTACTTTTCCCTCCGACCAAGTCACGTTGCCGATAAACGAGAATTTCCCAACTTCCGCTGAGCATTGAAGGGGTCTTCCCTCTCCGCTTCCGGCAGGAGCAGGAGGGTCTGAAAACGTTGTGTCATTTCTAAAATCATATTTACAACGTCACGAAGAGGAAGAAAACATCCTTCGTCAATGCCGTAATCGAATGCTGTAACAGCATTAGGCAGCTAGGGGAGTCACGGTAGTCAGGAGTCGGTTTTCGGAGGCTACGGCTTCAGTTACGGATGGATTCGAAATCATGAAGGATTATGGTCAACACCGAGCTTCAACTACCGTGATGAGAAGTCTCCGCCGCGACGGTTTTTTTTTAATTTCATTTATAAAAGATACTTATCCTACATCGACAGGGTACAATACTAATACTCTCCGGTTGGCCGATTCTGACGAAAAAGTTGCTGTAACATTCCAAGAATGTAAAAACCTTAAATATGCAATTTCCCTACCGTACGACTTTCGTTTTTGAGCTAGACTGTTAAAAACACACAGACCCTTTTGCGGGACTTCGTTATTTGGATTCAGGGTACCTCAAAACGTTTATTTCCGTTGAAAACTGAAATTCGAAAATTTTCACGATCGCAACACTTTCCTAACTATATATTTCATATATATATATATATATATATATATATATATATATATATATATATATATAGGTGAAGATACAAATACATTGAAAACAAAAATTTCGCACGTAAAAGTTAAAGTTTCTAAAGATCATCATGATGTTGTACAAATACTAAATTAGGAGCTCTGTTTCAAGGATACCAAGAATGGTAAATATTCCCATTTAATTGATAACCTACATAGATACGTTTTATAATAAAGATAAAACAGTTTGGTTATTAGTGATTGTTCGGGAATGCAAACAACAATTCGATTTAATGTAGAGAATCGATTTGAGTATTGACTTAAATCTTCAACTAATCCGTGTTCAATAGCTTTTGGAGTATAAAGGATTACAAATAAATTATTATTACAATGGGCTAACAAATTAAATTTTACCAGAATAAGGGAATAATGTATTTACAATAATAAGAATAATGTATATATCCATTATTGATAAAAAAAAGAAATATATCAGAAATGTATTACTTTTAATTTTATTTTATTAATTAACTTATTTAAACGAGTAAATAATCCACGTACAATAACAGTTTTTTTTTTTTTTAATTTTACTAGAGGGATAATCTCTGTCAAACCAACGGCGGACCAACCCCCCTTTCACAAATTATACAACTGTTCTTTTAATCGTACTTTGGTGTGAATGTGTTCATATATCACTACAATTATTGTCCACATCACAGATTATTATATTTCTAAATAAAAAAAAATTGTATTTCTCATTGATTAAATTGTATAACTGTAATTTACATGTATTCTGCAGTTCAGATTGAATTTTTTTTTTTTCAATTAAAAATTAAAATGAACGAAACCACGGACAAATATTTAATTTAAAAATCTATATTATACATCGCGCCTTATTGCCAATTTATATTATTATATAATAATAATTATTCTTATTACCAATATCTAACCGTAATATATATTCAACTCGTCCAGCTTAACATAGGTCTAACATCAATTTGAGCCATTTATTAATAATATTTTCATAGTACGTGCTTCCTTTTCTATTTAATAATAATTATAATTATAGCACAATATAATACAAATAATATTATATGTAATATATTGCATTCAAGGGAAAAATGTCTAAATCGAAAAATAACTGCTGTCACCTAGGTAAAATCAAACTACTAACTCCTGATAAATACAATTTTTCGCACAACTTTTTGGTCAAAAATCTTTATTTTGTATTAAGAGAGTAGAGAATTAAAGGGGCTCAATACTGTAATGAAGACACCAGGGTGGAAATCTCTATTTTGTATTAGGAGAATATGAGATTACAGGAGCTTACCATATAAATAATTAAATGAACAGAGGTACAATTACTGCTAATTATAGAACTAACAGGAAAGCTCCTTTAATCTCCTAATTTCCTAATAATAAAATAAAATATGAAAGTCACTAAAAACTGTTTTATAATATATAAAAGAGAGATTTTTATTAATGTATCGTTATAAAGTCACTTGCAGTTTTTGCCAACTCTTATTTCTCGACTGTTTTCACAAGATATTAGAGTGTACATCAAAGAAAAAGGAGAAAGGTCTTCCCAAGAGCTGAGAGGAAATGGGGAGGAGATATATATTAAGGAAGGTGGGACACTAATACCCAAGACGATTACTGCTGGAGACTGGATAACTGGATTCCCAGGACATCAAGTGAAAGACAGGATGTAAAATTTTTTTCAACTGAAAGCATAATTAGTTAGATCCTTACATTAACATAATCTCAGAAAATTACTGCTTAAACAGTTACCCTTTTTTATTTTATTTTAAGATAGCTTAGATTACATTTGGTAGCATTATTTCTTTTAGCAAGTATCTGTAGGTTACCTGAGACCAAGCATTACTTGGTATCACATGACTTCTCTTTCCTTCACGGGTACCGTATTCCACTCCGAGAGAATTCAACATACCTACATAAGAACTAACTTAACTAAGACGTTATTCCTCGCAACTGCGAAATAAAATGGAATATACGAATAATTTGGAGCCGATTTCCAAGGAACCTGTACGATCGCCTCAATCTGCGCAGGTTCGAATCTGGCTTAGTAGAGTTAAAATTTATTTCGTGGCGGTTCCATGAAATGCATCGTGCCCGATTTGGTTAGAATAGGTTTGATCGTACCTCTAGAACAGCCCCCTCCTCTCCCGTCTCTCTGGTTTGTCATAAACGGTAAGAAAGGAAGTTATTCGAATTAAAAAACAAAAAGGCTTTAGAAAAAAATAGAGAGAAGACAATTATATTTTTCTTAGCCATAGCTCTCACCAATAAATTAAATAATTGGTAATTGGTTGACTGTCGTGGATAATGAAGAGAAGAATAGTTGGGGTGGTCAGTCAAAAAGGAAGTAAAAAATAAATGATAATATTTATTTTACCTTGTTATCTGGTTATTTTCTTAGCCCTGATGAAGGCCTGAACTTCAGGTCGAAACGTCGGCATATGTAAAAAATAAATATTATCATTTATTTTTGCCTTCCTTTTTGACTGACCACTCCAACTATTCTTCTCTTCAATAAATTAAATAATTTTGCTAGGTACTTTCAAATTTATCTTCTTTGACAGACACCTCTAATTTCGAAAAAAAAAGAAGAAAGTATTTTTTTTTATTGTTGTTGTTCTCAATTTAATTTCTAGTCGACAGCTGCTCAGAAGGAAACAACATCTAAAAAAACCTATACGAGATAGCTAATTAGCAGAGTATCCCTAGCGGGTATACGAGATATCTCGCATGATATGCAGATTTATTTCGAGCTCTTGAGGCCCAATAAAAGCTGAAATTTCTCCGATCTCTAGGAAGTAGAAAGCTCGAGGCGTGGCCAATGACAAATGGACATACTGGTTTCATTTGATTTTTAAATTTCCTATCCCGAATTCGTAAATCCCCAACTCGACACCGAGGGGTTTCGTAAGAGGACTGCACTCCAGGCCATCAACATATGCAAAATACCTTCTCAGGGAGCCCAAGTAGAAAGTTGAATATAATCTCCGACTATCCGGCGAACCGATTCCAAATATCATGGATACAAATGTATGAGTAATTCATAAGTTATTACCAACATATCGGGGTTTAAATGCAAATCGTATAAGGCGTTGGGAACTTTATTCAAATTGTTGTTGAATATTAATCGGAGGTAATGATAGAGGCTGGCATATTATCTCAACGCTGGGTGCGTGACATGATTTCTTACGTAAAGGGAGAAACAGAGATCTGTATACAAATAGATAACTAAGGCTAGATATCATTGGCAGATATAATTTATTCGAAAAGCAATAATTGAAATCTATATAGCAATCAGAGCGACCATGACCCAGGTTAAACTGCCCTTGATTCTTTAAATAAATAAATACTTCGTAATCTTATTTAAAAAGAAAAAAAAAAAACTGAAGAACGATAACATAATTTATTCAAAGAACGTTCCGAGAACGCATTAATTGCATCAATCGTGCATCATAAATAAAGTCTACAATTTCAGCAGATATACAATATTTTACAAAAGTTACACGTATACAAACTAATAACACTGAAAAAATGTAACTTTGTGGTAATTAAGATAATTTTTTACAGTAAATGTATTTTATAGTAAATTTAATAGGAAGCCATATTAAGTCTATCTAAGGTCTTTGGCATTTCAAATATCATTTATTTTTTTCATCTTATATTTTATTATTTATAATTGCTGGCTGACTTTTCGGAGTAACATTGCACATCTCGAGGACATTCTTTAATAAAATTCATGAACAATAAAACCGTTTTGACATAATTGACACTCTTCTTATTTTTACTATTTATGTAATAGTAAAACTATAGATTTCTAATTTTAAATTTAATACCGAAAGATTATATTCCATATAAATTACAAAGGGCATAAATATCAGTAATGAATTTATAAGTCTTAACGTAAGCATATAAACATGTTACTTAACAGATGGGCTTGGGCCATTGAAAATTAAAAAAAAAAAAAAACCATGTAGTCGTTACAAGTATAGTGGTTCAAAAAGTATGTTTAAGTATAAAATATATGGTGTAAATGTGTTCTCTAAACTCTGTTATAAATGTCCGGAAATAGATCGTAATATTTCTCAATAAACATTTTACAAAAAAAAAAGGTCATTATAGCTTCCTCATCGTTATCATTGGCTAAAAAATATCTATATTTCCAATATATATGTCCAAAAATCTGAGTGTTGTTTGTGGCTTTTTCTATTGTAAATCTGATTCTTTTGTTATATTGGTTGAAGCTTTTCATTATTTCATTTTCCGAATATTTTTTTATTGTAAGTAGAAAGTCATCTATGTATTTTTTTATTAACAATGGTTTTTGTTCTAAGTTAGATAGTTGTGTTGTGACCAGTTTGTTTAAAAATATGCCACTTAAATTCGCTGACAGAGTACTTCCCATCCTGACTCCCAAAAGTTGTTTATAAAATTCATTATTATATTTGAAATAGTTATTTCTTGCACATAGATTTATTCCTTCGATGAATATTCTTTTATCTTTAATTTTGGTTTCACTTTTTACGCTATCCCAGTTGTCATGTATAATTTTTATACATTCATCTAATGGGATATTAGTAAAAAGTGATTCAGCGTCTAAACTTATAATTTCTACGAGCTGGTTGAACTTCCGTTGAAATAAACACAATCACAAATAAGACTTTGGTACAAACTCAGAGTAAAAACTAATTTAAATTTACTGAAAATTACAAGAAATCTAAATAAATGAAGTGTCATGCCAGTAACGACCAACTAGACATCAACCCGTACATTCTCTGAAAATTTCATGAAAATCGGTAGTAGGCGATACGTCAGTCACATCGATTTGACTACAGACAGACGAACATCGGACCAAATTTGATCCATGATCTCTGAAACGTAAAACGCGAGTGGAAATTTTCGATTCTGAGCACATTTTTTTTTAACCTCTCGCACGAATACAATGCTTACCTACCTTCGGTAATGAAGAAGTAAAAAGGTATAAAACAAGTGTTATTAGTAAAAAAAAAAAACTCGAAAAATAACGTATCAAAAATTGTGTAGCGCTCAATATTTTAATGACATGAGATTGGCTGTGTACTTTCAAAAGCTTTAATGAATCAAGAATACTTTGACGAATAAATACGAAGAAAATAGGAAACTAAGCTGAAGAAAAAAGAAGCTGAAATTAATAAAAAAGAAAAGGTAATTTTATGCGGCGTTTCTTAATAAACGTAATGAAATATGACTTTGACTTCCAAAACTTATCTTATAATTGACATATGTAATTTACGGACTCATATATAATTTTTTTTCCTCCAGTAAGGAGTTAGAAACCAACTCGGCGTAAAAATGGATTTAGAACCAAGCGGAGGAACCTCCTACGACCCATTGTCTACAGATGAGAAGACACGTTTTGTAGGTATTGCCTTAGGGTAATATATCACGGTGGTGCAATAAAACCAGGGTATCCATTATATTGGAGGCGACTTCTACTATTATAGCTGCGTCCCATACAGCTATCGTTGACAATAAATGTCTTGTGTGTGTGTGTGTGTGTAATAAGTCTGAAGTGAATAATAAACTTAATGTGAATGATCATAGTAATAAAAAATAAAAGACTTTTCTTGTTCCGTAAGAAAAGAAAAATTACCGGTGATTACAAAGAGGTGTTATTACGAACTAATATTGAAGAAAACAACTGAAACAAAATAAAAGTTATATTTATTTGGCGTTACCCAACGAACGTAATACAACATGACTTTGACTTTTTGAAAAATGGGGAAAAAAAAGTATTTCTAAGAAACAACTTTCGAAATATATCTTAATGACTATATAAAATGAAAATATTTAAAATATAATTAGTATTATGTTATAAATATTTTTAATTTATAATATTTACGTGATATTTTTCAAAACCAATATTTAAAAAAAAACTATTTCAATATAAATTTATTATTTCGAGGAAACTTAAAAAAAAAAAAACACTTCAGGATTCAAAAAACTTTCATGCATTTTTCTCATATTTTTTCTTTTTACATTTGACGACATTTCGGGCCACTATGCCAATTTTCAAGTTTTAGAAACCTTTCTATAATATAACTAATTTTTTTTTATGAAATAACTATTAGTGAATAAAACGTATGCCCAACATAAGTATGTAATCCTATACAAATTGTTTATAATTATTTTATATATTTTAAAAAAAAATATTTAAATTTTATCATATTTTAAAATTTAAAGACAAAATACAAAGAGAAAAGTTTTTAAAAAACGCTGCAAATAATTACACAATGGTTTATTATTTCCAAACAATTTAACAACATTAATATTACTTTCCACGTAACATTAAGAAAAATAGATAAAAAGGGATTCCTAACATTGGCCTAAATAATTTTCTTTTTTATCATTGATAATTCGCTAAAAAAATAAATAGACAATACCGTTTCAGTTGATGTAAAACTTTCAAAAAATAAAAAACAAAAAAAAAACGATAAACGCTTTGCAGTAGTACACATAAAACTATTTAGAACAACATATCTTTGTACCAATTTGTCCGATTTCAACTTTTTTTTTTTTAATGTTTTAGAATATTTTGCAACCTTTTAAAAAACTATATAAATCAATAATAAATCTGGTGCGGGCATCACACGACTTTCACTTACCACCCTCTTCTTAGCAGACATAAACAACAGAATTAAACAGTTAATTAAACAAAACGTTTTTTTTTATTTGAATATTTTTTTATTAAATGATGTGTAAATAGAAAGAGATTCACATATTTTAGCCATTTTTTAAATTACACCAATGACATAATATAAAAATTACCTACATTCACTCACCTTTTTTGATTTACATAACGTCGAGATTATCTGGATCAATGAATCAGCCGCACTTGAATTAGTTAAGCTATTTATACATTCTATTATAACAGCTTAAAAAAAAAATTGTATATGATTCGATTGAATAAATGTAATAAAAATATAGGATATAGTATAATATAGTACAAAAATACAACACAGGTACTATTGACATGAATCTGTAAAGTCCGGCTATATAATAAATAAAAAGGCGAGAAAAAAACATAGTCACCCCTATAAGCCCAAATGGAAATGGAGCTGGGCCACTTTGTAAATTATAGGAATTGCATAATCTAAATATTACCTACTCTTGCCCCCGTTTGATTTGCATAATGTCGAAATTATTCGGATCAATGAATCAGCTGCGCTTAGATTTGTGAAGCTTTTTATACTTTCTATCATTTCCACCAGCTTAAAAAATATATATAATAATAATAATTTTGTAAAACTATACTGATATCATTATAAAAGTTATTTTGTGAACATTTTCTTCTTTAATAATTTACTTCGCTGAATACAAGCTTAACATTTTCCTTATATTTCCTTTATTCCCATACTTTGCTTTTTTCTCATATTTCCCATATTTTATTTTATACGATATTGAACAGAATATTTATGACAATGTTTCCTCTTTAAATTTTAGTTTTGATACCAGAAAGAAATATGATTAAATGTAGAAGAAATATAGAAAACAGGAAAATAAATGAGTTCAAAAAATGAAAATGAAAATATGTTATGATATATCCATTAATATGAGGAAAGAATCTTCGAAACAATAGAAGAAATAAATTAGTAAGAGGAAAATGATCAGAAAATAGCCTATATCGGAATAAGTTAATAAATATAATAAACGTGTATAATTACCCTACTAAGCGAAGCGACCCGAGGCTTATGTGTTTGGATTGTCCGCTTTAAAGCTATGCTTTTTTTCGGCGAATCGCAATTTTTATGTTTGATTTAAATTATTTAAGTTATTATTATTTAAATTATTTAAAGGCTCAAATTGTTGGACGAGATTCCCTTAGTGTCTTGAAATAATTTGAGCTAAAAATACGGGCACATTATTAACGATTTTTTAAGCGAACGGCCGGATGGATTTTTAAGTTTGACATCATACATTATTAGGTGAGATTCCCTAAGGATTTTGAAAGCGAAGCGATAAGTGGGTAGTGTGTTTGGGTTGTCTGTTTATCGATTATTAAGGCATATTTTAAATTCACCGGTATGATTACTTTTTATTATATTTACCCAGAATTGCACATCTCCCTCTCAAGGTCGCATCTCTCCCTTCTCCCAAGATATTTTATTACTCTTATCATTTTAAAAATAGTACAAGCTAATGTCGAATTTTAAAAATATTAAGTCATATAAAATGACACATTCAGTGGTCTATTCTTTGCTTTCCTCTTGTTCCCCGGTTTGAAACTTTGAACCGCCCCTCCCCTCAAATTCAATACCCCTTTAAAATGTGACCTATCAAAAATTTTGATGGCTCGACTTACGCCATGAAATCCCCTTCTGGGCACTTCTGTATTTACCTTTTCAAAGTCCTAAATCCTGCATTCGTCCAAAAAATCCACGAAGATACTCGTCGTTCTTCGGTAGTTACGTGTAGGATAAAAGTCCCGGAGAATGATGATACCTTAATTTACGAAATCTTCTTAAGAGTCCGTTTTCCCTCTTAAATTAAGCGGTCACGTTTCGTATTGTACAGAACAGCAGGAAGTCGACTCCAAATTCTTGTTTCTAGATTGGAATATGAAGTACGTTCCATCTTAGTCCTTCTTTAGAAACTAATAAATTATGCTTCTTTTTTCATAATTGAATATTCTCGATAATTAAATCTGTACTTATTTAATCGAACATATCTCGCTTCAATATCTACAGAATCTATTTTAAAGAAGATGAATGTGCTACAGATTTTTCCGAACCAAAATTGGAACCATTGGCTGATATAACAACACAAATAATTTGCAATGCTTGCTGAACGAAACCATTCCTTACTTATCTTTTACTAAAGAAAAGAAAATTATTAAGCGTAAGAACTCAGAAATAATTATTCAGTCCTAAAAATATGAAAATAATCATGTGTAGTAGTACGCGGTACAGACCCTTTTTTTAATTATCAAATTATGAATATCTATCTATAATTTCGTGAATGGTGAAGTTTAAGCCATTCACGAAGTTTTGTACGGGTGTTAATAATTTCATAAATATGAGACTGAACCGCGGGCCATGTAATTAGGCGTACATCATTAGCTACTTATCGATGAATTGAATTTTAGTTCAGAAAGGAACGATTTAGTCATAATAAAACTAATTTCTAATTCACTTTGTGGAGAGACCACCTGAGAATCGAATTCAGTAGCTAATCCACAAGAATCACTTATATACCAAGAGTTTATCTACAATTTTAGTTAAGGTTCTTGCATGCAGATGTTTTTAAATTTGGTTTGTTTGAGCTAACGTTAGTATATTTAAATTTCTATATAAGTTTTCCTAAGAGCTCTGTCGACAGGTCCTGACAGTCAGCCATCGTTATGCTGTCATCGAATATTTTGAGCATCATTACTAACTCTAGAAGCAACGAAAGAATTTCTTTTTTTAGATAGAAATTTAAACTTAACATCTCAGGTAGACAGAAACAAGACGGAGAGAAAAAAAATCATACTTTCTCATAATAATGCGTTGAAAAAAAAATACTTTCGTAAAAATTTATGATCTTAAGATCTTTATGTTACAAAAAAAAACACACTTTTCATTAATGCTTATTGACGTCAAGTTAACGAAAGCTGCATTTAGAAGCAATATTGAAATTGAAGGAAGAAAACACTATTTTCTTAGGATTGTGCATTTTTGCTGAAGAGACAACTTTTACGTGGAAGACATTGATGCCTTATTACTATTAACATATCTTTTTAAAAAAATCTAAAACTCTACATTCCACAAATTATTTTTAGTTGGTCATTTAATAATAAGGATCAATTCTCATGATAGATATTTCTGTAAAAATGCTTGTGAATTACGATTAAATATATTTTTTTTAAACGTTTCTCTCTATTATAAATAAAGTATGTATTCTTGTGATTAATTTATTATAAAGCATCCTAAATCATAGGGGGAAAAAACTTTTAATAAATTGCCGTTGCTATTTTTGTTAAAAACACATGTACATGATTGGGGTGACAAAATATTAAATCACTTACTATTTCTACATTCCAAAAGGTAAATCTCAACATATTCCAAAACAAACCTCAACTTAATTAATACAAACTTCAAGCTTATCATGAGAGGAAGTGTCTCCGTAAGTGGGGTGACTGTAATGGAGTTGGAGAGAGATAAAAAAAATTTAAAAATCGCGAGTAATCAATGATTTTATAAAAAAAACAGAATATAACGTATCTTTAGAAGTTGGTCGGCGTACAGTCAATATATACTATACATTATAATAATATTTTAAAGGAAGGAGATGGTCCTGGATGGCGACCATAAATAAGCTAAATAGTGGCAAAACTATTTTATTAAAAGCTAACGTTTGTAGGTCTTCTTCAGGGAGGCGTGTTCAGCTAGGAATTTCGCTTTGAACTGGGTTCAGGTCCCAAGATCAGTTCAAGTCGGGTCGAAATGTTGGCTTTTAATAAAATAGTTTTGCCACTATTTAGCCTATTTATGACCGCCGCTCCGGATCATCTCTTTCCTTTATAATGCAACGGTCAACTATTAAATATTCAATAATAATATTTTATTGTTTGCCAACGATTCGACCTACGTTGTAGGCCTTCATCTGACACTGCCGGCAGAAGTAAATGCCTTGATGAAGACTTGAGATTCGATACTAAATGTAATGCTATTATAATATATATATATATATATATATATATATATATATTATATATTGACCGCAACCTAGAACAAATTCTTCTCAAATCAGAATTAAGATTAACTCCCTCCACATGACATTAAGGACCTATAGTAGTTTAGCCACTCAGTAAGTCACCTTTGAATTGTTTTGATAAAGACGTATTCTACGTACTTTTAATGTGAATGTAATTTTGTCTAGTTTACTATGAAGTCATTATTAACTACCTAAGTGAAATATGTTAAATAGTTAAAGCTTCTTATTAAAAATAACTTAATATGTCTAATAATAAAAAAAGTCAAATTTATTGAACTATGACGTTCAATGACTATCATATTCTTTCCACGGCCGACACTTAACTATAATGCAGTAGAAAGTCCGTGGTAAAATCCCTAACGATCTTGATTATGTCACAAACAATTATTTTTAATTATAATTATCATGGTTTGAAAGCAACAATTATTTTAAATATTTCAGTCAAAAAATTACAGTTATCTTTGAGAGAAACTCTGGGAGAGCTATAATTGATGTCTAACGGTCAACAATTAACAACAGATGACATGAATAAAAGTTTCGTCAAAATTGACGATTAACAAATTAGGGATATTTTTAATTCATTCATTTCTTCTGTCTCACGTAACAATTAAATCCAGGTTTTAAAATTTCTTATGTTTTTATTTTTAGAAAATTAGAACAATACAAATGCATTTAGCCAATATTAAAAAAAAAATGCCATATTAAATAAAGATTTCTAATTTTAATTATATTGTTTTAACTTATGTATCATTATTTACAGAAACTTTTTAAGATTTTGAGTTTGTAAAAATTTTGTTACAAAAAATAAAAAATGATGCCAATACTCTTAAAGATTTTTTTTAACTACTAAAGACATTAATGGAATCTCAACGTATAGAGTCCAGTTTTTCTGAGTGAAAGGATTGAATTATAAATATGAAACGATAATGATTCTACTAACTTTTTGATTTGGTAGATCTATAATAAAACAAGTAAAAAGTTATGGGAGTTCTGGAAAAAGAGTCTTTAAGTGATTATCTTATGTATTAAGTATGTCCCGTCCAGGGATAATTTTAGTTGATAATTGATTTTGGTTTTAGCTAGGACTAGATTTGCGTATGTTAAAAATACACATTTTTTAATGCGCATTAAAACATTTATATATTTTGAAGATTATTCCACAAAAAAAAAAATATTAAAACCATAAAAGTTTTATCGACAACTTCCACGTGAACAGTTTTTTTTTTCGCGGTTTTCAAAATTGTAAAAATTCCCCATATGTTGTTTCTTAAATAATCGATTCAATTTTTTATTTCAATAACATGTCTGTGGTGTATTGTGCACTTTTTTAAACTGTTTTTTCTGGTTCTAAACTAAAATTTCTACTAATCGAAACATCATAAAAATATTCACTTCCAAAAATTCAGGATTCTTATGAGTATCTCTGGGCCAGAGGAGACAATCAAACTTAGACATACATTTTATTTATTATCAGTTTATAGTCTGTAATTTAATATTTATATATATATTGCATTTAAAACCAATTAATTCGCTTAGAAAAATTAATCCAAATTACTTTTAGAGATGGAGATATATATGACCGTTAAAATATGCAATAATTTATGTTATTTAAGATTGCTGACATTTCGGCCCAAGCATCTGGGTCATCGTCAGGATTAAAAAAAAGAATAAAAAACATAAGAAAAATTAGATATATTATGTTTCTGATGTAATTTTTTTTTTTTTTTTTTTTTATTTTTAGGCCTGAAGATGAACCACCTCAGGCCGAAACGTCGGCAAACTCAATAAACAATATAAATGATCACATATCCCGAATATTTGTCATCCTCAAAATCACTTATATTTCTGACAGAAAAAATATTTTGTAATTAATAGCGAACAGTAATTTGCCATTAATTCACATCTGTTTGATTTTAAATTAGGTTGTAAACAAATCATAAAATAAATTTAGTTTCAGAAAATACTTTTACTTTAGAAAAAAGAACTGTATACATCAACCCTTTAATATTATTGATAACTTATCGATCTTAATTTCCTCATGTAGCTTAATAAAACTCTATAGAAATAAAATGATTTATTGCTATTTTTATTATTTGAGAGCTATAAATAATTGCTTTTTTTTTTTTTTTTTTTTTTTTTTCTTAATCTCATTCATTATATATTTACGTGTTCCATAGAAAATATAGCAGGGAATAACAACGATATAGATTTAATGAATAAATAAATAATGCTAAGCTGTGTTATAAGTAAACTAATCATTCTGTACATATTTCTTCAGATTATATATATATATATATATATATATATATATATATATATATATATATATATATATATATATATATATATATATATATGTGTGTGTGTGTGTGTGTGTACGTACACACATATATAAATAGTTCCGGTTAGGTCTGGAGGACTGGAGCTGGAGACACCGATGCAGCTGCAGACTGGAAGAGAAAGCCGCTCTCTCTGGTGCAGCCGGTTTTGTTTCCTTTTTATAGCCGTCCTCCCTGTGTCGTGCCTTATTACAATACGCCGCTGTGTCACCGTTAATGCCACATTTGGATTGGATATCCACTTTTGGCAAAAATCATTATCTTAATATGCAATTTTCTTTTAAATTTCAACCTGTAACCTTCCATACAAGTGGCATGGTTTAAGATGATTTAAGAGACGGCGAATGATAGAACAGAGAGAGTTCTTGTAACACAAGTCATTAAAGCTGATATCCCACCATAAGGTAGGAAAACGAGGTATCCTAACGCCTCTATAACATGCTAAATTTGAATAACATTTAGGTTATCCAAGTATTTTGATAAATGTTCGAAAACGCCACCATTGACTTCTAAACACTGCGATGAAAGGTTTCCAGATTGTTGGATTTGTCGAGGATAGTCTAGTTAGGTGGCCTCCAAATTATTGTTAATAGGTTCAAATATGAAGTATACAAAGCAGAAGTAGACACTCGGGTTGCACTAATTCATAGCATTAAGAATGCTTACAATAAGGAGGGCAACTATCGTCCATCGAAGGCGAAGCCGAAAATGTTTAGAAGTCAATGGTAGTATTTTCGAGCATTTATTAAAATAAGACTGCGATGACTGAAATTATAATTATGAAAAAAATATTCTTATTTGCGTAAATTCGTATATTTATAATTAGGCAATAAAATTTAAACAAATGAAAATGTGATATTAACAGATGAGTTTTTATGTTATTTTCCTATGCGAAACCCACTTCTGGAGTTCAGCCGTTCTTCCGAATCACCTTCTATTTCAGGGGTCTCCAAGCTAAGGCTCTGCAATCCGGCCCACTAAAGCTTCTTTAATTAAATAATAAAATTTAAAAAATAATAGATAAATATAAAACTTGGCAAATCGCTCAAACACGAGGTTACTTACTACAACATATATTGTACGATTTGTTTCAATCAGAAAGCTCATTACACAAATGAAGTGTCATTTATAGAACAAACTTTTTTTTTTTTTTTATCACAATCCATGGACTTACTAAAGTTCTCAATGTGGCCCAAAAACGGCCCTCTGACGGGATATATATGTTGCCTTCAAACGTTTTTGCGCGATATTTATTAATCTAGCACAAGAGTTAATTAAGTTTTGAAAATTTATATAATTAAGTTGAATATATGAATATGGTCGCGTGTATTAAGAGATAAATAAAAATAGCAACATTAAAATATAAAGAATTGTGGCGGTCACAATTAACACTGCCTAACCTTATACTATGGTACAGACCCTTTTTTATCAAATTATTAACACCCGTCTAAAACTTCGCAAATAGCTCCATCTAATCGTAGTAACCTACAAATATTTTATTTACGAAAGCTTTCGCAATCGGGACGTTTTCAATCTGCAGATCGGCAAACTTTGTTTATTTATTATGTACTAAAAACACTTGACTACCCGTTTCCTTTCGTTTGAATCGTGAGTTAAAATGATCACAATACCGAAAAAAAAAAAATATGTAGACAAAAATATTAGCTGTTTGGCCAATATAACGTGGTTATTTTGACATTTGGATTGTGCAGGTCACACCAAATAGCCCAAAATTTTTGTAGGCCTTTCTTTTCGATTTTGTGATCATATTACCTTACGATTCAAGCAAATGGGTATTAATGAGTTTTAGTAATTAATTAAATAGACGGTTTGCCGAACTCCAGATTGAAAACGCTTAATTCCAAGAATTTTCGTAAATAAAATATTTCTAGGTTACGATTAGATAACGCTATTTACGAAGTTTTAGGCAGATGTTAAAAATTTGATACAAAGGAGAGGACTATTACTGCGGCCTCTAATGATAAAATGCTTAATTACTAACTACCCGTTTATTTTTGTTTGAATCGTAAGATAATATGATCACAATACCGAAAAAAAAAATATGGCACACTAAATATTAGCTCTTCGGCCAATATAACCTCGTTATTTTGACATTTGGATGATGAAAGCCACGCCAAACGGCCAAAAATTTTTGAAGGACACCTTTCTTTTCGATTTTGTTATCATATTACCTTACGATTCAAGTGCAAAGCAAATGGGTATTCATGCGTTTTAGTACTTAATTAAATAGACAAAGTTTGCGAACTCCAGATTGAAAACTCTCAATTCCGAGGATTTTCATAAATAAAATATCTCTAAGTTACGATTAGATAAAGCTATTTACGAAGTTTTAGGCAGATGTTAATAGTTTGATAAAAAAGAGAGGACTATTACTGCGACTTCTAATGATAAAATGGTTTTACTATTTTGTATAGCTTTATATGATGTCATCTTTTCTTAACTTTTTGTAGTTATATTGCCATCTCTACTTTTTGTTATATGGAATTAATCGATTTGACAGGTGAACGGGTCATAATATTTATGTATTCAATGAAATTTACAACTGTATAAACAATACAACTAGTAAAAATGCAGACATTGGAAATAATGACATGGACAGACTTGAAGAGATACTGCCCAGTGGTAGCACTCCCTATTTAATTCTAGGTGAGAAGATCACGTGGTCATCTACATTTCATACGCCTAGGGAGATCATCAGGAATCGAGAAAGAAGCAAGGCTGGAAACAAGTGGATTCGGATGGTATTGGAGTTTATCATGAAAGGATAGGTATCTGGCTCGGGCTAAATCAGCAACCTAGTCATAATCTGAATAAATAAACTATGTTCCAGCATAGTAATTTCTTTGAGTGTCAAAATAGGATTTTGTGTAAAATCGTACGGCAATAAAAAAAAAGTTCTTTGAACAAATGCGTATACTATGAGACCGGATTATACAGAAGAAACGCCATTTCAATCTTCCTCACACTTCTAATCCTTGCCGGCTGCCGGAATCAATCTCACCTCCTAATTTGGAGGGGAATGTGAAATTTGAAGAGACCCCGATCCGCAACAGATAGCCAGGAGAGGACGAGGAGGGCCAAATGACCCTCCAATCAGCCCAAGAATTTATAAGGTGTCCCAAATTAGAGGCAACCTTAATAGCGATCGTTATAGCCCAAGGAGATTCCTGCTTCGGCTCCAGTCCCCGGCGCCGCCGATACCCCATTCATCGGCCCCCAACAGAACCGACATCTGATTACCATAGTGGTCTATGGAAAGTATCCTTACGTCACTGTAGACCAGGAGTGATTAAAAAATCAGAGAACCGCAGATGAATGGAAGTTTGCGGTGCTATTAGGAGACGGCCAGCTGGCTTCAGGAATAATTACTACTCCTAGCTGTTTACTAGTCGAGTGAAAGTTGCACATGAAGCTCCAACCAATCCAGTAAAATTCTCAGGGCTCCCTGGGAAAATATTCACGGGATGTAGTTCGATAGTAATTGGTAATCACGAACATCGCCATGAAAGGTGTTAAAGATATTCAGAAGCACGCAGAAATTGATGGAACATAATTCTGCTACATGAAATTTATAATATAAATTTTACTATCATAAAATATAGGAAATTTCCTCTTATGATACTATATTCAATATTTGCGCAATAAATTTATTAACTATTTAATGACTATTAGTGCTCTCGATGAGTTTTCACTGGTTTTAATATCAGTGACGTAGATGATGGATTTATCAAAGTCTGGGATCTCTTGGATTCCTGTTTTTTCGTCACAAAGGGAACAAGGTCGGGTCGATGTTTTTTTGGTTTATCGTAAAAAGTAAACTTTTCGAAACTATCTACGTACTCTCCTTGAAACAAAAAAACTAAAATTTTAGAATAGTTTGCATTCTTTTGATTGGCCGAGTTTAAGAGATATATACAGGATATAATATAATTTAAAGCGAAAAACGGCGTATGGTCAATGATGGATTTTTCTATTATACATATATTTTTTTATTTATTGAATATTAACACAATCTGCCACACTATTTTTGGATTCAAATTATGTTGTTGTATGTATATTTTACGAATTCATTAAATATCAAACCCCTAACTGGATATGAATTTTTCTTGGTTGATCAAAAAAAAAATTATTATTGAAAATCATAAACGAAAAAAACAGCGAACATGTCACTTGATCATTTCAACTCTACTCCATTTTATCATTTCAACTCAAGTTCTTTTTAATCCTTCTGTCTTGTCATTAGGATGATTGAGAGTATGATTGTAAAAAGATTTATAGCCAAAATAAAATACCTCTTCCTTGAATACAGATAAAATTTCATGTATTTATAAATATAAGTTCTAACACCGCTGAGTTAATTTCATTATCTTTACAGGAGGTGCAAAAAACTACCCCAAAATTTCAACCCCAAACGTCTTTCAACGCTACGAAAATGCATTCTGGAATCAGAAAGTTCTAACTGCAAAATTATAATTTAAAGTAATAAGTGTTGCACCTAAGTCATGAGCGAATGCATACATAAGTTTACTGCTTCAAGATATTGTACAAACAGATCTGTTAGTCTAAGTAACACAATATTCATACTACAGTAAATTGCAACGTTGAAGCTCTGTTACTCAAAATTATGGTAATAAATGCAGTTTAGAACCTTTTTGAACCAAGGACACGATTGATAGGCGTGAGAGAGAGGTGTACCCAACGGCATCCCTTCCTATCTGGTTTTTAATTATTTAGGCATTTTTAGGAATGAATGTTTCTCATCCAGTTTGTTTTGAGCCTCCTAAATTTGTAATTATTTCTTTATATAAAATTTTAATAATCATCAAAGTCTGAGAGATAAATGTAACTAAAATAATTTAACTCTACAGCAGTTCGTTACCATACTTAGGTATTATATAAATAATATATAATAAATAAAAACATATTTGAATACTTTGAAGACAAAAAAATATATAAGAAAAGCTTACCGTATATGATTCTGGAGGGTAGACGATGAAATGGCGGAGTGTGAAGCCAAAGCCTGAAGCTTCTGATCTTCTCAGCACCAAGTTGCGGGGACCTCTTCGCTTATCATCCTGCAAAAGAATTAATTAACATTAACACTAAATAATAAAGTATATCATTATATATAATAAAGTATAAAATCGATTAAAAAACACTAAAAATTATTACAGAATGGTTTATTGTTTCCAAACAATTTGACATCAAAATTAAGATTATTTTCCATGTAACACTAAGGAAAATAAATAAAAAGGGATTCCTAAAATTGGCCTTTATAATTATCTTTTTTAACATTGATAATTTGCTTTAAAAATAGACAACATTGCTACAGTTAATGTAAAACTTTCAAAAAATAAAAAAAGAGAAAAGTAAAAATATATAGGCACTGCAGTAGAAAAAAAAAAACTGTACCACTACAACCCATGAAGGGTCTGGGGTTCAGTACTATTTAGGGAAAGCACCGTTTCTAGGCCAACGGTTGTGCAAGGAGGTGATGTGACCGAGATCACGCTCAACCGCCAGGTTTTTCCCCTTAATCAATTATTTAATTAAGGGTATTCACTTTATAGAGACTGGGTGTGCCCCAGGAGGGTCACCCGACCCAGGGTCGCCCCACGGCCAATGAAACAGATAAATAAATTTTCTGCCATGAGCCAGGATTCGAACCTAGGTCCTTTGCATTGAAAGCTCAGTGCTCTATCACTGAGCTACCCCACTCCCCACTGCAGAAGAACATATAAAAAGTTATTTAGAACACCACATGTTTGCAGCGAGTTGTCCGATTTCAACGATTTTTTTTTCCTTTCTTTTTTAAGTAAAATTCGTAAATTTTGCAGTAATCATACAATATTGACGAAAAATTGTATACTTCTTAAGTTTTTCGGAAATGTAATTTTACCACACCTCGTAACTTTTTTTTCCAGCTTCTTTTCGTTGAAGTACGTTATATAAATACATTTAAAGGTCATCGAGGAGAAGACTTTAGCCAAGTTTCATTGAAATCGGTCATTCGTTTAGGCGCTACACTCTATACCAACACAGGTTTTTCAGCCTCCATTTTGGAAGGAAAGGTGGATAGTAATGTCGGGTAGGAGGATCATTCACTGGCGACATCAATCTTTAATTCCAAATTTGAAAAAAATCGGTCCAGTAGTCTAGGACAAAAGTCGCGGACGGCGTACGGCGGACGGATAAAAAAATCTTTATTCGATTTTCGAATTGTACGTATCATGAAACGTAAAGCAATTCAAAGATAATTGTTTAGTTTATATTGTACAAATCCTTTGGTATTACGTTTTTTGTATTATAATAATTACGTTGATTATATTAATTATCACTAATAATACATAATATATAACCTTCCGGTACATATTTTTGGGGGAGATGGTCCATCGCTACCATAACCAGAATAAAAAGTCTGTGCCTATGAATTGAAGAACTTTCCAAACAAAGGACACTTGATCGCTGCGGATGGAACTAGTTGCGAAGATTCCAAATTGCATTTTTCTCTCTAAAAAAAAAAAGGAAGAAAAAACAAAAGAAAAGGGCAGAAGAAAAAGACAAAACGTCGAGACAGCCACAAAATGCGAGAGAGCAGTACCCACATCGTACCCCCTTTTGGAACGAGTGCAAAAAGTGGTTTGCCTTAGAGGACCATCCGGGGACATAACTGGAGCCCTATAAAGGTAGAAGGATACCCTGGCCATCTTATAGGGCGACTAAATCCAACAGAGCCAGAGTCTATTCAATCCTTCAAAGAAAGATGGAGTTGTAGAGTATAAAACAATAACTACAGTCCGTATTCTGCAGAAGTAGGTAATAACATAAAAATAATGAAAACACGGAGTTGCAAAATTAATATTCAGTGATGGCTAATCAGAGTCTGTTCAGTTTAGCTTAATTTTCGGATGGTTAGTCATGCGGACTGGTGTGAGGGGAGGCGGAAACCCAACATGTTCGCATAAAAACATTTTCTTAAAACGCCGTTGATCAATCACTTTCACGTAAATATTGTCACTTCTTTATTAAAAAAAAAAAAAAAACATATCGACAGCCACAAAGAGCCTGTAAGTACTATTTTATATCAGTCCCACGTATCTTCAGAAATAAAAAACAAAAACGTTATTTAAAACATTACATCTTTGTTTTAATAATGCAGTAAAAATTAAAAAACAGAAAAAATAATTCACAAAACCAGAAATGTACCTTTTGCTAACGAATAATTATAGTTTTTGCACTTGCAGGATTTAATGTTTGTGCTGAGATAATTATTACTTTTTTTATACAACGAAATACTCATAAATGTATTTACACGTATTATTTACTTTTATAACAAGAAAAGTCCTACTCTTTTATATTAAAAAACAAAACAAAAAGCTAAGGTGAGATTAATAATATGAAATATAAATTATAAAAAATAGCTCATTATAAAGAGGAAAATATTGAACAATTCCCTCGCTTACAGTATGCAGCTTCGATTTTTAGTTTCTGAGATATTTTAATCCATATCTTCGATAAAACTCGATATCATTTGATTTTTATTTTATATTTAAAACACTTTATTCAGAAATATTACAATTTGTCACAGTTTAAGGACACTTATAATAGAGTTCAGAGATTGCATTCATACCGTATATACAAAAATATAAATAAATAAAGTAATAACAAAAGAATAAGAAAAAAGAACAAAAGAGTAAAGAAAAAAAAAATATATACACATAAGTAAATAAAAATAGAAATAAAAGTAAAACAAACACCTTATATAAAACATACCTATAACATTATTTACAATTTGCCAGGTGATCTCCGAACCAATCCTGTCCCCTCCACATGTGGAGGGAAAAGGGAGGCTTAGGAGATCCCTACGCTATTTGATTTTAGACACTATTTTTTTTCCTTTTCACCTATCTAACACGGCGTCGCGTCAAGTATAATTTTGAATAATAGCTCGTTACAAAGAGGATGAAATGATGAACACTTCGCTAAGAACATGCAGGTCCGATTTTTAGTTTTTGAGATATCATAACCCATGAGCAGAAATACTTCAATTAGGCTACTCGAGCCGACTTTACCCGAAGGTTACATATCGGAGATCTGACGGCTTAATCTAATTCACTCTCCACAAAACAAGTGCAAAACGCGTCTAAAGAAGTTTTAACTTTATTTTTTTCCCTTAATCCCAATAATATAATATTTTGAACAATTTATTTTTTGTGTTGAACGCCTTTTACTTTAACTGTGTTACACTTTAAGGAGTAATGACACTTTTTTTTACTTTCTTTTTTTAACACCATTTGATGTGGTGTTGAGAACAGAATGGTAGTACTAGACTTAACCATGACCTGTTCTGTACAAAGTGCATTCTAAGAGGAGGACGGGGAATTAGGAGTACTGTGGTCATTCGTAGTTATGATGTGTCTTAGTCTGATGACGAGGCTCACTAGTGTCCTGAAAATGTCAATTTTCTCAGCCTAGTAAAAGGTTTTTAACTGTATGTCTGACATCTTATAGGTTTGTGAGTATTTTAAAAAGTGGGTTTGTCGAGTATTTAAGACTAATTTTCTCAGTTTAGTAAAAAGGTTTTTAATGTACGCCTGACATATCATAGGTTTGTGAGTAGGCGTTTTAAAAAGTGGGTTTGTCGAGTATTTAAGACTATCAAAGAATTTGATATGCCTCGAGTAATAAAGTCGCCCGCCTTCGGTAAATCGATCACATTTTCATATCATTTCGCCTTCTTCTAAGGCGAGTAAAGAGTAGAGTTAAGGTCGCTTTGAAATATTGCACCACAGCAAAATTATGCCATATTTGCACCACAACAAAATTATGTTATATTCGCAGATACTCTTTAAACTCAGGATGAATCGTAAGCATTTGATGTGAACTATAGAAATTTGAAAGTTTCCTTTGAGCATTCGTTCATGGAAGGGTTTGGCAGTACTTATTTTGAGAGGGCTTATTGTTAGAACTGTTTTATTGTATACCATCACTGAGGTTTTGGTGTTAATTATTTGTTTTTAAGAAATAATAATTTCTTAAAATTAATTATTTAATTTTTATACATTTTTCTAGGGGACTCTCCGGTTACAAAGGTGGGAGTGTTCTCAATGATGATTCAACATTTGGCTCGGTGATCCGTAGATTCCAATAGGGAACTATTTCTAGATTCAATAAGATATATTAAGTGGTATAAGATTCGCACTGTGGAATCCGATGGAACTGGTTTGGATTTATTTAAATCCTACGATGCTTTACATCACTGGCGGAGGATTATTGATTTTGAACTTAAAACTCGAATACAAGGAAAATTTTATCCTAATAAAGTCAACATACTCAGAGTTTAAAAGCATGTCACCTTAAAAGTAGCTTGACGCTTTCCCTGTGAACTAGGTTCAGCCTTTTGTACAGTTGAGCCCGTGGACATTTGACCACACACAGAGCGTATTGACAGGCCTGGGGTACAAAGCGACCAGCCACAGAGAGGGCATAATGGCTACTGACCCAAAAGAGGCATCGCTTCTGGAAGAGTGACCGCGCTGTAATATATGTCATCTAAGCTTTCGAAAATGAACACTTTTCTTTTAATCTTTTTATTAATTGAACAATAAAAAAAAAAATGTGATGTGGAATAATCTTAAGTCTAACAAATGCATACATACTAGCACGTATGATGGTACAAATTTTATCTGAATCGTTCAACTCGATCATGCCCTATAATTGCGTAAACCTCAGTGATGAGAATTAGTTAATTTCATTGTGATTATCGATATTGCTAACATTACCGATAATATTCTGACATTGACATTTTTCTTCTATGGCTTGTAGGCTTTAACTGTAGATATCGTCGAATGTTTCCTTTATATTATAATTATTAGGGTGGAATGTGAGGTAAAAAAAAAAAAAAAAATGAAAGTTCTGTGATGGGTCATCTATTTATTCATTTTAATTAATTTATTGCTACTTTGGAGGACAGCTAAATATATTCATCAAACGCATCCAATCCTTTCAGTCCAAAATCCTCCCAACAATAGTCGATGCTCCGTTCTATGTAACCAACCAACAAAACCCTACACCATGACCTTAATATCCCATTTGTCCTCGACCTTATCCCTGAAAATTTTTCCAAATTCCATCAGAACCTTATAAATCATCCGAATCCCCTAGCACAATCCCTATCTAGTTCCACTCATCCCTACAATCCTCCTCGAAGGTTGAAGCGGCAGTGGCCCAGAGATCTTTTGTAGTATATATCTTGGAGTTCTGGCAATGACCAGATTCTCCACTCAAGACATGAGTGTATGTGGCTAAAGCGCTCTCGCTCAAACTCCACTGGCTTTAGCAGCAGTGACGCGGTTGAGAGAGTAGCGCAGGGATCTCTTGAAGTCCTGTTTTTCATTTTATAGTTAGAGGGAGAAGCCTGGCTTGGGGTTCCTGCCAGATTGTTATATTGTATATAGGATGACTGTGTTTTTATGTTTTTAATTTACTTATCTTAAGGTTATTTTATTTTGTATTGTACATAGGTTTTGATTATGATTTTACTTTTATTAATTTTATATTTTATGTACATATGAATGTGTTATATCATATATCACTATAATTATTGTCCACGTGACAGATTGTTATATTTCTAAATAAAAAAATCTATTACTACAATTATTTTCACCCATCTATATTCATTTTGGACGACAATATAAGTCCAGACTCTCAAGGAATTAAACACTTTAATTCACCTAGGAACTAAATTATTATCATTATTTTTTCCTCATTACCGAAGAGGTTTGTATTCATGCAGGGAGAAAAAAAAATTGTCCAGAGAAAAGAAATGTTTTGAGAAATCATGGAAAAATATTGACTCCGGGTCAATTGCAATTTGTTAGAGATCTTACCTATTTGTTTTTTTATAGATGATATATATAAACATATAAATAATTTGTTAATGAAAATCATGGATTGAATTTATAAAAAACTTAACCAACAACAACAGCAACAATAACCGTACCTACCAATTCCAAAATATTATAAAAGTTAATATATAACACTCAACTCAAGCGTGTTTAAGGAAAAGATGGGCCATAACATGTCCAAATAAACGTGTTTTATCCCGCATTTTGGACGCTATTTGTTTGTTTCCAAAAACGTCTAAAACACACGGCAAACTAGCCGTAAAGATATGCGTAATTGAGAAAATAAACACCGAGTCGGAATCTTATCGGTAAAGATAAGATGACAAAATTAAAGACACTCCCCGGACGCACACTTAAAATACAATATCGTATTTTCTAAAGAAGAGTGAATAACCCCATGATAACATCTCTATCTGGGATAATGCCTGCTCCTTAAGCATCCTGTATAATGTATTCAGGCCTTTATATCTATGGGTATATATCACCATAATGTATAATATACATGTCATATAAACAGATCTTACAAGGTTGAAAACAGTATAATTTTTTTTAGAAAACATTCCCGAGGAGCGACCAGGAATGGTCAAGAGCATTTATCAGACGACCAAGAGGGTTTTACCAGCCACAGCTTAGGTCGAATTCATTCTAAACAAATGAGTTGTCTAGTTCAAAACCAGAAATATGATGATAAATTTGAAATTAGTATTTTTTTTTTTAAAGAAAGATCTTGTCTTCTGAACATGATAAATCGTGTTAAACAAGTTAAAAACCTATATAAATTAGTTCAAATGACACTTTTATCTTCTATTACAATTATTCTTACCAGAGAACGTAAAAAAAAAAAAAAAAAAAAAAATGGTTATTTAATTACCAAGTATCTACCTACACAAATGAATTAACAAAGCATTTTCAAATTTTATAAATATATTTTATAAGAAAAAAAAACGCTGCTAATTATTTCACAGTGGTTTATTATTTTCAAACAATTATACATCTAAAGTAACATTACCTTCCTAGTTAAAAATAAAAATAAATAAAAGGTGATTCCAATTATTGGACTAAACTTTTAATTTATTCATTAGTAATATGCTAAAAAAATTAGCATTACTTCAGTAACACATTAAAAATTTAAAAAGCAAAACAAAAGATATAATCTTTGCAGTAGAACGTATAAAAAAAACTAAAGACCATACCTTTGCTCCAAATTGTCAGCATTCAACCGATTTAAAAAAGATAATAAAATTCGTAAACTTTGATGTAACCATACAATATTGACAAAAAAAGTGTATACTTTTTGAGTTATTCGGAATCTAATTTTACCATTCCTCGTAAAACTTTAGATTTTGAGAGGTTTTTGAATTTTTTGAACGATCACAATGGTTCATTATTGAAAATAATAAACCAAAAATATAAAAATCAACATAGCGCTGGAAAAGATGATCACATGAAACATCACGTGAAAATAAACGGGTGAACGTCGAGTATATTCTAAACAAATGAGTTATCTAGACCCAAAACCAGAAATATGATGCCTTTTTTTTAAAGAAAGATCTTGACTTCTGAAAATGATATATCGTGTTAAATAAGTTAAAAACTTATATAAATTAGTTCAAACGACAAGATTATCTTCCAGTACAATTATTCTTATTATACCGGAGAACGTAAAAAAAAAAATATATACACCGTTATTTAACTACTACGCATCTAACTATATGAACAAAGATTCAAGATTCAGTGATTCAAGAAAATGAATTAACAAAAGCATTTTCAAATTTTATAAACATATTTTATAAGCTTTAAAAAAAACTAATAAGAATCAACATAGGGCTGAAGAAGGTGATAACATTAAACATCACGTGGAAATGGGTGCACGTCGGTATGAATCATAAACTGCTTGGATATGCAGATGATATAGCTGTCCTTGGAGGCAACCAAGAGGACATTGAGAAACTAGCTAACCTCTGACAAGGGAAGCAGAGCAAATCTGCCAACAAGTAAATAAGATGAGACAAAATATGTGATACCCCGGTACCACAATAACCTCAACGAACGACCAACGGTCAGAAATGTCGGACTAGTGAATGACGTGCATAAGCATAGCTCTCATTCAAAGATATCGAGATACAGATAAATCTCGAGAAATTTCGAATTAGAGATACACAATACAATGATAAAGCCAGCCCTGATACACGCCTGCGAGATCTAGATACTAACGAGCACCCAAGAAATAAGTATTAATACATATCAGAGAAAAATCCTCAGCAAAATCAGAGCGATCTGGGATCAGAATACTAATGCAAGAAGAAGGACCAATAAAGAACTGCTTACAGAAAATGGTCAATCTATATCTCATACATTGGACATGCAACTCGGAAAAATATATCAGGAAGCCACTACATAACAATAACTAACGCATCCAGGATTTAATTTTGGGGGAGGGAGAATCTTAAGCACGAAAGATTTTTTTTTTTTGTAGGCATATGACGATAATTTCTTCCGAAGAAAGAAAGAAACTAAGTACCTATATGAAATGGCGTTTAAGTGATTATTTGTCATATTAAATGTAATTGAACCAACAATAATATTTTTAGAGATAATTTTTTTCATAAAACGTGGTTATATTTTACCATTTGGAGGAAGGAAGGGGCTTCAGCCCGAAAGCCTCTCCCTTCCCCGTATATCCGTCTTTCGACAACAATGAATGCATCAAATGTAGTCAAGAGACCAAGTGTAAAGACAAAAAATAGGAAAGAAAGAGCGCAAGATAGGCAGAAATGAAGAAGACTGATCAAGGCGGCAAAATTTCAACTAGATCCCGTATTCAAACAGAAAAAAATATATTTTTCAAATAATTACATTTCGACTTTTTTTTTATATTGCCAATTTTATAAGTAAAATAAACAAAATAAAATACACTGAAAGGTAACATAAAAATATGGTACTGAAAAATAAAAATAAAACAAAAGAAAGTTAAATCGCCAAATCGATCAACAGCATATTTGATATATTTATCTATTGTGTGTGCATCTAACCCATTGAACTAATACGTACTTCAAAATTAAAATCAAGCAATCCTTAATTAATTTTCAAGTTTATTTATTTTCAGCAAATTTTACACCAATTTTTAATTTTGTCAATTTAATGACTATAACATCTCAATTACGACGTTTCGGCTTGTCGAGCCATTTTCAAGTCTAAAAGAAATTTTTCAATTTACAATCATATCTAAACTTTATATATTTCAAAATATAAAGATTTTTTATATACATAAATTCCCAACATGTACCTGTCCATTTCACTTATGCGTCTACTCATAGTAAAATGTTTTATTCTTGTCATGTCCATCTTTAATTATTTTATAACATCATTATTACTCATCAATTTTTTCTTATTAAATGATTCAAATATGTTAAAATTACCTTATCATGTGTCACCCACATGTCATCGGTCTCATTTCTATTCAGTGACTCCTTATTCTTATAGGAGTAGGGGAAGACTATTTATTATAAACATATAAAATGATGTTTCCCAATATTATATGCGGGCCTATTTTAAGTAATATTAGCTAATTCATTTCAAATTTTGATTTTTTCAATTGAACTGGCGTAAAATGTGTTCATATTATCCACGTCTGTATGATTATTTATCGAGTTTTTTTAAGTTTTTAGTTATGTATATTGCTTCCTTTATTCTACGTTTATTCGTATTACTTTCATTATACAGGATTTTGGAATTTTTGAAATCAAATTCATGTTTTGTTTGCATAGTATGTTGAGAGAGTTAAATTAAAAGCAAAACAATCCTTTATTAATTCATTATTGGATATAGAAAATTAATTGTCATATCGTCGGCACATGTTAAAGTAACGAACGTAAAACGTTGTGCAGGTCAACATTCCTTACTTTAACATGGTGCTGAATGTACATATGTATATGTTTGATTGTACATAAAAACGCATATATTAAAGGACACGTATGATCGTGTAAATTTGTCCATTCCCTCACTGTATTGGCAATTATTGCGCATAGCCGGCATGTGGAAGGATGAGAGGCGAGGTCGCACTAGTTAAGATGCCTTGGAAATAACATAATTAAAATTAATGGATTCATTAGCAAATAGTGAGCGAAGGACCCAGGAGCCAAAGCCGAGTCCAACTTCAAAGGACGCCGGCCAAGACTGCCTCCTCGACCCGGCACAATGTTTTGTCCAATTTAACAAGATCTATAGTCCAGAATTAATTCAACATTTATACCAGAAGGACGAACAAGAGGCAGGGCATGGAAGTTCCAGAATATTCCGTGTACGCTGACTGAATTATATCTTGTACATTGATAGAATTAGGACATGCTGGATCCGTTCAAGTACTCCTGTAGGGTGATGAGAAGAGTCAGCAGTATTTGTGCGAGTGATTTCGTCAAGAATATCAACCGAAGAAACATGACCTATCTAATCCGCCAAAGCTGCACAATCTACTTGGGTAGGCGGCTTGATAGACTCTCTATTTGTTTATAATGAAGATTTAGCAATCCATTCTATTATAACTACTGTTATTATTTTAAAGATATAAATTAGTTATTAAGCGAGAGTTAAATGAACTGCCATAATTGGAACTTTACATGGTTGTCGTCATTGAGGATAAGCTTTCAAGGAAATACAGTTTCTTTGTTGAAGCTTCTGTTACAAATAAACTTAAATCTTTTAATTTGTTGTAATGAGCAAAGGTTCCATTCACACCATATCACGGGAAATATGTACATACATTAAAGTTAACAATGTGATCCATTAAACTTAAGAATCGATATAGTCGGTAGCTTAAAAAATCGTACCATAGCTTTTTGCAAACTGATCAAATATATTTTATTCAATAAAGGGTCAGTATTTTAAGATCAAATTGTTTCAAAACACTCAGATGACCTCACCGAATAATTTGAACCATCAAACTTAAAAATATTCGGCTGTTCGTTCAAAATTTCGTTACATAGATTTTAGGGGAACACCTAAACACATAACCCTCGTGTCGCTTCACTTAGGGAGGTAATAATAGTAAAATAATAACTAAATAATAATATACTAATATATATACATATATATATATATATATATATATATATGCTAAATAAACATTAAGTAATAACTAACTAGTGGATTCAGGATTTCATTTTGGGGAAACTTCAGCCCGAAAGAAACTAACTATCTTTGAATTCCTATTAAATGTAGTTACACGAACAATAATACTTTTATAATGATGTAGATATGGTTGGCCGTGATATAATATGAGAAGGAGTTGGTCGGGGGGTGCGGCCAGATAAATACTAAATTTTTAAAAAATAGTATTTTTATTTGTTTCGCCGACGTTTCGACCCACCTTGCAGAGCTTCAACGGCAGGAAGCAGTTGAGACTGGCCATCAACTGGTTCCTGCAGTGCCTGATGCCACGCCCTGATGAAGACCTGCAAACTGGGTTGAAACGTCGGCGAAACAAATAAAAATACTATTTTTTTTAAATTTAGTATTTATCTGACCGTACCCCCCGACCAACTCCTTCTCAAATAATACTTTTAGAGTATTTTTTACTTAAGACAGGGTAACATTTTACTTTTTTATTTTTTTTAGGGGGAGGAGAGGTGGAGCATCAGCCCGAAAGAGCCCTCCCCCCCCCTCCCGTAGATCCGCCTGTGAGCTATAGCATTCATGTTAAAGTACCTCAGAGATACAGAAATCCATTCATGAAAACATATTGATAAACGTCACTTTCATTGAAAATCACAGTACTAGGGCCTTCTACTATTTATTATTAAAATATATTCTGTTCTGTATTCTAAACTCTGTATCCTATAACCCTTGTAGTTTATCTCTACGTCCAGGCCATACACAGCCGGAATTGAAATCCGCTTTCAATTAACAACTCCGTTAATGTCGGGAACAAAGTTACCTTGCTAGTACAATATAGGTATTCAATTTCAAAAATAACCTTCAGGAAAATCATATAATTAAAATTAAAAAAAATAAATAAAAATAGTGAAACTTTAGGCTTCAAAAATATTATTAAAAATAATGTTCATAGATGGTTTATTTCGATTACTAAAAGTTAGCTAAGACAATATTTTATTAAGTTATTATAAAAATAATTACATAATACAAAACTGTAAAAAATAATAAAATAACAAGATAATAGAAATGAAAAAACCGAAATTTTTCTTTCTATAGTATGTTTAGCCATTTTCTGTAGAATTAAATCAGGTAGTTCCGAAACTCCTGATTTAAACAAATTTAAGACAGGCAGTTGAGGAATAAATTGGGTAACGTTGCAAAAATGTGGTAAGTTTTAATTTTTGAACTGGTATATATGGGTGAAAAATACGTAAAAAACCAAGATTCTACCACAGCCTACTTCAGGAAAATTCATGACAGAAAAAAACGTTTATAAAGGACAAATTATGTTTTTTCAACTATAAATCCTGGAACGATGCATCTAAACGAACAGGATACCCTTTAAGAAATTAAAAATTGAAAAAAGAAAACCTACACAAGATTCCAGGTTTGCCCTTATATTTGTCTGGTTGTCAGACTTGTCAAATTTTTAATAAAATTTTAGTAAAAATTATTAAATTTCAGACTTCTTTACTTTGATGACTCCTTTCTTATAATTAATTTTAAGGCTTAAATATATATTTTACATTATTATTATTTATTTATTGAATAATGTAATATTCTGTCAAATCGACAATAAGTATAGTGAGGTAAGACTATATTCACAAACTATTTGTACAGAAAATATAAAATAAATAGAAGCAAAATAACAACTAAACAATAATCAAAAAGTATACAGTAAAAAAAAATAATGACTCAAAGTTAAGTAAATTAAAAAAAAAAAAAAAAAAATAGCTGTACCTATAACCTATATACACTATAATCAGGCAAAGGAACTCTAAGCCATGCTTATCCCATCATGTATAGAGAGAAAAGTAGGACTCCAAGAGATCTCTGAGCTACTCTGTCAACCGTGACACTGATGCTAAAGCCAGTTAAATTTAAAAAAAACGAATCTTTATTTCAATTTGTTTGATAACAATAATATAACACCAACCGACTCTCCACTATCCTCTCTCTCTTCGAAAAAAGAAGCAAAGAAAAGTAAATGAATAATCCTAAAGTGAAAGGAGTAAAAGGTAAACTTGGGAGGCAGCAACAAGACAATATTATGTTGTGTCTCTGGAAGTCATAACCCCAGTCACGCGGGTCTTCAAAACCGTTGACATTGAAGAATTAAAAGTCAACTAGTAAATGAAGTGTACAGCGACATAAACGGAGCCCAACAGTACAAGATGAATAACTGTACAGTATCAAGATGCATAAACAGTCGTGACTGGACAAACATTCTCCTTATGAATGGAGGATTGTGGCTGTGGCTGCTATGGAGCTTTAACAATCAATATGAACTTAGCCCAGATTTAGATACAAATGTTGACAGACGAAGTTCTAGATAGAACATCATAATTTATTATTACTGGTGTACGCTGCAGTCATGCAAAATCTTACTTAATGAAAACACAAAGAGCAAGCAAAGTTAAAGCTGAGAGCAGAATACCTATATAAACGACATATCCAAACAAATAATCTTTAATTCCTATTTCGATTTTTTAAAATGATTATTCTAAAATCCAGTTTGTATGGATGTAGCTGCTCCTTAGTTCATTGACAAATTTTTAAGAATGCAATAAACTATATTTTCTTTTTCTAGAAATATTGATATTACAATATAATATAGTAATATCTAAACATACATAAAAAAAGAAGAAATAGATAAATCAAGAAATCGTAATAATAGCACATATTTCCGAAAATCATTGATTATTTTAAAAGCAATTCTGTGCCCCGTATAGGCAAAGGAGACACCATGCCCATTTTTATATTAAATGAATTCGTAACTAAGAAAAAATTATAATAGCTCGATGTTATTGAAAATTGGCTCCCCTGAACAAATGTAAAATTGGACAGGGTGTCCTTTATATCTGAGGTACAGAATTATAATATGAAACTTCTCTACTTTCGGTAGTAAAGGAAGTAAAAACATTAAGACTGAAATAGAATCGTTTCTGGAACAAAAAACGTTGATTGAAGTTCAGTTGAAAGAGAAAGTTGTACAATTCAGGAATGGATGTGGGCATTATATACAAATTGCATTACAGATTTTTTTTTTTACTATAAACTATTTGTTTACAATAATCTTTATTGCACAAGTTTATTTTTAATTTTCATTCGAAAAAAATATTAAAAAGCTTTAGATTTCTTAAATACTTCAAAAACAAGAAAAGAAAATCTAATACAAGCATTATTTTAATTCCATTTTGGAAAACAATTTCACACAAATTTTTTTAATCGTTAGGTTCTTTTGACAAAAATTAAAAAAAAAAATCCAAAGATTCTTTGGACGTTTTTACAAACGTTAATAGTTATCAAAATTAAAGAAAAAATAAAAAAGATTTGGATTTATTTTGTAATAAGCGGTATAGAAAACTGATGAATGAATAGAAGGGAATATGACCAGCACTGATCGAGTTTAACTTAACTGAAACATGATTGAATCTAATTTAATTTTATTAATTAATCAAAACTTTTTTTTTTCTGAATTTATATTTCATTTCCTTAGTAAAAGCGAAAAACAAAAAAATAAATATAGAATAAAAGAATATAAATATAGAAAAACAGAAATATAATTAATTTTGCATGCAATTATACTTATATAACTCTCGGCATACACCTTGAATTTGCATAGGTGATATATTCATAAACCATCAGGTGGCATTCATATTTAAATTTTAAAAAACAAAAATAAATAACTTCTTCGAGTTAAATAACTGAAGATCCCTACTGGCTTTACTACCAGTGATGCGGTTGAAAGAGTAGCGCAGGGTTCTCCTTGAGTGCTGTTTTTCCCTCTATATTTGGAGGGACAAGCCTGCCTCGGAGTTTCGTCGCCTGATTGTAAATAGTATATATACGTACATATGTTGAGGGCGGGGTGGCCGAATGGGCTAACGCGTGTGCACTGCACCGCCGTTGCCCGGCAACCGGATATATGATTCTGTGATATGAAAATAATCCCGAGTTCGCGTCCCGGTGCCACAGGGGATTTTAAATTCCCCGCCCTCACCCTCTGGTCCGGGAAAATCCCGTATAGCCTAAAAGGCGAGGTAGGGAAGAACAGGAAAAAAAAAAAAAAAAAAAATATATATATATATATATATATATATATATATATATATACACACGTACATATGTACTTTTGATTTTTTTTCATTATTTTTAAGTAATTTTTTTTATTGACTGTATATACTTTTTGATTATTATTTATTTGTTATTTTGTATCTGTTTATTTTATATATGCTTTGTACGTAGAGCGTCAAGTCAATGTGATCGTACATCTATATAGCTAATGTTCAAGTGATAGAATAAATAAATAAAAAACTAAAAAAAAAAAGCCTGAAAAGCATTTCGTGCCAACTAAGTAATCATCCGTCGATAGGTTTTGCTGGAGCTGGAGAATTTAATCTTTAATCGTTGGTGTTTTTTCAAGGTCAATTTCGAAATGGATGGTCATTTTCCGCTTAAAAGATTTGGTCGTGGTTCACAATTAATTAAAGACTAGCTTAGATTCCTAATTGATAAATTACCATCATTTTACGTCAACTATATAACTTAATAACAGTATCATTAGAAAATAAGTGAGAGGGTGAAAGTTTAGGATTATGGTTATCAATAAATTGAGGTGATGATAGTTAACAGTTTTATTTTGTATATTTTTAAATTTTATTATTCACAATTTTAGATCCATAAAGGCCAACCAAATATATTTAAATTAATAGTTAAGATTGTTTTAGATTTGATAAAAAGAGGCCAGATGGCCTGGTAAGTGAGAATCTCAACTAATATATTTATCATTTGTCTGGTATAAAATATACAAATACACACCCAGACTTTACATATACCAAAGCACGGGTAAAAATAAAACTCCTATTAAAAGAATGTATACATATATATTTATATAAGGTATAAAACAAAGGAGTTCTGGGGAACAAGGAGAGTGGTGTATGTTGATAGAAGATCTGTTAGTATTTAGTGTCTTAATTGAGGTGGAGAAGACGGGTTAGACCTAATCGGGCTTGGGCTATTTCAGTTCACCAAGGAAAGTTATCTTTTAAACCAGGTTCAACAAACAGGGGATCAGGTTATAGCTGGCCCGGGGCAGTGAATCATCCCCAACGTTAAATAACCTTGAGGGAAATATGAAAAGTTCATGTAATAACTAAAAAAAATGATAAGTCGTATCGAGTTATCTCGTTGTTTATAACTGAAAAAATTTTGACAGTAGCGTACTAGAGGAAAATCTATAAGACTACAGGAATCTCATGCCCATGTACGTTCTCAAAATCCATGCATCAATAGAGTGTGCTAGGGGTGTCAATAAAGCTACATGTATTACTTAAGGCCAACATATTTTATTTGGGGAATAAGCATTCTAAAAATAAAAAAAAAATATGTTTATTCTTAACATATGTAAAGATGGGGTATTGGGTCCAATTCGATAAAGTTGACACAGAATCAATTATTCACTGAACATCTTTGAGCCAAATCAAACGAGTCGTTTTTGGCACTATAATAAAATATTTTCACTAAGGTTAGTATACGATAAATGAAAGTAATAATTTAGTGTCTATTATAAAGCTTCTTTCGATTAATATGTTTTAAAAGAAAAAATATGGAGCCCGTGCACTATGGTGGGAAATATTTTAGTACAATTTACATTAAGAACTCTCTAATAAAAAATTATGTAATTAAAAAAAAATATGCTAATCTAAATATATGATTTATTAGGAGAAAAAACAAAAAAAAAAAAAAACTAGCGGCTGACCCCTGTTCGCTTAACGGCGGATCAACCAACATTTTACAAATTACAATACTATTCATTTAATTATACTATTCAGTGGTCAAATTGTATAGCTGTAATTTACATGTATTCTGTAGTTCAGATTTTATTAATTTTTAACATAAAAAAAAAAAGAATGAAACTACAGTAGTTGGAACAAATTTTAAATTTCTATAAAAATCTATATACATCGCGCTTTATTGCGAATTTTTAACCATTATAAGGGATAAATAATTCTGAGAATAAGAAGTGTGGTGTCCTGCTTTGTATATGCAAAATAAAATATGACACGGCCACTAAAACGTTTTTATATAATCGAGAGACTAAATATTTAGTTATTTAATGTAACTAACCAATTGATCATTAGTATATTATATTACATTAATTTTAGTTTTCAATAATTAGACTAATTGTAAACACGAATCTTTATATTATTATTTCTTTTAAATAATTATTAAATAGTTAAGAATTGTAAACACATACTATACACACCTACACAATGATGTATAGGATATATTTTTTAAAAATATGTGCAAATACTTCTAAAAGAAAATTTATTTTTATTAAATGTTAACCCAATAAAAATCAGATTTTTTACCCCATTTATATATGAATATAATTAATTTTAAAAAATAAATTAGTTATGTACAGATTATTAAATTATATATAGATTATGTATAGATATTAAATTAATGTATAGAGATAAATGATCATTTTATTTATATTTAGCCAATCATAAATGATATTATAATAAGAAATAACATAATTCTAAGACCATAACCAGTTCCGTGTAACTTGGGTTACATATAGCTTGTTATGCGGCATGGTATACAATGATGCGCCTGTCGGAGAGTCGTTAAAGTACTCCTTATAACAAAATTGAAAAGTGATGTTGCATAATAATAGTTTATTTTCAACTTGAATATGAAATGCATTTGCCAAAATTCTGTTTACAGCAATACAGTCATGACTACTTGCTGGCAAGCTCGTAAAATCATGACTCACAACAATCATACTATAATTTAATGTTTTAACAGGTTTTCAATATAAATATTCACTATTATACGTACAAAACAGTAATTTAATGTCCCACACTCAAATAATGGATATAAAATAGGATTTTAATAATTTGATGACACTTACACAACGTCATGGAAAATAAATAATGCCTTGTATTGTATCGAAGATACGACAGATTGTATCAGTTATAAATAGTTTAAATTGTTGATGACAAAGGAATGAATGAGATATGAACAGGACAAGAGAGGCTATTGTCTATAATTAGTTTACCTTTTTTTCTTCTTGCAAAAAGCTGCATCACGATAAACTTATGGGTCCACTACAAAGCTATTGAAGATGCATTTTTCTTATAGCGATAAACAATAGATA
Organism: Nezara viridula; assembly: GCA_928085145.1. Classification (NCBI taxonomy): domain Eukaryota; kingdom Metazoa; phylum Arthropoda; class Insecta; order Hemiptera; family Pentatomidae; genus Nezara; species Nezara viridula. The sequence continues at coordinate 81,599,652 of OV725082.1, forward strand.
TATCAGAATAATAAATACAGACAATTTGATCATATCAGTCCTACTTTATACACCAACGTTTCAGCCCTCAGGCTAATTTCAAGGGAAGGCTATTATCATCACAGCTTAATTATACCTTTCCATTAGTTATTATAATTTTATTCGTTGTAACTACATAGCTATTTAAAATAAAATAAAATACGTGGACTGAATTACCCTGTTGCAGACTGTATTAATACTCAATAAAATAAAAAAATAAATAAAATTTTGAACAAATTTCCGAAGTCATAAGTTCTCTTTCCTCCATGAATACTAAAATCTTCTTAATTTATAGTTGACTGGACTAATATAAAATTCATCAACACACAGAGTTGATCTATTTTGTGATAGTTACGGATTTTATCCTATTAAAAAAAATAGTAATATTTAATAGCTTTTATAATTCCCAGCTGAGTTGCTTAGTAAAATATTGTTCCTAATGACTGATGGATAGTGATCGTGTAGCACGTGAAATATCTAGGCCTGAACTTTTATGACCTTCTAAAGGCCGAAAGGAGACCTATTCCAGTAGAGGCTATTGCTAAGGATTGATTAATTCATTCTCTTCCATTGCAAGGGCCTTCAATGTTCATTAAAAACTAAATATTATTGAGTAATTAAATAAATTGAAATAATTAATGACCAGAGTGAGAGACAGTGAGAAAACTCACATTAGATAGTCATAATTTTCCGTCATGCATTCAGTGAAACACGTTTATTCAACATATCACCAAGATAGTTTATTAAACATAACTATTGATTGATGGAGCTTCATACTTTATCACATCTCTTAAAGAACCAATTTACTTAATAATTGCTTAGTTTTTCGCAATGGAAAATATCCATCCAGTTTAGTAGTTAAGCAATAAAAACAGCTCTACTTGAACATATACTAATCAATTATTGTACTCTCTCAAGACATATCGCAATTGTTAGTGCAAAAGGTCGTGTGTGAAAATTGCGTGGGAGCACAAAAATTAATTGAATATTTAATATGAGAAGGAGTTAGTCGAGGGTGCGGTCAAATAAATAAAAAAATTAAAATATATAAATAATTTTAATTTTTGCCGACGTTTCGACCCACTTTGCAGGTCGTCTTCAGGGCGTAGGATGTGGCACTGCGGGAGGCAGTTGAAACACTGGCCAGTGTTTCAACTGCAATTTAGTTCTTGAGAGACAGAAGACTATACCAATATCGATATATTTACCAAAATTTAGGACTTAAAAGACGGAAGACGATACCAATATCGATATATTTACCAAATTTAGGACTTAAGAGACAGAAGACGATACCAATATCGATATATTTACCAAAATTTAGGACTTACGAGACAGAAGTCGATACCAATATCAATACATTCACCACAATTTAGTTCTTGAGAGACAGAAGACGATACCAACATCGATATATTTACCAAAATTTAGGACTTAAGAGACAGAAGACGATACCAATATCGGTCATACAGTCCATACATCGATCACAATTTAGGACTTGATAGAAAGAACATATATATATATATATATATATATATATATATATATTTTTTTTTTTTTTAATTGTAAATAAATTAATGTTGGATGGTTGACAGATTTGAAAAATTTATATTAAAATAGTAATATACTCTGGTTTCAATTTTAGTCATGTAGTATTCAAATATTTTAATATTTATTGGCAACTCTCCTCCTTGAAGAATTGGCCTCATTCTGTTGCGTACTTTGACTAAGTGTGCAAGTGGATGCACTGCTATTAGCGACTAAGTTTTTATATATATATATATATATTGTTGCCTGGTGAATATTGTTTTTAAGGTTATTATGGTTTTATAAATGGGCTAATGTCTAATAGTAAATCCAAGTCCTAAGCGTCTGTGTCTCTAGTGCCCTCTTTCAGTCTCCACTGGCTTCCAACACTAGTGACGCGGCTGGAAGAGTGGCACTGAGATCTCCTAGAGTCCTGCTTTGCCTTTCACAGGGAAAAGCCTGGCTCGGAGATTCCTGGGCGAATGTATACACTGGTTTTTTTTTTTAATTTATTTTATTTTTATTTTTTATATATTACAACATGTCATACAGATAAGTTTCAAGTTTATGGTTGTAGTAACCTTACACTTGACATAACAGTGGTTTGAATACTACTTAGAAAATTGAAATTAGAAAATTTTTTACAGTAGGAAAAATCTCATAAAAACCTACATAAGATATAAATGAAAAAATGTATACACTGTATATAGGTATGAATGTGTTTAGAAGTTTTTATTTTATTTTATTTGTTTATTTATCTTATTTATTTACTTTTTTATCTCTATTATTTGTATATATTGTATGAATGAGAACTTTTAGCTTTAATACTTATAGCCCTCCAAAAGTGGCTGATTGTATTATTATTCAATTATTCAAAGTTAAGAAAAAAAAAATAGGATATTCTATGAAAGATTTGTCTATAAGTTTTTTTTTAGATGAAAAATAAAATTTTATGTAAAATCAGATTATCCTTGAAGAGGCGAAAATTTGGATAAATTTATAATAAAGTAATTATTTAGCGAGACTAAGAAGATTTTTTTTCTACTGAGACAGAACATACAAACCAATATGAACTATACTATAAACATATCCACTAAAAATATAGGACTAGAGAGACTGAAGGCGATACCAATATGGGCCCCATACTATCGATATATTTGCCAAAATTTAGGACTTCAGAGAATGAAGACGATACCAATATCGACTAAAAATATAGGACTTGAGAGACAGAAGACGGACTGATGGAGCCGAGAGGACGGTTCTAATTGCGCTCAGTGAATGGAAGAGAAGGATGGAGGCTGCCAACAAACCGCTCCTCCACTAAACATAGTCCACGCATTCCTCGCATATTTATACACATCTCCTCTAGGTATAATATATCCAGTCTCTAGGTCGGCATGTCTGTCCTAGCCTGGCCTGCATCTCCCCGGCTATAAATAGCCTTCCTAGCCAGCCTTCTTTACCGTCTGTTTAAATCAGAACCGAGCCTAAACATATCTACGAAAGGGGCAAGGAGTCGACGGAGGTAGTCATACTTAAATAATATCTTGAAAAACCTGAATGAGGATTTCGAAAAACCATATTTTCTTCCTCACACTCATCTAATAAATATTAAGTAGAACGAGGCATACCATGATAAAAGTAATAGCCCTGGAGCCAGGGCCCAAAAATCAACCTGATCGCAGGCGAAGGTTTGATTGTAAATTACGAAAGTGTATGTTATTCTGCGTTAAAAAACCTTGTCTGCCGTTCCGGAGCCACTGCTTTCAAAAATGGCGGCTGATTTAAAGAATATTAGGCCAATAATTTGAGGATCGAAACGAGAAATCCATTGCAAAAAATGTGAGAAAAGTTTTTAGTTTTTTAACTATTATATATGGTTTTTTTTTTTTTTGTATAGTCTGTTTTTACAAGTATTACACCTGTAGGCCTCCCCAATTAAGAGGGTAATGGTCTAACTTCCCGCGGGGACCAGCCGTATTGGGAAGTAGGGCCGGGATTAGATCCTATGGGTTTAGACATGTAAAAAACGAAATTGCTAACGCAGGCCACCAAGGGAAAACTTTTTACAGCCAAAAAAGTCAGATTTTTTCGATATTTTTTGGGTTTTTCATCTATAACTCCTAAACGATGCATCGAAGCAAAAAATGTATTCTTTAATAAATTAAAGAAAGTTGAATTTTACGTGAAACGAGTACATAAACGTTAAAATTTGGTTACGCAGTAAGGTATAAACTCACGGTCAACCAACGCTGAGTTTTACCAAATTTTCCAAAAACCGAGACAAATTACTATAAATGGCTCTGTATCTTGGAAATAATTTCCTTAAGAGAAAAAACCCATATAATTGTAGAGCATCAAATTTTTCGTGTTCTGACGTTATTCAATTTCAAGAAAACAAGTTTTCTCTTGTTTTTCTTTTATTATGGTATGGTTGTGTTTCATACATCCTAAATACTCAATGCCTTTAATTGAGACAAAATGTATTTTTTTTTTCTCAATAAAATACAAATCATCTATATTAAAAACAAACAAGTGTAGTAAAACAATTCAGACCCTGCCATAAAACAAAAAGTAATAACACTGATCGCACAATCTTACTTAATGACTTTATGAAATAAACCCATGGAATGCTCATATGTCAGCGGTCTCCTAGAATGGGCGTCTTGGAGTAGCCAACCTGGTGGGGAAAAAAAGTGTAATGTTGAACACAGATTGTACTGATTCATATTTAATCTCTACCATAGATGTAACTAAGAGAAAAGAAAATTTATATTAAAAAAACTGATATAAGTAAGAAGAAAATAAAACCAGATCAGATACATAAATTTTTCAACAGCTACTACAAGATGAATAAGTCATAAGAAACTTAATTTTATTACAGATATCCATCAAACTGTGATACCTTAGTGAGAGGTTTGAGCTTTAAATTATGTTTACACTCCACCCAAGACAGTAAATTATTTGCTCACTCCTAGATGTTGAATTATGATCAAGTGCACTAACGAATGCGGAATACGAGAGTATGGACAATGAATAAAAATCAGAGAATAATGAGCTTTATCCTCGATGCAAGGTTTAAAAGAAACAATGTGATAGTAGTTTTTGAAAAGGAAAAAATACGTTTCGAAACTATATTTTAGGGACATATTTGAAAACATGAACTTGTTTATTTGAGAAATATTACAATCTGTTTCAAAAGAACATCTATAATAGTGTTCAGTACATTCACACTCTATTTACAATACATAAAAATAAATTAAAAAGAAAAATAATATACCTAAAATTAAAATAAATATATATAAATAACACAACTAAACTAACCAAAATAACAACTTAAAGACAAACATAATTTTACACCATATTTGCAAAATTCATTCATTCAGAGAAACTTCGAACCAAATCTTTCCCTGCACTCTTGGAAGGAAAGGCAGAACTCTAGGAGATCCCAGCCCCTTTATTACTCCCACTCAGCCATATTACTGGTATTCATGACTAGTTGTAAAATTGAAAAAAAAAAAACAAATCAAAAAAAGCCATACTATAGTAAACTAACGTATTAACTTTTATACGTTTTTAGATTCCTTTTCGGGCTCTTATAAACGACGGATTTTGAGAAACCAAAATCCAAAAATAAACAAAAGGGAATTTTATGGACAAATGACGAGACTCGATTTCAATCAGGCGGAATGGAACATTGTTAAATCAAGGCTAAAGAAAAGTGTCTAAATACAGAAGGTTTAATCCGCCAGATTATTTTTTTTTTAATTTATTTAGGAATATAATAATCTGTCACGTGGACAATAATTATAGTGAGATATGAACACATTCACACCACATAAACAGAGAACATAAAATTAACAAAAGTAAAATAATAATCAAAAACTATTTACAATAAAAAATAAAAACCCAAAGATAAATGAATTAAAAACATTTAAAAAAATCAGTCATAATTATATACAATGTATACAATGAGGCAGGGAATCCCGAGCCAGGCTTATCCCTCTAACTATAGAGGAAAAAGCAGGACTGCAAGCAAGCGAAGAAAAGCAAGAGATCCCTGCGCTACTCCCTCAACCGCGTCATTGAAATATAATTTTTTTAAAAATAAACGCTAGAACACAGTCACTCCCTGTTTCTAAAGTAACCCCGGGTTCACGGTAAAATAGTTGAGTTTCTGTGCCAAAATCAAAACCCTACTGTCCGAGTCGATCCCGAATCCGATTCGAGTCCTGTTAAGATCCCGCTGATTTAGATCCTAAAAGAATTTCTTTTCGATTCCGTACGTGCCTGTTAACTTGGCCATATACATGAGCTACCTGGCTGCATTACCAAGAGCCTCACGTAGCCAGAGATAAGGGAGCCAGAGCGAGGCAAACAAACCAAAAAAGGACCAGCCCCATCAAAAAGCTATTCGTCATGAGGCTGGGTGGCGCGTTCTGATAAGGTCTTATCGTCTGTCAACCTCCGATAAGCCGGATCCTAAACCTATTTTGTCTTTTATCACCTACACCGCATATCTCGACCGACGCAAAAACACCCCAGCATTCGATACATTATAGAATATCCTCATCTGTCAGCCATAAATAACTTTAGAGGAACCTACTGAAAAAAAAAGACACGGTTGTTGCGCAAGGGTAACTAAAAAGTTCTACTAAAATGGAAAGGTTATGATGTCGAACCTTGCGCAACCATTACTTCTGCAGATATCAGGGCGGTATTTTATATCTCAAAGCGAGTACGCCCTTATGAATCGCACGAGGGCTCTGCTGGCTCGGAGATCTATATGAACGATAAAACTAGTGAAATCGTACATTCTATCAAAAAGGAGAGGGCTGCATGCGGCGTACTGGCTGAGCAGGATGTTTCAACATTGCGCTATCGACCAGTTATCATAAGATTACCTGTTAAGAGTACGAGTCTGTTTCCTCTCTTGGTTAGTTGTGTAATAGAGACTTCCTGCAGTGCAATCTCTGATAAGGCTATTTTTAGTAGTATGGAGGGCATCAAAAAAGGCATTTGGAAATTCAAGAAGTACTATTTTTAAATTTTAGTGGCCTATTACTAATAAAATATTAATTTTCGAGTTGATGGTAAGCGCACCGATGATAGACATATCTAAGGATTTTGTTTGTCTTACGCCGCCATTATTATTATAGTTATAAATTTCCCCCTTGGACATTTAGAATCTCTACAGTGTCCTATTTTTATTTAACAATTTAAAATTGAAAAAAAATATATATAGCTATGCAGGTACAATCCCTATTAAAAAACAAAACAATTTTTTGCACTAGTGATGGATACACTAAAATTCAATTGTTCTAGTGATGGATAAGGGGTCGGTACCCGTAATGGACATACCTAAGAAAAAAATTAAAATATTTATTTAACTATAAAGATAACAGATAAGATAATTTTTTTTTTATTCATTAATATTTACAACTGTATTATAAAAAAAAATACAACAAGTAAATGTGCATTCAGGAATATAATAACACGAAATCTCTTGTTGAGAAACTACCAACTGGTAGCACTAAAATAATAAATTTACACAAGAAGATCACGAGGCCATCTTATTTTCAGATCGGAGGGTTACCAGGGATCGAGGAGGAAGCAAGATTTGAAACGAGAGAACTCGGATAGTTCTGAAGTTTGTTATGGAAGGATAAATATCTGGGTTAAGCCAAATCGGAAACATACGGAACATTATAAGGTCTTTATAGATGATTTTATTGATGACAAAGTAAGGAGCGCTGAGGATTTTACGAAGGATTTTGGATTGTAAGGATTGGATAGGAGAGGAATTACTGTTAGTAGGAAGGTATGAAAAACACTGATTTCACTATAGAAACAGCAATGATAGGCATTTTAAAATTTTCTTTGGGAAACTTTGTTCATACAGTTGTCAATAGAACGTATTGATCTTCAATATAGAAAAAATAAAATGGAACCTCTAAATCATAAAAGAAGCTTATTATTGATATTTTAAAGTCTAACGAGTCCATCAGTGGTGTGTTCACCCTAATTGTTTAAAACAAGGATAACAAAGAAACGCTTAGTTCTATATTAGCAGAAATTCGCTGTTGGCAGACAACAAAACTGATATAAAAAGCATTGTGTACCATATCATGGTGTATATATACCAGACATGGTTAATAATTTAAATAAAATATTTTAAAATACAAAATGAAACACATTTCTTAGTATTTTGTATTTTAAGAAGTAAAATACATTGCCTGTGAACATATTTTCTTTTTTAAAAAAAAAAAAAAAATTTCTTTTCGAGTTACTAAAATACAAAATAATATTTTATTTAGTATTTTAAATACACAAAATAAAATACTAAATTAAGTAGGTCCTTCTAGAAGTATAGTACCAAGTCTGAAAGTTTAATTTATTACTTTACTTTGTAAAATTATCGATTGCGAACCATGTTACCATTTTTAAATGATTATTATATATATATATATATATATATATATATATATATATATATATATATATATACATATATTCTAGTCAATATAATATTTATTTTAAGAAAAAATATATATACCTAATTCCTTTCTTGACACTCGCTAACTTTAAAAATTAAAAAATATCAGAACTCAGGCTGCCATGACATGATTGCTAAGCGAAGCATTATATAAAAGCAATTCAGAAAAGAGAATATTCACGGAACAATAACAGCGGAACAGTAACAGCTTATGCAAGAAACACTGAATTGCAGGCAACGTTAATATAAAACAGGTGATAAAAAAAAGAAAGAAAAAAAAGTAGCTGTGCAATTAAATTTAATTGCTGATTACGTATTACTAGAGTGTTTAGGAATGATAAGTGCAAATTTCAGGTTGACAAAGTAGAGACGATCATAATCAATATAATAGTACAAATTACAGGGAGGTTTTGTAAATAATACACCAAACAAACTAATGTTAAATGTAACGATTCAACTACAAATTAGGTAATAATATGGTAGCCAATTTACCATAAAGTTGAGACACATTGAGAATGTTTAGGTAATCAGAATAATACAAATTTAATTTAAAATACAATAGACTAAGAAATGAGCAGTGAGTAAAATGTTATTGTGCAATAAGCTATTAACTAGTAGTCATAATACGAAATAAAAATAAATTAATAATGTAAATCTAAAAAAATAATTATAATGACAATTGAATATTAAGTTATTATGAAAGGTTTCGGTATTGTCTAAAAACGGAAAAATTAGCCAAAATGTTTTTAATTTTTTTATAAGGTAATATATAGATAAACGTAAAATGTGATTATTAAAAGTCTCCCCCATTAAAAATGGCCTGAAGTGCTCCTCTAACGTCGGTGAAAAAAAAAAGATGGAATGATCAATTATGAAGTTTTATTATTAGAGATTCATAATTCCTGGTAATCCATTTTAAAATAGATAAATGACTCTCCACAAATAAAATGACTAGATAAAAAACTTAATTACAAACAATTTTTCCTATTTATTCAATATAAGTCCCAATTAATATGCGATACAAATGGCAGAACATAAAGGAGAATTAAAATAAATGGTCATAATTGACGTTTTATATAACCTTCCACAGCTGTTATGACAAAGCAGTAAAACAACTGATCTCAGATATTGCTTATAAAGCAAAAGGCAATGCCCTCTGCTGTTAAATATTGTTCTAATTAATTTATCAAAAATAAACATTAACTATTTAAATTTTTCTACGAAAAAAAGTTGATTTTTCGTAGTTTTTTCTTCTGTACGAAGCAACTTATTTTTCTATTCAGATAGTTGGATAGCAACTCCACCTAGATTTACAAGACAACAATAGAACCTTCCAAAGATCTCTAAAATTATTAAATGTCCGCTTTAGAAAGAGGTTTCTTAAATAAATATTGACCCCGATCCGGCCAAATTGCTTCAGCTCCACAGCAGCCAAGTCTTGGACCATGAATCCACAGTTGACCGCACATAGCTGTTGAAATGCTAACAGCTACTTCATTTTACAACGGATTAAACAAATAAACAAACATCCTCTTTGAAGACTCACAAACAACCACCCCGCCACTTACGTCCCACAAGGGTCTTCGACCCCTAAAGTTTATAGCAAATACAAACGAATGACTAATCGCTTGTTGACATTAGCCAAGCATCATTAGCACCGGCTTGTTTGTAAATAACAGGACCGCAGTCAATGGTCGATATTCCTGTCTCTTGGGGTGTAAGGAATGTATAACATTTTTCATAATGCCTTGATATAATAAGCAGAATATTGCAACTATAAAAACATAGTTAAAGTAAATCGGGAAACAACCTAACGTGTCATCTGCAAAAATAATTAGTAATAAATATATTCTTAAGTTTTTTTTGTATACTTTGTTTGGATTAGCCTTGATGAAGGATGACAGAAATCAGTGATAGTGACAAGAAATTAGAGAAAACATTTTTATGGACACTTAGGGAAAATTTTTACTATATTAATGTAAATCACAACTTAAGTTCTGACGGTGGATTTTTGCAAATTGATTCATTTGACAGCAAATTTAGTCCTTTTTTTTATACAATCAATTAGTTTAAATTTAAAATTCATGAAAAACTTGGAAAATTATGACAACGTATTTTTTACAAGTAATAGACACTCATGTTTTGGGGCCAACATATTTTTTAAATAATTAAAAATACCTACAATAAATTTTTCACGGTTTTAAACAAGAAAACGGCAAAGTCTGTTTAAATTTTATTAGTGGTCAAATAATTAATTTAAACACGACAGAATTTAACGAAATGTTTGAATCGACTATGTAATTATTTTTCTTTCTTTTTTTTATGAAATGAAACAAAATCCTAACTTAATACTTACAACTCATTAATAGACATCGGTGATATACAACAATTGATCAATTAATACATAATTTTTTTAATTTAAACTTAATTTACGTCTAGAAAAAAATTAATTAACTTCATTTTTTTTAAATATAGGTTTATGTTATTTGTTTTAATTTTTGCAAAAGTCTTGATTTTGACATTTGATTTTTTTTTAATTTTGATTAATTTTTTCAGCGCAAATTAAGGAGATATTTCTTACACTTTCAAGAAGCTAATATTTATGAATGCCATCTCTTGCGGAAACACAAATTTGGCAAGCCGTCAGCAGAAGTTAAATAAAAACCTACATCATTATTTACTGTAAGATTTTATATATATATATCTCTCTCTCTCTCTCTCTCTATATATATATATATAAAATCTTACAGTAAATAATACTGCACTGATCTCCACGCTAAATATAATTTTTAAAAAATCATTCAGTAACCACCACATTCTTAGGTCAATTCGTTAATTAAACGTTTATTCGTGGAACAACAATTTTTTGTGTTTATTACTTTAAAACATATATGTTTCCCAAACATTTGTTAGATGTTCACAGGCCCCTCGAGCATGTTTTAGGCGCCTAGACCGAAATTGTACAAGGCGTGCTCCTGAAAGCCTTCCGAATCGGGGAGCATCCAATTCTCTTATGTTTGCGAGTTAAATTTATGATCTCTAGACATATCTTTCTATTTCTACATATTTTTTTTTTTTTGTTTATTGAGTATTACAACAATCTGTCGTCACTTGGACATTAGTTATAGTGAGGTAGAATAACATTCAAACTACATGTACATAAAAATATAAAATAAATAGATGCAAAATAACAATAAACAATAATCAAAAAGTATAAACAATAAATAAAATAAAATTACTTTAAAATAATGCAAAAAAACACATGCATACCTAAATACACTAATTTCTACAAATAGCAGACAAATTATGAATTCCTAACCACGTTGTAATATTTATTTTTTTTACAATAGTAACTGAAATAGTAATAGTAACCTCGCGCGGGCTCATTACCGCGTATGGGGAGCGTCCCACGGGTGGCGGATGTGGGGATGGTCGGTGGAAATTCCTTGGAAGTTCCTCCCGGCTAAGTCCGATGGACTCGCTGACCAACAATGAGAGGGGCCCTCCAGACTTGCTGGAGGGAGGGGACCTCCAGACTTGCTGGAGGTAGGGGCCCACCAGACTTGCTGGAGGGTGTGACGTAGGATTGAACGCCCTACTCACAGATCTTTAGTTCACCAAACACCACAAAAAGTCATGGATCTTCCTAAGGTAAAACGCTCATTATCCGGAAGTAAACTAGTCCCCCGTTCGGGTCTCCGGGTGGGGACTGCTTTAGGGGATTCATGGCGCAAGTTGAAATATAGGGATTTAAATATTGGTACGTGGAACGTAAGGAGTTTAAACACAGCAGGGGGACTAAAATCGGTCGCGAATGAGGTAAATGGGTATAATTTGGATGTCGTGGCTCTGCAAGAGGTTCGCTGGCCAGGGGAGGGCTCGATGAGGGAAGGGAAGTACACTATTTGGTACGGAGGAAGCGGAAATCATTGTTTAGGTACCGGGTTTCTAATTAGGCGTAGATTACTATCCGCTTTGAGGGACGTACAATTCTTTAGTGATAGAATTTCGGTAGCTACATTTCAGGGACGTTGGCTTAAAATCGCATTAATAAACATACATTGTCCGACCGAAGACAGTGACGATGAAGTCAAAAGTGAATTTTACGATAAACTCGAATGGGTTTATGATAAACTACCACGAAACTACATGAAAATAATTGTAGGTGACGCGAACGCAAAGGTAGGAAGGGAAGAAGTTTATATTCCGACGATTGGTAAAGAAAGTTTGCACGAATATAGTAATGATAATGGGATCCGTCTGATAAACTTTGCCATCTCGAAAAACCTGATAATTAAAAGTACGACGTTTAAACATAAGGATATTCATAAATATACTTGGACATCACCGGATTCGCAAACACGAAATCAAATCGATCATGTCTTGATACAACACAGCTGGCAAAGCAGTATAATTAATGTACGGTCTTATCGCGGAGCAGAATGTGGGTCGGATCATGAATTAGTAATCGCGAAACTTCGACAAAAACTTAATATAAAAAAGAGAAAAGAAAACCGTTTCGATTTTGAGAATTTTAATTTGGAAAAATTAAAAAATCCATCAATTAGAAACCAATTCGAGCTAGATGTTAAGAATAGGTTTGAAGCTTTAGAGCTTCCTGACGAGGACCACGAGGATATTGACAAGTTATGGATAGAGATCAGAGATAATATTAAAGCGGTCGGTAACTCGTGTCTAGGAAAAAAGGAAAATAAGAATAACAAACCGTGGTTTGATGAAGATTGTTTAAACATGTGTGAAAAAAGAAAAGCCGCTAAATTAAAAGCTCTAAATAATCCTAGCGAAGACAATCTGGAATACTTCCGAATCTCAAAGAACGAAACGACAAAATTGCTCAAAAATAAAAAAAGGGAGTATCTTAAAAATAAAATAATTGAAATAGAAACTAATAGAATCGAAAATAACGTAAGAGACATGTACAAAGGTATAAACAGATCACGTAAATATGTAGGGCCCGTAACGTCTGGAATTAGGGATGATAATAACAATATTCTGACCGATCCGGTGGACATATTGAATAAGTTTAAGGACCACTTTGACAATATTTTAAATACGGTAAATTATGATCTGTGTCCTCCTTCTGAGTACCAGAGTGCTGAACCATTAATAGAAGGACCAAGTAAAGAGGAAGTTGAAGTAGCTATCGGAAAATTAAAATCATATAAAGCAGCGGGAATCGATAATATTCCTACTGAACTAATTAAGGCATGCGGAGAAGCTGGAGTTTCTAAAATACATCGGTTGGTTGAAAAGATCTGGGTGAACGAGAAATTACCTGAAGAATGGAAAGAATCTATTCTTATTCCGATTCACAAAAAGGGTCCGAGGACGGATTGTAATAACTATCGAGGAATTTCACTGCTTCCAGTATGTTATAAAATATTCACGTTAATCTTAACCAGTCGAATCACGGAATACGCCGAGGAAATTATCGGAGACTACCAATGCGGATTTAGACGGAATCGTTCGACTATTGATCAAATATTTTCTTTACGGCAAATATTAGAGAAAAAATTGGAGTATAACGGTATTGTTCACCAGCTGTATATAGATTTTAAAAAGGCTTACGATTCTATTGACCGCCAGAAACTGTATAATATTCTAATCGAGCAGGGGATTCCAAAAAAACTAGTAAATCTAGTCAGGATGTGCTTGACAGAGACACTCAATAAAGTTAGAATCGGTAATAATTTGTCCGAAAAATTTGAGGTTCGTTCGGGCTTAAAACAGGAGGATTCTCTTTCGCCTGTCCTGTTCAATTTGGCATTAGAACATGCCATTAGGGAAGTAATGCGAACCGAGAAAGGGTTGGATCTGGGCGGGACAACATCCGTGCTGGGCTATGCTGATGATCTGGTACTGTTAAGCGAAGACGTTGAAACTATAAAACTAAATACGACAACGTTAATGAAAGCCGGTAAAGAACTAGGACTCCAAATAAACGTGGATAAAACAAAATATATGGTTAGCTGCAAAAATGGCGATACTACTGGTGATATCGATATAGATGGTAGTATGTTTGAACAGGTAGATAAATTTAGGTATCTAGGTTCTACGATAACTAGAAAAAACGAAATTGAAGAAGAGATTAAGGTTAGACTGAAGGCGGGGAATGCTTGTTATTTTTCTGTGACAAAACTACTTAGTTCGCGCCTCTTGTCCCGAAACTTAAAAATTAGAATCTATAAAACAATTATCTTGCCTACAGTTCTTTATGGATGCGAAACTTGGCCGCTTACATTAAGGGATGAGCAGCGTCTTAAGGTTTTTGAAAATAAAGTATTGCGTAGAATATTCGGACCGAAGAAGGATGAGTTAACCGGAGAGTTCAGACGGTTACACAACGCCGAATTGCGTGAGATGTATCCGGGTAATATAATTGAGGTAATTTCATCGCGGCGAATCAAATGGGCTTGTAAAGTTGTTGGGCTTAGTAACGGGAGAATTCCTAAAAGGTTGATATTTGCTGTGCCGAATGGTAAGCGTCCGAGGGGAAGACCGAAGCGAAGGTGGGAAGATTGCATTAAAGCCGATCTGAAGGGACTGGGTTTGGACGGCGAGCGGTGGAGGGAGGTGTGTAACAAGCGATTGGTGGTGTCGGCATCGAACCTTCGGGTTCGCTAAGCCTTATTATTATTATTATTATTATTATTACAATAGTAACTAGAACTGAGATTAGAAATAATAATTTCTACCTGAAAACGTGAATAAAGGTCTGAACAAACATAAAAATGTTTAAATCGGAAATAGGAATGCGGATAGAAATAATACTGTTTTCAAGAACATTCGTGGGGCACGGCACTATATCCCCTATCTAAGAGTCTCCTAGACTCTAAGAAAAAAAATACAAGTTAGATACTGAATATCGAATATAAAACTATCTTGTGCAGCGGAGTTCACCAAAATAATAACCTATCTGTTACCGTTTAAATATTTACTAATTAAAAGATAAAATATTTCCCTAATGAAGTCAAAGAGGTCCCACTTCTGCATCCATTACGAAACTAATCAGGAACCTGGCAGTGAGATATTAACATTTTGTGACTGAGGAGGCAAAATGTAAGTGGGATATTTACATAACGGGCTTAATGACCCGTTAATGACTCTAGCTACTGGAGTGTCTCGATTCGAAGATGATTGGTCCCTTTTCTTCACGGATGAGAACCACAATTCATTGCTTCTAATCTATCTGTCACGATCCCAACGATTTGTATTGCAACACAATTATTCATGATAACTGCTATAATTCGATAACGTCATTTAAAGAAATATTTGCCAGAAGTCACGAATCTAAAGGTGCGTTTGGATACTTCACAAACTATCGGAAACAGAATTATCTAAATAAACTAACAACATTAGCACTAAGCACAGGTGGAATCTATAAAAAACACGAAACAAAAAAAAAACACTAGCAATCATTTAAATCTTTATGTACATATACCTGTTATTTTTTTTCTTCTTTTAATCATAATTTTTAACTATAATGGTTTTTCAATTTTTCTTCTTGTAATTTCTAGTATTTAAATTGTACTTCCTAACTTTTCTTCTTTTAATCATAATCATCTGTAATTATTCTAAACTTTAAATTGTATTCCTTAGCTATAGTTGAGTTATGTGTGTAGTAATTCATCAAATTGTAATATAGGGCGAAAATGACCCAGGTGGTTGAAGAGCCCAAAACATGTATAAAAATAAATAAATAAATCTTTATGTTTTCAATGGTTTATGAAATGCCAATGTTAATGCCCTTCGAAAAATGGAAGGTAACATTCTCACTTTACAAAATAATATTTAAATTTATTTTTATGGATTTTAAGTTGTTATGGAATGATTATTCTGTAATACCTACATATTCTATCCACAAGTCTAGAATATTAATCGAAATTCACAAGAAAACCTATTTAAAAATTTAGCTCCATAAAAAACCTACTTAATTACCTTTTTGTAACTGAATAAATCGACCGTATGCTAGTTTTTATATTTATTTACTATATTTTATAATTAGAAAGTTGGTTGGGAATTGTGTTAAGAATGGAAAAGAAAGTAATTTATTTTATGCAAAAAAAATATTACCTAATAATAAATAAGTAAAAAAAACAAAATAAAAAAAAAGAACCTGTACCACTACAACCCATTAAGGGTCTTGGGGTTTAGTATTATTTACGCAAAGTACTGTTTCTTAGACAACGGTTGTGCAAGGAGGTGATTTGTCCGAGATCACGCTCAACCGTCAGGTTTTCCCCCTTAATTAATTATTTAATTAAGGGTATCCACCTTATAGAGGCTGGGTGTGCTTCAGGAGAGTCTCCTGATCCCAGAGTCGCTCCACGGCTGATGAAGCAGAATAAATAATTTTTCTGCCATAATCCAGGATTCAAACCCAGAGCCTTGAGCATTGGAAGATCAGTATCCTACCACTGAGCTACTCCCTGTTAATAAATAAGTACTAAAAAGTAAATACAAATTACGTTGGGTAATATTTTCACTTGTCTTTCCACAGGACTGATGAAGGTCTGAAACTTGGGCCGAAACGTTGGTATAAAAGAAAAATTATTTTTTTATTTTTCTACTTTACTGCAATTTTCAATCCATTTCCCAGCCATATTACCTATTGTCAATAACTAGTTGGCTATTATATTTTATTTTGTTATTATATATATATTACTCTCAGTTTTCACTAAAATCTTTTTAATTATCTTGTAATACAGGGATATATATTTTTATTTTTAGATATCAAGTAGACCTACAATATAGATCGAAACTCGAGTACACATAAATATCAAAAATTAAAATTAATGTCTGACCGCACCTCAATCCATCATACAAAATTCACCAACAATCATCATCAAAATTAGTGATTCCATGTCTATTGAGATAGCTAGTTAATAATATAAAATAAATAAAATGATTTTAGATAACCTATCAATATTGTAATTTACACAACAAACATTAAGTGACATAGAACAATCCACTCGTTGTTCCATCTCTCTAATGATCGCAGTCACGGAGCTATTTTCATTCCCGACGCCTCGGGGGATTATCACTAATTGATTAGGAAGGAACAAATTATGAAGTGGAAAAAAAAATTATACTAGCATGATAATAAGAAATATAGCTAGGGGACAACGTAATGCATATCAATTACAAGCAATGTTGTTATAATTTTAATTACTTGGCATTAATTTGATTACTTTTTTGTCGATAACATAAAAATGAGCTAACGGATATTAAACAGATTATTATAGTTCAGACATTTTACAACAACTCAATTAAAACAAGAAACAGGTAAATATATAACTACGAAGCAGCAAGATCAGACGAATCGTCAGGTGTATGGCAAACTTGCTACAACTTGCAAAATAGTTACAATGCGAAGGCAGAAACCTCACAACGTGAATTCAATGTAAGTCGATAATATTTGTCGATACCTTTCATACTAATTTGTACGAATATAGAATTGATTTGAGGAAAGCTAAATTGCATATGCAAAAACTTTACAACGTGAATTCAATACCATTCAAATTTGTCAATAACTGTAATATTTTAATTAAGAGAAGAAGACAGTTAATACTGTTGACATCCCAACACGGTCATCATCACCTGTACCGATGACACTTGTATCCTATCACTTAATGACGAACCTTTAATTGCTTTCCAAACAATCAAATCAAATATCTCAAACTTTGAAGAATTGTGTAAAAACTGGAGAATAAAAATAAATCCCATCAAATTACCTTTACCCTCCTTCGAACTTCTTGTCCTACAATGATATGTTCCTATTGATGTCCAGGATTCCAACTGGACGAACGCCTTACTTGGAATCCGCATACAAGACTGAAAGGACAAAAAACTACTCGACGTTTCCGGCTGCTCCAACACTTACTAGACAAACGGTCTAAACATTCAATTAATTATAAAAGACTCATTTACATGACAATAATAGGACCTACATCGACATACGGAGTTGAGTTTTGGGGCTCCACTAAACCATCGAATTCCTATCTTATTCAATCATAAAAATGCAAAATCCATCATAAAATAATTAATACTCCATTATTTCGTCACAAATAAAACCATTCATAAAGACTGGTATAGAAAATGTTCTATATGTCGCTGTTTTAGCCAATGCAAGATATATATCCTTTCATGACTCCAGTCCTATCCGAATCCACTCCTTTTCAGCCTTCTTCCTCCATTCCTGATAACCTTCCTAGGAGCCTGAAAAGAGGATCGCTTCTTGATCTTCTTACATAGAAATATTTAGGGAATGCTATCATTGGGTAGTATCTCCACAAGTCTATTTATGTAATATTTATTAGTTGTATTTATTTAGTACACTTATAAATTTAAATAAATAAATAAATACAGACCATAAGAGAAGAACGAGAAGAAACGTTTCTGCAATCAAATCGGCTGAAAGCAGTAATTTTTCATTGAGTTTTATTAAAGTATTCTTTTTGATGGAACGTTCAAGTGGAACAACGACTACGTATATCACTCATAGGCCAGTGTAGAGCGCACTTCGTTTAATAAGTGCTTTTCGGTCAGCTAGACACTTCAAAAATATTTATTTTTTTTCTCAGGTTCTTAACTATAGTTGCGTTGTACAATTGTGCACCTGACGATATTCCACAGAGCTTTAAACATCCCACGAAATTCCTAAAGCCTTCGGAACATCTTTTAATTTATCATTTCTTTTACCACACGAATATCCAAGAAACAAACTTAAAACTGCATCCTAAATATCCAAAACATTTAGCACATATCTTTAACAAGGCCAAAGAAATAATAATTCCAAAACCAGAGAGACACGGTAAGATGCAGCGGTGTAAGCCGATATGTTGCCCGGATAGAAATACTGTCAGCTAGACTGAGTCAGCTCTGAGTAATGAGGCCGCCAGATCTGTCTCAAGCTATATTCTGCTCAGCCCAGTAGGTTACCGGACACTTAGCGTATACCAGCTTCCAATACTAAAATATATACCCTATATATATAAACATATTTTATACAGGTGTATATGTAAGCGTACATATGGGCGTAGACGTTCATGGGCGTGTCTGTCTGGGTAAGTTAACCTAATGAGAAGGAATAGAAAGAAAAGCTGAAGTTAATTCGCCAAGTTAGAACATTAACAAAAATATAAACGGTGTGAAGTGTGTTCATATATCACTATACTTATTGTCCATGAGGCAGATTATTATATTTCTAAATAAATAAATAAAATTATATATATATATATATATATATATAAAACATACACTCAATATATAAATATTTGATAAAATAATAGATAGTCTAGGCGGTGGCTGCCATTGAATATGAAAATTTCGCATTCATCTTTTCACTTCGGATTTTTTCATCAGTTAATATTTCTGTTTTTAAAAAATAAATCATCCCATAATGAGTTTAATTATATACTGAACTTAGAAATTAAATTAAAGGTTGAAATATATTCTGAAGGCACTACATTTATAAAAAAAAAAGGCTGGGTGTACCCCAGGAGGGTCTCCCTACAGCCAATGAAATAGAATAAATAATTTTTCTGCCATGAGCCGGGATTCAAACCAGGGACCTTCAGCATTGGAAGCGCAGTACCCTACCACTAAGCTACCCCACTACCAACATCTTTAATCATGACAATGCATAATTTCCAAAAAATGTGAATAAAAATTAACTAGAGCAAAAACGAGTTAGAATAATTCCATTTCCATGGATAAACCTCAGAATATAATTGAAAATAGTCAGTATTATTAGGAATACTATTAATATTTAATATATTAAATGGCATGATAGTTAATATAAGTGTACATATCATTTTTATAATAAAAGGCATATTTATAAAAAAAAAAAAAAATAATTTGTTTACAACCCATGAAGGTTCTTGGGTTCAGTACTATTTAGAGAAAGCACTGTTTCTTGGTCTACGGTTATGCAAGGAGATGATTTGACCGAGATCACGCTCATCCGCCAGGTTTCCCACCTTAATTAATTATTTAACTAAGGGCACCCACTTTAAGCTGGGTGTGCCTCAGGAGGGTCTCCCTACCCCAGGGTCGCCCCACGGCCAATGAAACAGAATAAATAACTTTTCTGCCATGAGCCGGGAATCGAACCTGGGACCTTTAGCGTAGGAAGCTCAGTACCCTACCACCACAGGCGGATCTACGAGGGGAGGCTTTCGGGCTGAAGCCCTTCCCCCAAATGGTAAAATATAACCATGTTTTACAGAAAAAAATATGATAGACTATCTCTTAAAGTATTATTGTTCGTGTAATTACATTTAATAGGACTTCAAGAACTAGTTAAACACCATTTCATATAGGTAGTTAATTTCTTTCTTTTTTTTCAAATTAATTATCGTTATTAATTATATATACATATATATTATATATTTAATATATATCAATTTAATTTTAATTTTAATAACAAATTAATTATATATATAAATAATTATATATATAAATATTATATATATATATATATATATATATATATATATATATATATATATATATATATATATATAAAAATCTTTCGGGCTTCACACCTCCCCTCCCTCAAAAATTAAATCCTGGATCCGCTAGTGGTTACCACTAAGCTACCCCACTTCCTACATTTTTTATTGTTGCAACGCATAAATTCTTATTTCCAAAAAGTGTAGATGTTACAATACACACTCTTAGGGAGGTGTTATTGTTTTTTAATATTTTTTAATTTAAGTCTTATTACTAATTGAAAAAGGACGAAATAATATTTTACAGATATAAAAATTAACTAGAGCAAAAACAAGTTAGAATAATTCCATTTCCATTGGGAGACCACAGAATATAATAGAAAATAAAGTCAGTATTATTAGAAATACTATTAATATTTAATGTATTAAATGTTATGATGATTTCTATAAGTATACATATAATTTTAATAATAAAAGGCATATTGCAATGACATACCAATAATGGGGAAGAACCCAATACATTGAAGGTTCATTACATTAAATTTATTTTTAAAAAAACCAAATAAGTTCTTCCTAATACCAATGTATTAATTTATATATTCATATATATATATATATATATATATATATATATATATATATATATATATATATATATATATATATATATATTAATATATATTCATTGTTATTAAAAATTTAAACAAAATCTGTATTATAAGAATGTATAGTACCTGGAGCAACAATTATATTAAGAGATGATGTGATCAGAATCCATGATTAACCGCCAGATTTATAACCGAATCAATTAAATACCAACGTTTTAGAGGCTGGGGGGGAGGTGAAGCTGCACTGACAATAGAGT
This sequence comes from Nezara viridula, assembly GCA_928085145.1. NCBI lineage: Eukaryota > Metazoa > Arthropoda > Insecta > Hemiptera > Pentatomidae > Nezara > Nezara viridula. Next base: position 81,621,028 of record OV725082.1, read on the forward strand.
CTATCAACGACTGAATTTAATACATATCATAAATAAATAAAGATTGACAAAACCTGTGAATATCCAGATTAACTAGAAGCTAATCATTGGTAATACAATATATTTTTATTCTTATAACACTAAAATAATACATTATTTTTCAGTAGTTTTATAACGGTTTAGGTTGAAAAATAGCAGGTCCATTATTTTTAATATAAACATGATCATAAAAGAGTTAAATCAAGAAAGAGTAAAATTTTTATAATATAAGTTAATTTTACAGATGACCTTAGCAGCCATAGAAATAAGCCGCTTGCTTTGCTGATTATTACCATGCCATTTAGCATGATTGCTAACCTTGCTAATCTCATTCCCATGTAACAATAAAATATAAATCAGTAACATGAGAAAAAACAATATAATATTAAATAAGAGTTCTTTCTAGCAGACATTTTTCACTACATATCTATTTTCAGGAGATTGATTGAGATATGTCAGTGAAAGAATTTATGAGAGTGTGACCCCGTTCCTTATTAGGTCATTGGATTGTCCTTGACTTTTGTTGAAGTCGTTAGTAAAGCTTTGAAACGCATCAACGGTTTAAAGATCAGTGTTATGTTCTTAGGACAACTGGGCAGGGAAAATTGGTTAGACTAAAGAAACAAATAAACATAGAACGAGATACTACAACGTAAAAAACATTTTAAAAGTAGGTATAACTAACTAAACGAAAATATTTGATCATAAACAATGCCGAATGCGATTGCAGTTTTTAGTCGGTGGATCAAGTCTATTTTTCATTGGGCCACGAGGCACACAACATATTTTTAAAAGACGCTCGTCTGACAGGTTATGCAAATCATGCAAAGAGTAGATTCATCAACAGGACTTGCGGATCAAGATTATTATTATGAGGCCTCCAGAAATATTTTCAATAAATTAAGGATCCGATTGGAGTTAAGAGGAGAGGTCGAAAGCATGGCGAATCAACAGATTACCATCGGACATACATACGAAGAATAAAACTTCAAAACCTAACGATATACGCAAGTGAACTAGGATGCATTATTAGAAGCATTATTTACGAATTTATTGTTTTTACATTTCCATGAAAAAATAATATGAAGAATCTTTGTTAAAATATTACATTAAAATACGGAAAAAAAATGATATAATACCATCCATGAAATACAGCGTTTAAGACGCACTTCAATTTTTTCACACTTGCCATTGCATAGCCATGATGAAGCCTAAAATTTAGTCTGAAACATGGGAACGAAAAAAAAGCTAGGTGTATTCACGATCGAAGGGAAAACATCAAATCTGTATTAATTATATTTATATCGTATAATTACTTTATAATTACAAAGTAATAACATTTACAATATATATAATTATAATTGTGTTTAAACTATGTTTTGTTCTATATTCACAAACTAAAAACATTTACAATTATAATTGTGCACAAATTACTCTGGCAAACTTTAGTAGTCTGACTGATAATCATTTGTATTTTAGTATAAAAATGAAACAATAGGTTTATGATAGCTAAAATATTGGATGAATGCTATTGATTGAAAACTATTTGCTAAATATCTAACAAAAACTAGGTCATTCCTTGTTCCGTATTTTAATGTGCTTTCATTTGGTCATTTGGCATATTCAAATCTAATGTTGATTTAAAAAATCAACTAAACCCTTCGATGTATCTTCTGAGAGATCAACATCTAAATCTACAACCAAAATGATTGGTAATGAGATATTTTAGTCCAAATATTCATTAAAATCATTATTTTTTTTTTTTTTGGCATTATCTTTTTCAGTTCCCGATTTACAGTAGGCAGGTGCGAATTTCAGTTTATGAGACATAACACGCGCTAAGATCAAATTTGGGTTATACCTCATTACAAAGAACATGAAGTGCTGAACATTTCCCTCGCTCACAGTATACAGGTCCGATTTTTAGTTCATGCGATATTTTAATCCACATGAAAAAAATAGTCGACTCGAACCGAGTTTACCCGAATGAGCTTCACATAGCCGAGCGTAACGGCTTAGTCCCATTCAATAAATAATTTTTTGTGTACTCAACTGACTGCAAACAACAAACAACTTCTACTATGAGTTTCAACAGTCAAGCACTTCTCCGCCATTATAAAAAAAACTATAGAATGTTCTCAATTTTGACTGTTTCATACAAGGACTTGTAAGATGAAAATGTACTAACCTGATGGTTGGTAGGTTCGGCGTCGTGTATGCCGAAGAGCACCTTACAAACAAGAACGCCCATCTGTTTATTTAAAGAGGGTCCATCCTATTAGACTATACGGAGCGCCCTAAGGGCTGCCCATGCGGCCGACCAACCGTGACTAACACCAACGAAGGGCTGGGGAAGGCAAAGTGACTCGTTGGGAAACTGGAGTATTATTCCCTTCGTACGACCCTAGGGGGGAGGGTATCGACTTATTTTGACTGGAGGCTTATAGTATGATTGGGCATGTAAGTAGAAGGAAATATTTTAAAGGTTTATAGCAGACACCAAGATCTACAAAAAAAGTTAATATAGACAATTGCCAGCAGTAAAGTAGTTAATTTAATATTTATGTTTTTTTTTAATATTTACGTTTTTTGTTGAATAGAAAGCGATTACTTAAAAATTATTAGATTAAAGTAATTAAACATTGCTCCATAGCAAACTAGACAAAATTTAAAGAAAGGAGATGGTCCGGGGTGGGGGTCATAAATAGGCTGAACAGTGGCAAAACTATTTTATTAAAAGCCAACGTGTGGAAGTTCTAAATGAAACTCCTAGCTGAACACACCTCCTTGAAGAAGACCAGCAAAGTCGGGTCGAAACGTTGGCTTTTAATAAAATTGTTTTGCCATTATTCAGCCTATTTATGACCGCCACCCCGGACGATCTCCTTACTTTATAATGCAACGGTCAACTATTAAATATTAAACAGACAAAATTTACTTTGAACAGAAGTACAGTTTGTAATTGTTACTATTTATAGAGGACTATTGATCTGGCAAGCATTTAGGTGGCTGAATATAAAATCACGTAATTTCTTTCCACAAATTGAGGTGAATCTCAAAATTTTTGCCTAATAAACCTCAAGTTAATTAATATTGACTTAAAGCATATTAAACGAGGAAGTTTTTCTAAAAGTGGGATACATGTAGTATAGTTGAAGAGTGATAAAAAAAATCACAAATAATCTATGACTTTTTTTTTAATGGGACTTAGCTCTGTTTGAATAGTTTTAACAATGACAAACTGTACTTCAGTTCAAAGTAAATTTTGTTTAAAGGAAGGAGATGTTCCGGGGTTGCGGTCATAAATAGGCTAAATAGTGGTAAAACTATTTTATTGAAAGCCAACGTTTCGACCCGACTTTGCAGGTCTTCATCAGGGAGGTGTGTTCATCTAGGAGTTTCACTTAGAACTGAAGTGAAACTCCTAGATGAACACACCTCCCTGATGAAGACCTGCAAAGTCGGGTCGAAACGTTGACTTTCAATAAAATAGTTTTACCACTATTTAGCCTATTTACGACCGCAACCCCGGACCATCTCCTTCCTTTATAATGCAACGGTCAACTATTAAATATTCAATAAATTTTTTTTATTTTTGACTTCTATATACGTTTTACTTCTTTCATTTTTATTTGTATTAACATTGTACTCTTATCTATAATCTCTTAATTCTATTTTATATGTATATGTATATATTTATAATTTAATATTTCATAGATATAGTATTTTTTCCCTTGTGTCCATTCATATCTTCAAATTTTAGATACTGTAATTTTCTAGGTTATTCTCCATTACATAAACAAGTCAGCAAATTTCCCAAGTTCTAAGTGTAACTCCTATCTGAACACACCTGTAAGTATCTAATTTTATTTACTTATTTATTTAATGTTTGGTTTTCTTTTTTCTTTTCTTTCTCCACATTTCTTTAAGTCTATTATTTCATATTATATCCTTTTTCCTTTTCTTTCAATGAAGTATATTCACATTTGCATATATTATATATTACACTACAACAATTGTTACCATCTATTTACTTCAGTTTAGGATCTTGTTACTTAGCTTACTCTGTGTATATATTAATGTACTTACTGTTTATAATTTCAATAAGCTTATTCACATTGTTTATAATTTTTTGTCTAAACATTATGTAACTTCCACAATTCTCTATCTTTTTGTATCTGGTCCGTTCTAGCTCTGAAGAAGACCTGCAAAGTCGGGTCGAAAAGTTGGCTTTTAATAAAATAGTTTTGCCACTATTTAGCCTATTTATGACCGCCACCGCGGACCATCTCCTTCCTTTAAATATGGTCTAGTTTACTATGGAGCAACATTTAATTACTTTAATCAAATATTAGATAGATTTTTCTCTTCTATGATATTTTCTTGTTTGTTTAAAATTATTACAAGTTATTTATACATAGGTTTTATAGGAATGATGCAATTTCAAATTAAGGAATGATATGAATGAACCGAATGCTAACCGTAATATGCTGTAACTGGCAGGGTACGGACGAGCCTATCGATTGAGTACTATTAAATCATTCATGGACTGCACCGGGACCATTGAGTGACTCAGGGAGCTGCCGTGCAGACCTTGCGGCGGCGCCACGTTTACATTTTGTATAGCTTCTTCCCCGGTGTCCCTCGTCAGGTAGCTTGCCGTTTTATGTCCCTACCGAGGGGGGGGACGGGACGGGTCCTTATTGTCTGTAGATGTTCAAGTGAGATAGCATAGTTGAATAGCTCGGTAGTTCTGACGTACAGTAAACATATGTATTTCAGTATACGAGTAGACGGTTGGTCGTATGATAAGTCAAGAAATAGTTCCAAGAGTCGGTCAGAAAAAAACACATCAAATAATAGCTAATTAGCGACTCGATGACGACGTTTCGTCCCACATAATAGTTCTTTATCAGGGCGGAATATAATAATATACGATAAATATCATAACAATATAAGAAAATAAAAAATAAACTTCTTTACTTAATGGGGGGGGGGGGGGGTGAGGGGAGTGAACGCACCAGTTATGGACAGGGGGCCTCGTGATGGACAGGTTAGAATAGAAAATAATTTTATTCTGGGACGAAGTCCCTTTAGAATAACAAAAAAGTACAAAATTAAAATGTTATATCTGGCCAAATAAAAGCAAACATAAAAAGTAAAGATAAAGATAAATAAGTAAAGAAAATATTAGTTATACATACTATATACAAAAAAAATATATTATGCAGTTAATTTATCCACATCTACATCACATTCTCCTTCACTGCCCAGCATACATTGAATATAGACAAAAATTCCTCCATAACTCCATCTCAGAATCTTCTGATAACCACAACATCGAAACTATATTGAATATCGACTGTATAGATAAAGTAAACAAAGTTTACTATTATATGATGGGAGTACACAAAGTGCATTCACAAAATTGTTGATCATAGCCCATGTTATATGAAGTTTGTTTGTTTGTTTTTTAGTTTGTTTTTAGTTTATGTTAAAAGTAATATTTTGTTTGTACATATACATATTTTTATTTTTTATAGTTCTATCATAGTAACAGGTTCATTTAACTATCATTAAGCAGTAATTGTTTTATGTTTTTAACTTTTATTGTTTTTCGTGCTTTGTAAAACCCATTATAAATGGAAAATATTGTAAAGTTTATTTATATTTAAATGATATGTAAATTTGTAAAACCATATTATTGTACAATAGCCAAGCTAGGTTCTATTTGTATGGGAAACCCCCCAAAAACAAATAAAAAATATCTATCTATCTACTATATACAAAATGAAATAAAAACATCTATATACAAAACTCTTGAAACCTTGCCAAGACACTTAAAATTATGTACAATGGTAAAATATAAATATACACTTTTAGCAAAAAATAAAAAGTACATTACATTCTTTTTAGCAGTAAACTCTGTGTTTCTGTTGAAAAAAAAAATAAAGTCGAATCTGATAGTAAGTATTTAAGTGATGAGCTATATATATATACATTATTATGAATAATATATAATTTTACATAAAAGGTTAGCGGATATCTGACGGTTTTTGGGACAGGAATCGGTATAGGAGGGTTTTGAATGTAGATAGGGATGAAGAATGACGAATTTTGACAGGAAGGGAATTCCAAAATTAACAGAGCGAGCAATAAAGAAGTTTTAGAACGAGGCAGATCTGTAAGAAGGATCAGGTTGGACTTTGAATGTAAACGATAACCTTCCTTGTTGATTTAAAGGTTCCAGTCTTTTCTAGATTGAAGAACAATGCCCTCTATTGACAACTTTGAGAACAAAACTCCTAAAAGAAAATTTTATAATGCCTATCATTGTTGTTTCTATAGTGTTCATGAGATCAGTGAGTTTCATATTTTCTTACTAACAGTTTTGCTAAGAATAAGTTGAACATTTATGTTATCTTATCTTTACGTTATCTTTATAGTTAAATCAAGATTTTAGAATTGTTCTGAGGTATGTCCATTACTGGAACCTGTTGCCTATCTTTTACTAGAACAGTCGAATTTTTGAGTATCCATCACTAGTTCAAAAAGTTTTTTTTTTTAAATGGTGATTATACATGCATAACTGAAGGAAAACTAAAAATATTAATGGTACGAATTAAACATAATAATTCGTTTTAAGTTTTTTTGATACGCTTATAAAGCTTAAACTGTCATCAAGAACTATTTTGCCAGACAAATCTTTATCTCTTCAACAATGAAAGATATGTTTATTAATTGCGAGGTATAAATTAATTCCTAATTAAGTTGTTTTTATTTACAAATCTTATCTTCTATTTTACGAAAAGCAGCGATTAAATATTTTAAAAACCATTGCATTATTTAAACAATAAAATTTATAACAGATATATCGAATCTAATTAAAGTTTTATTTGATCACTAATTTCTGTAGAAACTTAAAATGATTAGCTAGAATAAATATTAAAAGCTAAAAATAATACTCTAGTAAATTTTGAATAAACATTTTATCCTTTATTTCAGGTGGTTTACGGTATGATTTCTAGTAAAAGTAAAAAAGATAATTTATCGCAATGCCTCTTATCGTAATTACGGTCATTTATATCTTACGAAGGCGGTTTTATCTTCATGGTGATAACAGCTGCTGACTGTGATAAAAGTAGAATCATAATCCTGACCCAGGATAATAAAATATAAATACCAGGATTTGAATTATTCATTAAATCAGTTTATATGTCGGGAGTTTAAATTAAATACATATAAAATACATAATAATATATTAACCTAGGACTCCACCTGGACAAACATCTAACTTGGAATCCTCATACCAGACTGAAACAGCTCGACGTTTCCGATTACTTCACCACTTACTAGACAAACGCTCTAAACTTCCAATTAATTACATAAGACTCATATACATGACTATAATAAGGCCTATTTGGACTTACGGAATTGAGCTATGGGGCTCCATTTAACTATCGAATTCCTCTTGTATCCAATCTTACAATACAAAATCCTTTGTAAAATTCTCAATGCTCCCTACTTTGTTACAAATAAAACCATTCATAATGACCTTAATGTTTCTTATGTTTCAGATCTGGCCCAATCCAGATACCTATCCTTCCATAATAAACTTCCCAACCATCCGGACTCTATTGTTTCTAACCTCGTTTCCTCTTCTATTCCCGATAACCCTCCGAGGCGTCGGAAAAGAAGATGGCCTCCGGATCTTCTAATATAGAACTATAATTGGAATGCTAACAATGGGTAGTTTCTCTTCGTGTTGTATTTTTCATGTAATACAGTTGTAAATTTCAATAAATATGTTTAAAAAAAAAAAATGATTCTTTCCAAACAATTTTTATCTTTATATATTTCATATTAATGGAATTTTCCCTAAGATGTTCAGGGTATTAATGTTTAGACCCTTTCTAACTGACTATTGTAAAAACTACATCCATTTCAAGTTATTACATAAATATGAATATTTTCAATACATTTTGTAGATTAGTTACTTAATACCTATGTATAGATACCTGAATTGATATAGGAAGCAGTCACAATAGAACTGAAACTTGAGACTAAGGTTAGTAAAATAAAAGTCATAAGACGTGGCAATAACGGAAACACTAACTAAATCTAAATTGACCTAGGGCCAAAAGTTAAGTTGACTTGTCTTGACGTCATAAATCCCAAAATAAATGCTATTACATTTCATCTTGTCAAGTTGTTATAATCGTTCGTGGCGACCGTGAGAAGTATATAGCGTTATGTTCTATAATAACACATGAGGAAGTCGACAAAATTAATTATAAGATATTATGTATCAATATTATATTTAAATAATGAACAATCACATAAACAAAATCCGGAGTATCTATGTCAGCAGGGATGATATCAACTTCAAGTAGAAAATAAGTATTAATAAAAAAAACATAATAATAAAAGCTCTTTTTTCCTTTGTCAATACAATTAGAAAAACAGGTGCCGTAATCATCAATTGATGTTAGTTCAGATATAGGAAAAAAAGATATCGCCCATATAATGGCAGATTGCGAATTCTTTATCAATGAAATTATTTAAGATTGCTATGAGTCAAATGAAATATTTTAAATTACATAGTTTTGTAAAATAAGATCAACATTATAATTTTATTTCACAAACCATTTTCATAAATTATATAACAACAGCATAATATATAATTCGTTTCGGAAAATCTTAAATCACATTTTAAGATATTTTTAATTATCGAAGGAAGTTAGTCAACTGTTCTACATATCACCCTTTATTTTTTATTTGTTCAAAAAATTAATACTGGAAGTTATAAAACGATGAAGGATAAAATATAAAATAATAATTGCGTATGAAATTAAAGGGAAATATTTAAACAAGTGATGTCGGATCTCCAAAGCTACGAAAAAGTTAATATAGACATCCAAACCTTCATGGCCGCAGTGCATTCAAGCTGCTTAAAAAAAATTAATAAAAAGAATATATATATATATATATATATATATATATATATATATATATATATATATATATATATATATATATTATATATATATATATATATATATATATACACATTTTAATTGCCAGATGCAAGTAGACAATTTAAGTTATGTGTTTTTTTAATGTTAGGTTTAAGTTGAATTCAAAAGTCGATTCGACTGTTATGGCCTTTAGCGACGAAACGAGTCCCAAAACTATAACTATTACAAAAAAAAAAAAATTTACTTTAGATAACTACCAATTAAAAAAAAATTAGACAACCTTCAACATTTAAACATGGGTTATTCGCATTTTTTTTTTAAAATTAGTCTCCTGTAGATTACCCACTAGAATATCCACGAGCTTGCTTAGTAAACTTCAAGTCCGTATTAATTGAATTAAGGTTTGTCACGTAAAAGGTATGATTCGTTGTCAGCTTTGTAAAAAAGAAATATACTCCGAAGATAAAGTCCCGATTATTCACTCAAGATATGAAAGAATTAAACGGAATTACCAGTAAAATGCTATGAGAAAACATTTTCGCCGTTTTCAATTAAACATTTTTTAAAAAATAAATATATTAATAAATATAAACTTCAGCTTCACTTTATTTTAAATACAACATATGTACACACAGGCATAAGTGTCTCCTCCACTGTACCAGCCTAATCATTTCTAAACATTATTTTCAGCAGAAATACTAACAATAAATTACAACAAAACGTTCTGATAAGATGAAATTATTTTATTCGTTTATTTTTTGCAACAGTATATAGGAAATTTATAACTTATCACAATATCTTTCAATGGAATCACCAAAAAAATATTAAATATTTTATTAATTAAGCCAGAAAAAAAAATTATTCCGTAAAATACAAACTTTAAAAGACACCAATATACTTCGATATCTGGAATAATAATAGCTAGTGTTAGATTTTAGCTTTTTCGAGTTGCTATTTTTATTCTTTTTAAATAAAATATAAGTTTAATACATTTTTTTGGTAGGGAATGTACCAACTAATAGAATAATATAAAAAACATAAATAATAACATGGTATTAAACAACAAAACTTGATGGATTTTTTAAATGACGTTGAACGAAATTAAAATAAATCAATTTCACATTAAATGAAAAAGATGATGAAAGGATGAATCTAGAACCAACCATTAAATTATATATATATATTTTTTTATTTGTATTTTTTACAGTGAATGAGACCTACAACTAACTTCCCAACCATTTTTTATTTTAACAGCCCAACATAAAAAACAAAATTTAAAAATCCTAAATTGATAGTAAAAAAATCGATCATTTTTTGAACTTTTTTTTTTGTCTTCACAGGCGAACTATTCGCCATATATCAGGCCTTGTTATTACTAACAGAAAAAAACATAAACAATGGCCTTATAGTTACAGACTCTTTAAGCTCATTAATGGCCATTGCCGAAGGGAAAGCCGACAATGCCATTTCCAGGAAAATCAAAAACTGCCTCTGGGAAATGAAGGAGTCGCCGGACAGAGACATCGTCCTCGCATGGGTACCCTCAAATTGTGGCATATCTGGGAACGAAGCTGCAGTCAGAGCTGCGGACCTGGCAAGAAGAAAAACTAATGGAACCACAATGATCAATTTAACGACTACTGCTGACTGGAGATTGAAATGCAAAAAAATGCTAAATGAAAAATGGCAATTCAAGTGGAACCAATCTACGAATAAATTGCAAGAAATTAAAAAAGATACCAAACCATGGACGATCTCTTTCAGAAAGATCAGAAAATAATTATAAAGAAATAATTTTAACTCGGCTTGGAATTGGACATGCAGCCTTTACCCATGGCTACCTAATGAGAGGCCTGGAACCACCATTTTCTAAAACACATGACACACTGAAACACATAGTAACAACTTGCAGACTATACTCTGACACCCGAACAAAACATAATATACCTTCCAACATATCTGACGCACTTTCAGATGACGAAGAAAAGATACAAAAAGTATTTGAATTTATAAAAGATATTAAGTTTGTCCACCTAATTTGATTACATCTAAAGCCGCTAATGACCTGCTCGGGTAGATGCGGAATGTAACGATAAATAAAAAATAAACTTTTTCTGTAATGTTACAATAATGATACATAATCTTTAAAAAAAGAAATGTTACCAGTGTTCAAAGATGTTAAGACATATTATTAGTGACGTGCAGAAAAGCTCAGGTAGCTTTGTGGAGGAAACCTAGTCCTATCAAATCCACGAGGTATTATCCTTACTCCTCCAGAACCCAACACCAACAACAAGAAGTGATATAAATAAATTTACTTAATTCACTGGAACCAGGATGATCGTCCAGAGGGTCCGATGACACCATAACATGGACTCAACACTAGCCATGGCACACACTATCACTACATGTTCCGACAGACGAACACCAGCACAGACTGATATCTGAACTATATCGGGTTATTTTTCTGTTTACCTAGAATTCAAGAGGTTCTTCAAGTGTGTACTCTTTAAACAGCAAATGGCAGAGTAAACAAAATTAATTACTCTATATCGATATATACAAAGTTATTATCTATACTGTATATCATACGGTGGTACAGACCCGATTTTTTCCGACTCAGAAGAGCGATGGATTCTGATAAAGGAGGTATCAAATGAAAGGAAATATCTTATTACAATTAAAAATTCATTGGAAAAATCTAAGCTGTGTGCTTTAGAACACACGATAGAAGGTGAAACATAAAAAGGCGAGATTAATAATATGAAATATAACTTATAAATAATAACTGATTATAAAGAGGATAAAATGCTGAACATTTCCCTCAGAGACAGTATCCAGGTCCGATTTTTAGTTTCTGAGATATTTTAATCCAAATGCAAAAATTAGTCGAGTCGAACCGACCTTACTCGAATGAGCGTTACATAGCCGAGCGCAAGAGCTCAGACAAATAATTAAAATAAAACTCGTCATCATTTGGTTTTGGATACTATTTTTTCCTTTTCGCCTCTCTAACACAGCGTATCGTTAAGATAAAATTTTGAATAGTAGCTCATTACAAAGAAGATGAAATGACGAAAATTTTCCTCGCTAACAATTTGCAGGTACGATTTTTTTTTTTGGAGAGATTTTAATCTGTATCTAAAAACATTACAAATAGTCGACTTCAGCCGATTTTACCCGAGCGTTACACTTTGGAAATTTGACGGGCTCAATCTAATTGACTGTCCACAAAAAAAGTGCGAAACGCGACTAAAGAAGTTTTCACTTCCAAAATTCTGAAAACAAAACTACTAACGCACAAAGAGTATATATTTAAGTTACTAGCAAGAGGTTTTTAATTAATAAATTAAAAAGATAAATACGTTAAATGCTCAACAGAATAGTTGATTAGCCAATACATACAAAATGTCTAATAACCTTGGCGATATATGTAAGATAGAAACAATTTTTTTTTTTTTTCTTAAACATATTTACACGTGTATAAAAGAAATACATTTAGTAAATTTGGACATATGGATATAATGACGTGAAAACACTTGTTGAGAAACTACCCAATGGTAACACTCTACATTAGGAGATCACGGGGCCATCTTCTTTTCAGACGCCTCGGAGGGTTATCAGAAATTGAAGAGGAAGCAAGGTTAGAAATGAGAGGGTTGGAATGAATCTGGAGTTTATTATGGAAGGATAGGTATCTGGATTGGGCCAGATCTGAAACATAAGAAACATTAAGATGGTTTTATTTGTAACAAAGTAGGGACCATGTAGGATTTTACGAATGATCTCCATAGCTCAATTCCGTAAGTCCAAATAGGCCTTATTATAGTCATGTATATGAGTATTATGTAATTAATTGGAAGTTTAGAGAGTTTGTCTAGTAAGTGCTGAAGTAATCGGAAACGTCGAGCCGTTTCTTGTCGTTTCAGTCTGGTATGAGAGGAACAATTTTAATACTTTTTTTTTCTCCAGTAAATAAAATTTGTATTAAAAAACAACAAAAAAAATAAAATAAAATATATAGGACCTGCATACAAATATTAGAGGCACAATAGCTCTGAAACTACTTCAAATAAAATTTGAAAACAATTATGAAAAAAAAATTTTATATATATATATATAACGTCAGACACACCTTTAAGAATACCCGATTGTTTCTGCTTCTTGGAAACAAGCCAAGCGCATAAAAAGTAAATATGTAACAGAAACTATATTAGGAACATTTACAGTTATTGTAGTGTAACAATCTTGGCAATAGGTTCCAGCTGTGGTTAAATCTAACAGCCCCGATCCTATTTATAACCTCAGTCTCTCAGACTTTGCGAAGATACCTAATAATAAGGCTGGAATTGTCTAGCGCTTCAGAAGGGAACTGAAAGGTGAGAAAACTATAAATATAGCAAAAGGAACTAAATAGGATACGGAGAGAAAAAAAAAAAAACTATTTTGAATAAATAAAAAAAAAATTACTAAACAAAATACTGCATGATACGTTCTTATAATCAGTAATCTCATATGAAATTAATTTTTGACTATAACGACATGACTGTTAGAAGTTGGAAAGTTTTCGAGTCAACCAACTATATAAACGATGATAACAAATTAGTTCAAACCATAAAAATGATTTAAAATTTATTTAAAAAAGGACTCCTGTCAACCACTTTGATTGAAGAGACATTGCTTTTCTTCTCTTGATTAAAATATAACAAGTATTGACAACTTTGAATAAATTAGACTGCAAAATTCACATAATAACGTCTCTGTATATCAGATTTTGCAATTATCGAAGAAATTCTATATATGTACATCAATTGCATCGACTTATATTCTAAAATTCACATTATAAGGTTTCTGCCATTCTATTTTAGCTATCATCGTACAAATACTTAACACCAAAACAACCAAATTCAAACTTAGAAACAAACAAACACCAACAATGTATGAGAACGATATATATTTCTAAGCAATCACTGTTTCAGCTGATAAGGATAATTAGATTGGTTAAAGTGCGAAAGTTCACTGATAGTTGACTACACGTATAAGTTATGTGAGGATAGTTGTAACTAACGCGGTAAATTCCGTTCGCTGTCAATCAAAAATAAATACTGCAAATGTTCAAGACTGAAAACGAACATACAGTTTTCTTGAATTATTGAAGGAAGTTAGTCGACTCTTCTACATAACATGGGTGATAAATATTCAGGACGCAATCATTATAAGATTTTTATAAGTACCGACATTTCAACCCAAACATGTGGGTCATCATCAGGGCGTGATTCGAGCACTGAAGATATTCAAGTACCATTTGAATAGCTACAGAGTACTTGAATATTTTCAGTGCCCTGATGATGGCCCACATGTTTGGGTTGAAACGTCGGCACTAATAAAAACCTTATAATAACAGCGTCCTGAATATTTATCACCCATAAAGTTTTCTCGTTTTTCAGAACTAGCGTGTATAACTTGTAAAGTGTATTGCAATGTATTTTCTACGCTCTAAAAAATATTAATTTAGCCCCCATAGATAATTATAAGCAGTCTCGTTACCTCATTTACTTACGAAATGTTCAATCGATACATTAACGTGTTTTACCGCCCATATTAAAGATAAGAAGAAGTGTCCTTGCAATCAAATTGGCTGAATGGGATCCTTATTCATTGAGTTTAATAAAAGTATTCTTTAATGAAGGAACGTTCAAATGGAGTTAAAGGAACGAATATGCATTAGAAACCTTAGAAAACTGATCATATTGCTTGTAAAATAAATTTATTGTTTACTTAAAGGGAGAATATAGAGAAAGGAGGTTGCTCGATTTGCAACAAAAGTTGACAAAATGCAATTCAGCGTATGACAGAATCATTATATTGCATTCTGCTTAATCATATACCATTTATATGGAAGCTGATATTGTAGGTATTATTTCTGATGGATGCATGTAAGATGTTTATTATATATATTTTTAATATGATTAAATAAACGGTAAAAAATTAACTGTTAATGAAATGTGCAAAATGATTAAGTTAAGGACTGAAAAAACGATAGCAATCATATGTATCTAACCCACAATAACACTTCAAAAATTAAAGTTAGATATTTGGAGAACAAAACAGCAACATATAACAAAGCCTTACCAAGGCACCATGGAGACTGCAGAGACACTGCACACCGAACCTGGCGTCGTAGATGATGCGGAAGATTTGAATCAGATGGAAGATAAGGACGCGATGAATCCCAAGTCCCATCGGTTCTAACTTCCTTCATATCGCCGGGGAGGGAATCAACGTCTGCTTTAACCCATCAATCATCTTAATCAGATTAGAACACAATGGAATGACAAATGGAATAGGAAATAGCTGAAGGATCCGAAATACAAGAGCTCTTTCCCCCCTCCTTCTCCTCTAAGCTCATGCTGAAATATGATACCAACACAAAAATAATAAAAAGAAGAAAGAGAACAGGATAATGATTCAGCACCTGGAAACATAAGTGAATGTGTCATCAAACGAATGAGGGATGAGAATCGATACTTTAATTGGTCACATTATAAACACGCTAAATTAGGGCCTGTCAGTGTATATTTTAAATTGGTTTTAAGCGTGGGATTGTAAACTGGAGAAACTTATTACTTAATCCAAAAAATACAAAAGTAACCAATACCGGGCCACTTACTGGCAAACTGAAACCTAGTCATCATAAACAAAATTTTAGACAACGCGAACATCTATATTTTCCATTTTAATTGAAATATCGAACAAATATTTAAAAAAAAAAAAACACAAAAATCAAGAAATTCTTTATCTTTAGTACACATTTTTTAAAACTTATTGACTATTTTAGCTGTAATTAAAAAATATTTAAAATAAAAAAAGTTCATTGGGGTTAGGAGAAAAAAAAAGTGTGTGATTAAAAAAAAAAGGAATTAAAATTGTACATTAAACATTTCCTTTTGTTTTAAATAATAGTATAATATCTCTCTTATCCTTCATCCACAAAAAAAAAAAAAAATAAAATAAAATAAGGAACTGAGAATATTATTCACTCAAATATTTAGAAAGTAATTAAGATAATGTACCAGTAATAGACCCATTTAAAGAAATGTTCAACGTCAATGAAAACAGCAACTTTAGTTCTGACAGTGGATTTTTGCAAATGGGCTTAATTTACAGCAAATTTAGTCTTTAACCAATTTCATTTTTTCTATACAATCGATTAATTTATTATTCATGAAAAGCTTAAGAAATTCTGACAGCTTATTTTGCAGCAGTAATAGACACCCGGGTTTTGAAGTCAACTAATTTTTTTTTATATAATTAAAAAAAATCCAACATAAATTCTCCACAGTTTTAAACAAGGAAATAGCAAACTACAGACGAATAAATCAAAATTTCAGGACAAGTGATAAGGAAACCCCCCAGAAACGAAGATTTTCAGCCTTGCTCCATAAAAAATAAACTTAAGATATTAATCAATCGGCTACTGTGCGATGATACCACTTGAGGTTCAGGCATTCCTCTCTTAAGTGTTTATTTTGGGCGTATAAAACGTATTATCCATTAATGAGTTCAAAACTGTGTATTAAATCATCGGGATCAAAAAAGATCCTGTACTTCCGACCTCTATCCTCTTCCTCACCGAGCTGCTGGCATTTGACAAATCCCTTGTAATCCAAACTGTTTCCCTCTGGAATTCTTTAGCTCCTAATCGTACAATCAGTTTTCTATATCAAACCTTTCTTCTTTAAACATCTATTCCTTTCCAAATCAGACTTATCATGAAATGTATCAAAGAGAACTAACTCTTCCTGTTTACTTATGTTATTCTAGTTTCAAATGTTTGTTTTATACATATAAAACGCTTTCTCTTTCTATCTGTATTTTTACTTCTAATTGACAATTAACCATTAAACCCTTAATTTAAGTATGGCCACACTGACATTTACTCTGCACTTATAATTTATTTTAAAGAGACAGCAATCCCAGAATAATAATACAAATATTTAAATATTTTATTACTCATACAGAGTCTATTACTGGTACATTTATCATACCTCCTTTCATTACTCTAGAAAAGACAATAGTTGTAGAAGCCATGTGATCACTAATACGCGAAGATAATAAATTTGGAATGAAATAATAGGAAAGTAATCTCGCAAATGTCACTAGATGATTCCTAGAGGTAAATATTGGGCATTCGATAAAGTACATTTCATCAGCACATAGAAAATAAAATTTTACAACCAATAAGATAAAAATCACAGATTTTTGGTCCCATAGGAAGTTTCAAGAAAGCAATGAATTCACATACTACAATACAGAGATAAGGATTTCTCATATAAAATCCTTTCAATCATTCATCCTTCCTGAAAATCCTTTTATTCATTTTATATTCACAAGACTGAAAACATCTATTAGAACGTAGATATGTTACCTTATCGGAAGCTGCCAGAACGAGAACTGTTGATGGATGATGTGCCCAATCACAGTGGATGTTACACCACGAGCAGACTATTACCAACTACAGGAATGTGAGCCATTGTCAACCCGAGGCCTGTTAGAGTAGTTTAAAGAGCGACCATGGGGTAATGCTATAATGCACAGCTGGTTCAGCTCCTCTATCGAATTCTTTCCATTGGTTATCCGTCGGTACCAGAAGGTTCAGTAGCCATAAAAATTAATTATAAATAAATTTATAAATTATAAATAAATAAATTTATAAATTAATAATACTTAGTTCGCGCCTCTTGTCCCGAAACTTAAAAATTAAAATCTATAAAACAATTATCTTGCCTACAGTTCTTTATAAATGCGAACTTTGCCACTAACATTAAAAGATGATCAGCGTCTTAAGGTTTTTGAAAATAAAGTATTGCGTAGAATATTCGGACCGAAGAAGGATGAGTTAACCGGAGAATTCAGACGGTTACACAACGCCGAATTGCGTGAACTGTATCCGGGTAATATAATTGAGGTAATTTCATCGCGGCGAATCAAATAAACGCGGCTTGTAAAGTTGTTGGGCTTAGTAACGTGAGAATTCCTAAAAGGTTAATATTTGCTGTGCGGAATGATAAGCGTCCGAGGGGTAGACCGAAGCGAAGGAGGGAAGATTGCATTAAAGCCGATCTGAAGGGACTGGGTTTGGACGGCGAACGGTGGAGGGAGGTGTGTAATAAGCGATTGGTGGTGTCGGCATCGAACCTTCGGGTTCGCTAAGCCTTTTATTATTATTATTATAAGAGAACAGCCAGAATGCATGGACTAATTAAGTCCCTTTTGTCTTTTAATGCTATTAGCTTCCTTCCTAGCGAAGGTAGGTAAAAGTTCAAATTATATACACTACTTTAACTTACGGTCAAATTATATACACTACTTTATCTTATTAATACTCTTATATTTCATAGCTCGTTGGAGAAAATTTCTTAAAATATTTTTTCCTTACGAAACAATCGTATTTACCGATGACTCATCTGACTGCGCATTAAAGCTTTCATTATGGATATGTTACTAAGATTTAGTTATTAACAGAAGAAACATGTATAAAGCTAAAATCAAAATAATCGCGATCGCAAATATATCATAAATATTATTTTTCTTAGAGGGTCTCGAAGACATTTTCATTTAAACGCAGAGAAGAAGTATAAGTAATAACAAGTAATAAAGTTAGTTTATAGAAAAAATATTCGGGTCACAGTGAAACATGTTTATGAATAATTTTATTTGTGACATAATGAGAAGCATTAAAGATTTTGGAAAATTGAGACCATCCATGGTTTCGTGAAGCCCCAATGTGGCTGAATATTGCCTCATAAATGAACTCTTTGTAAGTTAAAAGAACGGAGTTTTTTTTCTGGTAAATGTGTAATGTAACGTAGATAGTAGATTATGATTAAAGACAACTATGACAGGACGTTGTACGAAAGATATATTTCGCTAGATTTAAAAAAAAAAGTTTTATTTCAAATTTAAATAGGCTGAAAAATTAATCCTGTATTTGAAGATATTTTGCATCAGCTTCAGTAGGTTCTGCGAAATGTTTAGACCGAGCAGAAATATTTGACTTTTTTGTTAGCAACATAATTAGGGCTACAGGACCAAATCCATTAACTCATATTTTATTAATAAATTAGAAAAGGTCAGGAAAGTATCTTCATTTTATTTATGTAGCAATAGAAATTTCAAATTTCCATCATAGAATTTTTAAAGATTTATATTACGTAAAAATCAAAATGTTTTTTCGATGGGAGAAAAAAGGAAGGAATATGTTAACTTTGTTGAATCATCGACTTTCAGCGGTTAACCAATAAATTGCGGTTTTGTTCAGATACTCTGGAAAAGTCTGAGTTGTTTTTATTTATTTAATATTTTTCACGATCCCATTTCTTTTAATTACTAATTTCTGGTATACATAAGCAGGTATAGTTACAAAAAATAACCATGATCAAATTACAATTAGGAATTGAACGTTTTAAATACATTTACAGAAAAACATGATTGTAAAATTTGAGAAAATAATATGTTTTGATAATAAAATAAAAATTTACTTGATTTCCACAGCAGGCGCCGAAAAGATTGTCTAGGTTTATCGTTATATAGGTTATATAGCAGATAACGTAAATGATTCGGTAGTATAACTGAAGTTTTCAAATTCTCCGTTATCTTCTACCTTTTCAAAGAAGTTAAACCCAGTTATCAAGGAGCTAAGTAGTTCTTCTAAACTTAGTCCCATTGGTTAGAAATAATACAGTAACCTTAATATATCATGGACAATAGAATGTCAAAAAATCGGTAATTATTTTGTATTAAAAAAACTAAACAATTATTTCTTTGTGAATAGAGACTTAGAACCACATCTGCTTTAAAACCATTTTGTCATTAACAGAAACTAACACTTATTTTGAAACGATCTGAAAACCACAGCCTCTAAACGTCCTTTGATAAATTAAATAGGCAGTTATAACATTGGTTGTTGGTTATTTTAGCTGGATTATTATGGAATTAACTTTTATTTATTTCACTTTTTTATGATTATTTTTTCAATAGGTTTTTAACATTTGTCCTATAGCCTTCGCTTAAAAACATGCTCTATATATTTCATTAATGTATAGCGATGTTTAAAATTCATTAACTAAATCAAATTTGCTTGATTAAAATGATTATAATATAAGGCTTGATTATAACATTCGTAGTCATGAGTAAAATCATTGAGTAATGTAAATTAATTATATCTGTTCTCTTTTATCTTCTATTCACATACTTATTTTTATTTTCATTTATATTTTTAAGGCGATGTTTAAGCAGATTTGGTTATAGTTATTCTCTCATTTAATTTTTTAGTACCTGTATCTCTTTTATTCTTTATATAACAGTCACTTAATTCGTCTATAACATTTTCTTTTATTATTTATCTATTTTATTTTTGCCTTTTTATTATCTTATTTAATTTTACTCCTGCTACTAAACGATTTCCTATTTATTATCGATGACATAAATACAGTCGTACAGACTATTATATATACAAAAATTATCTATTATCAATTCATATTGATAATATAAAATCTTTTTTTATAGATACGAGTACATTTATTACTTCTGGATACATAAGTTGTTTTCCTCCATTAGATACAGCACTGAAATTATAGAAATAGAAAATCATTCTTTTTGCATTATAGAGAGGCAAATCATTTTTGGTTAGGTTTTTTTTTCCTCTCACACATTTTTGAATGTAATATTTTTGCATTAAGATTGATATTTTCCTTCCTTAGGAGAAGGATTATCATCATATAAATGCTGAATGATTCTGACCACAATTCAGTTATGTTACTCCTTAAAAATAAAGCATGTAAGCCCTTAAACTAATAAGCATTTCCTACAGATTCGAAACCCGCTCCTTCAACCCGGCTCAAGTCAACCTTGGCACACATCAGGAAGATATATTATTTTTGTGATAGGCCTCCTCCCCTCCCCCCCCCTGGTGGAAATTCGCCAAATGGGACAGGTGCACCAAACATCAAGAATTTCGAAAAAAAAAAAACAACTAATTTCGCTCTTAGGGCGATTCAAATTTGTCATTTTTAAAAATAACGTCCTCGGTGGTAAACCTTATCTCTTGCCGTTATCTCGCAACTAGAAATAATTATTCTTTATCTTTTCCTAGAACGCGCTCTATCTGGCATAGTGGTCTGTCTATTAATAAAAAAAAAATTAAAACAGTACCTTTCGTAATTCAGTACTAAGAATATTAAATATATGTATTAATTTAGGCATTATACTTTCTAGTAACCAAAAGAGCTATTAATAAGAGAAAAATGTACTGAATTCAAATTATTTTCGGATTTCATTAAGTAGTTTTGATGGTCATTATGAAATGAAATAAAAAATTTCTTTATTATCCTGGGATCACAAATTTTCATAAAAGAAATTGAATATAAAACATTAATATAATATTACCATTAATATAGATAAATAATTGAGTGAAAATAAAGCGTAACGGAAAAGAAAATCTATACAGTAAATAAATGAATAATACATTTAAAAAAAATCAAAATAATAATAATAAATATATGAAAATGGCATCAGAATGAACTCTGGAAAACATTTGAAATATAGCAGAAAGTAATTTAATTTAAATAATATTAATTAGACTGGTCGAGGAAAAGGTGGTTAATGGGGATAGATTCAAAAGAGGAAACCATTGAAGCATGACGAATGTTAAGCTCCAGTTCCAGAAGGAAGTATTCGGTTTTAGAAGGGTTTGTGAAAAGTCGCAGCTCGGTAGGGAGGAAGGTAGAGTCAGAAGTACGAGATCAGGTTGGTCGGGATTTGACAGATGATTTAAATTGCAGGCTCTGTAGTATGTAGGATGAGCGTTGATTCTGATAACCATTTATAGGAAGGACGCAAAGATACATCAGACATCTTAGCGTAGAACCACTTCAGCTGTACATAATACAGTGTGGATTAGAGTATTTCTCGCGACCCCGAAAACAAATCAACTATATAAGCCCTTTAAGTACTGCTTCAAGTTCAATTATAAGCAAACGACATTACCTGTTTTGTGTTTTGAAAGAAATTTTATAACATAAAATATTGTATTTTTTCTAAAAAGTATTTGTTAGAAAAAATTGGTATTTCTGGTATTTTATGTTTAAAATTAGGGTATTATCCCAGGACTTCTCCCTCCTGGTTCATCATGACATATTTACAGAATTTTCAATACTAAAGAATTCGGTAAGGCCTACGTTGGAGACCCGAAACCAGAAGGACAGAAAGAATAAACAAAGATATCAGAAAGCAACATGCAGCAGATAGGAAAACAAAACCGCGAGATAAACAGATGTAGAACAGGTTGCTTCAGAAGGCACGTTAAGGTTTTCCAAGGTCTGCTAAGCTTATAGTAAAACATAATATAATAATAAACAAACATATTATATATTTCAAAAAAACATAAGAAGTAAACTGTAGGGTTTTAAATCGATAATTAAAAAAATCAAAATCAAAACTTTTATCTGGAATTTTTAAAAATTATTTGATGATATTTATTAAGAGCAATTTTTATTTTTGGTCCTAAGTAATAAAAATCATATCCTTATTTTTAACAAAATTTTTACAATCAACAACAATAATAATTCTTGAGTAATACTTTTATAAATCAGAAATATAATTAAGGTGGAGAATATTGTTGTCAACAATTAGCAACGAAATATAATATTAAACAATTTGTACATTAATATTAATAGTAATGTGAACATACATATTAATATTTAATCATTATTATTTATATAAAACCGAATCACTCAGTGAATGATCATTATTTTTAACCGAATAAATAAAAAATCGAATTAAATTTTTATTTATAAAACAAGCACGATTTTTAAATTAAAAATCAAATATAATAATTATTACATGATTTTGTGAAAAAATAATATAGATTTCAAACACTGGTAAAATTTATATATATTTCAAGTATTCAGATAATTCATTTTTTTTTTAATACTGAAATTTAATTAATTAATTTTTTTTAATTTTCTGATAATTGTTATTGGAACTAAGTGAGCTGTTTAGAATATTCCAGCAAGACAAAAGGCAGTTGACTTTGGAATTTCCAGAAAAGCCCATTTATTGAAATTATTATTTTTATATCTATATCTGTATCCTTTTATTATTTTTATATTGTTGGGTAGTGAATAAATGGGATATAGTTAACATTTATATTAACAATATGAGTGATATATCTATTAAATACACGTAATATATCTGTGAATATTTATTTTATTAATTTTGTAATACCACTATCGTTTGGACTTCAAATGTTTTATCAAACAATATTATTTCTTATGATGATGATTAACATATTGACAAAGATAAAATGAACCACTACAATTCTCATGATAATAAAATAAAAAATAATATTTTTTAACGTAATTTAATAATATTTGATTAACTGCAAATTTAGATAGTGGTAACAGAGAATATAATATAGAATAGAGTATAGGGAGAAGACGAACCCTTGTGCAACCCCTAGCAATTACAATAATCAGGAGGGGGCCCCACACCCGATGACATATTCACGGCCGTCCCTTCTCGGCCTCTCTCGCCCCCGCCGATCGATACTTGGCTGTCTGCTTTCGTTCCGACCGTCACAATCTATATCTGTATCCTTTTATTCTCAGAAATAGCCTAACATTAGTTCAGTCAGCTATTTCCTTAGTGATGAAAAAAAAAATAGATTTCGATAAGGCCTCTGATACTGTGTTTCAAAACAAAACTCCTCAAATAACCAACGATAATAATATTAATAAAGAGAACAGTATCTAAAAAGAATATAAAATCGCCATGTTTGGAACAATTATAGATGCATCGAACAGAAAAAATAGTCGACGGAAAATCTTTGGCACGTCCCTAGATATATTGAAAAAGTATTCTTAACAAAAATAATCTATGAACATAGAATACTACGTGTGGTCCCTTGATATCTTGAAGTATTCCTGACAAAAAAAAAAAGCAACAAAAAAAATCTATGAACATAGAATACGTGTACATCTAAGATTATTAAAAAAATATTACTGACTGAACTAGAAAGAAAAAACTTGGTGTGAATGACGAAAGCGTGAGCAAATAACCAGAGATGTCGAAAAAATATATTTCGATAAGGCCTCTGATACTGCGTTTCAAAACAAAACTCCTCAAATAACCAAGGATAATAATATTAAAGCGTTATTAATATTAATTAGGGGAACAGTGTCTAACAAGAATATAAAATCGTCATTTTTGGAACAATTATGGATGTATCAAACAGAAAATATAGTCGACAGAAAATCTTTGGCACGTCCCTTGATATCTTGAAAAAGTATTCTTAACAAAAATAGATGTTTGCATATAAGAGTATTCAAAAAATATTCATGACTGAACTAGAAAGAAAGATCTTGGTGTGAATGATGAAAGCGCGAACAAATAACCATAGATGTCGAGTCCTAATACCGCTGAAGTATATGAATCCTTTAATTTTCGAACCGACTTATAGTAGGAAGATGGACTCATGTTGATCAAGCAGCGAATAAGCTGATAAGAACATCATGTGAAAATGGAGAGGTTCATGAAGAAATGAATCACTAATTCCGTGGATGTGCAGATGATAGCTATCCTTGGAAGTAAATAAGTAAGCAAATAAATTATTTAACAAAAATAAATTAATTAAAATCCGAATTTGATATTACTTATATATCATTTGTGGTTAGTATATGGTAAAAGATTTTTTTGTTAAATTACATTTTACCATTCTGCAAACTAAATCCGGGTATACGTTTACATACACGATACAAAATTATAATTTCTGCTATTTAAATGAGAAAAACAAATAATAAAAAAAAAAAAAAAAAAAAGCCTGTGTAGTTAAAATCAGATCAGCGATAAATGACTAACAAATTCAATATGCTGACATCAGTCCATCAGCACAAATTTAACACTATCCAGCGAGAAGCTCAACTAACACGGAAGATAAATTATAAATTTAAAGTCATTGAATTTAAATAACAAAATACAGTGAATCCGTTCGTTGTTGTTTCGCCATATTTAGAAAACTAATTTAATTTTTGTTATAATATAACTCGAGACTTTCAAATTAGTCTAGAGAAAAAAAGTGATCATTAAATGTTTACAGTAAGTATAGACATGAAAATGTATTTAACTGAATTAATTTCGTCATTTAGACATATTACTTCCCTAACTATACTAGATAAGAAAAGTATTGCGATCGGGTAAAAATTCCGCTGTTTTCGACAGATCTATACGTTTTAGAGCCTCCTGAGTTCGAAAAACGCATTTTTAGCCATTGGTCTGTCAGTCAATCTGTCTGAGCCAAAATTTTCTCGGGAACTAGTGAGCCGATTTTGTTGCTTCTTTTTTTTATTTTTTAAGGTTTTGACTACTGATGCATGTGACAAAAATGGGGTGTTCCATGCGCAATAAATGAAAACATATTTATCTATAGACTGTAGCGTGAAAACGGCTCTAACGATTTTGATGAAACTTTTCTATAATGTTCTAATAATTGTCCTTTCAATTTTCGTACATGTACTAAATTCCCGAGATTATTCAGGTAAAAAAGTTATAAAGAAAAGAAAAACGTTTTGGGGCCTAACTCGCTCATGTATATATTCTATAGTAAAAATTATAATAAAACTTTTGAAAGGTAATTAAATTTCCATCAAAATAAAAACAAACATCATCGGAATCGAACCAGTATTAGCGATGATACAGCCTATTTTTACAGTCTAGTTTCTGCACATTTTTTTAATTTATTACTTTCCCACCTATACTAGTAAACGTTGAATACCAATTAAATTTCCAATATAAGATTACATCTTGGTGTCAGAAAGGTTTTTGACCAGCAATATTAGAGGGTATTGAAAATTTCACACTGATCTAACTTAAGCCGGTTTAAATTGTTTTAGCTTATCAAATAAATCTTACTCAAATCT
Source organism: Nezara viridula (assembly GCA_928085145.1). Classification (NCBI taxonomy): domain Eukaryota; kingdom Metazoa; phylum Arthropoda; class Insecta; order Hemiptera; family Pentatomidae; genus Nezara; species Nezara viridula. The sequence continues at coordinate 81,647,000 of OV725082.1, forward strand.
TTTCTTTAATCAATTTTCAGGAAAATAAATCTAATTCAATTTTTTTTTCTCTTTATGGACATGTGTAAGGATATAAATACTTTTCTGAAATAGGTAGAAAAGTCGTGTGAGTGGACACACTAGATTTTTTGAAATTGAAGCCAGGCAATTTATAGGTTCCAAAATAAAGAATTAAATAACATAAATCTATTAATTAAATGTGAAAAATATTAAACCATGATAGATTTATTTCTTTTTCAATATAAAAAATGGATTCGTGAATATGAACGATATCTTAACGTTTATTATCCACTAAATCATTACTTTTTATAATAAAATATTTTTTAAACTATTATTCATCAACATAAATTAATATTTATCAATATAAAATGGTAAGTAGTCCATATAATATGAAGTGATAACGCAGTTATCAATATTTATGATTCATAAAACCACAGGCTCGTTTTAAGATTCTTTGAATCCCTAACCAACTATAAATTCACATTAATTTATTCAAAACGTTCCGATTATGACTACTGTATTAAATTTTAATTATAATAACAAATACATTTTATGATAATAACTTTTCGGTCATTAAAAATTATCCTTGAAAACAGGAGGGAAATGGTAGTAAAACATATTAAATCTATGTATTACCAATAAACAATTTGAAGAAAAAAAATTAATAAACAATGTATAAATCATATGTCAAATAAAAATCAATAAAAGAGTAATAAAGAATGAACTAATAATTTAGGAGCAACTTGACAAATATTTTGAATCTCAATGTTTTAATTATATAAAAAAACAGAAATATTATTTTACATAATTAATACTTTAAAAATTAAATGACTGTTAAATCAAATACTAATTTTTGAAACAAACTAAATCACAAAAAAAAGAATAAAATAAAATCCACATACTCTATATCCTCTCTAAATGGTAATTAACTCAGCATGTTCCAAATTGGTCTCTTACCTGAAAGAAAAAAAAAATTATTTTATATATATTTATATGTATATTAAGAAAATAATAATATAATAGGGGAAAAAACTAAATTAATAATAAATAAAATAATTTTGCTTAAATATATTAAATTAAAATAAAAGTATTAATATCTTGGTATATAATGACAAAAATGTACATATGTTATATCTTTCAGAAAAAAATCCTCAACACTATAACCAAAGGCATCAGAGATCAGAGTATTATCCCATGGAGAAAAAAGCCCAATAAAGAACTGCTCACAGAAACTGGTCAATCAATATTTCCTGATATGAAGAAGAGGACGTTAAGATGGGCTTTTATTTTATATATATGTTTTTGTTTTATAGCCTTGAGATTTTATGCAATATCCTATTTTGCAATGTATATTTTAATAGTAGCCAAGAGACCACGTGCAGGACCAAAAAACAGATGGTAAATACATATAGGAAAAAAAAATTACTTATAGATATTCCATTAACATAAATGTATTAATACGTTGGTATACAAAGACACAAATTCATCAGTATTATCGTATATCATAAATAACAAATAAAATAAAATTTATTTTGACAAATATAACTTTTGGATCTTACTCTAAAGCGGTTACGAATATGTAATATACAGTGAGAGAAAAAAAAATTTTAATCCTTAGCTTTAGTTCTTTTTAATCTTGTTTCATTTTAGACAGAGTAAAAATACATTAATAACGAGGCAAACCAATTAAAATTGGAAAAAAATTCATAAGTGAGAGGGAAGCGAAGGTTGTGAAAAATAATCAATTAAAGCATTTCCGAGCAAAGTGATCCAAGTGGGAAAAAATAAAACAAATTTACAGCAAAAACAAAACAAAAAAACTGTTCTCTATTCAAATCAAGGTTTTGGCAAATCTTTAATAAAAAATGTATAAAAAAATAAATTATATGAAATAGATGTTTACGAAAAACTCGAATATTATACATAATATAATGTCATGAAAATACAAATATCAATATTAATATCATTAGAGGAAAATGGGCTGTGGTTTTTTGCTCCAGTATGATTTACCGTCCCTTTTGAGCAAGTAATTTTATAATGGACTTGAATCTAAATGCATTGCAATTTCGATTGTCTTTATATCATTGTGCATGGAGAAAAAAAACAATTTCGAATTTGCCGGCATCTGAATGTCACACTCTACTTAGAAACTCTCCAATAAAATACTAATAAAACCTTTTTTTTTTTTATTAACATTGGTGTTTTTTATGGACTCATTGAACAAAAATTTATTATTATTATTTTTCGAAGTTTATTCCCTTGACACAGAAGGCTCGACAAGGTTCGTTGACATTTAAGGGTTTAATGCGACTGGAAAATAAGCACCACGATCAGGTTTAAAACGAACGATCAAAATCAAGATAACAAGAAACAGGCAGATAAAGAGAAAATTTACACGAAAAATATACCGTATTCAAAATTATAAAAATCTAGAGAAAAACTCTGTTTGGAAGTGAGGGAAACTCCCTCTTAATACAAATAATTTCTTACAGAGGCTCAGTGTTTTAAGGGATCAGATTTCGAACAAAACTTATCATTCTGGAATCGTTGGGAATCCTCCGTCACCATATATATTAATCTTATCCTTCGTTTATGCGATTCGGTACACAGTTTTTGACATATTTTGTATATATATTTAAGTTTTATGGGTAAATTCCAATTTTGTTTGAATTGTGATTTAACCAAAAATATATATATTTCTAACTATTAGTATTGCCCAAAATCGGTCTTGGTCTTGCACTTTGCCTCGATTTTTTAATAAAAATTAAGGCAAAATAGTTACTAATACAAGAAAATCTTATTTACTATATGTAAAGAATCGAAATAACCAATTTTACTTTTGCATTTAACTCTGCTAATCTTTCATTCGGGCTTAGTTAGGTTTCTCGTATATAAAAAATTACAGTAATATCTCTGTAATAATAAGCTAATAGGTAACTGCAAGACTGATGCGAGACTCTTGCGCAAGATCAAGACTCGTCTTTGGGCAACACTGCTAAGTATTTATGGCGTTGCATGTTTGTGTTCTTCAACAAGCATTGAAAACTTCTATCCTTCCCCAAACCATTATTACCTTAAAGTCTACTTAGATAACGAAATTCCATTTTCTTATACAGTTCTTAAGCCGATAAACTAAACACATCATGTCACTTTCAACTTTAATTTAACCAAATAACATAAAGATGTTTTAATCAGATTTATAAGTGATCCCATTGATACATTTGATACAACACACATAGTTCGACAGCATTACAGCTGACGTAAGAACACGTAGCCGACAATTAACCGGTAATTATCTATCAAGGTTTCTAACGAACAAGGGGCAGGAGAGTTTGACCCCACTGGGCATTAAGTCATCTCCCTTTGGGTATTCACGTGAGGTCCTCAATGAAGAGGAAAAAAAAATACAAAATAAAATGAATTTATTAGAGAAAAATACCCAAAGAAATCTACAAAAGTTGTAATTATTCTAAGTGATATTTTATATAAAATTTCAAGGGAGCAGACAACTCAAATCAGTATCTTTCAAAATGTTGAATGACTTTTTTTATTTTTATAGGTTTTATTTTCATAATAAATATCAGTTTAATGTTGTTAAAAATATATAACACATTGCTGATTTTAGACTTGAATCCTATGTTAATGATGTAAACTTACGATAAGTTGACGAATCAAGTTTTTAAAAGTAATTTTTAAAGACATCATCTATTCCATTCACTGAGAAATCGAGCGATGAAGGAGCGTTTAACCAAGAATCTGAAGTTGCTGAAGTGTAGATAAAAAACACCTTTATTCGTAAGAATAAAGTAATTTTTTTATTTCCCACCTTTATCCATCCAGATATTTAATGTGTAACAATAAATTTAGTTTACAGAATAAATATATTAATTTTATTCTGGGACATTTAGCCCCCTAAGAATATTAGACAGAAGTGTCATCTGTCTGGCGTAAAATGACAGTGAAAAAATAATTAAATCACAGCGTTGTGTAACCAATAAAGGACAAGCATAAGCAAACAAATGAAATTATAGATAAAAGTTTCATAATGTTAACATATTTGCATTGGTAAGCAATATAAATAAACACTGTGAAATGAGAATACAATAAAGCTCCCAGAGGAAGACTCATTCCCAAATGGAAAAATAATTAGTGTTTAAATGAGGTTAAAGGTAAGCTTTTCAGTATGGAGGTGGGCGAGGAATTCCGAAGCAAGAGAACCCTTCAATGATAATAAATATGCAGGTTCATGCAATGAGACTTCCTATTTAAAAAACGGCCAAAGGAACAAGGACAAAACAAATTGAGAGGTTAGAGGCTTGAAAAGCTTCGGAGAAGGAATATATCGAAGCAGTGTTGCAAGTCGGGAAACTGAATAGTGCCACTTCAACTCGGCATAGTAACTGGAGATGTGGGAGCGCCTGGGGACTCCAAAGATGAATCCAATGAAACAACTCATTAGTTTCTTCAATCTAAGATGGAAAGACTGGTAGATGTGGAGGTCATCAGCATACAAGTGATATTTTGAATGGTTGGATGAAATCAGGAAGCTACAGACAGATAAAAGGTTTGGTGAGACCGAAGAACTCAGAAGAATACGAGTTAGTAAGAGGGAAGAGTAAGGAGTTTGATTTGATGGGGAATGATATGAAAAGGTTTTTGTTGTTTGGAAAGGAGGATTTGACAATTAACTGAATCAAAGACTTTTGAATAAATGAACAGAACCAAGATAGAGATTATCTGATTGTCTATAGAAAATTAAAGATCTTGGGTAATTTTTTTATAAAGCAAATAGTGCGGAAAGCTGGGATCGAAAACTAGACAACCAGAGTAAATATCATCGTAGGAGAAACCGAACATTTATAACTTCTTTTTTTTTCAGAAACTATTTAACAACATTGCAGCTTCCTTATGTCCAAGACTTATTCAAAGGTAATACATGCGGACAATAAACATCCCAAGAAAGAACATGAGGAGAATTATTATGGCAACCGAGGAGTCGAATAACACTTATCGTAATGCTGCCAGCTGTCTATCTTTTAATGAAACACCATCTCCAGTAACATGAAGGAGCATTAAAACACGCCCATTAAAGGCGATAACCGCGAAATGAAAATATTTTTACTATCTTCTTCTTCTTTTTTATTCTTCCATGGGTAGTAATGTGAAGATAATGCGTGGTACCTTGTTTTAACAGGAGTTTTTACAAATGTACTTTACGTAGTACTTTACGCAGCTATACTTTATTTCTAACCTACGTATGCTATCTTTATCTTCTCATCTCCTCAGCTGAAGGTTTATTTATTACTGAGCAAAGAAAGTGCATCATGTTGCTGCGCAGATAAAACTACACAATTTAAGTAATCTAAACCGTATAATTGCTAAAAACAAAAAAAAAAGCTCAACAAAGTAAGTTGTTTATTGGTAAAAGTTGACAACTCTTAATTTTTTTACAAAAAATTGAAAATTTAATGAAACTATATTCTAATCTTTTTTTAATCGGCTACAGTCATGCCAAATTTTAAGGTTGAGATGATTTGGGATGTTGTGTGAATAAATCTATTTGTTATGTGATTTGCATATAATTCATCATATCATAACAGGTTAGAGTATTCTTTTTTTTTCTTATAAGTTTACTCCCAATCTCCAAATAACATGAACACATTAAATTGTTAATATATAATTTAATTGACAAAAGATATGATGCTTTGGAAAAAAAATTAATCTTTACAACTATATTATTGAATATGATATTTTTTACTAAGTACAACTCTGTAGAGAAATAATTGGAATAAGGTGTTTGATATAGACAACAGGTTCTCACTAATATGTTTTATATCTGAAAAGATATATTATTACTTTAAGAAGAGAAAGAAAAATTTTTTTTCCTCCAAAGCAGTAATATATTTTATCCATTCCACCACATACTAGCAAGATCAATTTCTGTATATTGTTTATTAAATGCTTGATCCAAGAAGACTGGATGAACAGACCAAGTATTAATTAAAAATTAGGATATTATAAAAAGTTATGACATGATGCATTTTGGACAGATTTACTGAACGTTTAGATCTGAGTTATTCATGATTTAATTTAATATATTTAGAAAGAATCTAATAAATGTATGCCAAAATAACATAATTTAAAAAAAAAAAAATGGAAGATGGTACTGAGTGACTTGCTTGGAATGATCTAGTTTTATTGGGTTATTAATGTCATGAAAAATCAGGTTGGCTTCCAGACAGTTAAATTAAAATTCCCTGAATTTTCCCTCACATTTCTCTATTTAATGATAGTTTTCCCTGACCAATATGTCTGGGGGCTGAAATATTAAAAATGTATAATTTATAACTAAATTTATTTATTATACATAAAAGAAATCTGACTACAAAATAATTTCAGTAAAAAAAAAAAAAAAAAATCAGTCTTTTAAATAAATATTAAGTTTAGAGGAAGCATTTTCTAAGGTTGATTAGGATTTGATATTTTAGAAAACTAAACTTTTAGTAATTTATTTTTAAAGCTTTTATTTTATTTTGATGCTTATTTTGATTATTAAGTTGATGCTTGACATATAAAGCTCTGATTTTCTCCATTATAATATAAATTGAACTAAGGAGGATTCTAATATTAACGTAGTTTCTGATGAGTAATGTAGTAATGTAATCGATATATATATATATATAGATACCAACTGTGCAATTTATGGTTAAGAAATGCTCTTTTAAGGAGCAACACAGATCGAACTAATGAGTGCTTGCCAGACAGATCTTGACCCAGATGAATATATTACAAATAGTAAATAGTATTGGTATGTTTTTCTTTTCAAAAGAGCACTTTTTTAAAGACCATTTTCCTTAAATTATATTCATTACCTTTGTTTGATTTCAATATAATAGCCAGTGACGTTATTGGCAGTCAAAGGTGGATGGATATAGTAACCGTTCTGGTTTATAACGACGAAGTTTACCCCTTCAAGGTCACGATATTCGATATTATATTATATATATATTATTATATATATAATAAACGATATTCACTGTATAGTTATTTTCAATTTGAAAAAAATATTTGCGTAGTAAAAAAATTCTCTGACTTCATTTTTATAAAATAAGGCTCTGTGTATTTTTTCACCATATTTATTTTAATTTTCATAGCTATGTTTCGACCGGTAAGCCATTGTATCCAACCATGCTTTTTGCATGTAGTCCAAAGTCTAATGAAAAAAACATGGTTTGATAAAATGACTTGAAGATGGTGGTTGAAGATGAAGATAAGATGGCTTACCGGTCGAAACGAAACGTAGCTATGAAAATTAAAATAAATATGGTGAAAAAATAAACAGAGCCTTATTTTATCATATTAGAAAATTTACATCTAAAACAAGCACATATGGATCCCTGACTTTAATAATTTTTCCCTGACTCCTCCCTGACTTTTCCCATTTTTCACAGTCAGTCGCCACCCTGAAAATATAAATCACATACTAACATGGAGGGTCCATACACGCATGAATGATTAATATTTATTAGAAGAAAATATAATTATTAAATTAGTACGATATGGATTGGTCTGATATTATCACATAGTTTCTGAATGTGAAAATACTATAACTACTAAACAAATATATAATTATTATTTCAACATGATGTATGTGTGCATGTTTATGCATATTTTTACAATCTCACTTACATTTACATCTGCGATAATCGAGTAGTATGTAATCCCAACATAACGATTAGCAACTGAACAAACGTAAACAAGCACCACTCATCCACCATTAGAAAGACAAACATAGGATGTTTGGTTGAAGGTAGAGCAACACAATAGTACCTGCAGAAAGGCAAGAAGCACGGAGGCACGAGGGGCCTTGGGTACTGAAAGAGTACAAACTCACAAGTACCCTTTAGTGGTGACCTTTCGACGTCATGGATTACTTCACACCGGATCCTAGGGGGGCAAGTGCTTTCATAGTCCGGTCCCGTGATTCAACGTTCGATCTAGAGGGGGGAGGGAGAAGAGGGATAATATATACTCAGGGTGAATATACCTGCCTGTAAGCCCAACTATATATCGACGGTAAGCATAGTTGAGCGTATATAAACATCGTAATTCAATCAGTCTATTTAAACAACGGAATTCCAATCTCGGATTCTATAGTACAGACATCTCTAATCTATAAATAAGTTACGATTATACTAAGGAGTAAAACTATAGAAAGTAAATTTATATCATTTTAAACATTTGTTTAAACTCTAATTTTTTTCTCTTATAAAATACGCCACAATGTAGTTAGAAAGGTTTTTATACGACGTGTCGTCGATATCTTAACATCATATATCAATATTTAAAAGGAATAATCTCCTATGAACGAACGAAGGGAGAACGACCAATAAAGAACTGCTTATAGAAAGTGGTCAATCAATATCTCATGGTAAGAAGGCGAAGAGGTTAAGATGGGTAGGAGAAGAGGTTAAGCTCGGAGCTATCCGACAGGAATCCTCTACACAACAATGCCTCAATAGCTGGCCAAAAACTACGTGAATAAATCATCAAAGCTGTAAGACTTCATGTAGATAACTAGATAGTAATATCCTTAAGCTTTATTGGATCAGTAAAACAACAGAAATACAATTTTATTAATATCGATGGTTTTATTGGAGGAAGTTAATTGACTGTTCTACATACCATGGGTGATAAATATCCAGCACGCAGCCATTTTAAAGTTTTTATTAGTGCCGACGTTTCAACCCAAACATATGGTTCACCATCAGGGCGTGTTTGAGTTGAAACTTCGGCACTCATAAAGCTTTATAATGACTGCGTTCTGGATATTTATCACCCATCGATGTTATTAATGTATTTCTCCCAAAAGGTTTTTTTTTAAAAACTTTTATTATGATATTTACAACTGTATTAGTACGAATACATTAAGTAAATGTGTACAGACGAATATAATCACATGAAACACGCTTGTTGAGAAACTACCCATCGGTAGCACTCTAATAATTTGTCTACATGAGTAGATCACGAGACCATCTTCTTTTCAGACGCCTCGGAGGGTTATCAGGAATCGAAGAGGAAACAAGGTTAGAAACAAGAGGATTCAGATGGTTATGAAGTTTATTATGGAAGGATAGGTATCTGGATTTGGCCAAATCGGAAACATATGGAACATTGAGGTCTTTATGGATTATTTTATTTGTGACAAAGTAAGAAGCATTGAGGATTTTACGAAGGATTTTGGATTGTAAAGATTGGATACGAGAGGAATTTTATGGTTTAGTGGAGCCCTATAGCTCAACTCCATAAGTCCGAATAGGTCTTATTATAGTCATGTATATGAGTCGTTTGTAATTAATTGGACGTTTAGAGCGTTTGTCCAGTAAGTGTTGGAGTAAACGGAAAAGTCGAGCAGTTTCTTGTCGTTTCAGTCTTGTATGAGGATTCCAAGTGAGACGTTTGTCCTAGGTATAGGATTTGTTCTACAGGGATAAGTTCAAAAGGTATATCATATTTTAAAGAACCTTTGCTAATCGTTATATATATACACACAAATAATAATAGGCATTTAATTGGGTGATATATAAAAAATATAAAAAAATTATTTGTCATATTTATTCAGAAATTGTATTTATTAGGATGACGATTTTTATCATAAAATCGTATATCAAAAATAAGTAAATAACAGTAAGTTAAAATTTAAAAATAATATCGTATATTATAATTTAAAAACATGTATTCTAACTGCTGATAATCACTGAATTAAGAACTTTGAAGAAAAATTGAAATAGAAATAAATCTTTCATTACCGGAACAAAATTATTGTTTACGTGTAAGTTGCCCCATGGTTTTCCTAGATCGAGCAATTTCATTTTTATAATAAATAGATGCTTAGAATATTCACAAGTAAACAAGTAACCGTTTTTTTTTTCTTCTTTTAACCATCCATGACGGACACAGAGAAACCAACTGCTGCTCTTTACGCTGTATTAACTGATAATATGGTTGGAACACACACTTCTCTACTTCCTTCCAGCTGCTATTCACCGTTTATTCTATTGAATAATTTCAGCGCTTGCCGTCGTAAGGCTAGGCTTGCGACCTAAATTGAGGCGTAAAATCTTTAAAAAACAGCTCCAAAAACTCTACTTTTAAATTGTTGACGGATGGTTTCAAGATTAGATTATAATGAAAAGAAAATCATTTTCAAAAATAAGACATATGTAAGAGATACATAAAGCCAAAACATAGTTTCAATCAAGATGTTCAGACTAACAATACAAGAGTTGGAGTCTCAGCCCCATCGATGTAAACATTTTACGAAAACCTATATTCCCCAATCATTCAATCCCTTACAAAGAGATAAAACGCATTTAAGCGATATCGTATCCATAAGAAACCTCTTCAAGATGTCTGAAGAAAAAAAAAAAAAAAAGAGGAAAAAAGAAAGAACAAATAAAAGGGAAAGTGCTGGCGCCACGAAGCCTCGACAAAAACACCAGACGAGTTTTTGCCTAAATTTTAAAAATAAAACAAGCGACCGAATGTATTAATAGTTAATTATAGGTTGAGCGTAAAATTATGGTCGTGTAAACAAGTTCAACACGAGATTCCGCACTCATACAGATACCAATTCATGAATGGTAAACGAAATTTATAGCCTCAAATTGTAGTGCATCCAACAAACATTAATAAATTTCATAAAACGAAGCCTCCCATTTTTTTAACCATGTCTGAGCCCCGAATATCTCGGATTTACAAAATCGCGATCAACAATAACGGTTACATAAGAAATAAATGCCTGTCCCCACCTTAAGGGCAAGCAACCTTAAGGGCTGATACATTCAACGTTAAGGAATCATTTGTTCGTGATGTAATATAAACTTATTACAAGATTTACATTCAAGATTATATGTTGCGAATGATCAATCAATATGACCGATGGACTTTCTTGATCGCTGGGTCCATTACTGTCGAAGATATGTCAACCGGGTACTTCGAAATGCGGATGTTATTGAGCATTATACTTTTTATTTTCGATCGAGAGAACAAAAGAAACTGAAGAAAGATTAAATGCTTAATGCAGTGCAAGAGAATTCATGGTCGCAAACTTTATCATGATCTTCGTATTTTATCCGTCGACCTTACGTGTCAATAAATACGTCGAATGGAATACGTTGTCAGATCAGATCGTGCATAAAATACTTATATTTGAAGAGAAAAAAAAAATAAATAAATAAAATTGATCAGCAAGAACTGAGTTTGAGGTACCGTGCATATAAACCGACAGTTCTGTAGCGAGTGGAAACTCACTGATTATCATGTTATGCGATGATGTTTTTAAATTTTTATAAACTGCTCAGTTCTACTAAGGAAAAGAAAGGATAAGTTATTGTCAATAAATTAATGTGAAAATTACTAAAACCATTCATAAAATGTTTTTAGAAATCATACTATCAATACATCTATTTCTCAATAAGGAATTATAGTAAAAATGATAAGTGTGAAAATTTTTTTAAGATAAGGTAAGATAAGAATCTTACCATCATTAATCCTCTAGAGAAGAGAATTCATAACTAATATAGCATTATAAAAGTAAATATTGTATAAAAATACAAAAAATTAATTTTCATTACCATTCAGTTTTTGGTAGCTATCAAATTTACCCAACAGATAATGGGCTTAGTTTTTGGGCCATCTTTCAAAACAAATAACTTATGTCAAATATAATATATTAATTTTTACTTATCAATTATAAAATTGAAATTCACACCAAGAACCCATTTAAATCGTGACCAAAATATTTCCACTCAAAAAATCAATATGGTGCATTTTCTTCTGGTCGCAAATTTTATATATTATATATTTAAAAATATTTTTAATCATAAAATATAGAATAACTTTATTTTACGTATTACGGACTAGAACCGAAATACGTATAACAGTAAATATGAGTCAGGAGCACCTGGCTGGTCAGGTGGAGACACCAGACCTCCAAATAGTTAATCCGACTGATTATAATCCGATCTAAGATAAAATATCGACTTCGAAGACATGACTTATTTACATTTTCGATAAATGCCACCTAAACTGCTCATATAAATTGACCAGTCTATGCCCCATGATACAAAGAGCAGATTAAGATTGGCAGGGCGTCTAGCTTGAATCAATCAACCAGGAAACCTATAGACAACAATGAATGCTACAGTAATTGGCGAGGGACCAAGTAGGCAAAATGGAAGGATATAACCAACTCAGATGTCTGCATGCGGAGTATGTAGCTAAGTGGAAAGCAGTAGCCCAAAGACCTAAAAAATCCAGAATGATTTGAAAACACAATACTTCCCTACCTTCGGCAGTGAGAAAGCAATAAAATTTCCAAAAATGGAGCGGAAATTTAGATGGGCACAGCTGGAAAAATTGAAAGAATTCAAAAACAATCGAAGCAGTATAACAACACCAACTAAAATATGTAAACCAAATGGAACAAAATATAATTAGTCTTAACTAGAACTAATATAATAAATGAGTACAAATTTAAATTGAGTTGAGTTTAGAGACTAAATCATTTTGGATCCAAATAACTTAAAGAATGTTTTATTTAAAACACCAGCTAACTTTGCCAGAAAAAAAAAAAATCAATCATGACTATTTAAAGTAAAGTCATGATTCACTAAAGAGATCTAACTCATTAACAAAACGAGGAAAAGGGTCGGTCATGGTTCATTAAAATAAAAAGGAAAGCAATATTCGGGGGGGGGGGGTGGGAGGGGTGGAAGAGTTATACGATTCAGGAAGATAGGAAACTGATAGAGAGGGATTGAAGATAATGATACAATGAAATGGTTGCCCTGGCTAATTCCAAACAAGAGGCGTCCAAAAGTCGAATTTCGTGACAAAAAACAGCAGTGACCAGATTGATGAGATTTACGGTATTAGAAAGTGGATGCTAGGACTAGGACTAGAGAAACGGCGGTTCAGTACCTACCTCAACAAGGGTAAACAAATCATTCATAGAACCGATGTCGATAAACAACTCTCACTATATTACTCACAAGGGTAGCGAACCGATTGGCACACTGCCTATCTCCCAAATCGATTATTGCAGATACCGATACATCGTGAGGGAGGGGAGAAGCCGCATTGGCGGAAGTGACGTTAGTGGGAAGTGCAGCGATGCATTTCCCACTGCAACTTCCGTAGTCTGCGAAAGTAGATCGATATGTCTGGTCTAACTCCTAAAGGTAAGAACTAAAATAACCTTTATTTTTTAAAGGTCATAATAAATAATTTTAAATCTTCATTTCTTAATTCTGTAAACGTTTATTAAATAATTAGAAAGGTTAAAATGGAAACCGAAGTACAAAAATAAATTTGTTTGAAATAAATTAAATTAAATTTAAAAAAAATAAAACATTCAAATTGATTTATTTCAATTGTTTTATTTATGCACATCGCACTAATTAGGATATCTGTTAGACCTACCATCGACAATTAAAGGATACTTAACATTTTGAGGTACTAGATACTGCCCTATAATCTAGTCTGCTCTATTATTTCAATTACCTTAAAAATGACACACAATTCCTCAACACTCAGTACCACGGGATCTATAAATTGAACATTAAAACACTCTAGGTTTCTAACAAATTATTATGAAAATACATAAAAATGTTTTAATTGCATTTGCAGCAGAAGCAATATACAGTCTAGCACAGTAGCATATCAAGGATTTAATTTCAGCCTGAGTGATAAAGATATTTACTTGGGAAGAATAATAAAGAAACTAACTACCTATATAAATGATGTTTATGTGATTTTTGAAGCCTTATTAAAAAAACATATTAATTGCACGAACAATAATACTTTTAGAGATAATGTATTTTGCAATACATGATTAAATTTAGTAGCTGTATGTGCATTATGATTTAAATCATCATATATAGATCATATTGTAATAATTTAAGTATTCAACTTATATTACTCACAATAACAAATACTGAAAAATAATAAAATTCCCTTTGGGAGAAGGAAGGGCTTCAACCCAAAAGCCCATCTTCCGCCGTATATCTTCTAGCATGAATACAGGTCTTGAGTGGATGACCGTTCTTTGGAACCGAGCTAACTTCACAGAGTTACGAACACTCAAAAAAGTTATTAATTAGATGGAAGTATCATGAAGAATACTTTACTCTGTATCCTCAGTATATTGGTTTATTATTTTCAATAATGAACCATTGTGATCGACCGAAAAATTCAAAAACTTAAGCCCCTCTCAAAATTTGAGGTTTCACGTTCCAGCATAGCTAGAATTCGAAAAACAAATAAAAAATTTTTTGTCCGTCCGCCGTCCGCGTGTTTTCTCCGAAAATACTGGACCGATTTTTTTAAAATGTGGATATAAAATCAGAGGTCACCCGATGATCCTCCTTCATCGACATTACTATTCGCCTTTTACTTTCAAATGGCGCCCCAAAAACCTCAGTTGCTATAAACGAATATACCGTTTATATCAATGAAACTTCGCTAAAGTCATTTTCTCGATGCCCTTTAAATTTATTTATATGACATACTTCAACGAAAACAAGCTGGAGGGAGGGGACGAAAAAAAGTTACGAGGGATGATAAAATTAAATTCCGAATAACTCAAAAAGTTCACACTTTTTTGTTGATATTGTGATAAGATGTTTCAAAGATATTTAAATTTCCTAAAAAATGTAGGAAGTTTCATCGAAATCAAAAAACTGTTAGTAGAGATATAGCAATTTTTAAATATTTTTGGTTTATAATTTTCAATAATGAACCGTTGTGATCGACCAAAAAATTAAAAAACTTAACCCCTCTCAAAATTTTTTTTGTCCGTCCGAGGTTCACGCATTTTCTCAGAAACTACTGGATCGATTTTTTTCAAATTTGGATATAAAATCAGAGGTCACTCGAGGATGATTCTCCTTCATGAGGATAATGGTTTATTTAAAGTTTACGAAATTTCCTCAAAAACAAAAAACAAAAAAATCGTTAAAATCGGACAATTAGGACTTTTACTTTCAAAATGGGAGCTGGAAAAACCTGCGTTGCTATAGACTATATCGTCTAAACAAATCTATCTTTATCTATATAACATATGTATAACATATATTTATCTATATAACATACTTCCACGAAAGGTAAAATTCGATAGGAATGGTAAAATTCGATTCAGAATAACTAAAAAAGTATACACTTTTTTGTCAATATTGTACGGTTACTAAATTTTACTTTAAAAAAAAAATCGGTTAAAATCGAACAATTTGGAGCAAAGATATGGTCTCTAGTTTTTTTTAAATATGTTCTATTGCAAATGTTATATCATTTGGTTTGGTTTTTAAATTTTGAATGTGTTACTGAAATAATGAAATTGTTTTTAGCATATTACTAATGATTAAAAAAAAAAGGTTTAGACAAATAATTGGAATCACCTTTTATTTATTTTTCTTTGTAACTAGGAAGCTAATGTTACTTTAGATGTATAATTGTTTGGAAATAATAAACCATTGTGAAATAATTTGCAGCGGTTTTTTTTTCTTCCATTTATAAATGAAAAGTCATAGTAATTATACACCAGGCTATGTACTGTGTCCAATGGGATTTTTCATGACCTAGAGGTTTAGTGAATAATGGACGATATGACGACCCTGAAGAATAATCTAAGCCGAAGAGGAACGGGTTTTTGAGTTATACAGGCAGCCAGTCGCAGGGCCGTGTAAACAACGTTTTGCAGTAACACGCCTGGAGGAAGCTCGTTGAACCGTCCAGCAAATTTAACCATCCAAACATGTTATGAAAGGTTATCATCAAGATCAAGATAAAATTTAAAAAGGTACAAAACATAGTTTATCAAAGGTAATATTCAGATGTCATATTTAAGCGGAGAAGAACTCTTATAACGTGATGTCAGTAGGCAACATAAAAACACAGGTAGTTTATTGCTGAGCCGCTTTGTCGTAAACAGCCTCTTCTAAGATGGTATCTACGCCAGATGTCACCTTATGATAAAATCCTCGATTTATAGTTGTCATATTTCTTTTTTTAACCCTCCCTGATGAAGAACATATCCTCAGATCTTAAGGGTTCGGCAGGGTAATAATTTGTTAATAAATGTGAAATTCTTTCGAGACAAAATATAACACAGGAACGATATGTTTGACATTTTAAATTTTTATTATGATATAATGGAGTATTGTCGAATCTGATGTTACAGTTGATGCAGTGTCGATAAATATATTTGAACATTTCAACTGGAATTCTATGGCCCATTTTTTATGTATTTTATTTCGGTATGATGGATCCAGAATCTATTGGCTGCAAAAATTCGAGATCAGTTTCAATTAAAGAAAATATTGATATGAATACAAAAGTAATAAAACTGACGTTTAAAACCTATATCTACATTTCGACAATAAAAAACTTCCCATATATTTAATTTACAATAAACGTAAAAACAATGGATACATTACAGACATAGTTTTTAAATATTTATTTGGGTTCTTAAAATTATAAGACACACGGCGGTTTTCTTATACAATATTATATTCTACCTATTGTAGTTTAACATGATAGATGTATCTTTGACGGCCTCCGATTTATTATTTTTAAGATAATAATTGGAAAAGTTTTCATATGCATCCGGCTTTTTTTTTAACGTGATTTATTGTTGACCTAATGAGATTGCATATTTTGATCGCAATTGCCTAATTTGAGGGTTCCATCCAAATTTTTCTTTTCAAGCTTTTCTTCATTTTTAGGCGGAAACATCTGTTTTTGAATAGAACTCTCAGGCCGATTGGGGTATTGAATGCAGTGCTTGGTTTTGCAGGAAATTTCTTTTGCATTCATACGTACAAAAAAAATAAAATAATAATAAGCACAATAATAACCATGTTTTCGAGGTATACTTCGAACTACAGAAACTATCAATGAAAGATTTATGAGTACCTTCCATCCCTCCCTCAGTGTTCTCGAATACGAACTGTGACAAATTTTTAGAGACTATGGTTTGTCTGGAACATACACTCGCCAAGCAAAGTACAGTTACTAAGCATTTTCCTGGAATCGATATGAAGGTTTTAGTTGGCAGTTATATGAACCTTTTAGTTGACAGAAAGACTAACTACTATTTCAACATTTTCAATTATTTCTATATCTCAACACTGCAATCACCTCCTATTGAATCAATTTTCCAACTAGAAACATCACTAAAATGACTTACTTCAAATATGTTGAAATTGAACATAGTCATTCTTTCAAATGAAAGGCTCAAATAGTCAAGACGAAACACCCGTTGCTTATCAATGCCGTTAATTAAGGTTGTGAATAATAGAAATAAAATAAAATTAAAAAGACGTAAAATGTACGTCAAGTTTCAAATGATTAAAGGTTATCGGAGTTAAGTTTAAAGTAAGAAAACAAAAGAAAAAATATATAGGGTTTGCTACTTGAGAGAGGTTCAGAAATTTTTAATGATTCCTTCTTCGGTGAGAAAACGAATGAATTTACTTAAGATTTTGTTTTTAATTTCCCAAAACAGTTGATGTATTTGCTGGTACTCTCCTTTTATGTATGAAGATTTTTTTTGACTAAGTGGTAGGAGTAATTTTACTATATATTTTGTACACACCATCTAGGGTGACATTTTTCTTAACGTATTAACCAACAATTGCACAAATAATGAGTAGAAGATCATTAAGCGAAGCACACAATTTTAACAACAGCAATATTCGCCACTCACACACATGAAATTCCCTTTTCGTTCCATACCTTATTCATAAAAATCCATCTCCCACGAATGCCGGAAAATGGACCTACATTATATATATATATATATATATATATATATATATATATATATATATATTATATATATATATATATATATATATATATATATATATATATCTTATAGTATTATATATAATGTAGATTGAAGTAGATCATTTGCTTTATCCTGTTAACGATTTATTTCTGAAAAATGTTGACTCTTCTAATTTTCATTTATTACGTCAGATCCAAGGATTTCAATTGAAATATTGGCTTGAAGAAATTCAGGCGAGTGAATAAGAATATGGAAACTGAAATTAAAAACTAAGTACAAGGACAATAAGACGCCTACCCGAGACCCGGTGAAAAGAAAGACCATCTGTACCAGCAGCGATCCTTTCTAATTGTTTGTGAAACACTTCCGCCATTATATCAGGGATTATAATGGTATCGTGATGAACGGATCTTGATGGTGCCGGTGGGCGCACATGGGAGATGATAGCCGGAGCGAGATAGTGCTCAAATAGATTCTGATTCTTCTATCACAGTTGGATCTCGCGTCCAACACATCAACGGTTTCAATCTAATAGAACACGTGGATGGATTGAACGACCTGCTCGACCATTTGTTTAGTACGCTTAGGGGCTGTCGTATAATGAAGAAAAATTGGTAAGCAACATGAATAAAAATAAGGCGTTGGCATAGGGGTTTTTAAAACTCAAAATATGAGGTTTCACCGAACGTAGAATACGGAAACACAATTTTCGAAATGAATCCTAATCGATTTTTTTTTTGACAGAGGAGAGGAATGATATGCCGTGCGGGCTAAGGCGCTTGCAATAGGTAACCAAGTTAAGCAACACCGAGCGTGGTTAGCACTTGGATGGGTAACCGTCCACCAGAGAAAGCCATGCTGCCCGAGATCTCCCCCCTCCGGGTATGTGAGTTCCGTCAGACTAAAGGAGCCAACTCACACTGACCGGGCGTAGGACTGATGACCCTAGCCCCGTGTACTTAAATCAAGAATCGGGATGTAGTTTAGAGCACCACATCTCGCGGTCAAAGATCTTTCATGCTCTGTAGCGCCAACCAAAAAAAAAAAAAAAAAAAATATATATATATATCCACGTAAAACCACAGATAAATTCCATGGTTCAATTGATTTTCTTTCTAAAACTAACCTAAATAATATAAAAATGTGGTGTGAAAATAAATTGATTTTATTTAATATAAATAAATTTTATAGTAAAAAAAAGTTCATTTTTTTTAAATTCCTTTCTTCTCCTAGAATCAGATACCATTTTTGCTCTACAAACCAGACTTTAAATTAACCTCTTCTTTTTTTTCTTTTTTTTAACGGGCACTGAAGTTGAATTCTTTCCAAAATTTGACCTACTCAAATTTCATTTTTAAAAATTACTATTGGAATAATCAGTGATTTTCGAAAAAAAATGTACTAATAAAAAACTTCCTTATTTGTTTATTTATTTTTTAAAATATTGGGTTTGATAACATAATTTGAATAGAAAATATAGATTTCCGCGTTTCTTAAAAAATATTAATTATTATTAGGGTTCAGAAATAAACGGCTTAAATCTGTTGCTAAATTTCGTGATCGTTAAAAACTGTACCTAAAGTTATGATCGTAACTAATAATTCCCATTACGAAATACAATATTAACTATTAGCCCATAAAGGGTATATACTTCATGTTTATAAAGCATAAAAAGATAATATGTTTTTATTAATGATATATTTAATATTTTTTATTATTCTTTAGTAGTGATTTTATTATTGTTTTATATCCCCGACAGTGGTGAAACTAGATCGTTCGCCGAATGACCTCTCACTTAAGATCCTGTAAAGAAAACTGTGCCGTGTATAACGGACTTGGACATGAATTATTTTACCTTTCTCTAATTCCGGGGGCAGTTGAGAGCGAGCCCGGCCTGCCCACGCTAGCTATCACTCCATCTTTCTATAAATAGCATAATGTATGCCCTGTCTCCCCTATATCTATTTATATTTTATGCATGTATAGGATATACATATATGTTTATATACGCCTACATATACACGTTCAACGACTGTGTTATTAGAACAAGTAGCGGATCCAGGATTAAATTTTAATTTTTTTAAAATTGTAACTGTTATTACTCCAATCCAAATGGAATATATATATATATATATATATATATATATATATATATATATATATATATATATATTATATATATATATATATATATATATATATATTAAATGATGTTTAAGTAAAATTTAAAAAAGGAATAACAGGAATAATAAACCTTTATGGAACGAATTTTTTTTCCTTGACAGGTGCTTATTTTAAGAAGCTGTAGTAACTTATAAATTAAAAAAAAAATAGTGATGGTTTAATTATTTTGCTAACATCTCTCATAGAAAGGAATATGGAAAAATGAAACTATCTATTTTTCCCTTGTAACGACTTTTATTCTCCCTACGACACTTAAGGAGACAGGTAGTACTTCTTTTATTTCTTTCTTATTTCAGCTTTCTCAATTTCTTCCCTCCTTCCTTTCATTCCTTTTCTCTGTTTTTAACTCTTTATTATATTATACATTGTCTGTACATCTTGATAGACTTTACAATATCTCAATTATTATATCTAACTACTCCATTCTCAATGTTTTAATTTTACTATTTATTTTCATTTCTTATATAACTTTATATTTCTTTTTTATGTTTTACATTTTATTCTAAGATTCCCATTGTAACACTTTTGTCACCCCTTTTTGATTATGCCTACTTCATCATTCCACACTTTGTAACAGTTTTTATTATTTATCTCTTAGTTCTTAGTCATTATTCTAACAATTTCATTTTACTTTATATTTATCTATTTTATTTTTCTAATAATTTTTATTTTATTTTATTTTTTTATTTTTTATTATCTTTTTTACCATCATTACTTATGTTTCTCATACCTTGTTATCTGGTTATTTTCTTAGCCCTGATGAAGGCCTGAACTTCAGGTAGAAACGTCGGCATATGTAAAAAATAAATACTATAATTTATTTTTGCCTTCCTTTTTGACTGAACACCCCAACTATTCTTCTCTTCATTATCCACGACAGTCAACCAATTACCAATTATGTATCTATTTTTCCATTTTTCGGGGAAGAGCATCAACATCCCTCATTATTAAAAAATTAAAAGTGTTATTAAAAATAATAGGACAGCAAAAAGCAAAATTTAAAATTATCCCTTAATCAATCAAAATGTTAATTACTTTAAAAATGTAAAAATAAACAAGTATATTTATTTTTATTTTTGCTGAAATTTCGGCGCAAAGTTCAGGCCTTCATCAGGGCTGATCAAACGAAAGGTTTTCTCAAGAGGAAACCAATTATTTTTGTATTGCAGATAATTTTTAAAAAATATAATTTTGTATAATATAATATAATGTATATGTATATAATATAATGTATACTTATTTTTGCGGAAACCTTTTGTTAGACCAGCCCTGATGAGGGCCTGAACTTGGGGTCGAAACGTCGAAAAAAATAAAAATAAACATACTTATTTATTTTTACATTTTTTTTTTTTTTTTTACAGATCTCTCCAACCAATTTTTCCTTCGATTATTCACTAGAGTAAATCATCAATCCACAATTAATTACTTTAACACTGCACCGACATGTACCAAACCATTAACATCAAGAATAACAATTAAAAGAAACATCAATCTTATTTTTTGAGAGATAATTAACAAGTTATTCTTTGCTTAAATAAAAGTATTATTATTAATTTGATTATCATAAATATTAATTAAATTTGATCACAATTGACTAATTAAATTATGTTGGCAAGGGTATTTCAGTCCATAATGATTTTTAATTATTATAATAAGTATGTAAAATAATATGTCAAATGAAAATGTTAATTAGCAAATATAATTAGGCTGTGATGATTGTTATATTTGTTAAAGGTTTCTTCCCTTGAAAATGGCTTAAGGGCTGAAACCTCGGTATAAAAGAACAAATAAAGTAGCACTCTTATGATCAAATGCATGTTTTTATTATTACGATTAAGGTGAAGTCCTGACCTAAAAGTTTGAATACATATATTTAATTATTATAAATAATAATTAAATTATTATAGACATTCATTAAACTTGTATACAATAATTTTTCTCAATCAATAAATGCATCGATATTTGGGAATACTTGGTTTGGCTGCCTCACATATTTTCATGGGGTCCAAATGTTTTTATTATTTAATTTATTTTATTATTTATTATTAAGCTAGTCTTAGGCCTAATATTACTAAGAAAACTGTAACTGAAAGCTAGGACTTATCCGCGTTAAATGTATTCAGCTTAGATGGAGTCATTAATATTTGAATAATTATTTTGTAGATTTGTTGTTGTGTTTGTATTGATTAAATTCCAAAATACAAAGCAGCGTCTTATTAATAATGAAGAGAAGGAAATCAGTTGTTGATTTTTTTTTGCGAGATGTGCATTTAAGTAATCTTGTTTATTTCTGTATTGATGTAGCCTTCTTTGTCGAACCATTGGTATTTATTTGCTGGTCTTTGATAGAGTTCAGGTTTTTTTTCTTTCTTTTTTTTTAAACTTCCAATTATATCCCATCTTAATGACCACCATCAATTTTGGGGCCTTATTAAAACTTATATTTGCTCCTTTGACAAATTTACGGTCTTGTTAAAAATCCCTACTTCCTTACATTCGACCTCCGCGGTAATTTATAGACGCGACGTCACATATTTATATATAACTATAATTATAGTCTTCCAACTGACTGCAGAAATGACTTTATGTATAAAGTTGTCAGGAAGCTGTCAGGCCTAGAGACAGGGACAAATTAGCTCTCAGCTTGGGGCAGGGAGCTCTGGCCAACTGAGGTTTATTCTGCGCTGTTTGTTATTATTGTTAATTGCTAGACACACATGATAATTCATAAGTATTTTTTGTTAATTAACTGGTTAATTATGAATTAGTTCGTTCAAAAGGTTGCTCTAGAATACTAAATATTTTTTAAGAAAATATTTATTCTCGATTATGATGGTCATTATATATAACTCTTTCAGATTTTCTGGGATGTGTTCCAAACCACCTGTATTTTTGACAATGGTTAGCCCCCTCCCATATCACTTCTTTTTTTTTTTTTTAAAGATCTCTCAGTTTCTTCATTCACCTCCTGATGACCTTATAAATTCTGGTCATATCGTTTATAAGACTATTGTAGTGTCCGTGTTATAATATGAAATCTGGTGTAAAGAGTGTGTTGGTTGATAGTTGGTTGTCGTACGTTAGAATGTAAAGTTACTTGAAGGCATTTATCACTGAATCCAGAGAAGATGCTAGTGTGGAGGAGATACTGAAAATAGACACTACGAAAAAACTAAACCAACTGTATTATTTCATACAGGGCTGTACATTGAACTGTTAAGTGGTTAAGTTAATCATATAACATATATTAATGCTTATTTATATTGTCATTTGTCTTATACCTCTCGAATATTTAAAAAAAAAAAAATAATAATAATAAATAAATAAATAAAAAAATAAAAAAAAATGTTTTACTAATTGTTATGTATATATATATATATATATATATATATATATATATATCGTTTGCTAATCTGTTATTATATTATATTATATTAGTCATACTTAATGCTGTGGACATTGTTAATGTTATGTTTGAATGCAGTACTAGACTCAAGATCTAACATTGTTAATTATACCATTATATTTATTTGTACAGGAATTTCCTCAGACAAATAAAATAAACTATCTATCTATCTACCTATCTACGTTAGTATGTAAAGTTGTGTTGTTAATGTATAAGAGATCTTCTCTTATTTTATTTTTTTTTCTGGATTATTTGTTTATTGATAAATATTACCAACTGTCTCAATAAAGGACATTTATAATAGAGTTCTGAGAGCACATCCACACCATATTTACAAATTCAAAAAAATATATAGATAATAAGGTAATTTCAAAATAATATAAAGCCAAATAAGAACAAAATAAAATATCATAGTGAAGGAAGAAAATATTAATAATAGAATAAAAATAAATGAATAAAATAGAATTAAAATTATCTTAAAAAAAAAGAAAGTAATGAAAATAAACATCTTAGACGCAGGCATACCTATCTGTTATTAGTTTTAAAATTTTCGATTGAAATGATTGTGATTGTTGATTGTTTTTTGCTGTCTCTTCCTATGGTCATTACTTAAAGCTTACAATTTTCTGAAGATAATCCAAGTAGGAGTAGAGAAAATATATTTTTAGAGACATATTGCAACCTAAATGTTATTTTCGAACAGTTCATTGACAAATTGAGAATAGTTATTAATTTTCCTGTTGACAAAAAATCCATACACCACACCTTGAAATGCTTCTCAAGCTGTCTTTTATTTTCCGTAATAATAATAACCAGATTCTAGCAAAATTGCATGAAAGTTATAGACATGAAGTTTAAAAGAATATATATATTCTATTCTTATAATTATATAAGTATTTCTCATTAACTATATTAGGATATATTAAATACATTTATATAATATATAATTTATGGACATACAATTTGTATATATAATACTGATATTCTTTGAATTTATTTCCTTGACCGTCAAGCTTATTGAAAATCTTGATTAATAATTGGATTAATCATAGAGTTAATTTATTTTTAGAGGACAAAAAAACAGTGAAATATTATGAAAACGAAACAATATTATTTATATGCTTCAGAGTATCTTAGTTACATACAATCTACTTGGATTACCTTATTTGTTTTCATGCTCTTAAAATCCTTCGATAAATGGCTTACTAGTGCAAAAATAAGTTATTGTGATAAGAGAGCATTTTTAAAAATTCTGTTATTGTCAGATATAGAGAGGAAAATATCTTTCCTATCTACTAATTATCTTTTAATTTATTTTGTTTGTCTATCGAGATCATGTTGTATAACATCCAATTGGAAGAAGGTATATTAATACTATTTTATTAAATTATAGAAATGTTAAAATGAAGGATATTGGTGTTTTTGGTGAATAATATAAAACAATAAGAGACAACTTTTTGCTTAAGTCCATTAAGTTTATATAGTGACAGTTGCGCTCATGACAGCATCTGTTGCAGCCAATTTCATCGCGTAAACTGTACTACATGGTGTTCACTGCTTTCGTAGTAGTGTAGTTCTAGTTATTGTATATGTTGTGTGGGTGACAACTTTTGCCAACTAGCGAGTGTTGACCCCTGCCGGCAAGGGCGTACGCAGCTTTCATATTAGGAGGGGATCAAGATTGAATATAGGAAAATCTCAGTTTTAAAAATTGTTTCAAACCCTATAATGTTATACTATTTAGTTTATTATGAGAATGAGTTGATCGGGGGGTGCGGATAAATAAATAATAAATTAAACAAATAGTATTATTTAATTTTTGCCGACGTTTCGACCCACTTTACAGGTATTCATCAGGGCTACAAAAGATACAAAACATGGTGAAAATAAAATAAAAGAATATAAGTAGATATAAAATAAGAAGAATAAAATCATTTATTTTATTTTCACCATGTTTTGTATCTTTTGTAGCCCTGATGAAGACCTGCAAAGTAGGTCGAAACGTCGGCAAAATTTTAATAATACCGTTTGTTTAATTTAGTATTTATTTGACCGCATCCCCCGATCAACTCCTTCTCATATTATATCAACGGTCAACCATCTCTACATCATTATTTAGTTTATTGATATTACAACTTATAAATATTTTCATGAGAAACATAATATATACGTAGAACAACAACTTTTTAAAATTATTTTTCTTGGATTTTCGGAAAACATTTTGTAATATATATATATATATATATATATATATATATATATATATATATATATATATATATATATATATATATATATATTTTTTTTTTGAAGGGAGGCAACGGCCGCCCAGCCCTCTCCTGCCTGCCAATAAATAATCCCACCTTATCTGAAATAATGAAATGTAGTGATGAATGTGTTGGAAAACATTTTTTTTTTTTTATTATATTGTTTATAATATTTCTGAACTTGATATGTTTACTGTATGGAATTAATAAAGGAGAATTTAAAAATATAGATTAGTTTATTTCTAATTTTGATATTTATTTATTAATTATTCTATCATTACTTCTCGCCTATAGGCTCAATTTAATAATTATAATTTAATTTTCATAACTTTTTTACCAGTTCTTTATGATAAATGTATGAGGCTCCAAGAAGAAAATTCAGGAAAGTTTTATTAAAATCGTTACAACCGTCTTACAGTGCCACAGGCGATAGCGGCACAGATTTTTCGGTCGCTATTTTGAAACGAAATAGCGAATAATAATGTCTAATTTGGAGGATCATCCTCGCGTGACGTCTGATTTTGATAACAATTTTCGTAAGTAATTTTTGGCCAACAGAAAAAAAGCGATGCATTTATAACCGCCGTAACTTTTGATCCATCGAAGATGAAGGAGCCAACATATAAATATAGAATATATGTATATGTATATAAATATAGAATATATGTATATGTATATAAATATAGAATATATGTATATGCATATAAATATAGAATATATGTATATGCATATAAATATATATATATATATATATATATATATATATATATATATTATTTTAAAATTCATGTCTAAAACTTTCATGCAATTTCGCTAGCATGTGATTATTACTATTACGGGAAAATAAAAGACAGCTTGGGAAGCACTCCAAGGTGTGGGGTGTATGGTTTTTTTGTCAAGAGGAAAATTAATAACTATCCTCCGTTTGTCAATGAACTGTTCGAAAAAAAACATGGTTTAGGTTGCAATATGTCTCTAAAAATATATTTTCTCTACTCCCACTTGGATTTTTTTCAGAAAATTGTAAGCTTTAAGTAATGAGCACAGGAAGAGATTCCACTAAGACGTTCCTTGAATATTAGCGCCGTTGGAATGAATACTGATGGGGTGTCAACAGAGTTGTCCCAGAGTTGACGTACAAGAACCAGGCCGCCAAAAGAACACTCTCATGAGATCACCACTAAATCCAACTGCAGAAAGTATTCTTCAAAGTGTAAGTCCACATTCATTGGTAAAGAGTTTGTACAAGAGATTACAATGGAGAGGTCTTTAATTTTCCTTAGAAAACTATGAACTGGTAATACGCATAATCTACGCATATTAAGTAGGCAGGGAACAGAAGTTGATGACCAGTATTCATTCTTATATAAGTTATTCTCAACTCAAAATTAGTAATGATTAAACCATTAGGTTTAGCAAACATTCTTTTTATTGTATATGCATTAATAGGAGAAGTATACAGAATAGGAAAACCGTCTTTGACGGTTGCCTTCCTGATAGTTTCATATAAGAGAACCGAAATACTAATACACATATGAACTATTGTTTGTTAGTGAAATTAAGTTTATTTCTAATTAGTCAATGAAAATCATAAAGTCATATCATCATATTCAAAATGGAGATCAGCAAACTTCGTCTATTTAATTAGGTAATAAAAACTCGGAAATACCCATTTGCTTTTCCCTTAGATCGTAAGAGTGATTTGGATTACTCTTAAAATTGGATCGCAATTGGATATAAAAGGTGACCTACAAAAATATTGTACCGTTTGTCCCATATAACCTTGTTATTTTAAAATGCTGGGCGTGTATTACGCCAAACGGTTCAATATTTTTGGAGGTCACATTTTTTCTCGATTATGTGATCAAATTAACTTACAATTCAAGTGGAAAGCGAATGAGTATTTAGGAGTTTTTACTACATAATTAAATAAACAAACTTTCCGATCTCCAGACCGAAAACGTCCCAATTCCGAGAATTTTCGTAAATAAAATAGCTGTAGGTTACAATGACATCAAGCTATTTACGAAGTTTTAGGCGGGTGTTAATAATTTGACTAAAACCTTTGGGCATCTATTACTATCTATGAGATAACAGCTATATTTATTTATCTGAAGATTGTTTCTTGTTTTGAGCACAAAACTAAAATCCTTGCTGTGAAAGATCCTGCTCTATTATCTCCTTATTCTGATTTAGGTTGGACTACTTCAGGACAGGGGACTGCCGCAATCATATCCTGTTGATGGCGATGCCCGGAAGGACGTGAAGAAAGAAAATGGTCCAAGAAAGTGAAGGAGGATGCGGAGATGGGCCGTTAGCGGAAGACTTGAAGCAGGCCAGTGGGTCGGCTACGCGCCACGTCTATCTTCCCACCTCTGCCCAGGTATATCTCACCCTGTAGACATACGCACCAAACATACACATCTTATCTTCTTCGGTACACACATCTATCTTCTCGCTGTATCAGTCAGATAGGGAAGACTTGTTTGCATAGAACAGACAACCCATCTTAGACGTCAGTTGATCCTCCATTAACCTAGAGCATATTGGATACCATTTGATTTTTGTTTTTTTGAGATTTTTCTTAATATTCTAAAAAGTCCTCGTCGCAGTAAGTTGTAGCGCCAAACATATACATTCCAGATTATATCATTAACATATGGCATATGGCCTATAACCTTATTACAATACACACTGCACTTATAATCCACTTATATCCGTAAGGAGTCGGAGCCGCACTACGGCCGTATTCTCGATGAAACCTAGCTTAAACTTAGGTAAGGTTAGTAAACAACGGTCATTTCATCGAGAAGGTACTCCGTAAGACCATAGTATCGCTCAGCATGTGTGTCCCAACCAAGTCGACAAAATATCTGCAAGATCTGTAATGTCAACAGAAAAAATATATGTATATATATTCGGAATCTCAACAGCAAATTATCAAAACTCCATTATTAGCAAAATTCCTCCCTACATTATGGGACTCCTCTATCCATTCTCTTAATACCAGATCTCAACCTATTGATTTAAATATCCCTTCTCACAAAACTAAACCCTTCATTCGAGCTACCTCCTTCTGGAATTTTTTTACTTATCACCATACGGCATTTCTCATCCATAAATTCCTTCAAACCACTCTTATTCCATCACCTACTTCATTTTCAAACATTCGCGCCTTTATTTTATTTAATAGAGTATTAATACAGTCTGCCACACTGAAGGGCATTGGTACTAGGGCTATAGTTTCCATTCATACAATATGTACATAACAAAGGAAAATAAATAAGTAAGAAGAGAGAAAAAAAAGATATATATGTATATACATATATAAGATAAGTAAAATAACAGATTAAAGCCGAATGATAATAAAATAAATAAAACACATTCACACCTATGTAAAATATTTACATTGGCCCAGGGGACTCTGAATCAAGCTTTGTCCTCTAAATGTGGAAGGCAAGGCAGGACTCCAGGAGATCCCAGTGCTTCTCTCCTAGCCGCGTCACTGGTTAAACTTCCGCACCTATGTAATACTTATTAGATTCTGTAATTATAACTGCTCACTAACAATTAATCGACAAGTTCCACTTGATTTTACGTCATTTGTTTATTTTAATTATATATAAGTTGGAATGAGAAGCCTGGCTGGGGGTTATCTACCTGATTGTATATAGGTATGACTGTGTTTTTAATTTACTTATCTTTAGATTTTATTGTGTTTTATTTTTTATTGTACATAGTTTTGGATTATTATTTCTTATTATTTTACTTTTGTTAATTTTATATTTTCTTTAATTTTATATGGTGTAAATGTTTGCATATATCACTATAATTATTGTCTACGTGACAGATAATTACATTTTTAAATAGATAAATAAAATATTTTTTCGTTGTATACATGTAAAAACCATATAAAATGTACTGTATTGTTCAAGTATGATTGCAATGTCAATTGAAATTAACACTGCTATGACAAGAACCTCTTTATATTTTGTCAAGCCAGACTGATAGACCAATGCTTTGTACCATGTTATTATTATTCTTAAAGAACCTTAGAACCAGAATAAAATATTTTTTTTCATTTTCATTTCAAATTTGAGATATCTTTCTCAAGCTTCTGAACTTCCTTGACTGAATTTGTTTTTTCTTTTTAGGACTCAGGTAAGTTCATTCTTACCTATTACCGATAAATATTTTGTCTCTACCGATTCAAATTCTAATTAAAAATAAATTAAATAAGTAATTTACCAAATTACCAAAAAAAATATTTTTTTTAATTTATTGCCGAAGCGAGAAAGGAATGGCACTATTGCAACAGTATGCTCAAGAGCTCATTATTAATTATTTGTATCCGGTTTCCGACAAGACGTGAGGAAACGTTTTGACGCGGACTATGAAGACAGACGTCCAAACATGTCCATCCGACAAACAAATCCATTGACGTCAATTTGACCAGTACGAGAATACCCAGCGGACACATCCATCAGCCGAGGAGCTAGGCCGGACTATAAACGAGCCTATACGCTAAGAATAGCGAGTTATAGGCAGAGTATTGACCAGCCGCGCAGGAGCACACGCCAGGACGAGGGTTACATATTTACCTGCTGATGTGTCTCTCTATATCTGGATCCAGTTGGGTGTCTCTTCCAAACAGGTGTTCCATACCACGAAGTATATCCAACTGAGATGCTAAAATATTTTTATCGCAAGGCCAGAAAAGAACTTTTAAACTGTCTTAGTCATCTACAATAAGTTTGAAGTAGTCTGAAGAGGTAAAATTTGACCATTTCAGGATTTTTTTTTTTTTAAGTAACTACACTTTCTGACTTATTGCAATCCGAGTATGTTCAGTTTTAAACTAGTTCCCCATGACAATAGCTTCTTGCTGTATTCTTATTCCAAAAGTAGAGAACTAAAAACATGTGCATATTTTACCTCACCCTGAATCCTTTCATCCTTCTCTTAAATACAATATCTCAATTTATCAATTAGAATATCCCTTTTCACAGGGCAGCATCCTTTGAAAAATCCTTCGTCATTCGTGCAACCTCGTTTAAAAAATTCTTTACACGTTCTAATACAGAACTAGAGGTTCAGAATAACAAAATAGGTGGAAATATGTAAAAATATATTTATTCTCATATTTTTTATTTTATTTATTATTTTTCGATGATATTATAATGTAATAATTTCTGATTGAACCATTGGTACACATTTAAGCTCAAGATAAATCTCATTGATTTTCTATTAGGATAGGGATGAAAATATTTCACTTTTGAAACGTAGTAAGATAACTTCTGGTTAGTCCTCATGGATCTTAATATAACTTTTTTTTATTCATGCATACAACTGTTTTATAAATAAAAATACATTCAGTAAATGTGAACAAAATAATATAATAACATGAAACCACTTGTTGAGAAACTACCCACTGGCAGCACTCTAAAAATGTATTTACAGAAGGAGATATCGAGGCCATCTTCTTTTCAGACGCCTCGGAGGGTTGTCAGGGATCGAAGAGGAAGCAAGGTTAGAAACGAGAGGGTTTGGATGGTTCTGAAGTTTGTTCATGGAAGGATGGGTATCTGGATTGGGCCAGGTCAGAAACATAAGGAACATTAAGGTCGTTATGGATGATTTTATTTGAGACAAAGTTAAGGAGCAGTGAGGATTTTGGATTGTAAGGATTGGATACGAGAGGAATTTGATGGGCTATTGGAGCCCCAGAGCTCAACTCCGGACAATATAATTAAGTTTTAATAACTAGTTCAACTCATTCAGCTCATAGTTAATGTAGTCCGAAATCCTAACTTATATTTTATATATTTAAGATGAATAAATTAAATAAAAAATAAATTAAATAATCACAATTATTCCATAAATGTATTATAACATTTCAATAACGTAAAGTTGTTAAATTCTACAGATCGATCACATTGTGATATTTTACGTTTTGTCATAGAGGCAGTAAGAAAAACGCTGCGTTGTGTTTTCAAAGTTCAAGGAAAACACCTGCCGCAACCATTATTAACATCTATATTTTATGGAGAACCGGCACAATACGGTTCAAGGATCAAGGAGACCCGGAGAGTTCGATGATCTGGAGGCGGGCAGAAACGCGATGGTCACACACCTGGCTCCGGTAGTTATTTGGGTTAATGGCGATGGAAGCGGAAGTTCGCATTCAATTGTTCCAGGATGAGGAAGTGCTGGGAAAGAGGTCGCTAATGCTCTTGATAGCCTCAAAACTACACAAAAACAGCAACAGCTATGGAATACATAACCATTCGCCATGTGTGTAGCCTGGGAATATTTCGAGTAGGCAATTCAACAATAGGTTTGTTTCTGTCAAAGAAGATCACAAGTTCTCGGTAAAGTAAATAGGAACTGATCATCAATTTGATTATCATATGATCAATCACATATTTTGGATATACACAAATCAGTATGACCTAATTATATGATATCATAACTCCATATAAACATAGAAATAAAAAGAGATAAAATTCAAATAGGCCATGAAAAGTCACGTGACCGCGTGATACCTAGAAAGAACCCCGCCAAAAGATAAATTATTACATAAAATGAAAATATAGAGAGCGCCTGGATATTGAACCTGATATGAACTACAAGATTAAACTAAAACCGAAGTACTAAGTTGTACTAGAATCAGACTTAGCTTTCTCATATGGTACATCTCAGAAAGTAAATAAAAATATTATAATGCATTTATAGTTAGAAGAGCAGTTAGAGCATGCATTGAGAAGTTAGAAGAGCTTAATGAAAAAAAAATATTACTATAAAGTTTTTCTAAAATATTTTAAAAACTTGCACTAATTTTATCTATTCTTATTATATCTTTAATTATAAATTATCAAAAGAATAATGCGGTATAGAGAAAAATATATATTCATATTTTTTTTTTTTTAATTTCAGCAATATTTTTAAAATTTAGTTAAGGTATGACAAGTTAGAAGAGCTTAATGAAAAAAAAAAATGTTACTAGAAAGTTTTTCAATAGGAATTGAAAACTATTACAACACACTTAATCTTTCTATTTATGTTAAATTCGAGCTTTGTTTGAGAATAAACATTCCGACTCGAAGAACATATTAAAAAAAAAACAATCAATATATTTATCATTGAAGTGCTACGAATCAGTAGTTGCTCATATGTACATAGTATTAATATGTTCTCATAGCAGTATTAATATTTTTCTTTTATTTATACAGATTTACTTATCTTTAGGTTATTTTATTTTTTATTGATTATTATTTAATTATTATTTCACTTTTGTTAATTTTATGTTTTCTATATATATGGTGTGAATGTGTTCATATCTCACAATAATTATTGTCCACGTGACAGATTCTTAGTTTTCAAAATAAATAAAATAAATCTGTACCTAAAGGTAAAGAAAACCATGTTCATTTTTGCATTTGTTCGAGGGAGCCAATGTTCCATAACTTGGAGCTGTTAATATTTTTTTATTAGTAACTAACTTATTTAAAAAAAAAAAAATGGATATGGACAAAAATGGATTCTTTTTACCTCCGGGCAAAAACATATAAGGTATTAATTAATTATATAGGTATATTAAAAAATATAGGTATTAATTATTTTTCCTTAATCGTAGAAAAAGTTGGTTAGGAATTGCAGTCATAAGAAATACCCAAATATAAATTATATTTATTTTCTTTGTGCCGACGTTTCAGCCAAAGTTTCAGGCTTTCATCAGGGCTAAGTAAAGACTAGATAACAAATAAATAAATATTTATTTGTTAACTAGACTATTTATTATATCATCTTTGCTTGATAAAGCCTGAAACTTAGGCCGAAACATCGGCATAAAGAAAATAAATATAATCTATTTTCGTGTACTTTCTACGACTGTAATCTTCAACCAAATTTTCCTAAAATAATCAACAGTCGAACAGTTTCTCCATTATTAATACTTAATATAATGTTTTCGCTCCCTCCAACCAATGCATGCTAACAATGGTGGAGTTTGATGTTGGCAGTTAAAAAGGAGTAATACTAACTACATAACATACTAGTTCTAATTTTAAGGAAGAAGGGAAATTAAAAGAACAATTTTATTTTTATGATCAACAAATGAATATTCCATAATAAAAATAACCAAAAATTGGCCATTTTGAATCATCAAGATCACCTACCACGAAGACCTATGACAATATGAGATCGAGAATTCTGACTAGCTTTGGCCGGCAATTAGTAGTCAACAGGAGTTGTAGAGGTTTGGCAAGAAGTAATGCCCCCCAACCATTTGTAATGCAAACGGCATTGAATAAATTGCATCGTCAGGAAGTGAGTCAGTTTTCCCTTTGACTTCTGTTCCACGGGTCTAACACGTAGTAGCCAAGCCAATTAAGCTATTCGTGAGCGGAAAAACGTAGTGCTTTTTGTTTAAATTAGGTACGTCGCAGCTTTACTATGAGAGTACATAAACATTTTACGACGCCCGAAAGGAAAACCCATCATTCATATAATTGTTAACAAAGTGAAAGGAAGTCCCGTGTACACGAGTAAACAGCCAAAAGCTCACTTTCCCAGACGACCGGACCATTTAGGCAAACAATAACAAAGGCTACATAAATTTTCAAAAGAAAACATCTTCAAAAATTAACAAACCCATTAACCCAGAAAAAGACAGAGTTAATGACTGAGAAAAAAAAAAACATGGATGAATTATGAGGGTAATAAGGTTTAACGGACTTTCCCTGAGGAACGGAGTGGCGAACTTCAATGGGAAGTAAAACTGAAATAGGCCCATCCGTGGTAATATTATGACCCTAAATAAAAGAAAAATTTCTGCAACAAGAAAACGAATAGAAAACATAAGTTGTTTCAATGAGGACTAATGCTTTAGTAACTACTAACTTGACGAACTATCGACAAGGTTTCAATCGAACAGATAAATCAACTGATCTACACATTGAATTGAAAAGGAGTAGTTTGCAAGATCTCATGTCCATGAGCTTCACCATATCGATGAACTGAATTATATAAATATATTTATCTTGTTCCTGCCTTAGGATTAACTATTAAAATATTAGAATATATAATAACAATCATTTATGGCTTCAGACATGGATGATTGCATGCACTCTTAATTTTCCAGCTCAGATTAGAATATGTCTGTGACAGAAAAGAGGGAGAAATACAAAATAGTATTTATTAAATGATAATAGGGGTGGATGTTAATGAAACCACTGCTGATTAATGAAAACCTCTTAAATGTGTTTAAGTTTAAGTTTTTAACGCTTTTAAAAATTTGCTAGTTAAAAGTTGCCGCTAGCATTTTCAATTTAACACGGTCTAGGGTCTGTTCGCAAAACGTAGGGTAATTCGCAAATGCACATGGAAGATTTCTATAAGGTTTTCATCTTTTGTTTTAAGGGAAATAAAATATATATATAAAGAGATCGCAGAATGAACTTGGGGAACGTTGGACGATAGAAGCCAAAAATCTTTATTTCACAATTATGGAAAATCTGAAAATGTGAGAAGAGAATAATTTTTTTTTTACAACTCTTTGTAAATTTAGTGTTGCTTATTTGTGGGCAATAAATAGTGTTAAAACAAAAGACAGTAATGCCAATAAATTATTGTAAAAGGTTAAGATAACTAACAAGTATAATAAAACGAGACAAAATTGCAAAAAATATCTGTCACAGATCACACTAATTTCACTAAATCGTTACTTATTTTACATTCTTTCGAATAGATCATGTATAAAATTGACTCTTCTACACGCAAGTTCCAAAAATAAACCTGATGACCACTTATGTCATCACTGTTATTAAATTCACTACGCTAATGTCTGCCCACACCCAATGAATGGAATACGAGGCCATTTACACGAGGTTAGTTTCTTATAGAACACTGTCTTAAAACTATATTGGAGTCAAACATGTGAGTCAATTACCTTATCTCATGGCATTTATACTTAAAAATTAAAAGTGTAGAGTGTACTCAAGACATGGAATTACTTTGAGTACTAAGAATAAACAACATTTCTCTCAATAGTTGTGAGCGAATAACGCCATAAACCGATATAAAAAAAGGTGTAAAACTTCATTCATACTTTTGTCATTTAGAAAAATAAATAAATGTAATTTCAAAAAGCACATTTGTTCTGATGAATGGTGCAAAGTCTTGCTTACTAGCATTTATAGGAACGGAGCTATGAGCGTTAAAAATTATCTTTAAATATTCTTTCCTAATAATTGAGATGGATGAACGTAATTATGGATTAAAATTTATTTAATCACAAGTACCATCCATAAAGAGTGACAATAAACAACCAGAAAATGATAAACCCGTAAATACAGAGCCCAGAAGGCACATGGAATCGTATGAATATTAGCTGTAGCAGAAATTAGAATTCAAGTGGTAAATGGTGTAAATAAGATTGAGATGGTAAATTTTAAATAAAAAAACCGTTCATATCCAGCTAAAAACTTAAAGTAAAACTGGATGGATATCGGAGGTTTGGTGGGGACTGAGGGTGTGGCTGTAGTAATTTCTTTTAACTCTACTTTGTATATTTACACACAAAAAACTAATAAAATGCTGTTTAAACCAAGGTCATCCTTAAGCGCTAAGTTTTCCCTTAGTTATAATCATTTTATAAATTCAGGACTGAACTAATAGAATAAATAATTTCTATATACCATAGCTGGACTCGAACCCAGAACATAGTGCCTACTCACTGAATTATTATACCATTATATGTCATCACTCTCCACTCTTGTTAGATGTATTCAACGGTTACCGGAAAATAATTGATCTTAAGAAAAAAAAAATAGTCTAATAATATAATTACATTTATTACGAAAGAAATAAAAAAATAAAACATTAGAATATTAAAGAATACACAACAAAATCAGAATTCTGGGAACAAATAAATAATCGACCAAGGAAAAAAAAAAAGCACAAATAGAATGAAAAAAATATATATACGAGGGTTATAAATGTGTGATTATATACTGAAAGAGAAAGCGAAAATCTGAAAACGCCATAAAGAAAGGTACTATATAAAATTTCACCATCGAATTTAATAAGCTTCTTTAAAAGATTTAAAACAGCATCGCTGT
The DNA here is from genome assembly GCA_928085145.1 of Nezara viridula. Classification (NCBI taxonomy): domain Eukaryota; kingdom Metazoa; phylum Arthropoda; class Insecta; order Hemiptera; family Pentatomidae; genus Nezara; species Nezara viridula. Next base: position 81,683,828 of record OV725082.1, read on the forward strand.
ATATACAAAAAGGTTTGCATCACTACGACCCGGAGTTCCCATTGAAAACTCCATCTCTTATGTAAATTGCATGACATAAAGAAGAGGTACTTTCTCCTGATGGGGCGAAAGAAAAAACACCTGCTCTGGATATAGCCAGATGTTGATATAACAAACACCTGCGAGTTTTTAACATGCTATGGGAATTTAAAAAACTCAAGATAAAAGCATTCCAAAGTATGAAAAAGTGGTGATACAAGAAACGCGTGTTTAAAATAATATATAAATATATGTTAGTTAACCTGATATTGTAGTTATTGTTTTAACAACAATAAAAATATACTTAAAAATTAAGGCATAGAAAAGCTCTAACCGTAACAGCAGAAGACAAGAGGTTGTTAAAACAAGACTGAGGATAGGCCACACACTACTTACCCACTGATTTCTAATCACAAATGAAAAACATCTCCAAAATGTGTTAGGTACGATGTACAATTGGCCATTAACCCACATCTTAGGACTGCCCTCTACATGATAGCTGTTTTCAGGTCTAGGAATTGAAAGAAACCCCGCCAAAAATACCAGGAGAAAAATAATTAAATTTCTATAAAAAAACATTATCAATAAAAAAAAAATAATGAACTCAAAATAATAGGACACTAAAGAACCAAGATATCAAGTATTCAAAAACAACATAATCTAACATTAAAAAATAGAAAAAACCAAGATTCGAAATCTCACTCGACTACAGATAGTCCCGTGGTACAGAGACCTTTTTTATCGAATTATTAACATCCGCCTGAAACTCGTAAATAGTTTCATCTCATCGTAACCCACAACTATTTTATTTACGAAAAATCTTGGATTTGGAAGTTTTCAATCTGGAGGGAGGCAAACTTTGTCCATTTAATTAGGCACTAAAAACCCGTAAATACACATTTGCTTTCTACTTGGAACGTAAGATAATTTAATCCCAAATTCGAGAAAAAAAATGTGGTCTCCAAAAATATTGAGCGTGGCCTACATCCCCAAATTTTCAAAATAAGGAGGTTATATAGGACAAACGGTCATAAATGCTTATTACTTACATCAGTCATAAATGGTTATTTATGACTGTTGTAACAAAACGAAATTTAAAAAAAAATAATATATATATATATATATATAGAATATAAAATAAAACGAATGTTTTTAAACTCTGGTAATGAGAAATCAAAAGTTATATGAATTAGAACGATTAATCTCTAAAGTTAATTTAATTATTAAAAAAATATGCTCAATAAAAACATTTATTTTTTTATTTAGTTTAATCAAAGAAATTATTAAATAATAGCTGGCCCGAGTGAGTAATTAAAATATTGGCCAGTGAATAAAAATATGACAATATAATACGAAAATAAATAAATAAATACAACGGATTACGATATGAAGAAATTAATAATTTTCTTTTCCTTGATAGATTGCAATGGTTCAGTCAAAATAATAAACTGGTTCGATTTATATGAATCGTTTTGGATTTTATAGGCAATTTGGAAACATATCTAATTATCATAAGCATGATCTACATTTAAACTTTTTGAATTATCAGAAAATAAAGTTTCTTCTTTTTCATAACAACATTATCGGGCTTAGAAACGCAGAGTCTGTTACGCTACGAAGAGACTAAGGATCTTGTTTAGATTAGGCACGCCAGTTATTTTATCTAGTAACAGTTACTTATTGATAAATTAAAATATATGAGTGAAAGAAACATATGATTTATTTAATATGAACTTTTTATACATAACCAAAAACATTAACATGCTTTTAATAAATTACTCCAGGTACCTCATATCCTCGTTCACCTCTGGAGGCCAAAATTCTACTATGTCCTTAAGGATTTTATCACGTACCCGTATACGTGCCACATTCATACCGGCATTTAGATGCACCTATATTTTTTCCTATCTTCGTAAAATTTCATAATGTGGCCTTTTTTACAATAGCTTTCCTTAGGTAGAATTCCTGTTTCTTCAAATCCTGGTTCGTTCCTGTTCTTTGCATGAATAGTAAACCTCAAAAATATTCATCACTTTATAACCCCAATTACACAAACAATACTAAATTAAATTATATTTAAACATGTGATTTTATTTTTATAGAACAATCAACGAACCAGCATCCTGTTATAACAGACATTTTTAACATATATGGTGAACTAAAGGAAGAAAATAAAAACCTAGTCCTTATCTGGGCCCCATCACATTGTGGTATCCTGGGTAACGAAAGAGCCGATGCTGCTGCCAACTCTGCCCGGCGTCAAGGAACTGCACAAACCACAATAATTGATGCTATTCCTGGAGAAGATTGGACACACCAACTTCCCTGCTTCTTTCAAAATAAATGGAACATTGAATGGGAAATGAGTTCCGCAAAACTTCAGAAAATAAAAACAACATGAATCAAATGGAACACATCAAACAGAAAGTCTAGACGAGAAGAAGTGATACTATGTCGCCTAAGAATTGGCCACTGTGAGTTTTCCCATGGATACCTCCTGCGAGGATTAGAAGCTCCAACTTGCACACATTGCCTAGTACCCAGAACAGTAAAACATATACTATTAGAATGTAGAAGGTACACCAATATAAGGAAAAAATTTCAAATGGGAACGGAAATGAAAACAATTCTGCAAGATGGGGAGAATGAAATAGAAAAACTGTTCAAATATCTAAAGAATATTCACTATTATCAACGAATATAAAATGGAAACATTATGCCAATGACCCTTAGGGGTAGAGGCTAAATAAACAAATAAAAAAAAAAAAATTATATTTTTATATCAATGGTATCAAGTTTCATAACAACTAAATATCATTAAAAAATCACTAGCGGGCCTAATTTAAACAAGACCCGAAACTACACCTAGTTGAAATGCCAATATTGAAATCTTTAAAACTTAATACGTCCCATCTCGATCCACCGAGTTACCTAACTCCGAGTTTTGAAGACTTCTATTTTTGCAATGAATTTTATTAAAATTGGTGTAGTAGAAATTGAAGGATCGAAATTCGGATCCCTTTGTTCTCCAGGACGTTTTGATACGTCTGAAAATTCACCCATAATAAGAGCCAGAAATGAGTTATTCACCACTGCATTACCATTTGTATAGAGTAGATTACTTAAGAGGTAAAAAACATCTGATTTATTATCTGTCCTATTTATCCTTGACCTGTCTACATAAATTGGTAAAAAAAAAAAGGATAAAGGTGACACAAAATTAGAATACTGTTTATCTCTTATATCAGAGAGCCCGTATTTGGCATTGTTAAAATGTTGCATTTCGTATCGGTGCAGTTCATTAGCGAAGGCTGCATTTGCAAGACACGGCGGATACCACCTCAATTAATTACTGTCTTTCCACCATAACTTGACAAAGAGAATTAAAACTTGTTACCCTGCGGCCCAAGGCATCGCTGTATTAGGAAATATACTAAGGTCAAATGCTAAGTGTCCGTGGAGGGTAGGGGAAATTTACATTCGTCGTATTAGGTCTCTCTCTTCTTCTTTTTTTTTTTTTTTTTTAAATTTTTTTATTGAGAAATGTTACAATCTGTCTCAAAGGGAAAACTCTCTTCTAAAAAACAAATATATATTTATTATTTAACTGAGGCGCTTAACTAAATACAATTGATTATTATTACACATGAAACAATCCAAAATTTTCTGATGATAAAGCAATCCTATCTGCAACATTTTTTTATCTAAAATACCCAATTTTCAAGACTTCTGAGATCTATCGGCATCTAAGGACTTAAATGGGGATAGACCGCTCAATTCCAACATCAGTCAATACACCAAACAATATCTTAAATAAGGGATTCAATTTAATGAGAGATAACAAATTTTAAAAATTATTACTAGGCTGTCACAAAAGTTCTAGTATATAAGTATAGTTTTTTTTTCATATTAATTATCTTAAAAATTAACAACAATCAACTATAACTTACTCAAATCTAAGAATTACAAACTATACGCAAATTACAACTTAAAAATCATCGCTCCCTCCACCTACTCCCACAATCCATCCGCAAGCTCCTTGTATCCTCTCTCATTTTCCCCCACTTTGACTACGGCTGTGTGGTGTACGGAGGCATCCCGATGGTACTCGAGGATAGATTGAAGCGACTCATGAACACGTGCTTAAGATTTGTCTTCGGTACGTCGAGGCGGTCTCATGTGTCCCACCTTTACGACGAGTTAAAGTGACTCTTCCCTTCTTTCCGCAGACAATATTTCCTTGGATCTTTCCTATTCCAAACGGTCACCACCCGGTACCCTTCCTACATCTACAGTCTCCTACAGTTTAAACCCGTGGTCCACTCCCAGAAAATCAGATCCCGTGTTTCCGACCTTCATATCCCTTCCCATAGAACTAACACGTTTGAATATTCCTTTATTGCCCGATCCACTGCCTTCTGGAATTCTTTGCCTTCTGAAATCCGCCATGCCTCTTCCTTGTCCTCATTTAAATATCATCTCTACCAATTCCTTCTCACATCCCAAAATGACGTTATACAATGAAATATATATTGCGAAAAAGATTTTGAATGAGGTGAATGGTTGTTAAAATTGATAGAGATTTAATTTTAAAAATCAACCCACGTTTATTTTATTTAGTTCTCTTTTCATTTAAATAATGTTTTTTTTTTTCAAAATGGTGTTATTTTTACTTGTTTTAATTTAATTTTACTGAAGATACTATATATTCTTTAATATTGACTAATGTAATTTTTGGCCAGATGTAGTTTTTTTTTTTTTGTTCATATCTGTTATTCAAAATGGACCTTGTCCCAGAATAAAGTTTACTTTCTATCTATCTAAATAGATTCACTTTAATTAGTGACGGTACCTGATCTCCAGACGAAGAAGAACAAACTTTTAAACGTATAACGGAAGGAGAAGGAGCGGGGTGGCAGCCATAAATAGACTAAATAGTGGCAAAACTATTTTATTCAGTTCTAAGTGAAACTCCTAGCTGAACACACCTCCCTGAAGAAAACCTGCAAAGTCGAGCCAAAACGTTGGCTTTTAATAAAATAGTTTTGTCACTATTTAGCCTATTAATGACCGCCACCCCGGAACTTCTTCAGTTATAATGCAACGACCAACTATTAAATATTCAATATTTTTTAAACATCGTCAATTATACGAAAGGCAGAGATCTAAATTCATAATGACAACACTTCTTAAGAGAAAAACTTGTCCAACATCAGAATTTGACTTGTACAATAACTTTCGACAAGAGCTCACAAAACTTATCAATAGTTTAGATTACGACAAACTTACTAGTATAAGAAACGAAGAAACGAGATCTAAAATCAACAAAACTTAAATAAGGCTAACGAATTATTGGTTGAATCACTCAGTGATGAGGAGAACGAAGTGTGGAATGCATAATCGCCCCTCTAACTTCACTTGAACGTTATTTCAAAAGGGAATACTTATATAAAAATATTTATAATAATATTAGAGCTGTTGTACCTGTCACTCCATTGTAACTCCTCCGGGAGAGACTTTAGTCATGAAAATGTCAATAAAGCTATATTATAATACGTACGACTAGTATACTACTATTGGGTGCATAATATTTATATGAATATGTTAAAAATTTCGAGTTGAATGAAACACAATACAAAGGTAGGCGTATAGATTCTCCCCGACGACACAGCGATGATCATATCAACAACAGTTAATATGATACAAGCCAGTAGTCAAAGATGCGACCTACACAGTTAGTAGGCGGTCGCTCTACATTATGATGCTATTTATTATAATTTATGTCGAGTTTGTAACTTTTCCCTTTATTGAATGTCAGATTATAATCCGTTTTCAGATGTTAATCGAACAAGGAGGCTACCGAATAAATCAAAACGTGACGCTATCAGATATGAATGAAGACCATCTTAGGCTGTCCGATTCTTACATTATATACTGATAGATTAGGAGCTACCGACCATTTCATTCAACGAAAGGACTTAAAGCTAGTAACCATTTTAAATTGTAGATAAACCTCATCTGAACACACAACTTCGGTGTAGTCGGTTGAAAGCCGTTGCTTTAAATGCGAAAATTTAAATTAAAGAGGCAAAATTTGAAGGTTCATTCAACGGAAGAACATACGGCTGGAATTTTGATATGATGTCAAGAATATGTCCCTAAAAGAGAATTCACTTTAACTGACAATGCGTTTAGAAAAATAAAGCGCCAAAGTCATCAAATTCGGATGGTAGTCGAATGAGGAAAAAATCAAAATAGTTTCTCTTTGTTTTTTTATGGTTTTTGGAATGTTGAATCTGTATTTGATGTTTCCTAACGAAATTTTCCATTGAGTTACAAGATAAATGAAAAAAAAGAAAAAAACAGCAAAATGTCTGAACTTATTTTGGCTTATTGGACATGACTCCGAAACGATGCATTTTATCGAAATTATTACTATAAACAAAGTTAAAGAAGATAAAATTTACTATCACTTTTATACATAACTTTTGGATGTAGTTCCAAAGGGTGAGGAGTAAGAGAATATTGACTGTTTACTTATTTCACACGAAATTTTCAATTGCGTTCCGAGATATATGCAAAAACACTTTTTGGTTTTTTGATTCCAAAACTATGCATTTTATCGAAATTATTATTACATACAAAGTTAAAGAAGATAAAATTTATCATCAATTTCATCACAGCTTATTGATATAAGTCCAACGGATGAGGAATTATAGAATATTGACAGTTTGCTTATTTAACAAGAAATATCTTTAAAAAGGAAGGAAGAAGACCCTGCTTCAGGGAGGTGTATTCAGCTAGGAGTTTCACTTAAAACTGAATAAACAAAACTGAGTTTCACTTTAGTTTTAAGTGGAACTCCTAGCTGAACACATCTCCTCTATTTAAGAAATATCTTTATTCGTCGATTTTTCTCTGAAATCTATGTATCCCTCGAAGAAATGTATTATAATAAATTTTAAAGAGCATTAAATTTCCCATATATCCTCTTCTTAAGCAGTGAAGTTCCTATATTTACATGAGACACGTTAATTTGAGTGTAGTCAGTGCAGATTTGAAACAGCTAGATTTTGTCACCGGTTCTCAAGAGCTGCCCGATGATGAGGAACTGGTTCGCGAACTGCCCAGGTCCCAACAGTGGCAGACATCAATGATCGCCGACAAGGATGTAGTACTGGCGAGGGTCCAATAAATAGCGAGAACAGCTGTATCAATGATAGCGTTCAGTAAGGCAACCTTCACGGTCCAGACCGCTAGCTGCCAAGGAGACCTTCTGCCCTGCTTACTAAACTAGGGCACACCGTCTATGTCTCATAGCAAGCCGATTTAACCCTTCATTGCCTCCTGTATATTATACAAATCATCCTCAATACTTGATCTCTGGTATGAGATTTCAGAGTTGATTTAAATCTCAATTTTTTTTTTTTTTTTACAGTTTTCCTCTTTTCTTGCAGCACAAAACATGAAGCGTTGGTGATGTAAGTAAAACAAGTCCGATTATAGTGTTACTAATAACAAACGGTTTGATGGTGATACTACTAAATTGTGCTGAGAAATTATGGTGGATTTCATATTTTCTTTATGTTAACACTATTTAACGAACTATTTTTCGATTACAAGAATACTCTTTTGTTTGGGTGTCAACACTTATTAATCTCCTTCCAAACAAAAATGTTATATCATCTGCGGCATTTCACTAATAGAAAAAAAATCAATCAATACAACGATGTTGTGAATTGAAAAATCCAAACAACAAAGCCATGAGTCTCCTACATACAATTTTTTTTTTTTTTATTAACGAAATTTACAACTGTAATTAATAATTAATACAACAAGTAAATATAAATAAATAATATGACACGTACAACATGAGGAGAAACTACCCATTGGTAGCACTCTAATCATATTTCTATATTAGAAGGTCCCGAAGCCATCTTCTTTTTAGACGCCTCGGAGGGTTATAAGGAATAGAAGAGGAAGCAAAGTTGGAAACGAGAAGGTTCGGATGGTTCAGAAGTTTATTATGAAAGGACAGGTATCTGGATTGAGCTAAATCGGAAACATATGGTACATTAAGGTCATTATGGATGATTTTATTTGTGACAAAGTAGGGAGCATTAAGGACTACATACAAGTGAATAGTTAACTTGCCAACGTTTCAGGCATCATCAGGGCAGAAAAACCGAGATCTCATATTTACAGAAAGAAAAAACAAAAACGAAAAAAATAGAAAACAAATGATTGCAGTAAATATACACGAAGCCATCCAAATACATACTGAAGGAAAGAGAAGGTTCTATTAACAAGTAAGGAAGGTGATATTGAACACCTGCATATGTGTGATATTTTCTTTTTTAATTAATATTCTATAAAATAATTAAAATTCTAAAAAAAAAACATTGCCAATAAAAAAAAATTCAAAATAATAGGACACTAATGAACCAAGATGTCGAGTATTTAAAAACAATATAATCTAACTTAAAAACAAAGGTTCGAAATCTCACTCGATTACCGGATAGTCCATGGTACAGAGACCTTTTTTATGGAATTATTAACATCCGCCTGAAACTTCGCAAATAGTTTCTTCTCATCGTAACCTAAACTATTTTATTTACGAAAACTTTTCGAATTGGGGCGTTTTTAATCTGGAGGGGGACTAACTTTGTCTATTTAATTAGGTACTAAAAACTCGTAAATACCCATTTCCTTTCAACTTGAATTTTAACATAATTTGATCACAAAATCAATAAAAAAGGTGGCCTTAAAAAATATTGGGCCGTTTGTCCTATATAACCTCGTTATTTTGAAAATTTGGGAGTGAAGGTCATGCCAAACGGCTCAATAATTTCAATAATTAACTACTCGGATAAATTAATCTAAAAAAATTTGGATATATAGATATGAGTTAATTAAAAAAAAAAATCAAAAAATATATACTTTCATTCATAGTTAAACAACAAAAAAAAAATAAAAAAATTTCTATTTATTGCTAAGTTACCTATGTGGTAGTAACGTATCACCTCCTTATAGAATGGAATATTCCTTACCTGCAAAAAAAAAATGTTTATTAATAAAAAATGTTATTAATTATAAATGGAGAAGTATTTTTATAAATTTATTTCTAGTCTATAGGTTTTTAGACTGTAGGTTTACAAAGCATTAGTTACCCAGAGCATACTAAAATATTATAAAGTATTTCTATATTGTTTCAACAATAATAATACAGTTATAAATAACTTAGTTTATACTGCGTTCTTTTGCAATAGTTAGAATTGCAATACGTGATGTAGGAAATACAATCGAACAGTACACTAAATGGGACTAGTGTTACAGAGGGAACAAACTAATCTTGGTGGTTCCTCCCCTGTGTTTGAACAGACTCGGTATTGGCGAGATACATCACGCAGCTTAGATGCCTTTTCACTGAGCTCATATCATCCCCAACAATATATTGTTCCTCAAGAAGCAGTTATATCTATCACAGCTTAAAAAAAAAAAAAAATCAGTTCAAATCTAACACACAGAAATCTCCATCACATGATCAGTATTCAGCGATGAAGAAAAAAAAAAGATAAAACCTAGAATTCACAGATGTTAGAATGTTCTCCAGCGTTGCACAATTTAACAAAGAAAATATACCGATACATAACTGCCAAACCCATATTATTCCGATTTATTACTTTTTTTTTTTTTTTATTGAATAATAATACAATCAGCCACTGTTGGAGGGCTATAAGTATTAAGGCTAAAAGTTCTCTTTCATACAATATGTACAAATAATAGACAAATAACTATAAATATAAAAAAAATAAATAATACTGATAAAAAAAAAAAAGAAAAAGCTTGTTCGTGACATAATATGGAACATTGACTATTGTTCGAAGAACTTTGGACTAGAAGGATTGTATACATTTGATATTCGACGATTTAGTTGTCCTTCACAGTTCAAGTCTGTAGGTTCAGATAGGTTTCAGTATGGTCTTGTAGATTAATAGTTTGTTATATATAGAGAGATGAGATGTTCTGTTTAGTAGTCTTTATAACTGACCAAATCGTCGGTTAAGCTCTTGTCTTTTAAGGCTCGTATGTGGGGTACCAAGTCAGTCTTTTGTCTAGAAGGAAACCAAGGTATCGGATTGTGTCTGAGTAGGGAAGAGGAACTGAATTAAAAAGGATTGGCAGACAGGAACTGCGTCGAAGAGGGAAAATGACATGTTTGCATCTTGAAGCGTCAATTGTTGCACCACTGTTCAATCAAAGAGAGGTGTCTTTGCGGATTTCGGGATGCTTTTAGAGGATCTGAGTGGGAGAATAGGATGGCAGTATCATCAGTAAATGTTGCTAGGAAAGTATCGGGACTTGAAGTATAGTAAAGTTATAGAACAAGTATGGTGAACTGCCTTAGCTAACTTTAATTTACATACAATTTATTTATAGTATCTTACATATAAATTGTATAATAAGATTCATATTTGGAGCACCAAGCCGGTCTCATGTCTCCAGTTGGTATACACGCTATCTATCAAGTTTTCCTGTATTTTTATACCACTTCCGAACCTTTATGACCAAAAATCTTTCTTGCCATCTTGATTTGTTTACTCCTTACTTCCCCGTCGATTCGTTCAACACGAGATCCCAACCCACAAATCTGTTTATTCATTCATATGAAATAGTTTCCTTTAAAAGTTCTTTCTCATACGTGCTACCTAGTTTGGAATTTCCTAACCACTTCCATGGGCAAATCCTCATCCTTAACATTATTTAAACACCTTTTATCTTTCCATCTAGTCAGCAATCAATCTTTGGAATATATATAGGAATAATATTTAAGTCTATTAGAGATGCCAGCCCCATATCACTGTAATCTTACAGGTACTTACATGTATAATTAATGTTTATGTATAATTACATGGATAATTATATTTATCTATAATTTCAAATGTTAACTTGTGATTTTCTTTTATTTCAATTTTGATTGTAGACCGTGATATAATATTAGGAGTTGGTAATGGAGGGGGGAGGAGGAGTGCGGTCAAATAAATACTAAATTGTTAAAATATTATTTTAATCGTTACGCCGACTTTTCGACCCACTTTGTAGATCTTCATCAGGACTACAAAAGCTACAAATAAAAAAAGGTATATAGTAAAAATAAGAAAAAAATTCACTTTTTTAATATCTACTAATAATTCATTTATTTTATTTTCATTATGTACCTTTTATTTGTATCTTTTGCAGCCCTAGTAAATACCTATATAGTGGGACGAAACGTCGGAGTAACTAATGAAATATTACTTTAACAATTAAAAGTATTATGTTCGGCAGTCTATGTATGCCGTCATATCCAAGCTGCTCATATCTGACCGCTCCTGAAGCAATGGAGCTGTTGGCAGTTCGGCGGTTCTAGATAATGTTATCATATCAGAGCATTGTTTTGATGATAACAGTCACCTAGATACGTTTTATTTCCTATTTTTCTTTCAAGTATGGCAAAGGTATATCAAATATAGTTTAAAACTTAAAGAACGCAATAGTAAATTATTTTTTTAAGGCTGTAGTAACAAGATTATTTATTTATTTACTCCACCAACAGTATTTTACAGCGAAATTCAAATATACCTAACTCCAAACGATATTAAATAAATAAAGGAATATAAATACAAAAGAATAAAAAAGCGATAGTAAACCCATTTCTTTATCTTCCAAGATAGAACGAAATGTTGGAAGGTTATAACGTGGAATGTTATAACACAAAGTGAGCAGTTTCAGCGAAATATCTAGGCAACAGCGGTTGGCGCCAGCGAAATAGTACCTTAAGAATTTTGTTGACCGCACTCCCGACCTCCTTCTCATTTAATTAATTCTTGATTATTTTATTATACAAATGAAAATTAATTGTTCAATACAGTTATATATATTGTATCATTTATATATATATTGTATTTTGTAATAAAGAAATTCCTGGGGGGTAGGAAAAAAAATTAATAAAAAAATAATTGTTCAATAACATTATTCTGATGGGACTAAATGTACCAGAATAAAATTTCCTTTACTTTTTCGTTCATATGAATTCAGTTATAGAGAGAGGTATAGTATATCGGTAAGAATTTTAGTATGGTGAACTAAGCAACACTAATTTCTTAAGAAGAATTAATAGTGACAGAATATTAGGTTGTGTTATATTAATGATTCACTATATTATTAAAAAGACTACTCAGACACAGTCCGATACCTTGGCTTCCTTCTGGACAAAAGACTGACTTGGAACCCACATACGAGACTTAAAAGTCAAGAGCTTAACCGACGATTTGGTCAGCTATATAAACTACTAAACAGAAGATCTCATCTCTCAACAGAAAACAAATTATTAATCTACAAGACCATACTGAAACCTATCTGGACCTACGGACTTGAAGTGTGGGGAACAACTAAATCATCGAATATCAAACGCATCCAATCCTTCCAGTCCAAAGTCCTTCGAACAATAGTCAATGCTCCATATTATGTCACGAACAAGACCCTACACCATGACCTTAACATCCCATATGTCCATGACATCATCCCATCCAGATTCTCCAACTTTCACCAGAACCTCATTCATCATCCCAATCCTCTAGCGCAATCCCTATCCAGCTCCGAGCATCCATACCATCCCCCTCGAAGGTTGAAACGGCAGTGGCCTCGAGATCTTTTGTAAATATGCCTTTGGAGTCCTGGCAATGGCCAGCTTCTCCACTCATGTCCTGAGCGTCTGTGGCTGTATTGCCCTCTTTCAGTCTCCACTGGCTTCTAATACTAGTGATGCGACTGGAAAAGTGGCACTGGGATCTTCCGGAGTCTTGCTTTGCCTTCCGCGTGTGGAGGTAAAAGCCTGGCTCGGAGATTCTTGGGCAAATGTATATATTGTATATAGTTATGATTGTGTTTAGAAGTTTTTATTTTATTTTATTTTTTTTTATTTATTTACCTTCTTCATCAGTATTATTTATTTACTTCTTATATTTATATTTATTTCTTTATTATTTGTATATATTGTATGAATGAGAACTTTTAGCCCTAATGCTTATAGCCCTCCAGCAGTGGCTGATTGTATTATTATTCAATAAATAGATTTCAAAAAAAAAAATATATATTCCTGGAAGATATTTTGCAATTTAATGGGGATATTATTAAAAATAATCAAACTTGAGTGATAGAGACCAAATGAAAGATTAATAAAAATATTTATTTGTAAGCTGGATTAGTAACAAATAAAACAATTAGATTTCATTTTTTTTATTTTACAAAGAAACGGCTAGTATGTTATAATTTACAAGGAAACTGAATTTACTATTAATATTTAACTTATTATATTATATGAATAGGAAACAAACTGTGACTAACAATACGAGAGCAGGTTAATTTCGTAACTAGAAATACGAGTTTACTTAAAAAAAAAAAAAATATATTTAACCCATAAAGAAATAAGTTATCTGAAACAGATAAGAGAGACGAAAGCAATTAGATGATGCAACATTACCAAATGTAGAAGGGCTATATGAATCAGAAGAGTGGCGCCTATTTCAAATAAAAATAAAAAGAGTCAATACATCACTGATTAATGCTCACCTCTAAGAGCTTTCATACATTTATGGTAAAAGAATATAAATAAAATTGGAGGACAGAATCGAAAGTTGCAAAAAAGTAATTGATATAAGAGATTAATTAAACTTACTGTGATTGTAAACAACATTAATTTATATATGTATATATTATAATAAAGTCACATAAAATATGACGCGTGATAAGTAAATGGAAAAAATAGACTAGACAGAGAAAAATGGGTCTTAAAATAATTAGGCCGGAAGCCTTAGCAAATTGAGGTTAAGAAAATCCACTGCTTTAGTAGAAAATACATTTTTTTTTTTTTTTTTTAAAGGGTACTATCATTTGAATTGAAATTCGCAAACCTACAAAAATATATATTTTTTATTTATTATTATTTATGAAATTTATAACTGTACAAATTAATATACATTTATCAAATGTGATATAAAGAAATATATGACCTGACAAGGCTTGTAGAGAATCTACCCATTGGTAATACTCAAATAAATCATCTAAATTAGGAGATCACGAAGCCATTTTCTTTTCAGACGACTAGGACACTTTTAGAATTTTTTTATAATATCACAATAATAGGCACGTTTCAAAACTATTATGACTGTTGTTTCATTATTAATTTCTCCCTAACTTATAGAATAAAAAAAGAAACTAATTTTTGAAATGCGGCGAACAAACACGCTCATATTCATACTCTTCAGATTAGAAAAATTATTATTATTATTATTTTTTTTTTTTTATACTGTTAGATACTGAACGTTTAAAAACTAAATAAATTGCCACTATTCACCATGTTGTAGTTGAAGTTTTGCCCCAATGCAAACACTACTTCAATAGATTAATATAATTATAAATCTATATCAATAAATTAAAATTTAATATTTTAACAATAAACTTGCAGTCAGCACAATGGACTATAAGATATTATTAAAAAAGAACAAATAAATAAATATTAGATCAAAGATTAAAGGTAGAAAGCTGAGAGTTGAAATTCTAAGATGTACCAAAATTTATGCAATTTTCGTACTATCTATGCGGAATCCATAAATAAATAAAATTACTTTTTTAAACCAGGTTATAAAGGGAAAGATAAATATATGTATAGAATATATGCCTATAAATAATTGGCTTTGCCAAAAGAGAAAGGCAATGAAAAGAAAGGAAACTGCTTTTGTATTAACGAGGGGGTTCCCGGACATGGTGGGAATTTTAATCTGGCACATGGAAAGAATTCGAATATAATGGAGTCCGTCGCACGAGTCCAAACGGATGTAGCAATATATATATAAATGCCTACTCACATCTTAATCACAGCTACTCAAAATTACACAGAATGAGGCATCGTTTTTTTTTGTTTTTTTTTTTTCTTTTTCACATTCTTATCACTGATAGCTAAGGAAAGTATTGTATATTTGTCTATCGAGTCAAAGTTAAAAATGAGCATACATACTCATCAAGTCACAACGTGTATTCTTGATGGACCTGAAATTTTAAGGAAGTTTTTGAAGATTAGGATTCTGTCACCAGTGACAAGTCTCTCTAATTATTATTATTTTTATTTCATATCTTTAATCCTGAGAATCTTTAGGTGACGAGCACCATAATCATGTCTATAATCACAAGACAATTGACAAATTAACAATAATAAATCAACAATTACAAATAATAATGAGAGGGGGGGGGATATAAAGGAGGATTGGTGCTGCGAACTATCACCGGTGGCTACACTGAGTTCAGAAAACAGTAGGAAGGTTAAAAAAACTGGCGAAGGAACTATGTCTCCCATGTTAACACTACAATCTGTTAAATAGAAGTCAACAGAAGAATACACCTGTATTAGGATAAATCCTCACGAGCAGGTAACGCATTTACTGACGTATTTCGCATGCAAACTAAACTGTACCTTGCGTAGTTCAGTAATGAGTCGTTCTCATTATCGATTTCATACCAACCATATGAATCGATTGGCATAGAGGTATTATATAGTTGTTTCTTTTCAGTGGGGATATCTTGCTAGGACGTCAAAGAACACGATACCTTCTGGAGGTTGACGTCTGGTTGGGAGTTAGACCATTTATTGCCTGTGTTATTATTTTACCATATTAGTTTCTCGAGAATCCTACTAATTATCATTATATAGAAATATATCTAGCATGCGCATATTTTTATTATTTTAGTTATTTATATGTACATTGTTGTTTTGAAAGATTTTTATTAGTGACATTCTGTTTATTGCGAATGTTAATATATTTATTGCCGATAGTAGTTTAGTAGATTATATTTATTAACTTTGCATATAATTAAGCTTATATATATAGTTCCATGCATGTTCAACAATATAATATACTCGTAGAAGCTCAACTGTATTTATTTATTATTTTTTCTAGCACCTATCTTAATAAATAACCAATTCACATGCTTTTCTAACATGAATGTAAGTATGTAAGAACTTTTTTTATTAATTATGGCATATTTATCGACAAAAGAAAACAAAAAAAATGAATATGAAAACAATTACTACATATATCATATCCAGTATTTAAAATATAATAATATAAAACATAGGAGTGGGGCTGCTCAGTGGTAGAGTACTGAGCTTCCAATGCTAAAGGACCCAGATTCGAATCCCGGCTCAGGACAGAACAATTATTTATTCTGTTTCATTGGCCGTGGGGTGACCCTGGTTAGGTAGATCCTCCTGAGGCACACCCAGCTTCTATAAAGTTGGTACCTTTAATTAAAATAATTAATTAAGGAGAAAAACCTGGCGATTGAGCATGATATCGGTCTAATCACCTCCTTGCAAAACCATAGACCAAGGAACAGTGCTGTTCCTAAATAGCTCAATCCCCAAGGCCCTTCATGGGATGTAGTGGTACAGGTTTTTTATTTTTATATTATATAGTGTTGATATACAAATTTTAATATTGAACAGTTTGATGAATTGATATTGTATCTACGTTTAATCATTTTCGTACCACATCATATTTTTACATAACTTGTAAAAAAAGTATTTGTGTTATATTGATAGAGAGATAAGTGACATTCGTCGATGCCTTGGAAGTGTTAAGATCGAGTAAAATGAAAGGACTAAATACGAAATTCTAACATAAATAATTAAACAATAATAAATCGAAAAATCCATCCAAAATGACTTTAGATAAATGACTAGCTATTTATTACTCATTCCCGAGAGTACAGACGATTTATGTAATAACATTAATTATTTCTAAAAATATATATATATTAAAAATATATATATTTTAAAAATATACTAAAAATATCTTGCATTTTATCTCATACAAAGAAGCATGAGGGATACCACAGTATACGCAATTTATACTCTACTGGTATATAAGACAAGGGAATGAATATTAACCTTAATTCTACTGGCATTGAGGCTAACCCAAATGCCACTAGAATAGAAACTGTAACACGTAATTGGATAAATGATCACTAAAGGAAGATAAGATATATAGAACACTATCTAAAAATAGATGATTTATAAGGGAGGGAATGCCCATAGTGGAAACAGAAAAGTCAATACAGGAAATGTCCGAGAGAAGCCGTTCAATATCTTGGGTGCGGTTTGTATCGCTTGTAGTTGGAGGGGTCTCGAGAGGAATCGAATCTGCACATATCCTTTAACATGCGCCGACAATATTTTTAGATAATATGTAATAAACATATGTGTATGTAACTAAACACAATATATACGTTTAAAATAGATAAGAAGTATAAAAAAAGTAAACCAATATAAATTTTTTTTTTAGACAATAACATAAATCTCCAGAACATATTCAAAATCCTGTAATTAGGATATTTAAAAATTTCTGACGACTTTATATTAAGCGAATAAATAATGCTTCATGAGAATACTGTTTTATTAAATTATTTTTATATTATTACTAATTTTTTAACAGATATGAATAATAAACTTTAATCAATTAATGTATGTAATCTGTAAGGTATTAACCTTCCTATTAAACCTTAAATATCAACACTGCAATGAGCACGAAAATTCACTAAATGTTTATTTAGAATAAAATAATAATATTGAATATTTAATAGTTGACCGTTGCATTAGAAAGGAAGGAGATGGTCCCGGGTTGGCGGTCATAAATAGGCTAAATAGTGACAAAACTATTTCATTAAAAGCGAACGTTTCGACCCGACTTTGCAGGTCTTCTTCAGGGAGATGTGTTCAGCTAGGAGTTCCACTTAAAATTGAATAAATGAAACGGAGTTTCACTTCAGTTTTAAGTGAAACTCCTAGCTGAACACCTCTCCCTGAAGAAGACTTGTTGGCAAGAAGAAGGCAAAGTTGGGTCGAAACGTTGGCTTTTAATAAAATAGTTTTGCTACTATTTAGCCATTTTATGACCGCCACCCCGGACCATCTCCTTCCTAAAATAATAATAATTAAACTAAAACATTATTACATCCTGCTAGAGGATACCTACCACCTGTCTGTCTAACGGCGGAACAACCACCATTTCCCAAACTATATAAAAATCTATATTGTAATTGCTCCGTATTGCCAATTTGTAGCGATAACAAGGGAAAAATAATTCTATGGTAGAAATAAGTGTGGTGTCTTCGTTACGGTCCGTCCCGCTTTGTATATGTAAGAAAAAACATTACACGGCCACTAAAAACATTTTTATATAATAGAGAGATTTATACTATATTTGTAGGTAAGTATAGCCAAACTTTTTTTTTTTTTTTCATACCTTTAAATGAAATGTTCAGTGTAATATCTGAAGCACTCAACCCATATTATTTTTGAGGTTCTGATACGGAATTTTGGATTGATATTAAACACGACTAGTTAGCCCGTGCGAAAACTTCGCAGAAAATTTTGTTGGAAATGGAAATAAGTAGTTCCTATGTACTATGTAGTAATAAAGACTAAATAATGCCCCGATCATAGGATATTCTAAATTATTCAAAATAAAATAAAATGTAAGAACAACCAAATGTCTTCAAGAAATAATAAAGTTAATATAAAAGCCAGGAATAATAATGTAGTACACTATTCTACTCCTAAATGCAGTATCTTTAAAGAGGAATACATTATTAAGTATACCAAACCTAATGGACTATATCTTTGTTAATAATTGTCCGATTTTTACAATTTTTTTTTTCGTTTTGTAGGTAATTTAGTAATCTTTAGTAAGAAAAATGTGCATACTTTTTGAGTTATTCGCAAATAAAGTTTTTTCCTCCGTTTTTCAGAAATTTCGGAAACTATTTTTCGCATGTGAAGGAGTAGAATATTTTCAAAATGAGTGGTCAATCATTGGATTTGATGAAGAATTGACGAAGTTATGGCGTACCGAAAAAAAAACACCTTTTAAAAAGAATATATAGGTATTATATATAGGTGTAGAAACAAATGGTCACAATTTTTTTTAAAAAATAATTGGACTAATGTCGATAAAGAATAGCAAGATAAATTTTAATGAAACAAATAACCATAAAATCATAAAAATTTTTGGAGAAAAACAAAACAACAATAAATGTATCGAAGAACGTTATTTAAAAACTACAATTACGCCTTTCAATTATAGTCTAAAAAAATTATAATTTTTTAATTATAGGTTAAAAGGAATTAGTATTAAAATGAATCATTATCATAGCTGAAGCAGCATGTACCAAACCATAGTTGTTTTTTTCTCATAATTTGTACGAGAAAACACCTACTTTTCATTACCAAGACAGCACCAACGGAATGAAAATCGATCGTACATAACTAAAAGCTTTTCATTTAAACTGAATACATAATTAATTCTAACATATTTTCCGAACAGGTTGAGTCGTTACAACGTCCTTCTAGCGGCACCGTGGCATGAGCAGGCTAACATATTCCCCAATGGCACCCAATCTCATTAAAGAATAACATTAGAATTCACCTCGTGTAATCGGCAGACAAATAAGGTGGACCTTGAAACGTCAGCGAGCGTTAAGAAATAAATTTTTTCAGGGTCAAATAAATAATAAAGGATCAATTATTAATCAGTGTTGGATGCCCTGCGCCGTTTAGTCGTCTCATTGAGACAAACGCCACGCCAAAGAGGAGGAAATTATCAATGACTATTTATACTAGTTGCGAGATATTTTTATTATTTTAAATTCTTTACACATGTATAGAAAAAAAAAAAATTAAATACAGATCCGAAACGTTAAGGTATAGGTTTCCCAAACGTCAGCAACCTAAACACGAGCAACTTCTTGATTAATAATATTCTTCTTTTTTTTTTTTTATTTACTTATTTAATGAAATTTTCAACGGTATAAACAATACAACTGTTTACTGTCGATATATATATATAGATACTGCCCAGTGGTAGCACTTTCTATTTAATTCTAGGTAAGAAGATTACGAGGCCATCTTCTTTTCAGAGACCTAGGGACGCCAAGGGGGATTATCAGGAATCGAGGAAGAAGCAATAGCAATGGAAACAAGTGGATTCGGAAAGGACCGGAGTTTATCATGAAAGGATAGATAACTGGCTCGGGCTAAATCAGCGGCATATGGAACATGAATGGTTTTATTTGTGACAAATATAGGGCATTAAGGATTTTAAAAGGATTTTGGATTGTAAGGATTTGAAACGATAAGAATTCGATGGTTTGGTAGAGCCCCAAAGCTCAACTCCGTATGTCCATATAGATCTTATTATGTTTAGATGAGTCTTTTGTAATTAATTGAAAGTTTAGAGCGTTCGTCTAGTAAGTGTTGGAGCAGTCTGAAACGTCGAGAGTAGCTGGTCGTTTCAGTCTAGTATGCGGATTTGTTCAAGTGGAATATCATTAAAGGATATTGCAGGACAAGAAGTTGTAGGTTTACGACGAAGGATGAAGGTAATTTGATGGGATTTATTAGAATTTATTTTTATTCTCCAGACACGACACCATTCTTCAAGGTTTGTGATATGTGATTGGAGGATTTGGGAAAATATTCTTTTATAAAACAAATAAAAAACGAGAGTAGTAACTGGATTTTCAAGCAACATTAAAGAATAGAACACTTATGTAACTTTCAGGAAGGTTCCTTTGATCTGTGGACACAAATCGAGAACTGACTGAATCGATGAAAAATACAAAGCATGCGAAGCCAAACAACATATTTACACGCACGTTTTCGCCTGGTATTGGGAAAGGTGTAAGGTCCTGGTCTTTCAAACTATTTGAAATCTTTATAAAAGATGATAAAGATAAGAACTCGTTCAGACTAGGATGTTTTAAAATCCTTATCCGAATGCAAAAATGGTCAGGATATGCAGTCAAAAAATTTCGTTTCTTGAGTTTGCCGATGTTTCGAGCCAGACATGTGGGTCATCATCAGGACAAGGGTTTACTTGGCGGACAAAAACTGGGGATATAGTTCGTGGTACAGACCTCTTTTTAATCAAATTATCAATATCCGCCTAAAACTTCGTAAATAACTTAATCTCATCATAACCTACAACTATTTTATTTACAAAATTTTTCGGAATTATGGAGTTTTCAATCTGGAGATCGGTAAACTTTGCCTATTTAATTAGGTACTGAAAACTCCTAAATACCCACTAAATAAAAAAAAGGTGGCCTTTAAAAATATTTTGCCGTCTGGCGTGACTTACATTCCCAATGAATCAAAATAACGAGGTTATTTTGACAAAACGGCTAAATATTTTTTCTCACCTTTGTGCTCAAGTTATTTCATGATTTAAGTGGAAAGCAAATGGGTATTTACGAGTTTTTAGTACCTAATTAAATAGGCAAAGTTTGCTTATCTCCAGATTGAAAACGCCCCAATTCCAAGAGTTTTCGTAAATAAAATAGCTGCAGGTTACGATGAGATAAAGCTATTCACGAAGTTTCAGGCGGATGTTAATAATTTGTTAAAAGAGTTAAAAACAGATTTTTTTTTTACTGCACATCTTTACCATTTATTATCCTTACAATTTCAAAACTTCTGTTAGATATACCATTCTTTTAATATACTAGTTTATTATCTTGCAGTAATCAATTATTTGGACTCACGGTATGAGTTTGAAAGGTTTAGCATCTAACTATCCAATTCCTTCATCATTTAATCATTAAATTATTCGTAATATCTATAATTTTATATATATCAGAAATAAAACTATTTCAAATCAAAAATATGTAGCTGATTTCATAGTAACTATGTATCTATATTTCCATTCAAATTCGCATACAACTATCCAAAAATATCCAATTAAACTCATTAGTTTCTAACCTTCATTTCACCCAATCGCCTCTCTATAATTCTCCGAGGCGTTGGAAAAGAAGGTCTAACATAATAGAACTGTCAGTAGAAAACTACCACTCGCGAAATTAATGACCTAAGAAATTAACTTATTTGTCATTTAATAGTTATAATGGTCAATAATGTTTTTTTTACATTAGAAGAAATTATCAAGTGATAAAGTGGATCTGAGATCTGCATTCTGAATTTCATTCTCATGGACACGTCGATGTTAATGTGACATTAATTTTTTTTAACGCAATTACGAATTACATTAGGAATTATTTCCTAATATAAAATCAATTTTCATTTTAATACGATGGCAGCTATAAAGATAGCCGTTATAGGAATCGAAACAGTCCAGTTAATAAATAGTGCTATAAGGCTTCAATTTCAAAACAAGTTGCGTAACCTAGATGCAATAAACTAAAGTAGTAAATTAATTAATCAAACCAGTTACTATCAATCACTCAATCGACATTAATTGTAATTGCGACTCAGTCAAGAGAAAAGAGCGTGTCCTGTTGAGTTGTGTACAGAGTTAAATTACAAAATCTAATAGGAAAAAGATTTGATAGCTACTATAGCGACATGTTTATTCGCTGTTGGATGATCAATAGTTTCAGATCTTGAAAAGAATTTGACCATACAGTGGTATATCATTTAAATCAAATTCAAATAAAGAGGTTGTTTCATTTTATAATTTTAAATTTGAGATATCGTATATGTTTTTTCTATTTATCGAACATCATAACTGTATTAAAAATACAAAAGTTCAAGGTGATATCTAATTACTGAAAAATGAAAATAGTAAAAGGAATTACTCGTTAGTAGGACTTCAAGATAACCGTAATGATCCTGGTAGGGGTCCATTATTTTTTATCAACCCTTGACGGTTACGTAGAGGTTAACACCCCGCACTAAACAGAGTGGGAGTGTCAAGATTCAGTTATCAGAGCTGCCGATAAATAAATATTAATTGACCCAAGTAGGAACCGAACCTTCAACGTTCCGAACCGAGGACACTGGTACTCGCAAAAGCCAAGTTAAGGGGACCGTTGACTTTATTTCAGATGCCTCGGAAGATCTTTAACAATAGGCTGGGTTGAAAGAACTAGAGGATTTGTGATGTACGGAGGTTGTGAAAGAGAACTACCCATATTTCGAATAACGGTGGTTCGTGTACAGTTGGAAGACGATAATGGGACAGGACACTTCAGCCTTGGTGTCCACAGAGGAAGGAGGGGCGGCAGAAGGAACAATCCACGATGTACCGAACTCCTGAAAGTATGGACTTCAAAAACTTCAATCGAAACACTCCAAACGTCTAAATGGCAGAGGTTGCTTAATAGATGTATTATTTATTATACAACTCTCGCCAAAAACACATATTGCCGTAAGGCAAGATAGGTTGTAAATAAATAGAAATGGAGGTTGTGATTTAATGAGGTACACATAGTTAGGAGAAAACTTCAACATGGTAAACATTTGAGATTTTTCGTAGAAATGGATATAAAAGTTAGAATTGGATATGATTCTATAAATGTATGATATTTTTTAAGTTGTTATTTGGATTAGTTTAATTTCTTTTTTTCTTATATAAATTTACTTATAGTATTATTATTTTGCTGTTTATTTACGTTGATTTATTGCATTTGAATGTGTGAATGTGCTGTCTGGACACTATTATTAAGGCACATTGTAATATTTTTCATTAAAGTAGTAAACAAATTAACAAAAAAAAAAAATTGGAAGAGAATTTGTTACTTTTCGGGAGTTAACTGAACTGCCTTTGTTCTAGGCCTGATAATAATACTTGATCCTCTGTCCAGTAAAATGTAGGAATCCAAAAGTAGTTTCTTGCCGTTTTAATTATACATTAGAATTCTATGCAAGAAGCTTGTCAAGATGGTGATACCTGTTCGCAGGGTAAAGCGTGAAGTTATTAAAAGATACAGGTTAGGGCGCAGCGATATTTGCGACAAAGTGTAAATGATTTAATGGGTTTCATTGGAATTTATATAATTCTTCAGTTTTGACAATCCTCAATGGATGTGATGCAGGAGTGCAGAATTCGGGATCCAACAGTTGGGTCAATATTCGCAGATAAGATACATGTGTTTACAATCTATGTAATGAAAAAAAATCAGAATGGGCTGAGATTTAAAACTGTTTAAACGTATAGAAAATATAACGTAAGAAATTACTAGGAGGGACACCACCGGACTGAGTATTGATGAAGCAAAATGATGATTTCTCTTTAAGTTACCAATAAATTGAGAAAAAAAATACAAAAAGAAACATCCATTACAAAATAATATATTTGCAACTCGCATTGCAACGTATTATGAAAATTTTCGATTGACTTCATATTGAGTTTTAAATTTCTAATGGAGCACATCACTTGGTTACGGTATTTATAATCCTCGTTTAGGCCAATCCCATATTATGGAGGAGGAAACCAAAAAAAAGTGGATTAGGATGATTATTTGTTTAATGTTTAATGTATTGAGCAACATAACATTCTGTCACATGGGCAATGGTTATAGTTAAAAAACGCTGCAAATTATTTCACAATGGTTTATTATTTTCAAACAATTATATATCTAAAGTAAAATGACCTTCCTAGTGACAAAGAAAAAGAAATAAAAAGTAATTCCAATTATTGGACTGAACATTTTTTTTTTTTAATCATTAGTAATATGCTAAAATAATTAGCATAAAATAAGTAACACATTAAAAAACCAAAACCAATAATCTTTGCAGTGCAACATATAAAAACATCTAGAGACCATATCTTAGCTCCTCATTGTTCGATTTTAACGATTTTATTGTTTTTAAATGAAATTCCGTAAACTTTTAAATAACTAACATATACAATGTAAGTGTATACTTTTTGAGTTTTTCGGAATCTAATTTTACCATCCCTCGTAACTTTTTTTCCAGCTCCTTTCTGTTGAAGTGTGTTATATAGATAAATTTAAAGGGCATCGAGAATAAGACTTTAGCGAAGTTTCATTGAAATCGGTACATTCGTTTAGGCGCTACAGCAACGCAGGTTTTTCGGTCGCCATCTTGAAAGGAAAACGCGGATAGAAATGCCGATGAAGGAGGATCATCCTGGGATGACCTCTGATTTTAAAGCCAAATTTGAAAAAAAATCGGTCCAGTAGTTTTCGAGAAAATGCGCAGACGGCGTACGGGACAAAAAATTGCATTCGTTTTTCGAATTCTACGTATCCTGAAAAGTAAAACCTCAAATTTTGAGAGGGGTTGAGTTTTTGAATTTTTTGTTAGATCACAATGGTTCATTAGTGAAAATAATAAATCAAAATAGTATAATCACATCATATGTACAAAAAATAGGATGATTAAGAGTTGAAGAGTAAAAGGTAGTGTACTTTAGATGTATGATTTCACTGATGATTTATTCATATTGTAGTGCATGGTGTGATTTGAAATAATCTAAGGGGCATTTACAGTTTTGAAAAGACTATTTGAGGTTTGTATTTTAGTATATATACTATACACTATATAGTATAGTATATACTATATATATAATATAAAGTATATGAAGTTTGTATTTTGTCCGAGATACCCTATATACTTTTTGAATGAACTGGATTGTCTATTGTTACAGTTGGTCTAACGTTTACGAAAGGGAAATTAAAGTGACTTGATTTGCAGGCATTTCTTTTAATTTTTCATTTGAGGAACCACTTTCCGATAAACAACAACAGTACAGTATTAAACAAAAACTAACTTATAGCTATATGAGGAAAATAAAAAACGAAACAGCATTCCATACACTAAAGAATCTATCCACATATTTAGAGCGGGAGGAATTCGTTTAAAAAGAAGGGTTGAGGTATGCAAGCAACTGAGGAAAAAACAGCACAGACTCAGCAGCCTTTTAAATTGTTATCTTCCATATGTCAGAGGCGGAGTAAATATTTTCCTTGACCTTCTTGAAATGTTTAAAAAGTTAAAAGAAAAAATTGGCAGAGAGGTTTAGATATAGGAGGCAGAGGATAAATCATTGGGTTGCTATTATCAAAGGCGGCTCCTACATCGAAGATAGCCGGGCCTGGCCGAATCTATCTTATGTAACAAATTTTGTCGAGATTTGTAGCGGCAGTTCATTAGCGTTACAATACGGTGCGGGAGAGATTTATATATTTCGCCTACGTAACAGCAACCGAAATAAGTATCTTATAGCTCCCGTTTGACTGATAAATCTCTAATCTTTTTTAATACGGTAGTGTGAAGAATCATATATTAGACATAAATATATAAATCTAATCATTTGATAAAAAAAACTCGTAGTTCCGATATTAACTGTTTATATATATATATACTAGGTAAGGAAAGTATTGCAGTCGGGACAAATTTCCGATATGCGGTTTTCGAGGGATCTATACGTTTCTGAGTCCCCTGAGTCCGAAAAACACATTTTTACCCATTGGACTGTATTACATCTGTCGTTTCAATGTTAATGAAATTCCCTACAAAGCCATATAAAACTCGTTCATTTTGGACAACTATTAACGAAGTTACAGCTATTCAATTTCCAATGAAAGATTACCAGTTCATATCCTGGTGTCAGAAAGGGGTTAATGAGAAAATAAAGATAACTAAGTGAAAGTAAGAAAATCTGTTGCCCGCATCACACAATCTTCACTATTTCCACAACTTTTAACAGAAATTATTGTTTGACGATACTAAGCAATAGCAAAAAGTTTTTGATAAGCAATATTAGTGAGTATTAAAATTTTTACACTGATCTACCTTAAGCCGGTTTACATTGCTTTTGTTTATCAAATAAATCGTACTCAAATCTTTTTGTAACTGTTCATTATTGTTATTCTAAGGGAACATCGCTCCAGAATAAAGTTTATTTTCTACTCTATTCTATAATTCGAACACAAGAGCTGGCAAAATATTAATGATCTGTTAATAGTTTAAATCTATTTTAGTCGTTAAAAAGTAAGACTTAAAGTAGTAATAAAATTGAGGGTGTCTTATAATTTTTAAATAAAATCCAACATTTTAATTATACAACAGATTAATTATTGAATTACATAAGAGAAGCTGGAGTTATTATAAAACTTTGGATCATTTTTTAGATAGGCCAAATACAAATATTTTAGAGGTAAATTAATCTCTAATCGCCTGCAACCGCTAACGGATAAGGTTCCAGCATCGTTTGGGAACGCAAGAGCCTGGTTGATGTCTTCTGGTTTAAAAAAAAAAATGTATATTTATCTAAAAAAATATTATCATTTTTTTTTTTATTAATTTTATTTATGATATTTACAACTGTATTGCAAATAAAAATACATTCAGTAAATGTGAACACAAGAATAT
Source organism: Nezara viridula (assembly GCA_928085145.1). Taxonomy (NCBI): domain Eukaryota; kingdom Metazoa; phylum Arthropoda; class Insecta; order Hemiptera; family Pentatomidae; genus Nezara; species Nezara viridula. The sequence continues at coordinate 81,711,075 of OV725082.1, forward strand.
AATAACATGAAACCACTTGAGATACTACCCACTAGGTAGCAGTCTAAAAATGTATTTACAAAAGGAGATCTCGAGGCCATATTCTTTTTAACAAATTAAAAAAAAACAAAAATCGTTTCGAAATAAGAATGTTTTCCGCGTATGCCGTGATTGTGGTATACGATCTTAGAAATTCGAGTGGTTATCTTTTACAACTATTTTAAAATATTTTTCTTAGTTGATTCCATATTTAGAATTATAGATACAAACATATTCCGTATAGCCGACAAACTGTTAGAAAGCCCAGGTCAGGAAGATCTCATGAAGAGAAATCGATTTTGCGACAAATCGAGCCTGAAATCGGGGTGTACTTTGTCTGCTTGAGTAACTTTTGAGGTTATCTGTTAGCGATGGATTTCACAAAGCAGCTACCTTCTCTTTGTTTCATATTTAGTAACAAAAGAATTTTTTTTTTTTTATAATGTAACTTTTCATCATTTGTCATTATATCATTGTATATAATTTGAAGAAAAAAAATCTTTTAAAAATGTCATGATTTTTCATAGATATCGTTGTTAACACAATCCATTATTAGGACCTTTCGATCAACATGAATTCTTACCAAATCTTTTTTTGGTTTATTATTTTCAATAATTAATCAGTGTGATCGATCAAAAAATTCAAAAAACATAACCCCCTCTCAAAATTTGAAGTTTCACGTCTCAAGACGCATAGAATTCGAAAAACGAATAACAATTTTTTTGTCCGTCCGCCGTCCGCGCATTTTCTCCGAAACTACTGGACCAATTTTTTTCAAATTTTGATATAAAATCAGAGGTCACCCGTGGATGATCCTCCTTCATCGACATTACTCTCCGCCTTTAACTTTCAAAATGGCGGCCGAAAAACCTGCGTTCCTATAGACTGTAGCTCCTAAACGACTCTACAGATTTCAATGAAACTTCGCTAAAGTCTTATTCTCGATGCCCTTTAAATTTATCTATATAACACAGTTCAACGAAAAGGAACTGGAAAAAAAGTTACGAGGGATGGTAAAATTAGATTCCGAAAAACTCACAAAGTATACACTTACATTGTATATGCTAGTTATTTAAAAGTTTACGGAATTTATTTTTTTTAAAACGTTGTTAAAATCAGACAATTAGGAGCAAAGATATGGTCTCTAGATGTTTTTTATATGTTACACTACAACGGTTATTGGTTTTGGTTTTTGAATGTGTTACTGAAGTAATGCTAATTATTTTAGCATATTACTAATGATTAAAGAAAAACAGTTTAGTCCAATAATTGGAATCACCTTTTTTTTTTTTTTTTTTTTTTTTGCAACTCGGAAGGTAATGTTACTTTAGATGTAAAATTGTTTGGAGATAATAAACCATTGTGAAATAATTTGCAGCGTTTTTTTAACGGACTGCTTCTTACCAGGTGTTTAAATTTTACAGTTATTGAACTGTAAGTTGTATTGACAAAATGAACTCGGGCAAGTTTTCGTTCGGATATTACATAAATTGGTTATGAGAGCAACGTGAATTTTGACATGTTACCTCAGAAATATCTAGACGCTACCATCCGTGACATATGCCTAGATAAGGATTATGCAAGAGGGTTTGGATGAGAGATATGGTTTAGGTGAAAAATCTAAATATTTTTTTTAGGATAACATCTAGTACAAATGATATATCAAGGTCATGGTGTAGAGTATATTGTTGGTTACATAGGTTGAAGAATTTAGTATCCAAGAACTGGATTCGTTTGAAAATTTAGCGGTTCCCACAGCGTTTCAATATTGATTTGTAGATTAGTAATTTGTTGTTTGAAAGTCGAAATTTTCTAGTCAGTAGTCTGTTTATTTGGCCGTATCGTCGGGTAAGTTCTATAAGATTAAAAATATAATAAAATATTTTTTCGATAACTCATAATAAATTACAATTAACGTAAGACAGAATGGTAAAATAAATCCTACATGATAAACACGAGAAGAAAATATTGGAGGCTATACATATTTTTTAACAGGGAATGTTTTAGATGAAGGGTAGTTAACGTGACATGAGTCAGTGTATCGACCCATGGTTACCTGACGACACTCATGAAAACCCCGGCTGAAGATCTCGTTAGTATCAAATAACACAATGGGTTCCTCTTTTGTCAAGCAAATTATTTCACCCTCAGTCAGAGGAATCGCCATGTCACAGCTTTAATATACCTTCCAACCCAAGTTAATTTAGAGAATATTCGACATACTTAATACCTTAATTTACATTTTATGGGCAGTAAAATAAAGTAAATCTCATTATGTATGTAGGTAATCAGAGATGTTCGGTACATTATTATTACATACTTCAAATTACTTTATTTATTACATACTACAAATTACTTTAATTATTATATACTTCATTTTAATTTTTTTTCGTCAGGCCAGAGAAGAGGGCAGGAGATTAATACCAGAGTTAAAAGCTCCCTCAACACCGGGGACGGGACGCGGACTCTTAATTATTTTAACATGTAAACTTCGGTTAATCAAATCGCCGGGGAAAGTGTGTTTTGTACCCCCAGTTTTCTCAAATTCCCAACCAATCTTATATTTTACTTCTAAAAGGAGCTTTTTGTCGGTACGCCGTAACTTCGCCAATTCTTCATCAACTACACATTTTGAAGATATTCTTCCCGTTCACATGCGAAAAATAGTCCTATCCATTCGAAATTTCTGGGGAAGAAGGTTATGAAGGAAAATAAACTTCATTTGAGAATAACTCAAAAAGTATGATTTTTTTTCTAGATAATGTCCATGGTTATAACAAAGATTATTAAATTACCTACAAATAAAACAAAAATCATAAAAATCGGACAATTACTTACAAAGATACAGTCCATTAATTTTAGTATACTTAATCATGTCTTCATCTTTAAAGATACTCCACTTATTATTCTACTACACTTTTTTCCTTGGATGATATATTAACTTTATTATTTCTTAAAGACATTAGTTTGTTCTTACATTTTATATTTTTTAATAATTTAGAAAATCTCATGGTTGATGTTTTTTATTTTATTTTATTACCTTTATTATCTTTCCAGTCAGCGTTTAAAAATAGGCCCTACTAAAGCATTTTGTACAACTATTTTCGTCTACGATGTTAAATGAAACATTTTAATCGACCAAGGAAAAAGAATTAATTCCTTCCTCCCATATTGTTTTGGATGGAAATTTCAAATCCGAATCTCATAAATGTGTACTATATAGAATACATTTTCAAATAATTTATATAACACACAAAGAATGAGGGTATACAAATGTTAATAGAAGCATTCAAATTTAAGAAAACTTTAATAATACACAATACATAATAATATACACAAGAAACACTACCAATATATATCGTTAATATCGAAATAATACAAAGAGATGGTAACAAAAAGGCGCCAGAACAAGAGGATTGGCTCAGAGGCGCTATAATAGCGCCATGCGGTAACAGTTTGCGCAAGCGTAAAAAATCCGATTGGCGACGATTTCACCCGATCAGTCTCTCCACGGCCAATTGCCACACGTCATATCTGCCCATTGCCAGGGGGAGAGGAGAGGGAGTCGAGCTGCGAGCTCTGAATCAAACTATAATCAAATCATATCAACATTTCTGAATTTTTTCAGTTGAACAGAATTTTTCCAGAATAGTGAAGGTTTTTAGTTATTTCGGATAAAAAAAAATTGGATATTGAATGTCTTAGAAAAGGAACAAAACATTAATTGCGGTTGGAGATTAGAAGAGTAAATTATTAATAACAATCTTGGATTCTTACAATACCACCATACTCCTCAGGGTAAAACCATCACAAAAATACTGGAAGTCAATCGAATTGATGTGAACACCACCTTTCCCAACCCGATTGATCATGAAAAGTAGATAAGAGAACTTTTTAAGTTCCTCCAGAAACGATTTTGTTTAATTGTGTGATTTTATTTTCACATGTTTGTATTATATATATCAGTATGTATTTAGTGTTTTTGATTTTGTTTTTTTTTTCTTCCAATACTTTTAATGAGCATTTATGGCCACACGGGCATTTTCTCTGTATCTATAATTTGTCCTAAAGGGACAAAAGTCCCAGGATAATAAAAATCTATTTTCATTTCATCTGACAAACTCTATAATCCTCTGGGGACAAAATATTCAATAAACTGAAAACCTTTTTAAGCATATGGAGAGCCTCGTCGGCTCTATGTTGTCGTTTGAATCGCGACTGACTACGAATGTATTGATTTTTTATCTAATATAAACTGACTTTTTCCCCGATTTCTATAATTTTGCATTTGCATTATAATGTATAGATTCGTTTATCGAAACCTGGTAGTGTTATTCTACACCAACTAAAATATTTTTATAATTTCAAAAAACATCCCAACCCATAAAAATCGGAAAATAATAATAACAGTTTTCCTTTCTGTTGTAATCTGTATGTGAAGAAGTTTCCTCCGAAAATATTTTGGTCATATTTGATACACCAAACAACAGACTTCCAAAAGAAGATTCTTTTGAAAAATATCACTTCACCCAGTAAAATTTTAAGCATCGGGATAATGATGATGCATAAAGATACATTTGAGAGATCAATATCAAGTATATTAATGCCGATATACATTTACATGTATTCAGGGGTACCAAATTCGTGAACGATCGAAAAGCTTTCATTCCTGCTAGCCTTCAGCTGCCCAAGAACATTTCGATTACCGCAATTACAGGGCAGCGGAAAGAAGTGATGCAACCGCGAAGGGGCCGACATTCGACGATACAATTATCGATGAGAACAGTCCCTGAAATAACAACGGGTCCGGCTGGCAGCAGTGAAAGGGAGGGACATGCGAGGTGGGGGGTTTAGCATTCTCGTAGCACCCCGACTGCTACTTAGGACGATAACAGCCCTAAATTGATCCCGCCGTAGTTTCCTGGTTTATCGCAATCGCCGGTGACTCAGGTAGAGATAAGAAGAGTCGATAATGTAACGGCCAGATAGCGCGGCCGCAGGTCCGATGGCTGCTTCGTCTAATAGCACCACCATTACCTTCAGCGTGGATTAATTTCTGTCAGCGTTACGATTCATAATTTGCTGCCTTTCTAACCATACTGTAAAAGAAAAAAAAGACGTCAACCAAAGATGGAGATCAAACAATGGTTAAATAACATTGAATAACGCATTGAACCATAACCAGCGAATTCGATGGGCTTATAATTCATCAGGAGAGGGGGGTAGCTCAGTGGTAGGGCACTAAGCTTCCAATGCCCAAGGTCCCAGGTTCGAATCCCGGCTCATGGCAGAAAATTTATTCATTCTGTTTGATTAGCCGTGGGGCCACCCTGGGGAAGGGAGACCCCCCTGAAGCACACCCCCTAGCCTCAACAAAGTGGGTAGTTAAGTTAATGAAGGGAGAAAACCTGGCGGTTGAGCGTGATCCTTACCCGATTCCCTGTACAACCGTTGTACTTGTACCTAAGACCCTTCATTCATCAAATGGACCCAGTAACGGCTAAACTCAAACACTACTATCTCTGTTCCACGAGGACATGATGGCCGAGCATGTTGTGGCGTGGACACCAGAGTGCTCGGTTCAAAAGGTTGTGGATCCGATACCGAACTGCGTCCCTCAATATTTATTTTTCGACTCCACCGGGAAATCTAGACACTCTCACGCTCATAAGTACGCGGCGGAAAACTCAATATAGCCGTTAGGGGTTGGCAAACAGGATCACACAGCAAGGCCCACTTGCCGAACTTGTTTCACATACCAGTAGTTGTGCCACTATATTTCATACCAAAGGGTCAATGTAGTTACCATAAATTCAGTACATATCATCTATTTCAATCTTTACCTGGTGGATTCCCTATAAGTCATAATATTTCTGTAGCGCATGTATTAATTTGTTTTATAAAATTTTTTTTATCAACTAATTATTTCTAAAGATTAAATCAAACTAATTTATATATTACATAAAATCCAATACTTGCATAATTACTAGGCAATAATCATTTCATTTCAAATGAAAATTATTAATAAATAGATAAATAACAATTTTTGCTAATAGACGCACCCGGAATCAGTTTAAATATATTTTTAGGGATCTACTATTAATGAAAACGGGGTTTAGACCTGCAGTCAAATGGGAGGAGAATGATATTGACCAACAAAATATGTTTGCATTAGTTTCGTTTGGTATTTATTCAGGATATTATTAATGGCTTAAACAAATACTTATTCATTTATGTAGTGTTATGGGATTACTAAAAGTGGTTACCAAGTTTAATATTTTAAGGAACTATTATATTTATTAATAATGAAAATAAAATGATTTTTTCCCGTCTTTCAATGACCGTGCGACCTTTCATTTACGTCTTATCATTACATGTTTCATTTTCGAAAATCATACATATAAATTATCAAATATTTTAATATCACATGCTACTACAATTTTTATATTATTCTGTTTACGTATACTGTTAAATAGTTTTATATACTTAAATGTAAATCGGACAAAGTTATAAAATGACTATATCTTGATTTTCGCAGACCCTATGATTGATTATGACTATGATCGAAACGTCGGCGCTCATCAGAACACTTCCTGGGTCTTTTCTTTATGAAGCCCCTCCTTCGTCCCTCCCATCCAACAAATCTCTTCCTGATTACATCTGCATTCAAAGATATCTCCGCTATCATTGTCATTATAATAAAAATAAAAACAGTTATGACTTAGCTTTCCCAGAGCTCCAGTTTTTTATTCTATAAGAGGAAAAGAAAAAAAAATATTGGAGAGTGATATTTTTCGCTGGCACACGTTATTTCTATTTAAAGATTTCTTCGAACGGTTAGATAGAGTCAAAGACTTATCTATTTTTGATAATTTTTTTTTAATATTTCCACTAAATCGAAACATAAATTGCTCAAGTCAGTGGTTTTTACTCCATATCTCAGTATTAAAAATAGTTTATTGCTTATTAATTTTAACCAACATTTCTCCACAGTGGCGTTTTTAATTCATTAAAAAAGACCACGTATTATTATTGTAAATAAAGTTGAATTCAGCTTAATAGAGACCGTTGGTTAAAGTTATATCTATGAACCGCAAGTGCTAAATTGATTGTTGGAAACAATTTGAATACACCTTTTTTGTTATTATTTTAATAAAATTATTTAAAAAGTTCAAGTCCGTTTTACACGGTCAAGTTCCTAGAATAAAGCTTTTTCCTAGATATTGTGGTTAATTTTCAAACAGAGGAAGTCACTAGAGCATTAAAGAACCTTTTACCTAGTTTTTTTAATTTAATCAAACTATGTTATATTTATATTGATTGGGACATCTTGCTTATGTTCATTTCATTACTAGAGAATATTCACAATTCCGTAACCATAAGAAACAACGCAAATCAAGTACACATCTTAAATATTTAGTCAGCAAATATCTACATTCTACAAACAGAAATGTTACCTTCCTCCCACCCCCTCTGACTATTTACCTACATTTTGCTATCTGAAAAAGGATAACTGGGAAATCCTTCTCCGACCTTTTCACTTACTTACCAAATGTGTCAGTACTTGAAAGCCTTCAGTGCTCGAACCACGCGATTAGTAAGAGAAAATATTACGAATTTTTATAAATAGATCATATACATTATTTTTAGTTTATATCATATCTCTGATTGTACTTTAAAAGTTTCAGCCCTGATGATGAGTGTTGAAATGTTGGCACAAATAAAAAACTTTTATAATGACTGCGTCCTGAATATTTATCACCCATGATATGTAGAGCAGTCGACTAGCTTCCTTCAATAACAATAACATAGTTGTTTTTCGAACGAAGTTGGGGTTATTATTTGTTATTATAATTTTTTCAGTAGGTACTCCAGGAAAGTGACTATACTTTGAAAGTATTTTGAGTGTTGCTTGTTTTTCGTGTTAATAAATTGAAAAAAAAATTACCGTTTTCATTAAATCAACTCCATAAATAGGGTACCCCATGAAAAATGGGAAATGTGTTAAGTATTGAATATAAGAAAAATTGAACTAGTTGAATGGTCTATCCCTTATCACTTTTATCAATTTTAAATCTTTGTCATGAGACTATTCCGATATATTTACTATAAAAAAAAACAAAAAACAAAAATCAGAGTCACATAGATAATGATAGAACATAAAAATAAGGAAAGATATACCCTAAATGTTAAATTGTAAGGATATGATGCAAATATACTGATTGTATGTTACGAAGGAAGGTTTTTTTTTTGCCAACTCAAAAACAAAAAAAATTTTTTAACGAATAATAAATTTGTTTGTTGTTTGATAAATTTGTTCCCACGACCAAATGAAACCATTCATGAAGTGAGTTCAAACAAAAAACTGGTCAATACATTTAACCGTGTAAAAGGATCTCTAGAGATGAAATTTAAACTTTATATACTCTCTCAAATGGGCATTTCAAATTCAAATTATATTTTAAAATTTTACTTGGATGAAACTAAAAAGTTACAGAGAAATGTTATTATTTTTTTATTTAATAAAAAATAGATAGTTAAATTTTTTCAAAGCCTCTTTGTTTTTTACCAAAAGGCTCCTGTTATTATGGATATTTTACTTGCTATAAGAAATAAAATAAACTAATAAAAAAAACGATCACAAGCTCGAAAAAAATTAAATTATTTAACGAAAAAAAGATGTGTTGCGAGCAATTCTCGTTCGAATTAAGGTATTATTCAACTGTTGTATAGTTTAATTGCTGTTATAAGATATCAATTATTACTTAGCTGAATCATTTTATATAAAAAATATAGTATTAATGTTAGGCAAAGTCCCGAAGAAGTATATGTGGAAAACAGGAAGAAGTAACCCAAAAAGCAAAGTTACTATATGGGTCACCCAGATCCGATCGAAGCCATGCCCCTAATGTTTTTATAAGGCAGCAAAGCCTAAAAGCTTTTATAGAGCATATCTTCTAGCCTTTCCAGAAATATCTTGTTTGAAATTCTATAAATACCTAACGCAAATAACTAAAATATTGACAGATAATACATCTAAAATAATTATTAATATCAATAAAACAATCAAGATTTTGTCTTATTAAAAGTAAATTATTTTAAATACACAAAATCGAAAATATTTTGAAGGCTACAACCAGTATATTTTAAAACCTAAATTCTAAATGAAGAAACTATAAAAGGGTGATTAAAATTGTCTTGAAAATATGGACTGGACAGAGACGTAGATGGGAGTATTGTGCTTATGTATGGTATTGCCAATATCGAAACTTGGGAGTCGTTAAACAACATTGTAACTATTTCTCATTCAATTATAGTCCACTTAAGACAAAAATTTGGATTCCGTTTATCAGTGAAGATTGTCGCTAGTACTTAAAATACCATTAATCAAATAACAGAAAAAAATCTTAAAATATTTATCACGATTAATTTATTGGTATGAGTAAACACGGTTAAAAATGCGTTTGTGCTATCATATATTTCCTGATTTCGTCTCAACTCGCAACTCATTGGCGAGATCTTATACAATAAGGCGAAATCACTTTTTGATTTTGATACAATATATTGAAAATCCTTATTAGGTCTTAGTGAAAAAAAAAAAGAGAAATAATAGGTAATGATTAAGTTTTTAAAAAAATATCTCTGAGTGTTGTGTTAAGCCTCTAAGCAAAACTTTATTAAGATATGATTGGTTAAAATTATTTATTCGGTTAATAATCGAATTTTTCGGAATTAAGTTTAAAAATATTTTCCATGTGACAGATTGTTATATTTCTGAATAAAAAAAAAAGATGCAGATTTTTTAAAAAAAATAATAGCTTCTAGCCATTAAATATGATCTGGTTTAATCCAATCCTTTGAACAGGAAGCTGAAGTAATTTATGTGATGATACAAAATGATAAATCTCAACTCTCAATCTCATAAATCTCAAGGTATTTAACAAAATAATAATTACAATAAAAAAAATAGAATAATTTACAGGAAATAACTGAAGACTTCAATAATATTTTTTTTAAATAAATGATAAATAAAAACCATAAAAATGGAATCGTTGAGTGTAACTGACGATGAAATGCACACCACTGATTTTCTTTTTTTTCCAATTACTGTAAAATTATTAATAATAAACACGAAGAAGATTGCGCGCTCGACAAATAATAAAACGGCCATAACTATTTTTTCCATTTTCTTTCAGAGCAATAGAAATTTACTGAGAAATGGACATTAGTTGAGGGGATATAATCCCAACGTGTAAAATCGATGTGTCAGAAGCAGTGGCAATTTCTTTTAATTTATATCTTATAATATTTCTTTTAATATTTTGTATTTATTTCTTAAATTAACGCATGTTAATTATTCGAAGGAAGTTCATGACTAAATACAATAAGCCATTCATTAAAAACAAACAGTAACAGCTTATATAGAATGAATAAATGCATAGTGTGATTTGTAATGATGCCATTAAAAGAACTCATTTGTTTACAGTTTTCTTAATTAATACTACAAAAAATACATCAAAGCAAGTAAATGCATTTTTGAAACATCCACGTAATAAATCTATGTAAGAAATGATGACAAGAAGAAAATATGATTTTGTGACAAATGATAAGATTCATCAGTGGATGAATAAATAAATAAATTAATTAGTGATTAATGAAGCACGGAAAACTGATGTTTCAAATATCGTCAATATTCTATTTTTTTCCGGTCAATTGGCCACTATGACAAAATAAAAATTATTATCAGAACGCTGAAAATTACACAAATGGTTTATTAACGAATAGGCAACACTGACAATATAAAAGTGATATAACAAAAACAAATAATTGTACTGAAAAAGGAGATCAAATCGCATGAACTGCACCCCGTGAATATGAGTAAGACGGCAACTTAGCGGCGAATAATATGAACAAGAAAATTTGTTGGGCTTAATGGCAAACAAAGTTAATGTGCACTGTGTGGACTGGTAATTGTCCGATGGGTAGACCGAAGCGAAGATGGAAGGATTTCACGAAGGCTGATATTGTAGAGTTGGGTTGGACGGCGGTCAGTGTATGGATGCTGACAACAAGCGTTTACTTTATCTAGATTGATTTATGACTTCTAAAAAAAAAAAAAAATCGAATCAGTAACGTTGGAGTAAAGCCAGAGGACAGGCTTTAGATTTTTTAATTCAATTATACGTAACCTAGAAATGGAAAATCTTAAATTTTTAGAGTTTTTTTGTGGATTATGAAGGCCTATTATAAAAAATAAACAACAGTCTACGATTTATGATGAACTAATTCTTCCTTTTTTTTATTAACCAGAGCCAAACGGGCAGACGAAACAGAAAACCACGTAGATGCAGAAATCAACAATAATAACTCTCTATCATTATGAGAAGAGTAAATTGAATGCAAGTAGAAATTGAAGATGATTTAGAGTAAATGGGAACACGCAGAAAAATGCAACGGAGAAAGAAGGAAATAGAATCTAAAAAACTAATTTCGCGAGCGGAACATCAGAAATGATTCCGAAATCCTCTACGAGATATTAAACCCACCCAATCACAGTGAGGTCACATATCCAGTTAAGCCAAACCGAATAGCCAAGTTCAGTTTCTTCTCTCTTGGGCTATAATAATTAGACTGGATTAAAATGGATTGAATTATTTGAATTAAATTGCTTAAGACATGTTAATCATGTAGTATCGAAGAAAATTCATCTTAGGCTGACATATTTTCTATAAGATAAGTACAGCCCATTGGTATGTGCAATAAAGCGTAAGGTTGAAGAGGACCACACACGGAAAATAGACCATCCAAATCTTCAGTGACTCACTGGAGGTGAGCACCTGCAGCTGGACGAAACTGTCAGCAGGTTGCTTGCAGCCTAACCACCCCTTCAATGAGTCATGGCCTGCTAGCTGGAACCTTCCAGGAACAAGCTGTCTGGAGGGACAAAAAAAAAATCTGGGGTCAATAAGAACTCACAAACCCCTAATTCAGGACTCCAATGCTTACCAGCAAGGACACGGAAAAACTGACCAACCCGCTACCAAACATCCTGCCCTTACAAAACTTCATTAATTAAATTTATGTGAAATAATGAATAGTTAATCAACAAAAATAATCCAATTGATTCCATCAAGTCGACATGAAATTCGAAAATTACGATTTTTTATTTTTGTTTCTATATCCTTATATTGGATGATAGTCTCATGCTATCAGGACACGTTAAAATTAAATAAAAAATATAGATACATATTTGCATTGCTTTTAGATTGGTTAGAACTCTTTTTAAGTTTAATAACAGAAAAATGTTTGAACTTCTCCGTTCCTAATATTATTTTACTTTGCATGTAATTGTACGTTTCGGCACAAAGGCAAATCAACATATCTGCTTATTAAAAACCACGATTCTCAATTTAAAAACAAAATAAAAATATTCTATATTAAGTCCATTTGACTTGTCAACGATCTATGGTCACTATTTAAAATTACTTTCAACTATTTTAAATTTTATATAGCCCATATTAATTATTATTATAATTTTGGTTTTGATATGTGATGGAATTTTAATGTTAGTTTGCTTAAATTTTAATAAAGCTGTTTTTTCAAACAGCGATCATTGTCTTTTAACAAGTAAAATGAATTTGACAAAGGAAATTGTTATTGTTTTTTAAAAACGACAATTATTATTTTTATCAAGCGTATATGATGATGATATGGAGCAACGGAAAAATATATATAAATTGAAATAAATAAAATAAAATTGTGAAATGGAAGAACGAACATTTTTTTCTATTATTGATAAGAAATAACGTTCACATTTGGTACAAATAAAGAAGTAAATAAATAACAACCAACTAAAAAAACAAACAATAAAAGTAATTTTTCACAATAAAAGTAATAGTTTTTTTTTAGCCCTGTACATATAAATAAATTTATTTTTTATCATAATAAAAATCATGAATAAAAATTGTACAATTGTACTATTTATTATAAAATATAACGTTAAAAAAATTCAACTATAATTCATCTCAACATTTTTTAAAATATAATATAATGTAAGTACAATAGTATTGTATTATCTCATTTATCTTCACCAGAACTAGAGAGAAATACTTTATTAAAAGTATTGCTGCCCTACTACATAGGGTTGCTTTGTATACAGCATACTTATCAATCCATACGTACATTAATTTTACACTATATTTTTCTATTTTATATATATTTGACTTAATTAACATAACACTTAATTTCGGACAAGAGGTGGTATAACCAGTAAATAAAAAATGTTTGCAGTGAACAGTGCAATTTTACTTGTTTTATTATAAAAGTAAACCGGAAAAAGAAGGTTCTGGTTAATCCGGATTTTAGATATGGTGGATCCGGATTAACGAGGTTGTATTTAAAGAGATAATTGATGAAAAAAAAACACTCACCTTAAGGCCCCGACTGGGTGACTGAGCTCGCCTCCCTTCATCCTCCGCCATCTTTTAACCTAAAACAACAAACAAAGATCAGTAAATCGATACATGATGATTAAATAGCTATAACAAAATACAAATAAAAACTTTGAAAAAATGTATACACAGAATGAATCACAAAAAACATTAAGTGTTTATGGTACCCATCTTCCTAATGACATCTTTTTGCCACTCTCAAAGCACAAATGCAAAAGAGATATTCAGCTCCAGAATTTTTTTTTGTATTTATTTAAACAATAATAATAAGACACCAAAAGTAATACTTGACAATACATTTTATATAGATACGTAGGCACTACAGGTTACATCGCTATCCAATCAGAATGGATGCCTGGGAACTAATGGCGAAAAGGGCGTTTGAGAATGATTTACTTGAAAAACATGGCTGCCAAGTTTCAATAAAACAATCCTAAATATATAGTGCTTAATGATAAATAAATAAATAAATTTGAACTATTTTAGTTGAAATGAAGCAACCGAATAAAATAAAACATTTAAGACCTAAGGTACGTTGTACAAGACGTTGAAAGAAAAGACGAATTCCGATCGTGGAGTTGTATTCTTTTTCATATGATATTTCATCCGCCAATTCCAGAGATAGATTGCTAACTGCCTCTGAAGAAGTCAGAAGACATGGCGGATGATATTACAAGCTAAAATGGAGGCACTCCCAATAATTATAAAACACTCCCTGTGTTTATTTTTTTTTCAGATTAAAGTCATGACGTGAATCTGAGAAAGTTTAAGTCGTCAATGCAGTTATATAAAAAATTATTTTTCTAGAATATCTGATAAAAAATACAACGAACTTCAATCGGCCATTTATTACTTTATTATGAAAATAATGAATGAATATATATATATATATACTCTTTTCTTTTATTCATTCATTATATTAATATATTTAATTTGTGATTATTCTCTGAGGCTCCAAAGCCCACATCTCCATCTCTGCACATTATTCTAAATGGACTTGTCTCGCAATCTCGCAATAAATAAAGCATTGCTATTATTATTATTATATATATATACATATATACACGAATTTTGTACTACTAAAAATTATAAACCAATAAATAACAAAGATAATTACTTTATATCTAAGTTTATAGTTGACTGCAGACGGGTTTAATTTATCCTACAGTCATGAAGAATGATCAAAGGAAATATGTTTGACGTCTGGCTTAATTTTTATAAACTTATTGGTATTAATAACTATTTTACATAATCGTTATTTTATCTATATAAATAAAATAAATATTTTGTCTGTACATGGAATAGAATCAACCCGTTTTTTATCTTTCCGTTTCATACATTGCAGACACCAAATCCAGTTTTAAAAATTTTTTTGTCTGTCCCCATTGCAACGAATTTTGTCAGGGGTAAGCTCAGCAATGGCTTATTGTCGACTTTTGAAATGCTGACATTATATTAAGGTTTGCTTGACTTAAAACATAGGCTTTAAATGAAAACAAAATGTGGAGTAGAACCAAAGTTATGAATTCTTGAGTAATTTGTCTCGAGATCCCGGACCAAATTTTATGAAATTGAATTTGGACTCTCCCCACCGTAATACAAAATCTATCTCAAAAAAAAGATTCTCAAATTTTAACTATACACCCGTCAACGACGGGTACATTAGCTATTTCTTTATAAAATTTAGTTATAAAATTCTTTATTATTATGGAGCATTATACAGCAATTTCAGTAATGAAACAAATAAATGGATTATATTTTTTTTTTCAAGTAATATCAGTACAGCTATGTCACCACTTCTATTATTATTAGAATTCCTCATATTTGAAAATCTACGATTTGCCATTTGGCAATGAAATATACAGCAGAAGGATTTTTCAAAGTATAGTCAAGAAAAAAAACACACTTAAAAAGAAAAAAAAAAGTAGAAATTTGTGAAAGTGAAAATCTATATTAGAACATCAAGGGTAATAACAATCACAATCCTTGTAAATTTTGACAAATCGAAGTAACGCCAGAATCGGGTCACATAAATTCTCTATAGAACAAATAAGTGTTTTCGATTATCTACTGACCTATCTCAGCGAAAATCATTGGACATACGAAGAAATCAGAGAAAGATTAAAATTGGGGGAACAATAATTACGGTGGTTTGGCCTTGTGAAAAGAATTCAGAGGTAAAACGTGGCGAAATAAATGTATAGAGAAGAAGGCATAGAGACAGTTAAACAAGTATTCGACAAGAGATTAATGAATTAGAATAAACGCGGCCAGCTGATATAGGATCGAGACTTGTATATCATCTATACACGCAAGACCATCACACTGCTCAACGGTGATAGGAGGCACGATTAAGCAAAAAAAAAAAAAAAGATACAAGAAAAAACAGTTTTGAATAATTCTTAAATAAATAATTATTTTCAGAGCAGAAGATAATTAGCAGATGACCTTTTAAGGACAATTATACGACTTGTTTGTACCTCCGTTCGGAGTGCGTAGATTTTTTTTGTAAATGTTTTAAAAAGCTAGACATATTACCTGCCAAGATAGAAAAAATGACTCCCTTCACACCAGAGGAGGCGAGAGAGAGTATTAAAAAAAAAGTTGTAATTAATTCCTATAACAGGTGATTAAAGAGAATTAACATGGATGACGGAAAACGAAAAAAATATGACATAATTAAAATGGTATTCTTATTGGATGAAAGGAGGAGGTGTGACATCATTGGGAACGCCCACGACACGTCCGTGACGCTATGAGGGGGTTTAACCACCTAAACCAGACGGAAAATTAAACAATAGAATTCATATATAACATATTAATCGTTACATGCGATACAACCAACTGGAAACAATTCATAGATTGAAACATTAAATTTATCATGACAGGAATGTTCAATTACAAAACTCAGAAATATAAAATTTATTCCGAGTGCTATTTGTGATTCCGTGATTTTTAAACTAAGTAAGAAATGTAGTAATTAATTATTTAGGGTTAATTATAACTAACATGTTTTAGGGTCTGTGCCACGATTATCTTCACAAGGGATGTTGGGGTATAGGAACAAAACGTGTTTGAGACTGACTGTACTGATGGAGGGATCTAACGATCGCGATAAAACTTGCCTACTTTCTGCTTAAATGCCTTGTAATTTCCACATGCAATACATTCCAGAGGAGGAAAGTAGGAAAAATAACCGAAAATATACATTTTATAGCTGGATCCCATCCAAGGTTCCCATCGATGAGTTTAGGAACGATTTGATAGGTTTCTGATGCCATCGACGAACTTACAAAATAACAAAATAAATTAATTACTACTGAACTCTTACCTTCCCCTAACAACAGATACAAGGCATTATCTTGTGGAATGGGGGTTGTAATGTTCCTCGACAGGGACTCGAGACCTTGTAAGGGCCCACCGTGCTCGACACAAAGCTGGGACTACTAACCCAAGTTGTATTTTTGTTTGCCCGAGCTGTATGTGCCATTAGCTACAAGCTACAGGGGCATGTTGGCAGCCTTCGTCTGGGGCGGTTACATAACCGTGGGATGAGTCTACACGATCAAAATAAAAGTATGATCCTAGCGTTATGATAATGCCGAGCACCGTTTGTTCTGGGGACGAAAATAAAACGACTCAGCTGCACTTCATGGGAGCGATCTTATCGGATAGTAATATCTTCAATCAGATAGAAGTATGACTGAACGAAGAATGTTCATATTAAGCTACACCGTTTAACATTCATTAATAATTCTTCTGTATCCCTCAAATGATGGAGCGAGGTAGCTCAGTTTGTACGGCAGTAATTCTAATGTTCAGAGTCCCAAGTTCGAGTCCGACTCTGGTAATTATTAAACTCTTGGAACAAATGACCTTCCTGGGGCACACTCAGTCTCTATAAAGTGGGTGGATAGTTTTAATTAAATAATTAGTGAAAAGAAAAAGCCTAGTGATTTAACGTGGTATTAGCCTAATCACCTCTCTGCACCGTTGGAATAAAAAGAGAACTTGCTTACAAACTACTGAACCCAAGTTCAGGCATGGATTATATTAATATAACTTTTATTATTATTATTATTGTAAGCAATCCAAATGAATATTGCGAAAAAATGTTAATATATTTAAGAATTTGATGAATAGGTATAGACCAAAGCATGATTTCCAAATCCAAATACTTTCGACTCAGAACTGTTGCATTCTGACATAAATTCAGCTTTAATCTATGAATTAATTTCTGTATATAAATAAATAAATTCATGAGTAAACTATACTCCATTAGAGCCTATGTGTATTCAAGGACTAGGGTTCATGGTCAGTGAATAATCGGCCTAGATTCATGGATTCTGTCTGATCAGGGTGCCTAGTGTCCTTCACAGACGCAGCCAATCCAAATCTTTAGTTGTTCACCAAACGTCATGTAAAATATCACAGAGAATAACAACTATACACCCATTCGGTGAGATGCCTCTGGTATTATGATACGAGTTCTAATAATTATTAATTGATAACGCCAGTTTTATCTCCTTTTTGTTTGTCTATATGCGGAATTTAAATGTTTTATTATTCATATATTGTATTTCATTCCGTTAATATGGTCGTAAGAATGGTAACTTTATTATCTAATTCGAATTTTGTAACATTTTAATAATAGAGATGCTTCATACCATTTACAGAAAGTGGAAAAAAGGTCATTTTTATTAAATCAAACTGTTTCCGATGATTTAATTTAAGAATGTTCATGTAGAATTGTGAGAATACTCATTAGAATTGGTCTAAATTGAAACTATGTTACAAAAAAATTTTTTTTTTCCAACTCTTTGAAAATGACGGATGTCCGTCTTTGATATAAACCAGCTCAATTAACACAGTTAATGTATATATCTAGAGTTATAAACATTCAGACAGATGCATTTTCTAAAACGTCGATTGCAAGAGGTAAGCCAATTGAACCAGAAAAAAGAAAGTATTTGATATTTGTCAGATGTATTTGAGGGGAAAATAACTAAAATTAAAAACAAATGAAAGCTTGCTTTTGGATTTTCTTCATTAAAATATGAAAAAACAAAACAAAATTCTTAAGATGAATAAATAGTACAAGTATAATATAGTTCAAATCCGTTTCACTGGTCACGTTATTAATAACCGTTACAAGCAACTGTCACGGATTCGCAGACATCACGATCGATTCAGTAGCATCCATTATGCCCTTAATGCCCACCTCTCATCTGTTTCATTGCATCACTTTCCATTTCGTGCTATCTCGAATACTCCCATAAACGACTTGGCCGACTTTCTGTCTGGCATTGAGGGCCCTCCCATTCGGATATTGTCAGATTATCATCACACCTCACACTTTCGTGACTGAGCACTATTTGGGAACTTAATATAGCTTTGCCCTTCTCCAAAGGTTCAATAATAATCGGAAGGGTGAAATTATCGGTTAAAACGGGGGCAAAAAACTTACAACTACAAACTCTGGAGTTCGACATGATAATTTTAACTTTTTCTTATCCTTATGTTTCTTAGCTAAACCAAACTGTAAATTTGAACAAGATCTGTTAAAAGTCATATAACAAAATCCTACAAATTATGGAATAAGTCATTAACTAAATGGTTTGTTTCGGAATATTTATCACTATCCCTTACCGATTATCCGAACAATTGCATAAAATGTTTCTTCATTAAAATGTTTTTATTATCCATTTTTTGGTTAAAAATCAAATAACAATTTCGACTGCTTTGGTAGAAAAAAAGGATTCCAGTTTAAACTAAAAGTTCAAAACACTATATCTCTGCACCAAGGTTTCCGATTTAGATTATTTTTTTTTTAAAGTCATTTCATTATCTTTCAAATAAGCATACACACGATTAACCAAAAAGTGTTTGAGTGATCAAATGAAATTTGAGGGTATTAACTTTTTGTTTTTCTGGGTCGATTACAATTACAATGGTTCATTATTATAAATAATAAAAACAGTATTAATTCTTTTGCAGCCTTCATCTCTGCCTATCTTGGAATATTTCTTTCCAGTTATCTGCATCCAGCTCTATTGCATTTTGTTGATTCTAACTATCCAAATACTTTTTGCACTTCTACATTGTATTTTACCTTCTATTGATGCATTTTCATTGTTCTGTAGAGTCTTCCATATGGATAGCTCCGAGCTACATGCCCCGTCCATCTTAACCCGCTTGCTCTTAATTGGCCTTTCTTCCCAAAGTATTTTTTTTTTTCTTTTTAAAACAAATCGGCCAACAAGGACTACGTGAATATCATTTATTGTTCTTTTTCACACCTTTCTCCCTCCTCTAACACTCCATAATCCTCCTGGACTGTTCCTCTCGCTCTTCGTTAGTCCATTTCCTCCTCTGTCCCTCCCTCCTCCCCACAAGAACCCTAACCTCTTTTAATGTTTTCCAAAAAACTCTCTATCCAAGCAGTCTTTATTAGTGATTTTCAGCCTACCCAGTTCCCCCATCCCCCACACGTTGCAGGCTTAATCGAAAATTTTCTCGTTTAATCTCTCATCGTTCATTCTGACGATGTGCCTATAGAACCTCAGTCTCCTGGTCCTGATAACTGTTTCCAGATCTTCCAAATTCCTATATATTTCTTCATTGGATTTTCCCATATACTCGTAGCTCTCTCGTGTTATTTGGGTCCGTGAATTCTCAGAATTTTCCTCTCAACCTTCATGACTTTCTTTAGGCAAGGACTGTTTTACCATACCATACAGTATCACTGGTCTTACTACTGCCTTATTTTTTAATTGAGGACAATTTTTTCTTGCGGTAGGTGTTTCGAAGTGGCGAAGTTTGTAGTTAATTTTATTTGCCCATATTTTGTGTGTAACATTTTCTTCCTAATTTCTGTCTTTTCATACGAGATCGGACTACGGACTAACCGATCGAATCGAACGGAACTACACCGTTGTCTCGGGTTTTTTTTCAATGTGTTATTCAAATCAATGTGTTATTAATATTTTTTTTTAAGCTTATTTATTGAAAAATATTACAATCTGTATCAAGGACATTTATAATAGTGTTCACAGATCACATTCACACTCTATGTACAGTAAATAAAATAAATTATTAATATTAACAATTAATTTTATATGAAACATGACTGAAGATGATATCAACACTTTTGCAGGAAGAAAAACAAACCTTTATAAAAAGAAAGTTACTTTCACTCATTTGAATTTATTAAATTAATAGCTTTAATTAGTCCATGAAAGTTATTTTTATTGAATTATAGACAAATCAACTCATTAATATGACAGAAGTATAGCGTCAATTGAAACCAAACGATTAAGCGAAATTAAACTACTAACAAGTTGTTTAAATCTTAAAGATTTTTTTTTTCTTTAACCGAATTTTCACCGACCTTTAAAAGTAATCATTCCTGCGGTATACGGCACAATCATATGAACTCAGCGGCATTATTTCTGACCTTTATCGCGGATGAAGAAACAGAAAAGATCCTTGAAAGGTCACGTTCTGCGTGCCCTGCAAAATTATTTTCTATAGATAATTTTTTTTAAATATAATATTGAAAGCGCTAATAGGAGTAATCTTATAGAAAACGCCTTGTACTACATGCACGTTTTAAAATTATTTTACCAGAATTTATGGTAAATTACATATAATTAAATAACGCGAACCAAGAGAACACATTTAATCATTAATATAATTATTTCATATTAATACAATATTTGTACTATAAATTGAAGTAAAAATTTTTTTAAAATATATGAATAGTAACAGCTATTTTATAAAATAACTTACAATTTTTTATTTATAAATTGGAATAATCTGACACTGACAAAAAAGATGGAAAATAAGTTGCTTTCCATGGAAATGGATTTCTGGAGAAGAAGCTGTGGCATATCTAGAATCGATCGGATCCCAAACGCAGCTATTAGAGACAAGATCGGATGTCAAAAGAACATCCTTCACCTGATCGGGACCAAACGGTTAAAGTGGTATGGCCACTAAATGCGGATGGATGAGAACCGCTGGCCAAAGAAAATTTATAACTATATGCCACCTGAAAGAAGGAAGTGTGGAAGGCCAAAGAAGAAATGGACAGAGGACGTTGAGGAAAGCATGGCAGCCAGAGGGCTTCGTGAAGGAGATTGGATGGACAGGGAGCAGTGGCTTTTGGGTGTTGGAGATATGACTCCTTAAGTTGTATAAAACCCAAATAAAAAAAAATAAAAAATTGGAATAATAATTAATAGTCAATGATATAATTTTTAAACAATGGTGTAAGACATTATAAGGGTTTAATGCTTAGCATAAGTAATATTAGTAAGAAAGCAATTCGTCATGACGTTAATTATTAATAAAAGATCTATACTTTTTTTTTTTAGGGATGCCTAAGAAGGCCGTTGACAGAAATCATGTTTACTTTTTAGTATGTAGAATTCTATTGAATTAATTTCTATCTATTATTGAATCTTACTATCTACAATATTATTACGTAACGAAATAAATTAAATATTATGTTTTATATCTATTTATATAGACGACTTCCTGGGTGACAGCTAGAACAAAGTATATAGAGAGAAACGCTTTATTTTCATATAAAATATAAAAGGTTGCTGCCCAATTATATTGGGTTGCTATATACACAGCATACTCGTTTATCCGTAGGACAATAAATAAACTTATATATAAACATACGGAAGTGGTTAGTTTATATAAGTACAATATATATATATATATAATTTTTTTTCCCTTTCATTGTTCATGTTTTTTTTCCCTTTTTTTTACATTTAATTTCCCTTTCTCTCAGTTCTTTCTTACTCTTTATACACCTCTCTCATACACGATATTAAGATGCTTAAAATTATAAAAGAACAATAACAAAAAACAAAAGTGTATACATCTAGAATTAAATAAAATTTAATATGAAACTAATATAATAGACATTTTTCATTAAATAATTACGAAATTGAGTACATACGAAAATACGAAAAATTGAGTAATAATTATTTATACAACGATATATTCAAACTAGAAAAAAACTTATGAGTTAATGAGGTATAGGGGTATATGTTGGGTTTATGAAATTTTGATTTCGTTTTCTCCGCTACTGTAAATTAAAAAAATTCAACAATAGATTTTCTCTTTTACAAAACAAGAGTAAATTTTGCAGGAAACATTAAATATAAAACGTCGGTCAGTATTGAAACGGAAACGCTTTCTCCCCTTTAACACGTTAAACGTTGGGCGGAGTGACCCCTGCAAGGAACTACCATGTTACCAAGAAATGGTAATCAGAAACGTGAAACTTTATATTAATATTGTTTTTTATGTGTGTATTTTATAGAAAATAATATTTCTTATTTATATTAAAAAGTGTTTGTTTTTTTAGAAATTGGGTAACATAAAAATTAATTATATCACCTGCTTACTATGTATAAAACATGAAAATTTAAAAGTTAACCGGTTTTACATTTTTTTTAATCCTTACAGTCCAAAATCCTTTGTAAAACCCTCAATGCTCTCTACTTTGTCAAAAATAAAATCATCCATAACGACCTTAATGTTTTATATGTTCCCGATTTAGCTTATTCTTCCATAATACAATTCTGAACCATGCAAACCCTCTTGTATCCAACCTTGCTTCCTCTTTTATTCCTGATAACCCTCCGAGGCGTCTAAAAAGAAGATGTCCTCGAGACCTAGTAATATAGAAATATAAATATAAATGCTAACAATGGGTAGTTTCTTTTCATGTTGTACAAGACATGTTACTTTTTTTCATATTTTCTTGTTGTATTTATTATTTAATAAAGTTGTAAATTTCAATAAAAAAAAGGTTCACTTTTTTGATTTTAAAGAATATTTGATAAGATTTAGGGAAAAAAAATTGCACCTACGCAATGTACGAATAGATTGCCATTATTTATAACTTGGTTGAATCTGGATTATTGTATATATTATTAACATTAATTAAGAAATTTGCAATTTTTTACACTTCATCATTTGGTTTCATTGAAGATGACAACGAATATTCAGAAACAATCATGAAATACAAAAATTAACATTGACTATGGGACCATGAGCAAGAGCCTGGACGGGCTCAGCCCTAAGCCGGTTCATTAATGCACAAACAGAGACTCAATTCATCTCGTACATCTCCCGGTCTCCGCTATGCATACTTCAACATCATGTCTACTCCTTAGGAATGTTTAATGGTAAGAAGGGATAGTTGTCCGCAAAAGAGATTCGAAGATACCGTCTTCAGACCTGAAGGGATAACATTGTTCCAATTATGTTAATAGGTTCGGTTCTGCTGCGTGTGGTCCTTCAGTGGAGGTGAAATGCACGAAAGGGCTAGGAGGAAAAAATAAATACCTTCGTCATAACTGACGCAATGTACATTAGAAAAATAAACACAAGCTATTTGATACCTTTTTTTAACAACTCAGTTGAACATCGTGTCTTAAACTTTTATAATTCGACTGGCTCTTCTCGAAGTATAAATATAAGTGTGACTTCTAAATTCAAATTTGAATTGTGAGCAAAAAACAAATATCATTATTAGTCGCTAGTTTCTTTCTTAGTCATGGTTTTCGAAAATGTGACCGCATAACAGAGCACCAAAAATTGGGGAATACTCTGCTCTAGTAACTGTGTCCTCACATGTGACGAATAGAAAATTATTTTGAGTGCATTAGATGGATTTCTGAGCCACATAATGTATCATAAATATGTTTTGTAAATTAAAAATATATACTTAATAGGGGTGAGGTTTGAATATGTTTTATTATTATTATAATTTAAAATTTTTGTTGTCCTGATGATGCCTGGAATTGGCGAAACGTTGACGAGCTTTTTCTTGGCCTGCATTTTGGAGACAAAAGGATACGTGTTTTCGATTTTTTCCAATAACAACCAAACATTCATGTTCTGTCTCTTGGTTATTTTTACTAAATTACTAACCTTTAATAATAATATTTATAAAAAGTTATATTGGTTACTATATGTTTGCAATATGAGGCTTCGCCGCCACTCAAGTATAGAGAGGATTTGAGGTGACAATCATTCGCACGATAACTAGAACGATCTGGAATCAGGGTACTAACGAATGGAAATACCAACAAAGAATTGCTTATAGTAACTGGCAAATCAATATCTCACGATATGAAGGCAAGATGATAAGATGCTTGGATCAATCTATCAGAAAGCTTCTAACCCAGATATGCCCCAATTGCATGCAAGAGACCACGTGGAAGGCCAAAAACTAGGTAAATGGATCGAGATAACTGAAAAGCAATATTCCACGACAGGCAGGGATGTCAAATAAGAAAAAAAAATCCAAGATCCGTAAAGTCAACAGACAAATATTTAACGGTTCTTCTCTTAAATTAAATTGTACCGGCTACTGCTCAACAGGTGTTTTGATTGAAATTTATAAAATGACTATACATTCTTCCGATCTACCCACAAACTTTTCTTTTCTATTTCAATAAAAACACGATTTTAACTAGATACCTTTTCTTTCATTTATACTTCGAGGAAGCTGAGGTGTACATTTCTCGCTTTTGTGTGTCCTGAATGTCAAAAACGCAGACTTTAAAAAAAAAAAAATCTATAGTCTGATGCAAATTTACCCACTTTGACGATACTACTTTCCTAAGAAAGACCGCAGAACCACAAAGATGGTGAAGTCCATGAACTTCGCGGTGTTAATTCCAGTACATGTATCCATAATGTCAGAGAAAATTTAACTGTAAAAGGGTGAACTTCCTTCCTGTACCGGAAAGCTGGAAGAAAAGGCAACTTTCCTTCGGTAAAGGGGAGCATCTAGACTAAAAGAAAACTGTCTCACTTTCTCCTCGGGACCGTTGGAAGCAAACATCTATTCACAGATCATCACCTTCCAACGAAATCAGAACTGCTGGTTCCGACCTTTTAACGTATTCTTCTTATTTTATTTTCATAAATATATGTATTTTATTCTCTTGACATTTTCGGTAATTATTATTCTATTTATGTATAATAAAAGACTAAAAAAAACTGTACCACTACAACCCATGAAGGGTCTTGGATTCAGTACTATGTGAGGAATATCTGTTACAAGGTCAACGGCTGTGCAGGGAGGTGGTTGGGCCGATATCGTGCTCAACCGCCAGGCTTCTTCCCCTAATTAATTATTTAATTAAGATCACCCACTTTATAGAGGCTGGGTGTGCCCCAGGAACGTCTCTCTGGGTGATCCACGGCTGATGAAAAATTACTAGTCATAAGCTGGATTCGAACCTGGGATCTTGAGCTCTGGTAGCTAGTGCTCACTCACTGAGCTACCCCGCTCCCTTACATATATAATCTATATAAATAAAATAAATGTTTTCTCTGCACTTTGAATAGAATCAACCCGTTTCATGATATCTTTCCGTTTAATACAGTACAGACACCAAATCCACTTTAAAAAAAATTGTTTGTCTGTCTATATGTTCGCATTGTCCAACGAAATTTTGTCAGGGGTAAGCTCAGCAACGGCAAATGGACTTAACACATAGGCTTTAAATGAAAACAAAATTTCTGTAGAACCAAAGTTATGAATTCTTGAGTAATTTGTCTAGAGATCCCGGTTAGGCAGTTGCTTACCTCGATTCTCGCCCTCTTTCAGCTTTCTTCGATCTTCATGTTCAAGATGTCATTCGATTCCACTTTCCGAGTCTAACAAATGTTGTCCTAAACATTTTTAGAACTAACCGGAAATTAGGAAAAAAAACTCCTCAAAATTAAAATTAGACTCCCCACCAATTTTATGAAATCATTGGATTCTCTCCCCCATAATACAAAATCTCTCAAATTTTAACTATACACCCGTCAACAACGGGTACATCAGCTAGTATAATAATAAAATTATATAAAGGCCAGAGAGATCGAGCATGATCAAATTTTAACTTTCAGCAATTTCTCACACATCATGTAGCGAAATTATTATCAAAAAACATAATAATAATGGGGTATACTAATGTAATTTACCAATATTTTTTTATAAGTCTCTTTTGGGTTTCAGTAGAATGTAGGTCTGTAATTTAATGGCAGGAGTGTATCGAGAATTTAATTTTTGGAAGGGGTCTTTTTTACTTATTTTTTTGACAACGGTAATTACTCTAGAAAAAAAAATATGAAATGATATTTAAGCAGTCCTTGAATAAAACATAAAAGAAAAGAAAAAAGAAAATAATGATTTTAGATAAATTTCTTATACTTGCTCTTCACACGTGTTTAGATTTAGTAGCTTAATGGGGAAATTAGTAGTATTTTCATATTTTAGATGAGTCAACTCTGGGGACGGTCGAAGATAATAGTAACGAATCTCACCGTGCGAACATCCACTTTTACAATGAACATTTTATATAAATGTTACCGAATCGTAGAAATCGTAAATGTTATCGGTACTTATTTAGTAGAAAAGTTTATAAATTACCAAATATGCTATACAGAAAAAAAAAAGTCTGCCAAGTAAGGTCAGTATAGCTTTCTCACCAAATTCACCAACCTAATATAGAAAATGAAGGCCTAAACATATTTAAAACATAGCTATGCTTATATCCTACTCTTCAATTATAACTAGTTAAAAAAAAGATTTAGAATAAAGCCCCTTACCGCTTTGAAGTTTGGGGAAGAAATCGAGACCAGAACCAGTTGGTAGAACTTCAAAATGAACGAAGAAACTGACTAATATGACGTTATTTGTTGCAGTCTGTGTAAAATTTAATTTTAATTAATTTAATATAAGGTACATATAGTAAAGGAAAATCGCATGCCCTGCTGGTGAAGAGATTCAGCAAAATCTATTGTATATTGTGCCATCTAAAATTCAACCCCCACAATCACTGAAAATTACATGCATTTTTTTGTAACAGCAGTAGATGTCAGTAATATGTAAACGACAAAACATTTAGTTTAAATTAACTTTTTTGAATACAGTTTAAAATTGTATAACCTCATAAAACAATACTACGAACATTACCTCCCTTTCCCAATTCACATCCATTATATTTTTAAAAATTATTTATTTTAATTTTAATTGTTGAATAGAAATCAATAAAATTGATACTAGGGAATTTCTACACGCATTTCCTTCATCTTTCGGTCAAATCGAAAGAGCGGTTTTCAAAATATAGGCGTGTTAAAAACAATACATTTTCAGATTCGAAAGCGTAAAAATTTTCTGAAAGTATGGGAAGGAATATTCTGAAATGGATATCTACCTGATTTCTATTTACCAATCCCTAACTTCCCTCCAAATTTGAGCCAAATAGAATATGATGTTTTTAAGATATAGATGTATCACGAAAAATACGTTTGGGCATATTTAAGAGATAACAGTTGACTGAATGCAATGAAATTGATACAGAGTTATTTTTTTACTAACATCTATCTTTCTTCAAACTTTGAGTCAGAACGAGCCGTTTCTGAAATATTGGCATAGCTAAGGAAATACATTTGCGCGTGCGTAAGCGAAAGTGGTGTGTGGAAATTGATATAGGACCGACCGTCTAGACACCAATCCGCACATTCCCTGAAAATTTCATAAAAATCGAATAAACGGTAGGTGATATACCCGTTACATCGATTTGACTACAGACAGACAGACGACGAACCAAATTTGATTCTAGATGTCTGAAATGTAAAACGCGAGTCGACCTTTTCGATTCTGAGTATATAATTTTTTTTTAACTTTCTGCAAGAATACAAAGCTTCCCTAACTTCGGTAGTGAGGAAGCAAAAACAGAAAGAAGTAAAATTCTTGGAATATTCGAAAAGTTTTAATTTTGGAATGCAACCAGGTGAGATGCTGACTAATTATTTCCAAATAAGCAAAGAACCTTTCGACGCAGTTTATATCTTAACTTTTTTTTTGTTGCTGTTTTGGTTCTCATATTCCTGCCACTGGAAAGAATATCGTACAAGAGTTTCTACAAGTTGATTATATAATTATAGATAATTCGATTTTTTTTTTTATGTTTCAAGATCGAATTACATGCCTGTCTGACCGGATTCTGGACGTCGGCAAAGCGGTCGTATCAGCAACTAGCCATTATGAAAATAATAATAATTAAATCAACACTGTTATATAATTGTTTATTTGAATAAATGGGTCAGTATTTGCTGTAGGAATAATTATATAAATAAAAACAGAGGCGATAATTTGCTGTTTTGCTTAGTATATTTATCGATACATTAAAAAGAAAAAAGAAAAAGTCAAAACATTTATTTATTATCATTTTTATTAAACTTGTAATTTTCTTATTCAGATACCAGTTTTTTTAATTTATAATCCACCTAGGCCAATCTGGATATTTTTGAAACCTGCATCTGTAATATATTCTTACACATTAATATTTACATAAAATCCAATTTACTTTTCTTCTCTTTTCAGGGAAAGCCTCTTTTCTCTTCCAAGGATTAGATTATATCAAAATCTTTTCCAGAATCCTCCAAAAATTAATAAATATCAAGATTATTTGAACTAAATTTAAAAAACTTTAAAAATTGGTAAAACTGTTACCCATGGAGTAGATTTTCACTTTTGGTTTGATAAAATCAATATGTTGTTCTGAAAAGTCATAATTATATTATAATAAATTATGTTAAAAAATGTATCCTAAATATTCATGATTTCTTATATTCTATTAAATGTGAATATTCCTTATGTATTTTAAAGGATGTTGGTGGATATTCTATGTGCACTTCATGAATATTAGTATTTTATACTGTATTTAACCCAAGCGATGAAAACAATACAAATAGACCCCCCTCCCCTCTCCCCGAAATTTCATTTTTACACCAGCTTCTATAATTATAATTTCTTTATAACTAAAAAAAAAAAAAAAGAATAAGTTAGCTAATTTTTTTTTACTAACAGAAAATTAAAAAACAAACTTTTCTCCCAAACCCAATAAAATCGAGTATCTAACCTAGAGAGATGGCTCTGTCTCGTGAGGCTTAATTGTTTATTTCATCCTAAAATAGAATAAAATACAATTTAACTAAAAAAGTAAATTCAAACTAAGGACGTGATTGGACCGAGATCTCAACTGCCAGTTTCTCCCGTTAATTAACTATTTTAATTAAGAGTACCCATTATATAGAGACTGAGTTTGTCCCAGAAGGGTCATTTGATCTCAGGAGATCAAGACTGATGTAATCAAATACAAATTACCTGGTACAACCAGATTCGAACTAGATACCTTGGGCATTGGAAGTTAGGATCTTACTCACTGAGCTACCCCGCTGCCTATCCTCAATAAAAAGTTTATATACATCCTCGATCGAGTTACTCACAACATTGTTGTAGCACGAAACTCCTAACTCAACTTTTATAAACGTATTTAAAATAAATTCGCCTACCTAAGAGTTAAGAAGAATTTTTATAAAACTAGGGGTGCTCCATGTTCACCTAACGGCGGATCAACCGCCATTTTATAAAATATACAACAATTGATTAAATTGTACTGCCTGTTGTTCAAATTGTTTAACTGTAATTTAAATGTATTCTGTAGTTCAGATTGTTTTATTCTATCATGAAATTCTTTATTTTAACATAATTAAAATTTATTTTGACATAAAATAAAATAAACGAAACACTTTAAAAATCTATATTATACGACGCGCCGTATTGGCAATTTATATTATTATAATTATTCTTATTGCCAATTCGTAACCATAATAAGGGAGAAATAATCGTAGGAATAAGAAGTGTGATGTGTTTGTTACGGTCCGTTCCTCTGAGCTCTTCGTTACAGTCCGTCCCGCTTTGAATATGTAAAATAAAATATGACACAGTCTCTAAAAACTTTGTTTATGTAATACAGAGAAAAAAACAAGTGACCTATACCGTAACCTAAGAAACTATTTGATATTACGAGAGATTTTAAACTAATTGAAAGTAAGAAATACAGTCTTACTCTGAAGACTGTAAACCGGGAAGTTAAGTACAACAGGAGTCTCCTCTTATAATGGAAAAGCCCAAACAATTTTTTTTTTGTTGTAAATTTAGACACCAATCTATAATGATTGATAAAATTTATACAAAGAACGAAGTTCAAACAACGGATTGAAGCAGCATTGTAAAGATGGATATGGTGCAGAGCACCGAAAGCTGCATAACATAAATGTATGAGACTGTAAAAAGAAAGATCTTTTTTCTTACTTTTAATATCATTGCACAATCCAGCTATTTAAACGTAAAAGCACTAATTTGTTCTGAATGATCAATAAAGCAAAAACGCCGCAAATTATTTCCAAACAATTATACATCTAAAGTAACATTACCTTCAGAGTTATAAAGAAAAAAAACAAAAGGTGATTCCAATTATTGGAATAAACTATTTTTCTTTAATCATTAGTAATATGCTAAAAAAAAAAAAAAAAAAATAGCATTAGTTCAGTAACACATTCAAAATTTAAAAAACAAACATTTGGAGTAGAACATATTAAAAAAAAACCGGAGACCCATATCTTGGCTCCTAATTGTCCGATTTTAACTTTTTTTTTTTTTGTTTTTTGTTTAGGAAATTTCGTAAACTATATACAATATCAACAAAAAAGTAAAAACTTTTCGAGTTATTCGGAATTTAATTTTACCATCAGTCGTAACTTTTTTTCCAGCTTCTTTTCGTTGAAGTATGTTATATAGATAAATTTAAAGAGCGTCGAGAAAATGATGAGAGTTTCATTGAAATCTGTACATTCGTTTAGGAGCTACAGTCTATAGCAACGCAAGTTTTTCGGCCGCCATTTTGAAAGTTAAAGGCGGAGAGTAATGTCGATGAAATACGACAATCCTCGGGTGACCTATGATTGCATATCAAAATTTGAAAAAAATAGGTCCAGTAGTTTCAGAGAAAATGCTCGGACGGCGGACGGACAAAAAAATTTGTATTCGTTTTTCGAACTCTACGCGTCCTGAAATGTGAAACCTCAAATTTTGAGAGGGGGTTAAGTTTTTGAATTTTTTGGTCGATCACAATTGAAAATAATGAACCAAAAATTATCTATACATAGAGACTCTGATAAATGTAACATGGAGAAAGTGATAACTAAAGCGACCTTATGAAGTGCCGTACCTCACCGTATTAAATTTTAGATACAAACGGACAACCACTTAGCAACAAACTTCATTAACAAAAGCCGATGACGCAACGAACCGGTCCGCTGCTAGCCCATCTCCACTATAAATAAGTTGCCTCCAATACTTTTACCAGCCGGGACAAAAATAAACTTTCCACTCGGGCTATAAAAAACATATTTTAATGACCATTCTAATCAAGTTCCACTTTTACCAAGCGGCTTTCTTCTGCAAAACAAGTTGCCAAGGGAGGTGAAATTGATCGCAAGCGTCGAAAAACGGACTTTCTACTGAATCTAGTTTTCCTATTAATTGAGAAATATGCTGAGCTCAGGAAAAAAAAAATGGAGATGCTGCTACCCTCATTCCCCACAGAGTTGCTGGAATGATGAAATAAATCTTGTTCGCTTCCGCCAGAATTCAACACATGCCCAATCCTCTCCTATTCCAGAAATCAGTGAAATGAAATATATCAGAATGGAAATAAAGAGGACTAGTAGACCCGTGAGAAAAATTCGCACAGCATATTGTTATCAGATGCCAGATTAATAACAAAGTAAAATATTGCAACGTATCAAAAGATAAAGAAATCAAATGTTTCTTTATCGATAAATATAATCGACAAAGAAAACAAAAATTTAATTCATCTTTAAAAATCTTGATTTTTTGGTTGGAACCAACATGTTTACAAATTTCAATAACCTGTATATTTGCTAAAAATTGACCGATTTCAATGATTTCTTTTTCCTTTTTTAATTAATCTTTTATATAATCACGGGCATAACCAAGGGAAAAGTATGCAATTTTCTAGTTATTCGCAAATAATTTTTTTTTTATTCATAACTTGTTTGCCCGAATTTTCGGGGTGATTGGACTATTTTGCCCGCCTGAAGGAGAAGAAATCTTTCGAAATTAGAGGCTCAATCTTGTGATTTTGTGAAAAATGGACGATGAATTGATTGCAGATCAAAAACACCATCGATAAATAATATAAACTCCTCCTCTCTCGATCATGGAGACCTTAAGTCGATGAAATGAGACATGTATTCAATGTCAGTACTACAATTAATATAAGGTTGTGTGGATGCGAACCCTATGCCTTGCGTTATCTCGAAAATACTACGTTTTTGGGCTTAAAAACGCAGGATCCGATAGTTCAGGAGGAACTATCCGGGTCGTGCTGTACGCATCAAAATCTTCAAGATCCAATCTCTCCCGTATCGATCTACAGACCTACCACCGTTCAGATATTGAAGCCAAGCAAAATGTTTGTATCGACTTTAATTTATTTTAGAAAGAAAAACAAAAATGGAACTAACCTCCCGTAAAATTCTGATTCCAACGGTACCCCATTCATGGTATTTGAGCATGACAGGAGCTTATATTTGGTACAAAACCGATTTCGAGCCTTACTGTAATAATACATGTACGGATTAAATACTTCTAAATGAATAGTATAAGGCCTTACGCGAAAACTAAACGTTGAATTACTTAAATCAGTCGCCTTTTTTCGGAATATTAACTGTCTATTTCCAAACGCTTTTGTTAGTATGAGTCATAAATCAGACTATTACAGATCAGTAGGCATACTGATCCATGATACTTATAAGTCGAGAAATGAACACAAATATAGTGTCAGCCCCCAAGGCAGTTGTAATTATTCATATAGTTTCATATCATCAAGTTAAAAACGAAACGGAGGGAGAGGGAGTGTAACGCTATACCTGCGTATAAAACGATTAGATAATTTTTTGTTTATAAATTAATTAATGAAATACCTTTTTTTTAGATTTAACATTCTCGAGTCAAGCGACGCCGGTTCTACACCAGACTGGACGCATAGAATATATTTCGCTGAGGACCCACGGAATGAATCTCGAACTTCCCCGTTTGGTTAGAAGAGGTTTGGTTATATCTCTAGAACAACCCCCTTTCTTTAGCGAGTTTTAACTTTAACATGGAAATTTTATAAAAGGTTTTTTGAACAATAAAAAAATAGATGAAAGGACTGCACTGATACCTTCACCAAAACAAGAACCTATCTTAACCATATTTGATACCGACGTATCAAATCGTTAAGTAAAATAAAACTATTTAGTTTGATAGTGTACATATGCCAGTTATTGCGTTCATAATTTCTACTTAAATAAAAATATTTGATTATTATTTCCGTTGATTGTAAAATGTGTGATCAAAATCAACTATGAGATGCCGTGTTGAAAGTGCACGCGTGCTAAGGGATTTGTGGACTATGTAACACGCTCAGGTTTATTAAAATATAATTAAATAAAATTTTTATTTATTAGTTTTTAACTCCATCCAAAAGTACTTTTAAGCAACCCTGTGTCTTAATATAAACATATGTTTTTATAGTATCGATCATAAAATTAGTATAAAATATAACGTTACAGTTTCGTAACATTCAATTTAATACCAAATTTATAAGCGATAAATATTCGGCTAAAATCAGGATGGCATTAAACCGCATTGCAGCCAAGAAAATCGCTAACTACGTTGGCACGCTGACGACTAAAGTAATGGAAGGAAAGCAGTCACATACCTCTGAAGACATTAGCAGATACATCCATGGCCAGATGGTGTCGGACATAAGGACTAGGATAAATACCATCCTGGCGATAGGAATCGAATTGGGAAGAGTGGCTCAGGAGGGGAACAGGTTCAAAGTGAACAAGGGGATCGTGAGGTTGGACAGATCTTTGGACAACTGCAAGCGCAAGAAGAGGAACAGTGTCCGGATTGGCAAGAACGGATCCAAGTGTCACTGCAGGGCGAGGGCCTTGGACAAGGCCAGGACGCCGCGTTTATACAAACGGGAAGAGAGGAGGTACTTCAACATGGGCGGTAAGAAATGAGCTGTATTGGTTGGATAAATGTTTGATGTTCTGTACCTAATAAAGACCTTTCCCTATCACATCTCTTGAATGCATTGTACCGGGTGTGCCATGAAGCGATCACTCAATGTTCGCCTTAGATTTAATTTTATCTGATTGTTTCAACCAGATGTGCATTCAATACTCACCTTACTGAGGATAATAGTGCTCGAGAAGCGCTACCTAAAGTTATGTAGATGCTCGAAGGATTATTTCTCAAGGTAAGAAGTAAATCAACTTACTATATTAGCTAAGCTGTTATCTAAAAATGTATCATACAATAAATAATAATTTGTTAAGCCAAGTTTTAAATTATAATTGGAAAAATCTAACTACACAATTTTTTTTCTCTAAAATACAGGTAAAGAACAAAATAACCTGTTAAGGCTTTGCCAATTCAGACATCATCACGATAGGAACAGACGAACAAAAAAAAAGGTCATATCCTCCATAACATCTTGCCGCATATTTTATGCTTTTAGAATCAGTGATCATATTTTTATTTTGTCCTAATGATACCTGAATGAGCAAACCTTTTGCGGATTATTTAGTTTTTTGGCTGCATTTTGGAGATAAAAGTACTACATCTATTTTCTGTCTCTTGGTGGGTTTTCACAAGTTTACATTAAAAAAGTTTAAAATCTGATTAAAAATATAGTTCGCAACGGTTGGTACAAAAGGTCTTATGTAACAATTTTCTATGTTAATTCTATTTCTCCTAAACGTGACATTTTTTAGTCTGCAACTATGGAAAATAGTACAGAGAAATAAAATGAAATTATACTAATGAATCATGAAGAAATAATCATTTTTAATGCTACTTAGTAAAAAAACTCATTTTTATATACGTGAAATAGACAAATTATTGTTTTCATTTAATAAATACTTAATTGTTTTTAATTAACACTTATAACAAGTTAAAATATACTTTTCTATCAACTAATATTTAAAATTTCCATTTCAAGATTCCAAATAAAAATCATGATTCTCTAAACTACAGCTTAACAATTAATCCGTCAAGGTTTTGCCAATTCATTAATCAATTACAAAGATTATATACATGAATAGTATTTCTTCATGTGTTGTACAGTATATGGATATGTCTATGATGTAAGGAGGAATTTTGGTTCTTAGGGCCTGGAAAAGAAAAATACCGAGAGGTAATTGTCGTCGGGATTTAGGATAGAGCCACTTCAACTCGGTGTACCAATAGGAAAGCTAATGATGTGAGAAATTTAGAAATTGTCTTCATGAGTTATACATATTGCAAAGATCTCTTAAGACACTGCACACTTCTTAAGGCTTCAGAGATGTTTTCAATACACACAACACATGAAGACTATATTTCTACTCACCATATTACTCTACGTGGCCACAGAATTTTGGAAACCAGTTTTAATAATCTATACATCTAGTTATCTATAAAATCAGTATTTGATTGGTCTCACAATAAAACCCTGCCTGAATACCAAACGTTTATCAGATCAGTTGAGGTCCTAATTATCTAATATATATAAAAAAATTTTTAAAAAAGACAAAATTCTAGAATTAACGTAAACTCGGAAAACATTAATGAAACCAAGATTTTCATCCTCTTCCAAGATATATAGATGTCAAGATGTCAGGTCTCTATAATTATCATTATTAGATTTTTTAAAGTATATTAAAAATATCTATAAATACAAGACTATTTTTGTACTTTGTAGATATTTTGGCCCCGATTTCGAACGCTCCTACACGGTGGCAAGCAAAAAGAGTAGATTAATATCTGAAAGTCCTACAGACAAATACCTCTACATGGAGTAATTTGTTTCTGTACATAAATAGCAATGATTTTAAAGGAACCTGTAAAATATTTTGCATTAAACTTCATTCCTGTTAAGAGGAAGTAATTAACGAAAGGATAATATCTGATCTCCTTGTCAAAAATGAGGCTAATAGCCTATGATTAAACTAACACACCTCAATAAATTATGATCATAATTCTCTGACTGAAATTTGGAATGAAAGTTTAATTTTTTTTTATATCAAACGGACAAGCAAGGTCGGAAGTCGAGTTCTAACATGAAATTACAGCCCT
Organism: Nezara viridula; assembly: GCA_928085145.1. Classification (NCBI taxonomy): domain Eukaryota; kingdom Metazoa; phylum Arthropoda; class Insecta; order Hemiptera; family Pentatomidae; genus Nezara; species Nezara viridula. Next base: position 81,747,624 of record OV725082.1, read on the forward strand.
CGTATCGCGATGAGTAGAACTTCTTTACTTAAAAGAGCATATTTTAATAAGTTTGAACTAGTGTTGATAGTATTGACAGTACCCAAGTCTGGCTGGGTACCTTCAGGAAAATGTATTAGGTTTTACACAAGGTGATAGGTTTTACACAATTTTTATTTTAAATTTTTATTACACAATTTATTTTTTTTTATTATTATTATTTTTTTTATCTCAATAAATAAAGTTCTACGTTTACCGTAAATCTGGAACTTCAATACAAAAAAGTTCCTCAGAACTTCTATTTTAAGAACTTTTTTCCTAATTTTTTTTTTTAAAGTTTCATAAGAGTAACCACTGGTGTATTTCATTCCCTTGAACATATGATTATAATATAAAATTATTCCATAGTCGGATTAAATAAAAATATATAATTATTTATTATAATGTTTTTAGGTTAAGTATTTATAATTTGTATTCATCACATATGACCATAAACGTACACATGCTAAGATACGAAACCAACAAAAATCAAAATATTTGTTTAGTATCTTGAGCTCACGTTGTATTTAATCATTAACGCGACTACTGAGTAATTCGAACCAACAGTTAGCTCGAATAATTGTTACATACTCACAAACGGTCAAGTTGAACATGTTACCCTTTTTGAGGCTTCCCAGTATTAAGTAATTAATATTTTTTAATAAAATATTATCCGATCTTCAGAAACAGCTGAGCAATTCCATGACCCATATGAAAACTTTAAATTATTTTTATTTTTTAATCTTTACCATTTAATTTATTTTAATGTTCTTTTTACATAAAGGGCTGTATTCGTAATTTGTAAATCAATTAATCCGTACAGCAATTTTCAATTAAGACTGGTGTCAACTGGGAATTTTTATTAAATTTGAGGGTCTCGTTCACGGAAGAGTGCTTCGATACCAGTGGATACAAATCTGTTGCTAGGCTGTCATCTGTCATAGTAACCAACCTAGTGATTTTGGTAACCATAGTTACCGCAATATTCCAATCGGTGATCCCACTTATAAAATAAAAGGTAATGAACGTATATCAGACCGTATTGACAGAGAATTGAAGTTAAATCAATCAGAAGCACATTAGTTTTGGTTGAGAAAAGAGTTGGTTCATTTGCAGACGAACCCATTAAATAAATTTTAACCTTAAGTTGCTAGGGCAAGTAAAAAAATAGTCAAATATGTCGTCCTCTGTTTCCTAACTGAAGTCCACAATGAGATTAGGCCGAATAAACAATAGTAATAATTTTACTCATTATAAAAAATAGTTAAAATTTGTTCATTAATCCAATACCGTATTCAATTTCAGGAAAATCTTTAATAACAATAAGACACTGAAATTTTTGAAGCCATTTTTGCTATTAATTGTATAATTTAGTTCTGATACTTAAAATTGATTTTATAAGTTGATATACTTCCGTCCAAACCTAAAACCTTTTTATTCCTTCTGCACTCATGAGAGTATGACACCTAATAAATTTTTACTGTCAGCTTTCTAATCTATTAAATCATTTAAGACTACCATACAAGATAGGTTTATAACTGAATATTCTCAGAGTTTATTTTTATCCGATATATTTAAAACTTTTTTTCAGCTGATTTAAGAAAACAAAATATGAAATTGTATAAAATAGGAATATAAAAGTTTAAAAAAATTAAACATAATCTAAACAATATTTTATGTAATAATTAATTTTTTTTTTAACTAATAAATACATCAAACCAAAGTATGGGTATTTGTTATTGAAATAAACATCATCCGACTCTTTGCATCAATATCAACATATGTTATCACATAGACGATTTTTAAATTTTAGTACATTCAAAATTTCTGTCAACTTTTAAATTTTTTATATTCCATCAAAATTAGGATGGCTGAAAAATGCCAAATAAATAAAGTAAATGAACAGAGGAACGGGGCGATGAAAGATGAACACACTGCTAAAGAAATCACCGATTTCATTCACACAAGGATAGTAAAGGAAATCAAGTGCAGAATCAATACGATCCTATCGATGGGATTGGAATTGGGAAAGGCAACAAAGAAAATCGAGCAAGCAAAAAAGACTAAGGGCAAGAGTAAACAGATTAAGGGCTTACACAACCGAAGGAAAAACAAAGGACATAGAGTAAAGCGAAATATTTTTATTCAAAGGAGCATTCGCGCCATGTGCCCGAAATGCCACATGTCTTGGAAGATGAATAAGTACGTCAGGAAGAAGATACATCGTCAACCAGTGTTTCGTTGTCGATGTGGAAAATATAATTGCCAGAAGAAACGACGTAGGTAATTAGAGAAATAGAAACTAAATGTTTTTGGCTGCATAAATTGTTATTCCCCTACTCTCTTATTTTTTATTATTTTTAAGACACTTATCTATAACTACGTTCCTAAGAAAATCTCTTAGCTCCATGTTTTTGTAAAATCATTGATGGTATGCACTATTCCCTTACTGTCCCTAAAAGGCTGAGGTCAGGATCCATCCCTTAAACTTCTCTTACACTATAAGGGAAATTTAGGGAAGATGGAGGGCCCTTCATTATTCCCAAAATTCCCCTTCAACCTCACTACAACTTATACTTAACTGATACAATATGTAATTATCGTATTATTATTATTATTATTTTTGTTATTATTATACTTCTACGTATATAAAATATAGTGAAATGAAACTCCTTGGTTCAAACTCAAACAGATATTTAAAAGGTATTTTAAAAGGGGAAGAAAAGTTATTTAGAACGTTCTTTTTTCCAATCCACTTCATAGAATTAGTTTGATATTAGCCAAATAATGAAACATAACTTGTTCCACTATAACCCATGAAGAATATTGGGTTCAATACTATTTAATGAAAGTAACGTTGTTTCAATGTTTCAACTCCAAAGAGAGGATCGGGCCAGAATCACGCTTAACCGTCAGGTTTGCTCTCTTAATTAATTATTTAATTAGGGGTACACACTTTGTAGAGGCTGGGTGTGATGAATCGTAAAAATCGATCAGAAATATGTTTAATTTAAACAATTTGTATTGACACAGAGTGTATTAATAATCGGACAATGATTAACAAAGTTACAGTCCATTAGTTTTGGTATACTTAACAATTTCTTTCTCTTTAAAGATATTGCATTTACTGTTCCTACTACACTTTTTTTTCTGGCTGATTTATTAACTTCATTGTTTCTTAAAAGCATTTGTCTGTTCTTACATTTTTTTTTTTTTAATAATTTAGAAAATCTCATGATCGAGGCTTAATTTTGTCTTTATTATCTTTCCAGTCAGCTTTTAAAAATGTGTCATTAAAAATAGCAAAGGATTTTGTACAAATATTTTGGTCTGTTATGTTTAATGGAATATTGTAATCGACCAAAGAAAAATTATTAATTCCTTCCTTACATAATACATAGGTTCTAGTTATTTCCATAATTTTTTTGCTAATTCTTCACTAAAGAAAATTTTCTGAGAATTATTCGCACGGGCCAACTAGTTTTCCATAGTAGTAGACTAACTATATCAATTGCGGACTACATAATGTCAAAAATATAACAAGCATTTAAAACTTTTACATACGACCGCACTAACCGTAGTTTGATATATGCATAGACATGTTTTCACTCGTAAAATAGATGAAACAAATAATCCATAAAAAAATTAAACTTTTTGTTTTTTTCGAAGTTAACGAGACCCATAATTTTCTTCAGCCAGAACTTTAAGGAGGTAAACGAGACCACGACGAGCTGGTTGAACTTCAATATAAATAAACACAATCACAAATAAGAAATTATTGTTTTTAAAACTCAGAGTAACAATTAATTTAAATTTATGGAAAATTAAACAAAATCTAAGTAAAGATAATAAGTGTTATTCCAGTAAAGTTTGAAATCGACCAACAATTAACTTTTTGAATAAAACCTAAAAGTTTTATAACCTCATAAAAATATTGTATTAACCTAACACCCACTCCATATGACAAATGCCTTCCACAATTCACAATCTTTATATTGTTAATTATTTATATTAATTTCAATTATTAAATTGAATTCAACGAAATTAATATAAGGTAATTTCTATACCATTCTCCGAATTTCCTCCAAGTTTGGGTCAAATCGAACGAATCGTTTTCAAACTATAGGAGTGTCAAATACAGTTTCTCATCTGAAAGCAGAAGTATTGTGGATCAATTTTATCAATTTGATACATTCTTGATTATCTGTTTACCAATCCCTACTTTCACTCGAAATTTCAGCCAAATCGAACGTGCGGTTTTAGAGTTATAGACATATCAAGGAAAACACGTGTTAGCATATGCAAGAGAAAATAGAGGAAAGAATTGAATAAAATTGATACTACATAATTTTTTTTTATTAATGTCCACCTTCTTTCTGACACCTTTTTTCCAACTTTGACCCAAATTGAACGAGCCGTTTCTGTAATACTGGCATATCCAAGAAAATACATTTAAGCGTGCGCAAGCGAAAGGATGGATTTGGATGAAATTAATTTTATATGTTAATATACCTCTCCGCCAAAGCCGACAAAATTTTTATTAGTTCTGTTCTCATGATAGTATGACACTTAATACATCTTTAATTTCAGTTTTCTCATATATTACCTCACATTAGACTAACGTACAAGATGCGCTAAAACCCATGCTCAAAACTGCGCAAAAATTTTCGCTTTTATTATTATCCAATATATTTATAAATTTTAATCAGCTGATATATATAAAAAAAAATAGAATCTTATATAATATAAATACGAAAGTTTGAAAAAATAAACATAATTTAAACAAATTTTGTTTGACATAAACATCATCCGATTCTTTTTCTCAATATCAACATATGTTATCAAATTGACGGTTTTAAAATTTTAGAAATTTTCTAAATTTCTATTCCCTTTTAATTTTTGTTTTCATGTTGTATCAAAATAATGATGAAGAAATCTCAGATAAACGATAAAATGAATAAATTGACCAGGGATGGAGGCGCGATTAAGGATGAACACAATGCTACAGAAATCGCCGATTTAATTTACAACAGGATGGTGAAGGACATCAAGTCCAGGATTAAAAAGATCCTATCGATGGGTATAGAATTGGGAGACGTATCCAATAAAACGAAACTGGTTAAGGGCAGGCGTGGCGGCGACGAGCGCAAGTATAGGGGACACAGCAGACACAGAGTAAAGCGACATATCATAAGGCATAGGTGCATCCGTGCCAAATGCCCACGATGTCACACATCTTGGAAGCTGAGCAACTGCGTCAGGAAGAAGCTTTATCGAGAACCATTGCGTCGTCATCGATGTGGAAAAAAAGTATTGCGAGAAGAAACGAAGTAGGTAATTAGAGAAGTAGAAATTGGATGTTTTTGGCTATATAAATTGTTATTCGCTTTATCTCTCATTTATCTCATTTCATTTTTATTATTTTTTCCCAGTCGTTTAAGATATTTATCTATAACACATAGCCACCATGTTTTTGTAAACAGAGTTACAAGGTATTCGTCCGTGGTACAGACCCCTTTTTCTCAAATTATTAACATCCGCCTGAAACTTCGTAAATAGCTTCATCTCATCATAACCTAGAAATATTTTATTCACGTACATTCTCGGAATGGGGAGTTTCTATCTGAAGGTCGGCAAACTTTGTCCATTTAATTAGGTACTGAAAACTCGTAAATAACCATTTGTTTACATTTGGATCGTAAGATAATTTTATCACAAAGGTGGTCTATAAAAATATTGGGCCGCTTGGCCCATATAACCTCGTTATTTAGACAATATGGAAGTGTAGGTCACGTCAGTATTCTTGAATGCTGCCTTTTTTCTCGACTTTGTGCTCAAGTTATCATAATATTTAAGTGGAAAGCAAATGGGTGTTTACGAGATTTTAGTCCCTAATTAAATAGATAAAATTTGCCGACCCCCAGATTGAAAACGCCCCAATTCCAAGAGTTTTCGTAAAAAAAATAGTTGTAGGTTACGAAGAGATGAAGCTATTTACAAAGTTTCAGATGGATGTTAATAATTTGATAAAAAGAGGTCATATCAATTGTAAGAGTCTGTACCACGGACTACATTCTTACAACAGTGACGACAAAAAATCATATGTTCGCTTCGTTGTGTGAAGTGCATATATCTTGTTTGGAAATAGACCAACACAATTCGACCTCTTTTTTATTCAACTTCGCAGATTATCTTCAATCAAAATAACCAAATTTCGCAAAACGGTCTGTGTGTATGTGAACAGTCTTGAAAATTAACTGTTGTATGGAACTGATATTACATAAAAGTAGGTATGTGTCTAACGACCTACCCATGTGGTACTCTACATGATTGATTTTTAACATATTAAAATTTTTCTAAAATAGATCTAACGATATTTATTAAACTCGTTATGTCAAAGTAAACATTAAGATCATATACGTCCTGTCTTCACTGACAAATATAAAATTTATAAATGGCTTCCATAAAGAACCTTTGATATAATTTATCTGAAACAATTAACAGTCTCTTATTATTCCATCGATTTATTGAAAAAAAGTCGATATAACCAAAATAAATGTTTGGTGGAGCTTAACTTTAAAGAATGTTTTGTGAATTTCAACCTACTTTACAAAAAACAAAAATTATAACCCTTTAATGTATCAAATACAGTTTCAACAACAAGGATACCGTTTTCACATTTCACAAATCCATTCATCAAAGTTCTTAGTAATTTAAGGTAAGAAATGTAACTTAATGATTTCTTGTAATAAACCAGCAATACGATAAGGTTGAAAACAAATATTCGAAAATGAAAGTAATAATATAAATGTATACTTTAACGTTGGAGAGCTGAGAATTTTATGGAAAAAATCGAATGTGTAAAGACGTAAAACGTTAAAAAATAAAAAATTCAGAAAATTAATAAAAACTAAATGTTTTTATGGGAACTAAACTAAATTCCCAAGCTAAATAGAAACTTTACAATTATCCTTTTATTTAATCCTGACAAACCAAAAATATATACTGCAACGAATTATCGTTCTAGGATTGTTTAAAAACCATTTCTCATCGTAATTTTATTAGAGAAAGCGTGAAGAAGTTCTACCGCTGAAAATATTTCAGACTTTGTTTAAAACATATGTTAACAATCTTTAATAAATTTAAATAATTAAATTTTAAACAATCGTATTTGAGCAAAAATTTAACAAATGAAGTAGTATTAATTATGGATGGATTTAATTAGTTAGTTAATTTAATTAATCAGGCCAGGTAAGGTGGTACTGGTACTAGCGAGGAGAGCTGGTAAAGCGAGTGGGTAGTTTGGTGGGATTTGACGGGCAGCCAGAAGTTGGCATCGTTTCCCCACAGTGGTAATGTCAAGATGCATTTTTTAGGACTGAAAATAAATATTAACTGATCCAGGTGGGAACCGAACCCACACCGTTCCGAACCAGAACGTTTCGAATAGGATAGTAATTGAAGGTTGTGTGATGCGCTAGCCGCAAAAGATTTTTCATTTACATCGTCTACACCCTCAAACTATTTCTGATACTTTCCAAGTTAGGTTAACTAATCTGAAAAAAAAAAAAAATCAAGGCTATTATAACTTTATTAAATTATTTTCGTATTACTCCATAACTAAACCTCAACTAACTGATGATAAAATGTTAGCAATATGTACAAAATTTCTTTATTGAAGAGATTGATATCAGTAAAAAAAAAATGAAAAAATAAATATCTTTATTTTTATATTTTTCGACGTTTCGGCGTTAAGTTCAGGCCTTCATCAGGGCTAAGAAGAAAAAATTCTTAGCCCTGACGAAGGTCCGAACTTGGGACTAAACGTCGGCCAATGTAAAAATAAATATATTTATTAATTTTTACAATTTTTTTTTTTAACTGATCACTCCAACCAATCTCCACTTCAATTCTTCACTACAGTTAACCAATTCAAAATTAAAAATTTCTTTATACTGTAATACTTACTATTATTATTCTATCCGAAAATTCTGTTGTTTTTTTTTTATTACAGAAATTAACATGACAAAAATGAATACGTATGTTTTAGACGGTATTTAAATATTTATTCAATTAAATAGCTTTAGTTTGAATAGGAAGATGGATCAGTGGAGTCATCAGGAAACTTAATAATAGCCTATCTACATGAGTAAAAGAAATCATTTTTGGCTAGATATTTTCAAAATAAACGGATGAAAAAATGATATTGATATTGAATATGACCTAAGAAGCCATTTCATTGTCTATCTACCTACCATAAATACTGTCACAAAAGTTAAACTTTGTTTACATCCTTGGGCATTATTTAGATAATCCTTACCTCTATCAGGTCATTTTCTTTACATGTCAGAATAATAATCCCAATTAGTTTGTACTTTTCTTTCGCTCAGTTAACATGGAGTGGGGTGATAATGAAAACCGAATAGCTGTGATCGCCTTACACAAAGTTGGAAAATGTAGGTCAGAGATTTTCAACACTATAAATAAATATAATGAGACCCTATCTGTATGGACAGACCTCGACCGGGCCTTCCCCGCACTGTGAGAACGGCAAATGCAGTGAGAGCAGTGGCTGCTCGAATCAGAAGAAATCCCATTCGAAAACACTAATCATATCTCGGGAAATGGGAATCTCTGTCAGATCGAATTCTCGCATAATAAAAAGTGACTTTAAGATGGGTACGTTTTGAAGAATAACAAGACAAAGGCTAACCACTTACTTAAAAAAAAAAATAGATTGGATAGACGCAAAGTGTTCCTTGGTCGTTACACCAATGGGTCTTCATCGAAAGATTTTGTTTAGCGATGAGGATATTTTTATAATTGAAGAAAAATTTAATCGCCAAAATGATCGTGCGCGCACACAGCTCTAAAAAAAAAAAACACCTATCCTTAGTGATGGTTTTTGGGGGAGTTTGCTCTGATAGCACCACAAAGCTCCATTTTTGTGAAAAAAGGAGTTAAAACAGCTGGTAAAAACTATCAGGACGGTATTTTGGACCCTGTTGTCAAGCCTCTAAATGATACTCCCTTTGCTGTAAGTCATTGGGTTTTCCAGCAGGATTCCGCTCCATCTCACAAGGCCAGGTTAACTTAGCAGTGGTTGCAAAAGAATATTCCAGAGTTCATCTCTGCTTCGGATTGGCACTCAGGAAGCCCTGATCTCAACCCAATAAATTATCGGCTTTCGTCCGAACTGGAGAGGATGGCATGTCACAGAGCACACCTTAACATAGAAAGCCTCAAACAACCTCTGGTCCGAGTAGTTGAGCTGTTTCTTCAAGAAGTACTGCGTGCTGCTATTGATAACTGGGTACAAAGATTAAATTTCTGTGTCAAGGCAAAATATTTTGAGTAATTTCTTTTTTGTTTAACTCTCTATAAATACTTCCTCTATATATACTTCCTTGCTATCTTTCTATACTAAGCCATCAGAACTTAGCGACCTTCCTATATTTTTCACAGCCTACAATTTAAATATTCCATTCAATCCCGTCCCACTAGATCTCGTACTTCTGACCTCTATCCACCTCCTCACCGAACTGCTGCGTTTGACAAATCCTTTATAATTCAAGACACCTCCACTAGGAATACCATCCCTCCCGATATCCGACATGCGCAATCAGTTTCCTCATTTAAATCTCTCCTTTTTAAGCACCTACTTCTTTCCAAACCCGATTTTCACATGTTTGTATTTTTTATATCTGTATGTATTTAGTGATCTTGTTTTATTTTTCTCCCAATATTTCTATTTTACTGAACATTGTAAATATTTAATTTAATTTTATGGCCACATAGGTATTTCCTCTGTATCTATAATTTCCCAAGATAAAAGTCCCAGGATAATAAAAATCTATTTTCATTTCATTTATAAATAGAGAATATATTTTTTAATAAAGTTTTTGAAAAAATTAATTTTTCTGTTGAAATCTGTATATATTTCTTTGTAACAATATTTATGATAGGACACTAGGTATATTGAAATTGAATGTAAATAAAGAATAAAAAAAAACTAATTTTCCAAATTACATTTCAAATATACAACAATAACGAAATTGGAATTTTCCGTCACTAAATGTTAACAATAATTATAGTTATTTCATACAATTACATACTAGTAAATACAATAATACCATACATGAGATTTCGGCGACGAGCTTCTTAAAGGAGAAACTCTCCACGTTAGTAACGTGTAAGATATTATGATAAAAATACCCGTACTTGGTTATTCCAAATTATAAAACTTTTTTGAAACCCTGGGTTGTTTTACGCGTTATATAAAGTTTGGGAACTGCTGAAACACATCATTTAATAATATTTTTACCTTAATTTAACCATGTCCAATTTTCTGTAAAAAAAAAATATGAAACCATAAAACCTACTCCTGTCTACTAGTTACGAAAAAAGGCACTTACTTAAATAAAGATAGGTCAAACGAATATTGATTGATTTTCTTACGATGAATGCATCACAGGACAGTAGAGAATTAGTTAGATCGAAATAAACTTATTTTCCTTATAAATTGCAAGATAATTTGAAAAATACATGAATAATGTAGAATAGTTCTTAAACCATATGATTATCAATTTAAAATTAATTAACATATGGGTTGTAGTTCCTCAATTGCTCGATAGATGTCGTATAAAAACAAATGCTTCATGTTCATTACATGAACATTTGTTACAAGAAATGTGAGTCAGAAACAGATTTGGAATAAAACCTTAAAATATACTATTGATGCTAAACAAGGAATAAGGATTGCTAAATTATAATAATAATTTCGAAGGAACATTCTAGATTGTTAATCATTAGGCTAATTTCATAACTTGAAAAAGGACTAGCTACATTAATTACAAGATATAGCTTTCTTTCATTAGTGTACTGAGGTAATTACCAATCAAATTAACAAAAATAAATAACTTCAGCTTATTATTTTCAAACAATTATCTAAAGTAACATTACTTTCCCAATAACAAAGAAAAATAAATAAAAGGTGATTCCTATTATTGGCCTAAACAAATTTTTTTTTTCATTATTAGTAATTTGCTAAAAAAGAAAATACCGTTACTTCAGTAACACTTTCAAAAATCAAAAACTAAAACAAAAGAAGATATTACCTTTGCAGTAGAACATACAAAAAAAGTCTAGAGACCATTTCTCTTGCAATTGTCCGATATTAAACAATTTTTTTTTTATAGGTAATTTTGTAAACTTTTGAATAACCTACAATATCGAGAAAAAAGGATATAATTTTTGAGTTATTAGGAATCAAACTTTTTATTTGCTTGTTAATAGCAATTGTTGTCGCAGTTTGGCTATTATCAGGTTTCTAATAAGACGTATTCTGACTAGTATTGCCCAAATACTTTTTACATAAAAATGAAGGTGAAATAGTTACTAATACTTGACAATAATTGGTATTACCAATAATTTTTGCATTTAACTCCTCTAAGTTTTCATTCGGACTTAGTTAGGTTTCTCCTATCTAACAAATTACAGTTATAAGCTAATAAGTAACAGCAGGACTGTTGCGAGACTCTTGCGCAAGACCAAGACCACGACTAAGACTGAGTTTGCAAGACCAAGAGTCGTCTCGGTCTCGCATTTGGGCAAAACTAATTTCGCATTTGGCCTCATGATATGATTCCCCTTTTAATATGGTGCTTTAAGACTCAATCTCGTGACAAAACGTGATCAATTTCATTCCAGGTTTGTAAATTTGATATACCCTTGTATCCAAACGATTTTTTTAATTTCATGCTGGTGGTAAAACCTAGGAATGCCTTCTGATTGATGATTGACATATCAGATAGTTCAGGCATGTTACTGATTCTGCTCTAATGTAGTGCGTGAGTGGTCAGAAAATAGGAGCAATTATGTTATAGAATGAAATTCTCTTAATGAAAGTCTTATGTTATAAGAAGGTAAAAATCTATCTATTTCATTTATAAGTTCTTAATAGCCGTAGAATTTAACGCTTGATTCGTTGGTCCTAGGTATAGGATTGTTTTGACTTTTCTGGCAATCTTTTAAAGCAGTCGTTATTTAGAATTTTTTAGATCTTCTGTAACTATAAATTATGAAGAAGTAGTGCTAAAGATAACGAATATAACTAAATTCGCTACAAGTATTGGTCAGTGACAGCTATGCATCATTGTGAAACTGGTTAGTTCAGTAGACTGTCGTGTTTCCGTAACCTGATGATTTTCACTTAAGGGAATTTTATTGAATTCTTAAGTTTTTTTGTTTTTTTTAATGAATAGGCTCATTTGTAAATAAAAGCTTTTTAATTTCAAAACATTTCTCTCCTTCAATCACCGAAATTGCTCTTCTTTTGCTAAGTGATTTTAAATTCCGTACTTTCAGTAACCTCGGAGTGCAGTACTGTTAGTTATAGAAAGCAAAATGGGTGAGAATTTTTTTATAATAAAAAAAAATTAAGAAAGGCTTTTCATCCATAAAGAAAACATGTTTCAAAATGTAAATTATTGATAACTGAGTGATGGTTGGCAGAGCTATTGGCGGTTATTTTTTCCAATTTTTTTTTAAAGATGTTTCAGAGGGAGCTCAGTGACATCCTGTGCTCAAGATCATTGGTTCGAATCCGGGAGATGATAAGTAATCATTTATTCTGTAACATCACCATGGGGTCGGGAGACCCTTCAGGAGGCTTCTATAAAATGGATACCAATAATTATAAAATGAATTAAGGTGGAAAATCTGGCGGTTGAGCGTGATCTGGATTCAATCACCTCTGCACAACCGTTGCCATTGAAACATTATTTCCTTCTAAAGTAGTGAACCGAAGTACCGGACCTTTTTTGGCATGTAGTGTTTTAATATATATATATATATATATATATATATATATATATATATATATATATATATAAATATAAAATGATGTTTTGATCTAGGTGTGGAATATAAATATGTTTAGCGAAAATGAAATTTGAATAATTTGTTTATAAATGGTTCATTATTTAAATTGGTAGTCACCAGATGGAATAAAAAATCCATTTCAGGTTTATATACATACAGGCTAGTATCAATAAAAAATCAAATAAGAAAAGCTATTAAACCAATAAAGAATTATCCAATATAACAAAAAATAATGTAACTTGTTTTCGTTCATAAATTATTTATAAAAGAAAAAAAAAATATTCATAACTACTTTTTTTTTCATTACTCACTTTAAAAAAAAGAAAAAAAAACTCAACCCTGCCATCGGAATATTAACATATGTTATAGTTAAATTGACCATAAAATTAAACACTTGATAGTTTCATAATTTAGACCCTACGACCAAATTGAAATGAGATTTGCATCAATCTGAACAACGATGATTGGATACAACCACCAGCCCTCTAGAAAGATCAACAAGTATGTCGGCAATCTGGCATTTGAAGTATTCAAGCAATCACAGGAGCAGACCGCAGAAGACCTCGGCAAGGCGATCCACGATCAGATGCTGACGGACGTGAGGACTAGGATCAACACCATCCTCGCCATGGGGACGGAACTGGGTGCTGTGAGCAGGGATGGGGACCGCTATAGGGTGATCAAAGGGATAACCAAGCTGGATAACGTCTTGGAGCAGTGCCAGACGGATAGGAAGGGCTGTTCTCCAGTATGCTGCCCATCCAAATCTCCAAGAAAGAAGGTAAAACAGAAATGTAATGTAAAAAAAAAAGGCAAAGGTAATGGTAAATGTAATCGTAAGGGTAAAGGCTGCGGTAAATGCTGCTGCAGGCTCAAGGCCTACGACAAAAGGAAATGCCGCGACATTCCTGGATTCCATGAAGAAGAGGAAGAAAAATATTTCGAAAACACGAAAAGATGTAATAAGCAATCGGTTAAAAGCGAAAGCAATGCCGAAGAAAGCAATCCCGAAAGCAATCCATGTTAAGTTTCTCGTCCGGATAAATGTTTTATGTTGTACGACTTATAAAGACCATTCACAATTGCAGTAGAAGAACACATTTCACTGACTACACACAATCGTTCCAGTTGTCCGCTAAACCTTGAAAAAATTAAAAGGATATTCGTAACCTTTCACCTAACTCAGAATAAAATCATGTTATCGTATAAGGGTGTATTCATAATTATTAACATTAGAGTACTGTTTATATCGAGGTGAGATATATAGTTCGCCATTTACAATATTATTTTTATACTTTAATAACATTTCGATGATTATAACATTATCATTGATGTTCTTATAAAAGGGCGAATCAAACAATTCATTAATGATTCGCTTCCATAAAAGTACTACTTTTTAGGATAGTATAATGTGAAGAGAGTTTTTAAATATACGATGTATCTTTGGGTGCTATCTAAGACAAGAAAGTTTAAAAGTGTGTGCTACAGATTCGCTGTTAAACGAAATTAAAAAATATCGATATCTTTTTTATATCGTTCTTTTTACATAAAAACGACTATTCATATATGCATAATACTTTTTAAGCAATTCATTTTAAAATGTTGAGTGAAAATCCGAGATTAAAAACATTATAATGTTTCCGATTAATAGAATAGAATCATTGAACGGTGGAACTTTTTCAGTCTCAAAGTGATTCATGAAAAAATAAATAAGGTAGATATGAAATTAACGTTACATATAAATAAAAACGTTTTCTAAAATCTCTGTTGGGTTACTAACTCTTTCAACTCCCTGAGGATGAATAAGGAGCGAATTTTTATATGCAACATAACTATGATCTCTACTAGCCTTCAGTGCAGTCACTTAGATGTACATCTAGGTGTAGTGATTTTCATGAAGGTGTTGGACCAATTTATTTTTTTTAAAGATATTGATTTAAACATTTATAAAGCATATCTTTTTTTTTTCAGTTGTTATACCATCACAAAGTTTATTTCAAGTTAAATTTTAGGTTATAACGGTGCGTTCCTTTATTTTTATCATGTGTTTTGCTCGAACGTTTGGTTTACTCCAACAAAAATATTGAATAAGATCGGGACCGTTATTCGATAGAAAATTTTATATCTTTTTATATATATATCTATATATATATAGTTTGAATAGGTAAAGAAATAATCGAGTTCATATTATGTATGAAAGTGGTAATGACAAGTAAAAAATAAATGTTTTTCTGTAGAAACATATGAGCAGCTTAATATCAAAGACTGACATCTGCCATTTTTAAAAAGTAGAGATAAATTCAATTTCTGTAAACACTGCTTCAATTTAAACCAATTCTATATATTTTTTTTTTTATCATTCAAATTGAGCATTCTTTAAAACAGTTTGAGTTGAACCTATCAAACAAAAATTTGCTTTTTCTCCGTTTTCTAAAAATGACAGATGTCCTTCGATATGAATATGAATATCGATATGAAAAAAAAAATACACATTCACACTATATTTATATATGTACTGAAAACATAAAATTAAAAAAATTACAATAACAAATAAAAAACTATGTACAATAAAATAACCTAAAGATAAGTAAATTAAAAACACAGTCATGCCTATATACAATCAGGCAGAGAACCCCAAGCCAGGCTTGACCCTCTTACTATAAAGAGAAAAGCAGTACTCCAAGAGATCCCTGCGCTACTCTCTCAACAGCGTCACTGCTGCTAAAGCCATTGAAGATTAAGCGACAGCAGAGCAGCTATATAATTTGTTTCTTTGTTATTAAATCTGCACTACGCAGGTAAAGGAAACCATGTCACATTTTTGAATTTTCTTAGGTAGTCAATTTTCCATGACTTTGAGCTTCCATGACTATTAAAATTTGTTTCTTTATTAGTTGAATTATTTAATGAAAGAATGTTGACATGTTGTCCATTACCTCCGGGGCACAGCAATATGATGTTTATCACACACACATTAAATAATACTATATATATATATATATAAAAGGATTTGAATCCGAACGGTGAGTAATTTGGTTAACCTGACTTTCACCCTGGAGCAAGTCCTGCCCAAAAATGGGAAGTGCCCCTGTACCCAAGGGCGCTGCCGACCCAAAACGGCTATGGATTCCGGATCAATCACAAGAATCTTCAAGTGATCCTGAATCTCAACTCCTCCAATATTTTTTTTCCTCTTTCCATTTTCTTCTAATATAACCAATAGTTTATAAGATCTTCTGGCTACATTGAGAAAATTCAAAGAATAAGATTTACATGTCTTGTGATATAAGTTTTCCAGTCAAAATAGAGAAATTACTTTTACGATTATGGAGCCGTGGAAAGACTACCAAGATTCTTCATTAAAAAATTATTTAAATTACTACAGATAATTAAAAAGGAATCGCATGGTTTAGGGACTTACTTAATCTGATTGAACTGCATGGATTAAATTTCAACTTAAATCGATCTAACTGTGGAGAGTTAATTTATATTTACTAAGAACTCAAATTCAGAAAGACATATATAATCGATATGTAATTAAAGTTCAGAATTCTAAAACTTTCACCTTTTATCCTCATTTAACTTCAGTAAATTATATTGACGACAAAAGCTCATTGAAGGTGATCAGATGGGTAATTAAAATTAGAGCTGATATTTTGAACTTAAATTATAAACACTTCCAGCAAACAAATAATAATTGTAGCATGTGTAATACAAACGAAACAGAAGTTCTCTTATCACTTCCTGGCTGCTTGTCCGATACTCTCTGAATTTAGAATTAAATGGTTAAAGTCTAGAAATTTATCTCGGGATCAAGTAATTGATTTATTAAATGGAAACAATTGGATAGCATTGGTAAATTACTGCAAGTCTGCTTTCTCCTATAGAATAATGCTCACCAGAGAATTTAACAATTAATAAATTGGAGAATTTCGCTACAGTTTTTGTAATTAAAATATTTGTATAACTTTTACATTGTATATATAATTGTTCTTATTTTCCTATTAATTATTTGTATATAAATAGACTGAAATATAATTTTGTTATGAAACACAGACTCCTCTGACGGTCAACAGACCATGTAGCACGTCTGATTTTCGGTTTTAAATACAAAAATATTATTTTGTAATTTTGATAAATAAAAAGACTTTTTTCTTCTTCTTCTTCTTCTCTACTTTTACAATTAGTTAAGTTCAAGTCAGGAGAAAGCAGTGATGAGCGTGGACCTCCAGCAATTATGTTATATAAATCTCATCCTCTTATTGTCAAAGGATTTATTAAAGTTATATACAATACAAAAAGCAGTTTTTTAAACAATTTATTTAAATTTTAAATGATTCTTATTATCGATATTTTCTAGTATTTATATTAATCAATTAGGACGAGTTTCTAAACCTAACCTATACCAAAATTAAAAACCTATACAAAGACCTAAAGAAAAACCTGACACAATCCTCTTGACTACGCCTCTTATAATCTGGCGTGTGCCACCAGTTCTTAGTCCATTATCCAATACAACTATTTTACACGCCCATTTCAATCGCACTAATTCGAAATCCATTGAGGCGGATAATTTCATTACCAAAAACATTGGATTAAGCCGCTTTAGATCCAAACCCGGTAATTTCAACTTAACTGTAGATAGGTCGCTTTGATTGGTGATGTGTTTTGGGGGATTATGAATAGATAATAGTTTGCAACACTAGCGGATCCAGGATTTATTTTTTTTTGGGGGGGGGCTTAAGCTCGAAAGTTGTTTTTTTTTTCATAAAAATAACGATAATTACTTTGGAAAAAAAGAAAGAAACTAACTACCTATATGAAATGGTGTTTATGTGATCCCTAAAGCCTTTTTAAATGTAATTACAGGAACAATAATACTTTAAGAGATGCTTTTATAATATTTTTTTCGATAAAACATAGTTATATTTTACCATTTTGGGGGGAGGGGCTTCAGCCCGAAAGCTCCCCCCCGTAGATCCGCCCGTGGTTTGCAAGATGATAAGCACAACTCAAAACTCTTAATAGTTAAGTATGTTTGACAGTGAGCATATTACATGTAAATTAATTGGTCTTTGCAAATAATTCGCACGGTATAATGATCACTAATCAAATGGTTACATAATGTTGAAACATGTAAATGCAATAATGTTTGAGAGAGAAGGAGGGATTAAACATTTTTTTGGGGAGTATTTTACAAAATCCAATAGACCTTAGCTGCCCTAATAACGCTGATATTTCATTGATTTACTTTTGTATTAAATTAAATCACCTTTCAAACGTTTACTTATACAATTACAATTACAATACCTTTACGTTATTAACAATTATTATTCTTCCTTTATAAATAGTTTTTTTCTATGAATATACTCATTTTTTCCGGTAGTAACAGAAAAGGCAATACCAAAATATCTGTCGTAGGTTTTGATAAAGTATTAAAAGAGACATCGTTTAGGGGCAAAAAAAAAAAAAAACTTAATTTTAATTTTAGAGTTGAGCTGTAGGGTAAGTGCACGAGCGACTGGCGTAGCTAGGGAAATTTTTGTATTTTTTGGCTTATGGCGCCGTAATTATTATAGTTATGAACTTCTCCGTTGGCCATTTAGAATCTCTTGAGTCTCTTTTTTCTATTTAACACTTTAAAATTGAAAAAAAAAATTCAGTTATGTAGTTATAATCTCCATTAAAAAAAAAAAAAAAAAAAAAAAAAAACCTTTCTACACTAGTGATGGACATCCCGAAATTCAATTGTTCTAGTAATGGACAGGGAATTGGTACCAATAATGGACATACCTCATAGAAATTTTGAAATCTATATTTAACTATAAAGATAACGATAAAGATAAGATAACATAAATATTCAACTTACTCTTAGCAAAACTGTTAGTAGGAAGGTATGAAACACTGATCCCAAGAGCACAATAGAAACAACTATGATAGGTATTTTAAAATTTAGTCCTCGACTCCCTGGGAATCATTCACCACCACGTGCATGGCTAGACCGAGAGTTTTAATTTATGTATTTATTTAATGAATAATTAAAAACAATAGTGATAAAGAGAGGGAAGTGAGAGAAAGGGAAACTAAATGATAAAAAAATTTAAAAAAGCATAACAAAAAAAATAATAAAAATGTATATCTATATAGTATATATATATATATAATATATATATATAATATATATATATATAATATATATATATACATACACACATATATATATATATATATATAACTAATATTAACTAATACTTCTGTATATTTATATATAAGTTCATATATTGTCTTAAGGATAGAAGAGTATGCTGTGTATATAGCAACCCAATATAATTAGGCAGCAATCCTTTATATTTTATGAAAATAAAGTGTTTCTCTCTTTCTTTAAAGAACTTTATTCATACAGTTGTCAATAGAGAGCATTGTTCTTCAATCTAGAAAAAACTGGAACTTTAAATCAACAAGGAAGCTTATTATTTACATTCAAAGTCCAACCTGTCCATAACTAATGCGTTCAGACTAAAGCGTTTTTTTTTTTGTTTTGTTTTTCAAAACAAGCGATATATACTTTAAAAAAATATATAAATGAATTAAACTGTAACTCTTACCACCCTTGATTGTAGGATGCAAAACTTGCGAATCGCTTATTATTCCTTGACAAAAATTTGGACAAAGAGATGAAATGGTTAAATTTATCACGTATTTATTTAATGTTGCCGATAGAGCCGAATTTGTACATCTTGCATAGAATTTTAATTCTTCAGTTTTTATCTTTCTTCAGTATAAGTATTTTTCTCACTATTTTTTTTTTTTAGAAAACTCTTGAATGGTTGTTTGTTGTCCCCTTAACGTAAGACCCACTATATAGACGTATTTAATTTAATAGCGAAAATGAAGTTAATTAAATAAATTTAAATCTTCACTTCCCGAACAATTCTACCACAACTTTGAAACAGTCTACGGCCCTAGAGGTTTATACTGACCCAGGAGGCTCTTGAACAAGCATAAAAAGCAGTTCGAGAGTTGTTGGGTTTCGGTAGTTGACCCGGAGGTGTGATGGAAACCATCCACAGAGGCCATCTGTACCAACTGACGCCCTGTTACCGACGCCAGAGGAATGGTTCAACAAGCACCGGAATCTGTCGAATGGGACATCTCTTTGTCTACAGTAGAAGTCAAGGGTACGCTAATGGCAGGCGTGGCTAAGAAGAACAGGATTCAAGTCACAAACTGTCGAGATTCGTTTGTAAAGGCAAACAACTTGAGTAAGACCATTGCAGGCGAGTTTAGGCTGGGTCCAACTTTTATGGCCCAACTTTGTCAAATATACTATCTTGAATCTTCATTAACATTTCTTTATTATTTAAATTACAAAAGATTTCGTCCGGAGTAAAAGTATCTCCCTCAGCTTCTTTACCTATGCAAATCGTCCATAAAAAATCAACCTCAACTTCTTTTTATTTACCTGAAGCTCAAATAGTAAACAAAAATGTTTACATATTTCTACAAGATTCAATTCAAACTATGTAATTGTATCAATAAATATTTAAATAAATAGTATTTATATTCAATTAATATTTAAAAAAAAACACCGAAAAACTTGAATTCTACAATCTAAAATAATAAGCAATCCTTTTTATCATAATAATTTTCTATTATGTAATTTATTAATACATAAAATATAATAAAGTAGTTACATTATTACGTAATAAAATTATTAAAATTCAATAACATGAAAAAAAAATTTCTAATTATATTCACAAAGAAATAAATAGAAATTAAAAATAAATAAATTGATAAACAAATCAGTTTATACACATTGTATCTCATAAACTAGTCATATTTTATAGGTAACTAGTTTCACCCGGCCACGCGCTGCTCAGTATGGTAAAATGGAAAAGAAAGCACATATAAGTGGCATAATATCAAAGGGCATCTGTCATTTTAAGAAGTTGGGGAAAAAAATTGTCTGTAACATTAATAAGTTGATTAAGCTTCAATTTAATGCTATCATGTAATACTAATGATTTTTTTTCATGATTCAACTTGAATATTCGTAAATAAAATCATCACAAAACCTCTTAACTATCTATAAAACAAAAATTGAATATTGCTCCATTTTCTGTAATTGATGTCTTTGAAACGAAGATTTTCATGTTCAATTTTTGTTTGTTATTTTATGGTAAATAAAAATGAAAAATATACTTTTGTTCAAAATCTTAAATCTCGGAAAGTAATCGATGAAGATCTTTCCGCCATGAGATTTTGGCTCAACGTTGCATTCAAATACGCGAATGGTTATATACACCTGCTATTCTCAAATATATGGTAAAACCCCATAAAATATATGTTTATTCAAAAACCCACTATCAGTTGGATGTAAAAGAAACTCATGCTGTTCAAAATATTTTACGATTCTTTTTCAATGTTAAAGATTTTCAAATATCAAAAGTGGCAATACATTGGAATTGAGCTAAACCGTTTATCATAGCGTTCATTTCGGGTACATTAGAGCTGCCTTCCACCTCCTTCACAAGATTTCGTATACCCCTCCTAAGATATTTGATTGCCCGCTTTTTTTTTAACAACTTGATTAAATATAGTTATACAAATTGTAGTGGAAAAATAAACCTTACTCGTAAAAGAAACCTTATTGCCTTATTCAAATGTAATGTTAAAGAAAATAATTTTTTACAAAATAAAATAAACTGAAATCAATGAAAAACTGATTTATAAAAGCAATCAAGAACACAAACGGTGATAATTATTACTGAAGGTTGAACTGTTTATAAATAATAGCATATCAAATATTAGAGATGTATCAAACTACTCCCCGAATACATTGGAGAAAAATATAAATTTGAATTTAAAGAGCGTATAGTAGTATTGACTTACGTAAAGAGAATCATATCACTTCTTCAAATAATAATCTTAATTACTTCAGTAATTATAAGATTTTCGCTTAATCAATTACCCAAAAAAATAGATGGGTGGCCTTTGCCGAAGAAACAGTAGTACATGTTTAAAAGTCTATCTCTGCAACGAAACCTCGTCCTATTTCGATGATTTTTTTTTTTAATTTGTTGGGGGTTCAGGAAGCTTTCAAATAAATATGGGTATCATCAATAGAAAATTGTGCACTTTTTTAGCTATTGGCAAATAAAATTATGAATTCATCTTAAAAAAATTTTGCAGCTTGTTTTCGGGAAATTACGTTATACACATAAATTAAAAGAGTTTCAAGGGGGAGATTTTAGCCAAGTTTCGTTAACATCGTCAATGCTGTTTTGGCGCGATAGTCTATAGCGATATTTTGTTTATACATATAAAATTATCGCAGGACGGATGTACTATGCCAGATATTTTTGCGGGAGTGTACGCAACAGCTTCCGAAAGATTCATGGCGATCGGATGAGAGGTTTAGTAATGCATAAAGGACAAACAGACACAAATTCATTTATATATATATATATATATATATATATATATATATATATATATATAGATTTAATTTTTAATAATCTATGAAACATTAATTATAAAACACCTATGTGAGGTTTTTAAATATATATTTCAATTTAAAACAGAATGAAATAAGCTTCTAATAATAAGTATTATGGATAATCAATAACAATAAAAAAAAAACAATAACAATATGTGTGCAAAAAAAACAAGGATGTGTCTGTGTTAACGACTCACACTTCGTTAATGGTTGCTGAAGGTACTGCCGTAAATATTTAACAAAAATATGATAAATATTTGGAACATTAGCGAGGATAAAAAAACAATTCAAGGTGAAGGAAACTGCTGATGTCATTAAAACAAAGAGTTTTCCACTGAAAGGCAAACATCAAACGATTAAATTAATGTAAGGATAATTATATGGTACCGAAAACATAACAAATAATATTAGGATTGCCCTCTCAACACTGAGTCCCACTTTAAGCTAAAGCTTATAAAAAGAAATATGAACACTAATTTTCTTAATTATATGTATTAGGTCTTATAAGAAGCGAGGAAAGAAATAAGATAACTTGTTAGAGAACCTTTCTTCATTTTAAAGAACACTCTAGAACCTATACAATATTCCGAGTGCATTCAGAGGTATTTATCAGAAAAAAACATTGGTGATAAGTATAGACATGTGGAAGGAATTTTATCGTTTGAAACGTTGAACCCATGTTAAAAATAAAATAGAACTAAAAAACGTAGGTTAAAGTCACATGCATGTTTCCATTGCCTAGTCGAGAAAGCCAGCTTATATAGTAAAGAAACATAAGAAAGTATTTTGATCTAGAATTTGTCCAAAATAATCATCATTCCATAATGTTGGCAAAATAAACATAATCATATAAATTAGCTTACGAATAAAGCTAATATCTATATATTTACCTAATGAATGACACTCAAAAGTTTATCTTTCAAAGTACAATATAAACGTTATAAATAGGTGTTGAACCTTTTTTAAAAACAATTTAACTTTTTAGGAAAAAGGTTCATTTTAAAATTTCTGCATACTTTGCATTCTAAAGAAGTTTGTACTGTCATAATAATTTCTGTCTATTCATATTATTTATAACTTCTAATAAGGCGATGGGGCTCAGCCATTTGTGTGTTATATAACACTAAAATTAAAGAAAAATTAACTTTTAAACATGTTTTGTAATCGTTGAGATAACCAAGAATGTATAAACTGGTCGAATGCGGGATGTGTTACACTTTTCACTGATTCGTAAAATTTGGAATTCCTTTAATATTCCTTAAAGGAATCCTATGATATTCATTAATTTTTGTATTCGTAGTACCTCTTGAGAAGCAAAATTTTTCTAACCCTACATCATTTATTTACAGGCAATTTATAATATATAAACTGATAACAATAATATATACATCTTGGGCTACGTCACTTTTACTGCCCGAAGGCTTTCTAAGGACATGAGAAGTAGAATAAAAATGAATTATGACAAAAAAGAAAAAGAAAAAATTATTGTTAATGAATAATGGATAAAAAATTTTTCATCTATTTTCAAATCACACATTTATAGTAATATAATCCTACATATTATTTCTAAAAAGTGTTTTTTTTCTCGTGTACGCCATAATTTCATCAAATCCAATGATTGACCACTCATCATTTTGAAGATATTCTTCTCCTTCACATGCGAAAAATAGTAGCATTTTCCCGAAATTTCTGGGGAAAAAGTTATGGAGGAAAAGAAACTTTATTTGCGAATTGCTCAAAATGTTTGCATTTTTTTCTTCATTATACCGATGATAATTACAAAGATTACCAAATTACCTACAAGACAAACAAAAAACTCGGACAATTATTAACAAAGATACAGTCAATTAATTTTGGTATACTTAATAATGTCTTCCTGTTTAAAGATATTGCATTTAGCAGAAGAATAGTCTACTACAATTTTTTTCCTGGCTTATATATTAACTTTATTATTTCTTAAAGACATTTGGTTGTTCTTACATTTTATTTTTTTTAATTAGTAATTAAAAATCCCATGATCGGTTAATTATTTTATCTTTATTACTTTCATTATCTTTCCAGTCAATGTTTAAAAATAGGACCAAGCAAAGCAGTTTGTTTGTACGATTATTTTTGTCTATTATGTTAAATGGAATATTGTAATCGACCAAGGAATAAATATTAATTCCTTCCTTACATAATAGATAGGAACTATTTATTTCCATATTGTTTTGCTATTTCTTCACTAAACAAAATTTTCTGCGAATTATTATCGCACGGGCCCAACTAGTATTACTTATTTATAAATGAGAAAACATTTAACATTGTAAAAAGGTCCAGACTATGTTTCCTCCAATGAAAAACGACAACCTAGAAGATATGAAGGATAATATAAGTTAGTCAAGGCTACTACTGCCACCATGAAATTACAATTTAAAAAGCTATTCTGTTCTCTACTAGGACTCAATGTGCTACACAGGTTCCATAACGCTAACTCTACAACAATGTGCATTTGAATATTACCAACGACAATTACCGTATTACCAATTTAGATAATAGAGGAGACTCCTGATTTAAACAAATTTGTTATAGAAATGTCTTTCTTGTTGAATTTGTCCACTGATTCCCTTGTTGTTGTTGGTACATTGGACTTTAGGTAGGTACTCCCAATTAGTCTAGGAAAATATAGTTATCCTGTGTATTACCAACATATTCCAGCAAGAGTTGGAACAAGATTTATTCCGCGACATTGCCACATGAAACGAAATACAATCCACGTAGACGGATTCGAACCATAGCGGTGGAGTACTGTCTCAATTCTCACGACCAAGACTTCAATTTTGAAAACGAATTTCAATGTTTCTGAGTGCTTATTAAAGAACTAGCAACATTAATTGCTTGAACAATATTTTATATAAAAATAAGTATATTCACATTTTTATTGTGTTTTTCATATTTCGAAAATTCATGATCATATTTTTACTTTCCTACCTATACTAGGTAAGGAAAGTATTGCGATCAGATCAAATTTCCGATACGCGGTTTTCGACGGATCTATAAGTTTCAGAGTCCCTTGAGTCGGAAAAAAATATTTTTAGATTTTGTTGCTTCTTTTTTTATTTTGTAGGGTTTTGAATATTGATACCTGTGACAGAAATTGGATGCCCCATGCGCAATAAATTAAAAACATGTTTTTCTATAGACTGTAGCGCGAAAAGGGCTCAAAGGAATTTGATGAAACTTTTTTAATAATGTTCTAATAATTGTCCTTTTAATTTTCTTACATGAACTAAATTCCCGAAAAAAATTAAGGAAAAAAGTTATAAAGAAAAGAAAAATGTTTTGGGGCCTAAACCGCTAAGTGTATATTCCATGGTAAAATGTATAAGAAAATTTTTGAAAGGTAATGAAGTTCCATAAAAAATTATATAAAAATCGTTCATTTCGGACAACTATTAACGAAGTTACAGCTATTCAATTTCCAAAGTAAGATTACGGGTACATATCCTGGTGACAGAAAGGGATGAAAGAGAGAAAAAAGATAACTTAGTGAAAGTAAGCAAATCTGTTAACTGCAACACACAAGCTTCACTATTACCTCTACTTATAACAGAATAATTGCTTGACAAAATTAGGCTATGGCAAAAAGTCTTTGATCAATAATATTAGAAGGCATTGAAGTTTTTACACTGATCTACCTGAAGCCGGTTTACATTGCTTTAGTTTATCAAATAAACCGTACTCAAATCTTTTCTCTGATCAATTTTCAGGAAGGTAAATCTAATTCAATTTTTTTTTGTTTCTTGATGGACATATGCAAAGATAGTCGAGTGTAGGTATAGTAAGTATAGTAGGTAGGATAGTCGAGTGAGTGGATACACCAGATTTTTTTTTAGATAGAAGGTAAGAAAAATGAAGAATCTTAAATATTATAATTTGGGATTTTTTCCACTAGTTTGTAACCAGATAAGCTAATAAATTTTAATTTATTTTTTCATTTCGTAGTAATTTTAATAATGACGCATATTTCGATTAGAAATTTTGGATTTATGATAGTACAGAGGCTTGAAGGTTGGAAGTTTCGCAAACAGTTACTTAAACCAGAACTTTTTTCACCCGTCAATTAATTACCTTAATTCGAAGAAAGGACGTTCCGCTACTGATTAGGATCAAATCTTGAACAATGAAATCTATTTAATTTTCAATTCATTTAGACCTGAAAATGAGATACTTATTTAACACCAAGCCATTGCAAAGAACACTTTTGTCGATTATTATGTCACTCTTATGTTATTGTGGAATTATGATCTAAAAAAAAAGAGTTATTGGTTATCGAAAAAAAAAAACATTATATCAAACCGGTTACGTGTAACATTAGACAATAGCGTTACTTATTTTAAGCCGGAAATAACATCCATACAATCGTTCAAGAAGGACATGCTGTGGTCATATCGGACCACTGAAGTCATTCGCATGATGGTATCAGCAAAAGTAAAAACCAGATTTATATTCAACCAGTGCTGTATTATTTTTTAATTGTAATTTTTTTTCTAAACTTACAAAGAGTTTTTACTTTGAATTTAATTACCAAACAAATAATTCAGGAAATCTGGTATAAAATATAAATTTTGAAATGATCAGGAATTTCGACCTTTTAATAAAATAAATTGATCTATTTAGTAATGGTACAGAATTGTTTCTATCAAAATGAATCTTCACGAGTCTCATAGAATATTAGTAATATGATAAGAAAACATTGATAATATCAATTAAAAGTGGTAAACAATTATTATTGAACTACGTTTTTTAAAAATTCCTTTTGATTCAACAACCACTTTCAAACCTATAAAGGTTAATATAATTTAATTAAACATGACGATTTCCGTAACTGATCACGACCAACACAAATGGGTAGTACTAGTTAACATTCATTTAGAAATAATCATAAAATCAAATAATAAAACATAATATATTTAAGATGAAGAAATATATAAGAACAGAACGGAGTTCTGGTTCTTTCAATTTCACCGTTAGAGGCGGGAAATTTGAAGTTTGCTAACCTGAAATAAACAAAACAACAAAACGTTTCTTAACTCGTACATTAAATCAAACTTTCTTTGGGGATGTTGAATGTAAAATAAAGAGTGCACTAAAAACTAAGGAGAAATGAAAACCAAAAGGACAGAAAGGTTTTCTAGTACAAGGCCGATGATGATGGCATAGTAAATATTGTATGCAAGAACGACTTGCATGAACCTGTTAGCGGTAAGGTAACCATAACATAGGCGCATACATAAAAAACACTATGGGGTTCAATCAGAATGTGTCAAATCTTATGTTTATGTACATATATCAAAATCATTCTACAAATATATAAAATATAATAAAAATTTTAAAATCAAATCATGATATAATAATGTTTAAATGTGAATAAAAACAAATTAGCATGTGATCCAAAATGCCTCATGAAGAATAATAGTACATTAAACAATCTCTGAATATACAAACATTATATCAGACAATTTACTTCATTTGTCCATAAATAATCCAATTAAATAAATAAACTATGGGATTAATGTTTATATTTTCTAAAAACAATTCATAAATAATCAGATACTTCAAACAATATATATTCATATTTATTAAATACACATTAATTTATATTTTGTTTATGATAAAGATGAAAATTAATTAATTTCTACATAATGCATAATTACTACTTGACTTTTCAATGAAATAAAAAGGATAAATAATATTTAAATATAAAACAATAAAAAACTGTATTAAAGATACCTTTCGAGAATATTAAAAAAAACTGGTTATGAATGTTAGTCCACTAAGAACTCCTTCCGCAAATTATTTAAAAAAATACTTTATAGAGAGCAAACTTCATAGAAAAATGAAAATATATGGTACTATACACATAACAAAACATAATGAACTAATCAATGATACTTACTTTTTAAAATAAAACAATAACATGCATATGTCGGATGTGGATTATTTTTGTGAGTATTCTGTGAAAGACATGAAACAAATGGCTTAATTACTATGAACTGTAAAGCAATATTGTTGGCTTTAATATATTGCATTTCTATAAGTATTTATAAGGTGATAAATAAAACCCTTGACATCAACTATAGCATGATTAAACACAAGCCATTTTTTAGCCATGGCACCATTCCATCAGAATGTCAATAAATTGGTAAACCCCAGAGCCAATCTACTTGAGCCTTCAAGCAGAGAACCTTAGTACATTAAACTCGATAAGAATAAATTTGCTGGATATGATACCAATATTTTGGATAAAGTAAGTAATTTAATCAGTCATTTAATGTTTATCAATGAATTGAGAACTGATAACTTGGCACAGGTTTGTTATTGGGTCAAAAGTAATGTGATATTAGTGTAATAATTGGCACAACAAAACCATTTAACAACAGCGCAGTAATAAAGTACCATATAAATAAAAATATTTAACTTATTTGCTTCAGTAGAGAGAAAATGTGAATAGGAACAACTATAGTTCAGTAATAACGTTACATTTCTGGGTTAAATTATACAAATATACTTAGCAGGAATTCCAAAGCTGAAATTCATAAATTTAATTTGAAAAACTCGAAAAATGATAACACTCCTTTCAGTTCTTCTGTTTTAAAAACAAAATGAATCATAATTAGGGTACATTGCTAGAAATAAAATACTACACATTAACTAATGAAAGAATACATTTTAAAAAAGGTAGAAAATAATCCGGTAAATAAAAGTATGATCAAACAACCAAAATGATAAAAGCTTACTTTGGATAACTGAATTAACCTTAAAAAAGTATTGGTACAGATGCGTTGTATTCCAGAGCTGAGGCCTGGTGAAGGATGAAAGCAATTTCTTCGAAAGCACATTTTCGGCACCACATTTTCACTCTAAGCTACTGATAAAGCCAAAAAAAAAAAACTCACTATGTACGATACAAGACGGAAAACATAACTTAATGCTCAACAGCAAACTCGGCTATGCAGAACAAGACTGGCAGACCAACTTGCCCCACCACTTTCCTTCCACCGTCCCTGAGGCTCCAATGTAACTTCGATAAACCAACAACATTTAACTTTTAATGCATTAACATAGCGTTAAAATTTGAGCTTTGTATCAGTTGGAGCTCTCGACATAACCATCTTTAAAAGATTCGGCCGAAAATACGATTGAATCATATTATCGAGCAGGCAATACACAACTTGACAACTACACGCTCTATCGACTGAACAGAGAACTATTGAAATCGTTTCTAACTGAAAAAGCATTTTTTAATTTTAAAAAAGTTAATTCTTTCTCATTCTTAATGTATCAAGAACATTTTATATTACCGAATCCTTTATATAAATAACAAATTTTGAATTTATTTTTGATCTTGAAGCCATCATTAAATAAAAAAATAATAAATGAACTCACTATTATTGTAATAATTTAATTTTTTTATTACATACATGCAAGTCAAATAGCACAAAAGGTGAGTGTGTTGTTTTATTTAATAATTGATTTAAATTAGATAGGAAACATTTTTCCTCGTATCTGTATTTAAATTTGTTTATGTTTTAATTCAGCTTTGGTAATGAAAATATGTAATATAAAAATAAAACTTGGAACCTATTTAGAAAGACTTTCCAGGAATAACAGTTGACTGATGTTGGCTATTGAATGTGACTAAGACTTTTTGAGGCCCAATAATAAAACAACAAACTATAAATATAAATCATATAAATTTATAATTAAATTAATAAATCATCATGCTCTTCATATGTTGTATTTACACGTTAAACAGCATTTACATTTACACATGCTATCTATATCTGATTAATATTCCCGTAATTGGATTAAATTTTTAATCCAAGTTTTCAATGTAAATAAACATTTTTGGTCTTCAGAGTCCAAATAACCAAGTCGCAGGGAACTGATTTGTGTGTGTGTTAGTGTATGTGAACAGTAAAGTTAAAAAAAAAAAATAAATAAAAAAATCATACAAACCTGAAATTACTTATTTATAGATATGAACCAGGAATGTTACTGTAACTTTATCATTATCAACTTACTGGAAGTACCTCTTTATACAATCCTGCACTTAATTTGACTTTTGACATACCAACAGTGGGTAAACTTTGTAACTCCATTTTGATAAATTTTACAAGAGAAAAAAAAAGAATTTAAAGACATGTTTATAAAGAAAGAGAGATTCAGTTACTATATTTTTACAAGATACTGTAATCCATACTTATTTATAGATTAGAAATATCTATGTATATCTATCAATTCTCTCGTTATATATAGAGCTCCAAGAATGTAGTTAAATGATTTAAATATATTGTAGGAGATAAGATGTTTTCATTGCCAAACATCAAATTAATAAATATGGTTAGTGTTATTTTATTTTATTTATTGTTATTTTAATAAGTTTGTGTATTGATAAATATGACTGTAATTCACAAATGTCATGAATATATGAATGGAGCTCAATTTCGGCAGAAAATAATTTCTGCTCAGAGTGGTAACTGAAAGTTGTGAGGCCCACACCAAATTTTTATACAGAAGAATAATTTAAGATTACTGGTCATGGTTTATTTAAGTATCTAATGATTAATAATCGAATGATATTCAAATTATGTTTTATGAAACTGATTGTATAATATTACTTAAATGATACATAAGATATTTTAATTTTGACTCGTGACTTATTAATAAAATTATAATTAATTTTGTATTTGTTTTCATAAATACAGAACTACAATAAAATTGCATTGATGCTCAACAGTGCACTCATCAGACCAATAGATAATATATATATATATAAAAAAAGAAATTTAGATGGGGTTATTATGATAAATATCGAATGTTTTTTTTCTTCTTTATTTTAAGAAGAATCAACAGTATGAAGGCTAGATTTAACTAATGTGTTGATGAAGGATTCATAATAAAGCTTAATAATGATTTCCGCCAGGCTCTGTAGTTAATTCTTTTCAAGACCCAGCTTCTCCAAAAAGTTAATTCCTGTAACTCCTAATGTAACCCTCCTCCCCTCCCTCCACCAAACCAAAGCAATTCAACTGGAGATTTTCTCCCAACAAATTCCTCTCTATACTGTTCTTTAAGTACAATATATATTTTATATAGCTGTATTTTTCTCTGTCTGTATTTTGAAATCTAGATTCTGATTACGTTTTTAGAACCTTTTCATGGGTTCTAATATCAATGCCACCTTTTTTTAGGTTTATCAGTAAGATCTTATTTTTAGCTCTTTTCATTCTTATTTGACTTTTAAGGTGGGTATCTTTTCATTTAAATTTATACTTTTATACTGATCGTTGTTTTGAATTTTTTCATATTAATTAACATATGTTTAACTGAAATATTCAAGATTTTACTTATATTCTTAAAAAATATTAAATTTTCCTTAGGTTATTAATATTTTTTAAATTTAAAACAATTTTGTTTAAGAGTTTTGGTAATGGGTGACAATGTTTTGTCTGTTAGTGATCATAACTAATTATGATTAAGGAATGATGTGTCACTGGTTTTAAAGACTTTCTTAATATATATTTTTTCAAGAAACTTTTCTAAAATCTTATTTTTTTGCAGCAAATATTTGAAAATAAGCCAACAAAACAACCCAGATAAAATAAAAATGTTTTTATTCTCAGTCAAAAGGAGACATTTTCAAAGGAGCTTCATTAAAATCTAAAGCACTGAAGTATATATTTTTAATATGGATAGTTTCCAAACTTTAAACAAATCTAATGACAACATGTTGTGTAATATGTGCCACTATATAGCCAAGAATGAGGTTAACTAGAAGAAATAGCGGTACTGGAATGCTACAGTTTAGACCATTACTGCAGTTCGTCTTCTTCAGAAGACATCTTACAAATATATATTTTTGATTGCTCTTAACAAGCATTTCCGAAATGAAAAATTGATATAGGTAAGAAAATTAAGTAATAATCTATCATTAAAAGTCAACAATACAAATTTAAAATGGTATGAATGTCATGAATCCCAGTGATGGATGTCATGGAAGTTTTTCATCCCAATATCTCCAAAAAAGTAATATAAGCAGCCTGCTCTCATTTGTCTGAAAAATTTTTTATTGGAGTGTTTTGATACTTGACATTCATAATACCGCGTAACTACATTTTTTTACCTGTCTTGAAGCTTCTCAGATATGGAAATGACAGTTAAGAGTATTCAAAAGTTTCACTATTCCAATATGGGCCAATTTTTCATGGCTACATTTGATAAAGTCCTTCATTTTCTCTTTTGGAACAAGTATTCGAGGGGGTTTTCCTGCTTGTTGGCTAATAATATACATACATACATAGTTGGTGCAACAACCCGTTACTGGTTCTAGGCCTTCTCCAAAAGTCTCTATCAGTTGGCTCTATCTGTTGCTGCAGCTCTCCAGTTCTTAACGCTGTGGAGATTACGTGCATCCGCTGTGACAGAGTCAGCCCACCTCACATTTGGCCTACCCACTCTCAGCCAATGTCCTCTTAGGGATCTCGTCCTCCTTCATCCTTGCAATGTGGCCCACCCATCGAAGTCTCCCAATCTTGATCTACTTGATGATATCAGGAACTTTTTACAGTCTTGAGAGTTCCTGATTCTTCCTCCTTATCCAGGTGTCTCCCTCTCGAACCGGGTCAAAAATTCTTCTCAATGGCTGCAACCAGCCACCGGTCCTCCAGGTTGGGGGAAACACTCACACTAACATGCACACAGTACTAGATAACAGCACACTACAACACCCTTCATTACAGACAAAGGTCAATCACAGTACACACCCCAGGGTCACCTCCCCTGGGTAGCCGCCCCGGATGGGGGAGTGCGTCAGGGCGCTCATAGGAGGCAGGCCCCACCTGACTTGGGGGCAGTGGGCCGATAACCCATTCTCCTAAAACTTAAATATCACGAAACCTCTACAAAGCGCAGAAGCCGGATTGATTTTAAGGCTAATAATATATTGTTCCTCAAAATGATTGGTGTATCTGCCGATTTTACACTTTTCTCCATTGTTATTTTTTAACCTATTGATATTGGTAGTTGGTTTTGTTAAGTTACAATTATTTTGATGGAAGAAAATGCTTTTGTCCTTTATTTAAATACAGGTTATTTGTTGTTGTTTTTTGTTGGAAAGAACCTAATCATAAAAAGATGGTAAGTGGCTATATTTTTGGTTCATATTTTACTTTGAATTTTTGCATAATATAGAATATTCTTAAATTTTTATAATTTGGTAAAGATCTGATTTTTACTCTATTCAATTAGGTTCATCAAATTAAGAGTTTTAATTTAAATGGCAATGAGATAATGAGAACAAATACAAAATATTAAAGAAGTTTGAAATTACTCTTTTTGTGTATCATTTCTGTATTTTTATGCCTGGCTTATTTTATTTATTTATAAAAGCAATAAATAAAATAAGCTAGGCATGATAATTTTTATTTACTAAAGCTTGAGGTTGTGATGGCCAAGCGTGTTAAAGCATAAATTTTAACATTCTCAGGTTTAACAAAGCCAGTTCGAATCTGGCCTGGGCAGGTTAAAATTTATTTTGTGGCGGATCTACAGAATGAATCTCGACCTTTCCACTCTGGTTAGAATAGGTTTGGTTGTACCTCCAGAACAACCCCGTATGCCAGAAATGGCAAGGTAGGAGCATCAAGAAAAAAACATTAAAAAAGCTAATATTATCCATTTTAAACTAAATATTTTTACTAAGAAACGGTAGGATGAAAGAAAAAGAATCAAAAGATAATTCTTTGAAGGAAGTTTTCAACTGGAAACTCCATTCTAAGCTAAAAAGGATATGATATCTATTGGTATGTGGTAGGCACTGACAGCTGCTGACATAGTCGTCTGTCTCTATTGTTGTGACTTATCTTTGTTTCCATCTCTTTTCAATAATATTAATTACCCTTGCAAATATACAGGAGTGTCCAGAAGGGTGTGATGGTGCAAGCTAGGTCATCACAATTTGTAAAGGTGCGCATTTTTACAGGACTTAGAATTTTGGAGGAAGACTTATTTTGATGGAGTTACAAAATTTT
The DNA here is from genome assembly GCA_928085145.1 of Nezara viridula. NCBI lineage: Eukaryota > Metazoa > Arthropoda > Insecta > Hemiptera > Pentatomidae > Nezara > Nezara viridula. The sequence continues at coordinate 81,782,097 of OV725082.1, forward strand.
TATGGGAACCATATTTTTGTTGGGTTGTAATTTTAAAAATACTTGAGGAGCTAGAAGCGGAGAGTTTCAGAGGCACAGCGTACGTTGACGACCTGGCTGTGATAGTAGCAGCTGATAGCAGAGCTAGGCTTGTGATGGAAGCAAAGAGGAGTGCCAGTAAGGTAGAAGAATGGATTAGCAGAAAGAAGCTGAGAATGGTGGCGGCCAAAACCCAGGCTATACTTCTTAAAGGGAAAACAGACCGCTCATCCTATTAACCTGAACCTGGGAGGAGTAAGGGCACGAGCATATGAGGAGGTGACGTACCTAGGAGTCAGATTCAAGTGAGGGTTTGATGCTACTCCTCACATCTCATATCTTAGAGATAGGGTGACTCACTCATTGGATGGACTATCAAGGATAGAGAATGCTTTATGGAGAATTAAATATCCGGCAACAAGAGTTATTTATAAAGGCTAGGTCCTGGGAATACTGAGGTAAACATTCCATGCCTGGGGCCGGCGCCTTACACCAGTACAAAGGAAAAAACTAGCAACCATTCTGAAACTGGCACTGATTAGAGTTACAAAGGCCAACAGAATGGTCTCACACGAAGCAGTACAGATGCTAGCTGGGGAAATGTCCCTGGACTTAATTCTGAGAGAAGACGCCATTAAGTTTGATGTTAAGAGATACAGGCTAGGATCACTCCTGGAAGGAATATGAAAGAGGGCAGAATAAAGACCAGGGAAGACGGTGTTAAGGGAGGATTTGCTCAAGGAGTGGAACAGACGGTGGACGATAACAGAGAAGGGATCTACCCTCAGGAAATTCTTTCCCATCGTTTATTCAAGATTAAAGGCGAGGTGAGAATTCCTGTTTTTGTTGTTCCTAAATATATAAACAAAATAAAGATAGTTGTATTGGCAGCAGTGGCATGTGCACTTCTCATGTGCAATACCTTTGCTGCTGAAAAACCCGTATGCCAGAAATGGCTAGGTAGGGTGAAAAAAAAAGAAAGTAAAAAAAAAGAGTTGTAATTTGAAGGAACTTTCAAATCAGAAAATAAGGAAAATCATGGAAAAGACCATATAAAGCATAATTGCATTTGAGCTTCATTTTTTCCAATTCTTCTATCCTTTGCACTGTTTTTAAGAAGGGAGTATTAAAATTTCTGGGGAGAAGGAGAGTACGTGCTATCAACTTTGGGGGAAGAGGAGGAACATGCTCACTTCTGCAAATATGCATCAGAAAATATTTGGGACTTTTTGAGTTTTTATTCTTTTAATCCAATCATAAAGCATAAATAAAATTTGAAAATTTATTCAAGTACCAATTTATAAGAATTATCAAATAAACTTTCAATTTTCTATCACTTATTTTGTTTCAATATAGTATCGTGTCTGGAAAAATTGGAATAATAAAAATAACTATAAGAAAAACACATACATCTATTTTTGTATGCTGATGTTTACACTCAGATAAACTTCACTTTCAGTATAATAAAATCTAACAACTTTTCAAGCATTTCAATCATATATAATATAAAACAGATTGTTGAAATATTTTTAAGAGGATAATAAATTGTATTGTATTGATTTGCAAGATGATTTATTATAATAGTTAATGCAACCAACAAAATCAATAAACTAGAATCTCTTCATAAAAGAATTTAATAACACTAAACATACAATCTTTTAACATACATTTATTTAATCTTATATTCACTAGTATACATATATTTATATATTTTTGTTCTAACAGTGTGCATGCAATTTGTCGGTGATACACAACATCAATTTTTGCAATTATTCAGATAAAAATATAGTTTTCAACCTTGGAGGATCCCGCTACGCTGATATTTAACATTTAGATAAAGTTATACCATAAAAATACTCTGATTCATAATCACAAATTCCAAACTCCCAATTTCTCCTAAACAGTTTTAAATGCTCAATACTGAGGTTCGGGGTTGGCAAGAGGATCTCATTTCATTTCTTTGGCACAAAAATGTACTAACAGTTTCTAAAATTGATGAATACATTATATAGATAATGCATTTAGTAATTTTACATATGCCTCCGAAACTCAGGTACAGTTTGACTCCATTTATTTTTCATGTTTCCAAAAAAAAAAAAAAAATAAAAAATGAAATTAATTTAAATTTTTTTTGTATTTTTATTGGTTTTTTTTTGTTATATACTCAGTCTTTGTTTTCTCCTGTACTGGATTCCTTGGAGTTTTTAAAATATAAAAAGCGCACATTTTTCAAGTGCTGCTATTTTAAATAATACATTATATTTCATGGTAAAGACTAAATTAAAACTGTTGATGTTGAAAATATAAAATGAAAGAAAAAAAATTAAAGGCTATTTTCATCATATGAACCAAAAAAGATTTATAGATATCATTTTATTTTGTATTTATTTTTTTGTTTTTTAAAAATGATTCCATATTACTATATCTGTGTTTCGGATATTTCGAAACATTAACTGATTTAAAATTTGTATATGAACAATATATATATATATCCTCTGATGTGAATCAATCATTTAAAACCTTAGAGAAAGGTTAAGCACCTTAGTTTCAATGTCCAACCCCCATCATCATAATTGACAGTTCCATCTTTCGTAATTAAAAAAAAAATTAATATCTCATTCTCTAACGAATAGATGATAAATACAACATTTATAAATATAGTTATTATTTAATATATATTTAGATGTATTTTTTACTTCAATAATTCTAAAAAGGTCATGCCATGTAAACATACATATATGCTATTCATAATATCTAATGTTTCTCTTATAGTTTTGTGTTAGTTAAATAGAAATAGTACTCGCACATTTTCTAGTTTTACAGTTATATAACATTAATTAGACAGATAAAAAATTATAAACAGATATATTATATTAAATTTGATTTTTTTTTAACATTACAATAATGGCCGAATGTGCTCAGTCTGGTAATTTCAGTGTAAAAATAAGCATAAATTATGGTTAGTTTATTCAAAAATGCAAATTTGATCAGGAAATAACAAATTAATAGAAGTATTCAATAATATTATTAACATGGAACAGGAACAGTAGTAAGATAGATCTGTAAAGCAGATGAGTTTTACTATTATTACCTACTTTTCACAAGGGGTTCATCAAAATTTTATATTTAACGCTAAAATATATTTATATTTTTTAATAAACTAAACAAAAAATGATTGTTACAATAGGATTATAAAATTGTCTGGTAAGCTCTTTTAATTGCCTTATTTTTTAAATGTTCTAGCTAATAAAAATAAAACAAATTAATACTAAACAAACAAATGGACGGCAGTACCTGATCTGAAAACAACTTATTCAGTTTGTTTTGATAGAATTGATGTTTCTATATCGACTGCCTCTAACTTTGAAAGTGGACCCCTTGCAAATTGTATAATTTTATTTCATAAATAAAAAAAAAACATTTATTACATTTTTTTTCAATTTAGAAAATATATTATTTAGAAAATAGCTGAGCACAGTCTAATTCCATGTTTTTTATTTTTTTACTTTTAAAATTGTGTTCTGTAAGCATGAAAAATAAAAATAGTAAACTATAATTTTAACAACAATAAATAAATAACATTTATTTAGGCTACAGGATATAATATATATATAATTTTTTTTTTTCCAAAATAGAGTTACACAATTCAGAAAATATTACAATTTTAAAACCTCACTGTGTCCGCAGTAATAATGACAGTTGTCTAAATGAGATATCAACTCAGATTCCAGTCGTGAGTAGAGCCAATCACCTAGTAAATGTGTTCTTAGACGATGACACTTTACGGTTGTTGTGGAAGCAGTTTCAGAATTGCTTGTACTTCATCAGCGACTGCTTGGAGGACGAACTGGAACTGTTGCTTAGTTGCAACTGCTCCTCCCCTCTGATCCCGGATATGCTCAAGCGTTGCCCCAACGTCGATCTCTTTAGCTCCCTTGGCTATCCGATTAAGGACCATGTCCAACAGGACATAAGAACCACTTCTTCCTACACCATCACTGAAAAAAAAAAAATGTACTATATAGATCAATCATCATATCTATAAGTACTCATTGATATTTATGTATTTTCAATATTCATGAATAAGTATAAATACCCACATAAGTTTCCATGATACTTCTTGGGTCAATGGCTGAGTTTAAAATGAATGTCAATATATCTTTGATGAAAAAATATCTTTATTATTGTGGGACAAGTCGCTTTAGAACAAATTAAATGAGCATCACATAAAGGCCACAACAATATTGTGTTATAAAACTGTTTTCATACTTGAGGAATTTTGATATTCAGAGCTGTGATAATCCATGGTGATTTTTTAAATCAAAAAATTCTATTAAAATTTTAAAAACATTTAATTGGATAATCACTTTAAATGTTCATAAGTGGAATATGTATTTATTGTGAGTTTTTAAGAAAAGAGAGGAGGAATCTAAAAATTTTCTGTACTGTTTTCTCTTTATCATTATTACTTCAGCCCCAAATAATTTTTCATCATGAATACATATATATATATATATATATATATATATATATATATATCATTGAGTAAACAGAAACACATTTCTTTTTAGGACAAAATTAAACAGATTGTCTAGGATCTATAAAAATGTTTCTATAAAGACAATCCCAGATGAACTAGAAGGAGTAAGTGCCATCTCTTTGGGCGACTGCAAGAAGAATTTTAAAACCTTGAATCATGAATGAAGTGGTTTTTGGAATAAAAACTCGAGATGGTTGTGAATGACAACTGTGGAAGATAAAACATCAAAAAATCAGCCAGGAGATCGATTTCATGGACTCAACAAATCATTGAAATACATGGAATAATAAGATTTGGTTTTTCTTCAATTAATAGAGTATTTGCACAGCTGTTAAAAGAAGGGGTCTAACAAAAGTAGAAGATACTTTCACATATGATGTTTAAATTCATCTAAGTACATAGCTTTTGAAAGTATATGTATGCACATCGATAAACATGTTAATGTGATTTTTTTTAAAGATTTATTTCTCTTCCTAACATTATTCCTTTCCTTTCCAAACCCCTGGAGAGAATTGTGCAATCCCATGTTTCCAACTCCTTGAACAGTCCAATAAACTTGACCTTTACCAATCTGGTTTCCGACCAGGTTATTCCACACAATCCGCCCTAATCAAAATCATTAATGATGTTCAGTCCGCCATTGATGACAAAAAACCAACTGTCCTTATACTCATTGACTTTTCCAAAGCCTTTGATTCCATCAACCATTCCATTCTCTTTTCCAAATTAAAATCATTATCCTTTTCCCATAGTTCTATCCTATGGTTTCAATCTTTCCTCTCCCAACGCTCACAAGCTGTCGCTATTCCTAATCAACCATTGTCTTCCTATCTTACTTTGTCCGCAGGAGTGGCCCAGGGCTCTAGCATATCTCCCCTCCTTTTTAGTTCTTATATCAATGACATCCATAATTCAATCCTTCACTGGTCCCATCACCTTTACGCCGATGACTCCCAAATCTACCTTTCCTTCCATCCCTCAGAGTTGCATGAAGCGTTTGCCAAAATTCAAGAAGACTTGAATCGGATCAGTGCCTGGGCAAACTTAAATGGATTAAGGCTAAACTCTGCAAAAACTCAAGCCATTGTCATTGGTTCCAAACCCCTTCTCAGAGCCAATACCAACATACCTATACTGTACCTAAATGACCATCCCATTACCTTCACCTCCTCAGTAAAAAACCTAGGCATTTTCATAGACCAAACCCTATCCTGGAAACACCATATTGCTCACATTACCCGACAGTCAATTGGTACCTTGAAACTATTCCATCGCTTCCGCCATCTCCTACCCATCTCCACACGTAGACTCCTAGTAACTTCCCTCATCTTCTCCCACCTTGATTACGGCTGCGTGGTGTACGGTGGCCTCTCGACCGAACTCGGGGAGAGACTGAAAAGAATTATGAATGCCTTCGTAAGATTTGTCACAGGGGCCCTGAGGTATTCCCGTGTTTCGCACCACTATGCTGAATTAGGATGGCTCTTCCCTTCCTTCCGAAGACAATATTTCCTAGGCACATTCCTTTACCAAATAATCAATAGTCATCGTCCGTCCTACGCATACAATCTCCTACAATTCAAATCATCTATCCACACCCTCTCCACAAGATCTCATCCTTCTGACCTTTACACTCCTTTCCACAGATCTGCATCATTTAAACATTCCTTCGTTGTCCGTTCTACTGCATTCTGGAATTCCATCTCACTAAAAATCCGCCATGCATCATCCTTATCCACCTTTAAAACCCTCTTATTCCAATTCCTCTTCACAATCCAATCAGACGCTGGTTAAATACATACTATGTTATAAGGATTTAATTTTCTTTAGACATTATTTTTTTTTTCTCTTATTTTTTATTGTTTCACACGTGAATTTTCATCACCACTCACTAAGCATTGTGAGTAGATAAAATTTGTTTTTCTTAAGTTCTAATTTGTTATTCATGAAATGTATTTCAGTGAAAGGTATTTTATTTCTAATTATCTTCAACATACTTCTCGCTATGTGTATATGTATACTTTATTTTATTTTCTCTTCTCCTAATCTTTACGCATAATCACTTAAATATCTTAGGGAACATATGTATATCATTATTTGTTTTTTTATATTTTTTTTGTTTTAGTTTTTACAATTTCTTTCCCTACATATTAACAGTTATTATTATTTTTTTAATTTTTATATTCCATCACTACAATGCTTTACCTATAAAATAGATTTTACTTTCCTTTCTAATTTCATTCAGTGATTATTATGCAATTATTTTAGTTCCAATATTGTAGTACTGAACCCCTATTACCCAACTGTCCTCGTTAATTTATCCTAAGAGCTTAATTAATACTTAATGTATTACATGTATTTTGTTATTATTCATTGTAATAAGTCTTTTGACCAGATTTATAGTTAATATATATGAACAATACTGTTATTCTAAAGGGACCTAGTCCCAGAATAAAGATGATTTTTCTATTTCTATTTCTATTTCTATTCCTATAATCCATTTTTTCATAATCCGAAAGGGATCTAGTCCCATAAAACTTTGATTATCGAGACTTAAATATAAATATATTACAAATAGTCACAATCTGATTTATAAATAATTGGAATTTAATTGAATAATTGGGATTTGAATATTTACTTTTTTAAATCTACGATATTTCAGAAATGTTTAGGCTATTTTTCATTAAAGTAACTCAGTTAACTTAATCTTTTAATAATTCATCGCCATGATCAGTAGCAATAGGAATTTAACATAATTCTTCAAAGAACATAATACAAAAATGGAAAGGTGACCGGATTAGGTAGTATATAAGAAGTTGGGAGATATCCACATTGGTTGTATCAAATATTTTATCAGTTAGTAAATTCCGTCTAAGATAAATTTATTGGTAGGTAGAAGAGGAGAGAGGTGAGCAGTAGTAAAACATTTTCCTTCCTATCCTCACACTATTTTTTCTTCCCTCATTCGAACATACTTCAACATTTTTTTTACTATTTGAAATTTCTTTCAGCATTTTTTTCATTTCTTTTACAAAATTAGAAGTTTAAAAAAAATTGAACATCGAAAAATGCGAAAGGAAGGGAATTGGAGCTTGAGAGGGGAAAGGCTGCGTGAGTTCTCTTTCCCTACATGAAAACTTATCTTAGAAGCATTATACCTATTTCAGTTGAATCTACTTGTCATTTTTAAAGGACTTTACATTAATTGGATAATTAAAAATGATAATTTGTTCACAGGCCCTTGTAGAATAATAATTTAAAGCTAATAAATAAAAATAAAATTTATTTTAAAATCTCACCTGCAGTGCACAACTATGGGACATGACCTTCCTCGGAAAGATTTGTTGACCTTCCTGCAATAAAAAAGAAACACCCCATTTTAGAGTTTCTTATTTATTTAAAAATAGTAATTTATATATATGTAGGGTAGGATAAAATGTTTTTCACCTTCGGAATTCCAACAAAGGTTTAGTGGTGCCTGGAACACCTCCTTCTGGCCATGATAAGAAATGAAATTGGGTAACCGTGCGGGTTTCGCCAGTCTTGAGGTTCTTCAGATAAAAACTACGAACCAAATAATCATCACACCAGATGTGCTCACTTACTAGATGAACCTGAAATAACCATAGTGTTTAAAATGTAGCTCCCTACTCCAAATATAATATAAGTTACATTATCAAACTTTAAGACTGTTGAAACCCATCTTATATTTCATATAATATATATTGGGGCATTCATTGTTACATAGAGACTTCCAGATGGATTAATGCGGCTACATGCCCCACCCACCTTAACCCCCGTGCCTTCCTATCATGGGATATTGATTGTCCAGTTTCTGTAAGCAGTTCTTTATTGGTCTTTCTTCTCCATGTGTTAGTACTCTGATCCCAGATCGCTCCGGTTATCGTGCAGAGGATTTTTCTTTCAAATCTTTCAACACTTTTTCTAAGGTGCTGGTTAGTGTCCAGTTCTCACAGCCATATAGTAGAATTGGCTTTATCATAGCATTGTACACCCTTAATTTAAGATTTCTTGAGATTTCAATCCCTTTGAAAAAGAGAAGAAAGCTCTGTTTGCACTAATTATATGCTGGGCTATTTCTGCCCTTGGTCATTCATTGAGGTTATTTTGTAGACAATGTATTTGAATTTTTCTATCTTGGGAATGATTTTCCTTCTACGCAGATCCTGTTATTGGGGTGGAATTTTCAGCATATTATCATATATTTTGATTTGTCTTCATTTACTTTTAGAACGATCTGCTCTGCCTCTCGTATCAGAGTCACAGCGAGTTTCTCAATCCTCTTGATTACTTGCAAGGACACCTATATCATCTTCATAACCAATGATTTTATGATTCATTCCGACATGGACCCATCCATTTTCCTGTGATGTTTTTCTTATTACCTTCTCCAAGGCTAAATTGAACAGCATTGGTGAGAGTCCATCTCCCTGACGTAAACCCGTTCGAACTTTAAAGGCTTCAGATACTCCTCCTTGTATTATGACTCTACATTTGGGATCATTTGTACACACCTTTGTCAATCTCACTAACTTACCGGGAACTCCCTGTTCAGTAATGATTTTTGAAAGACAGCTCCTGTCCACAGAATCATAGGCTGCTTTGAAATCGACAAATAGGGAGTGGACGTCTTGAGCTTCTTCCCATAATTTTTCGAATATTTGTTTTAGAATGAAGATCTGGTCTAGCATACTCCTCCCTTTTCTGAATCCAGCTTGGTGGTCGTCTATTAAATTTTATACAGATATATCCGGTTTAGTAGAGATGGACTTATGAAGTATAATTATTTTCCTTCAGAAACGTTCAAAATATTTTAAAAAATTTTCTTAGCACATAAGTGGTAATATTTAATAATTAAAATAAATAAGTGGTAATATTATATTATATTATATTTCATTTACAATTTTATATAGTAGTGTATGTTTTTGTTGATATTAAAATAAAGTTGGTATAATTAAATTTATAAAATAAAAAAAAACTGAAAATCAATTTGTGATAACAAAAAAATTGATGCCTCAAGATAAATAAATTCCTAAAAATTGATATTACCACCTCTTGCTTGAGTGACTATCTCTAGTTAAATCATAATTATTACATGATGTTAATCTTATGTGGGTTATGGTTCCAAATATTAGGTTTACACTGCCTTTACGTTCAACTTTACTGTTGCACTGGATTCAATACTTGTAAGTCAGATTCAGGATGATTAGAAGAGTAAAAGAGCAATGATTATATAGGTATATTTTAATTCATATGTTTTATAATTGATATTCAATTTTCCTGGACACTGTTACAGCATGATGTTACTTCTAACAAAAAACATAATGAAACAGACTTTCAGAAATTATTTCACTGGACCAGAATTTAATGTAATTTGTTGAAGGCTTCAAGATTTATTCTAGTACATACCATATGAAATAAAAATAAAGAAGGATTATATTTATTTTATATCATTCACGTATCACTCTGCGCGGGTTAGATTGAAGTAGGAGTGTTGACTGATGACTGCCAGTCTACTAAAAACTGCTCTGTCTGAATTATTACTGTAATCTGTATCCGTGATTAATTACTATAATCCGTAATCTGTAATTATTATTTTATCCATACTAGCTTATACTTTAAAACATCCGAAATTTGAGGTAACTACTTCCTAGCTGTTACGTAGGCAATAAGAAAGGCTTATGGGAAAAATATGCAAGATAGATTGTTTTAAAAATGTTAATAAGGTACCTATAGTTATTTTGACACTCAGCAACTGCATGTAAACATCTAAAATTAATCTATCAAAATAAAGCACTGACACACATTTCCTTTAAAATCATAACATTAATATACAATGCCAGCAACAATTACTTTTTCCAGTGGGTGCCAGACCACGTAGGAATATCAGGAAATGAAATGGCAGACAAAACGGCGAATTGAAACCAACTACATCAAATAAATGCTAAGGTTCCTTTACTGGATTTGATAAGAATAGTGAGAGGGAAAATATTGAAAGACTGGCACCATTTCTATGACTGGGAATGTGCCTCGAAGGATAAGGACCATCATGCAGTTCAACAGAAGATAGCTCTGTTTACATGGTTTGCGACTCTTAAATCTCATCTCGACCACTCCAGCTTAGTAAAGCTGATCAGGTTTAGGATAAATCATGGTAGAACTAATAAATATCTACATCTAATGGGTATAGCTAAGAGTGGTCACTGCCAAACATGCTAATGCTTGGAGGATCCAAGACACATGGCCTTAAAATGCAAAAGATTCGAGAAGCGAAGAAGAATTAGTTTAGGATCGCAAACTATGGATGATGGAGCTAACTTTCTTCCGTCGATGAATAAAGATAACGCCCGTGACTTGATAAAGTTTTTGAATGACATAAAAGCAGTTGTATAATAAAAGTTGCCTCTTATTCTCATTTAATTGTTATGAAACTACTGTCACCTCAGTTTTTAACTATTAGTCTTTCTAGTTTAAGTTCTATATAAGTTACATTCAGTGATCATCTATCTATAAATAATTTAATAATATCCAGTGTAATTTCATCTTACTATGACAATTAAAATATTTCACTGGCAAAATAGGACTTGCTTTTACAAGTCTTAAAGCCAAAAAAGGAAAAAAAAAAAAGATACCTATAATTTTTTTTATTGCAAATTTATGCAGAGTTGATTTTTCCAAATCAATTAACTCTATTTTTTTAAATTCCCATTTCTAAATCTCAATTTTAATCCTCTATCAACAAAAACATATAGCAGTTAATAAAAATGTAGTTGAATCTTTACATAGCTTTACATAAAAGCATGCAATTCATTTTTCAAACTCTGCTGCTCGGCTTGTGGAGCTGTTTAGTAAGATTTAAAATATAATTAATTAAATTTCTGTCTTTTCTTTTATTTTGATTAACATTCTTCTAAAAAAGTTAAAAAAGAAATAGTGCGTATTTTGTGTAGACCAAGTTGTACCTCGTAGACATGGTACATTTCTGATCCCTCTTCCGGCCAGTAATGGTAACACAAGGGGGAATCAGCCTCTCCAAGACGTGTCAGCATTACCATAGCAACACATCCTTGTTCCCAAACCATCTGCCACAAATCAGGGGCAGTATGAGGTAAAGGCCCTTGAGTCACTATGTAGGCCGGGTTTCTCGGGTCATGATCAGTCTGGAAAATAGGTAATAATAAACAAAATTTACCTACAGCAATAAATATATTTTCTCTGAAATGTAAATATTTTCATTACTAAAGACCACTTTATTGTTTTTATAGTTTATAAATCATGTTCTTAAAATTTCAGTTTAAATTTAAAGTGCAATTATAATTAACAAACATTACAAATGCGAAATGAAACTTTCTTTTTTAATCATTACCAACCAGTTTTGTTTAAATTTTAGTACATATAGACCGATTTTTCTGTTTATATAAAAGGCAAGTTTTATGTTCAATTAACTGTACTCAACACAGAACGGTAGTTTTTTCATAATAATCTTCCTATCCTTTCTCTATTTCTTTCTTTTTTTTGATGAAATAACATAAAGACTTAAAAAACATGACTGTTTCCTAGTCCCTCAAATAAAATAATTGTCAACATGTCACAAAAATCCTTCATAAAAAAATATTGAGACTTTATCATAGACAGTTGGATCGTATTTATTGAATAATAATAATTTTACATTAAGTAGATAACTTACGATAGTTGATGCATTGATATAGTCAGATCCAGTTATGTTGGATAACTCATTCAGCACAACCCTAGCATGGTCATAAGGAAGAGCATGAGGATATCTGTTCTTTTGCAAATTTTCTGCCTATAATAATAATAATAATCATGATAATAAGTGAAATTATAAACTAATAAAAATATTATAAATTTTTATAGTTCTATGTCACGATTATCGAGGTACATAAAATAGTACCCTACCCTTTGGGCAATCGTTGTAGCACAGGGATCAGCTTCGTAAGCACATAGTGCAGTCCATTCTGTGTCTAGCATTTCTTTATTCTTCAAGTGTTCTTCCATATAAGACTAAAATAAATTCTACATGTAATTGTAAGACTAAAATTACATGTACAAATTCAATTATGGTTTTTAAGCATTGTCAATTAATACTATTTAAATATCTTACCAAAACCATCTGCCCAGTAGCTACATCCATGTTTGTAAGTGCTGGTTCCTCACTCCTATAACTCATATTTTTGTAAATAATATTCTGACTTTAATAATTACAAATAAAGTACTTAGATTAATGTTTCATCTCATGCAGCTAATCTAAGAGATCCAGCCTCACATTATTTCTATGTTGTTTAATTATTAATAAAGTTTTCAGTCTGAAAGCTTAAGTACCAACTTTTTCGGGTATAAATATTCAGCTTATATGACTCGTAATTTTCATGTTTAGACCAGTTATTTTTATGCAGGGGTGATCTCCCAGATACTATACATTTTTTATTTTATAATCTCACAGAATATAAACATGTACATAATCTTTAAGATCCTAATGATACTGAAGCAACATTAATTTAATACAAATAATATCAAATCCAAAATGATTTGACAAAAATGAAGAAAACATTATGGAGGAACATAGAGGCATTGTGAAACTATACAGTCACAATATTGCTATATAAAGTAATGGCAGATTTACAATGGACAATATCTAATAATTATAAAGTAAATGTTAGGAAAAACACAAGCAGAGCGTAAAACAAAAGCACATTATTTCATTGTGAGCTTAGTGAGGGTCATTAGAATAGCCAAGAATAATAAAATAAAGAAATAAAATCATACACAACAATTGTTTAAAACAAGAAATGCATGCAGAATATTTAAACAGTAATTGTTTTTAACAAAATACAATTGGAATATAGTCAAAATAAATAGTATGAAATCGGCTAGATAAAATTGAATTTATAGTAATTATCTTATATTTACTACTAATCCACCCTTTAAAGTTTATATCTACTAAAAATTAATGACAAACTCCTCAATAAAAAGTTAAAATTTTTCTTGGATTTCTCAGATCATTGCAATAAACGGTGTTATTGTTAATAATGGAGGGTTCAGTGTGGTATTTTTATCAAATTGTTCATTATATGATAATATGTCACCAAATGTAAAAAAAAAGAAGATTTTTCTTTCATAAATATCTATTTTCTCTCATTTAAAACTTAAACTCAAAGAAAATTGATTTTATTGGTTTATACAGTTCATAAATTTCTTTAAATTTATATAATTAATTATGCATTTTTTAATTTAAAATAATTTCTTAAAAACATAAGCCAACAAACAAGAAGTTATGCACACTCAGGGGACTAAAATAAATTTCACTCATCTACACTAATATACATGCATGCATAAACATGTTTTTACTGCATTAACACATAACTCCTCAATGAAATTCGTTTTCGAAACTGATAATTATTGTAATCTAATAAAATGGAGAAAACAAAACAAACTTGAGATGTCAGACCTGAAAATAAATCAATTCGCAATAAAGATAAAGAAAAAATTATCTTAATTAATTTTATGGAAATCCTTTGGGACGTATTAATATGTGGTGGTGGACTTAAATTTCCTTAGATAGGCTTTTATTAAATAAAAATCATATGTATAAAGCTTTCATGGTTGAGAGTTGTTTTTTTTTTCATCAGAACATCAAACATTCTCAACACTTTTTCATATAGAAAGGACACATGTCTACTCATATTTTATAAAATAAATGATAACAATAATTGTTCTAGAATAGTATTCAATAACTTTTCCTAGTAACTTCTGAAAAGATATTGTTTTTTGAAATTTTTTCTATAATTTAATGCAATAATAATAAAAAAAATATGGTTGAAACCGTGAAGGCGGGGGATTAATGCTAGAGTTAAAAGATGGGGGTTAAACGGGACGCGAACTCATAATTTTACTGTCTCTAACTTCAGTTATGAGGTAGCCAAGAAACGCGCGGTGCTGTGCACACACGTCAGCCTGCTCAGCTTAATATGGTGGAACCACTACAAAAAATTAATATTAATTTACCAAATAAACTTAAGTTAAGAATGTTTATATTACTGAATATAAAGAAATAAACCATGAACCATTAACACATTTTTATATGATTTTTTAATAATAAATGTCATTCTCTGGTTGGTAGTTCACCAAGTTCACCAATAGGTATTCACCAAAAAAATTAATTATCAAATAATTTTTGTTCCATTTCTAGATTCTTCTTCTTCTCTAGAAGATTGTTTTAATCCATTGTAAATTTAGAACAATATAGTTTTTAAATAAAAATATCAATATACTTTTTTATACTATGAAACATAAACTTCAAAAGGTTACTATTGGATCCAAAATATGTAATAATAAAGTATTTTGAAAAGATATCGATTAATTACACTGACATCTGAAAAACTTCAAAAGTCAATATTATCAGTTTTGTGATACTAATAACTAATATTTTAAGTGTTATATGTAAGCGTCACTTTGCGGCAAATGTGGTGAAGAGAATGAAACACAACGACATGTACTGAGGAAATGTCAAAAGAACACAGCCACCAACATAATCTGAAAGGTGAGATGTGTTTTTACATACAAAATTATAAATTAATGCATAATGTCTCTTATATCGTAACTAACCCAAATTCAGGGTTCATCAGGATAACAACACATAGCTAAATTTAAATATTTTAAAGGAACAACCAATCCTATTCTAGCCAAAGTGGAAAGGTAGAGATTCAAAGAGAGTAAGATTCAAACTGACCCTGTTAGTCTTGAAAATGTTAAAGCAGGCAATGCCTTACAACCTCAACCTGCTTCACTTGTTAGAGTATTGTCAACCACCTTACTTATCCGTCTATTGCCAACCTATAGACTTATCAGCATGCCACTAACTTGGAACCATCTTCCAACTCTAAAGCAGAACACTGGACAGTCAACAATTCATAATCCTCTTTTCAGGCCAACACCCGAATTCAGAATACAGTATGTTCAGAGAATAGAGGATACTGTATAAGCAGAGCCAATGGAAAATAAACATCATCTTTTAGTAATCTATATCTTTTCAAAATTATTCTATTGAAATTTATGTGTGTGTGTATATAAATTGGGAATAGAATTAAAATTATAAATGTATATCTTTCATTCAATTTCTGCACAGTAATCCGAACAATAATAAACCTTAAGTGAAAAATAAATCATATATTTTATCCACCTTTTATATTTTATTTATTGAAAACCTATTTTCAAATTTGATAAATTTAAAAGTAATTAATTTTAATATATTTAAGAAATATATGATAATATATTATACCAAATGATATATAATAAATAAATCAATAATATGTCTTTGGAGATATGATAAAAGCAGACCGAGGGGGAAAAATCTTTATTCATGAAAAAAAAATCATTAATTAGAAAAATAGATTATAATTGCAATAAAATTCCTGAAAATTCTTGGAGAATTATAAATTAATTGTTTTATTTTTTCTGGGTCATTGCAGACTTATAATTATTTTTCTAATTCTGTGCTTGAGATATTAATAACATAACAACATGCGATAAAAGAACAAAGTGCAAAAGTGTCATTAAATATAAGAAAGAATAAATGGATGGAGGCTATTCATTATTTTAATAAAAAATTCAACATAATTTCAATACTAACAGAAAAAAAGTTACAACAGAAAAGGAAAAAATAATATTACAAAATGTACCATAATTTAAAATTTGGAACTTAATCCCTCAAACTTATTACTTTTAATTGAACAATTTCTACACTAGAAACTTAAAAAATAATACTTTTCAACAGGATTATTAATATGAATGACAAAAGATATAAATCATATATAAAGACCAATAGAAGAACTTTTTTTTTTGAGTCTTTGAATTTCAGAACTATTTATTTTTAAATTAATCTACCATA
The DNA here is from genome assembly GCA_928085145.1 of Nezara viridula. Lineage (NCBI taxonomy): Eukaryota > Metazoa > Arthropoda > Insecta > Hemiptera > Pentatomidae > Nezara > Nezara viridula. The sequence continues at coordinate 81,798,581 of OV725082.1, forward strand.
TGGATAATTCAGATTAAAAAATGTATCTCACTATGTAATTTTAATTTGTTAAAGTCTGTAAATTAAAATTAATGTCTAGTTAAAAAACTCTTACATAAAAAAAAATTGATATTGCCAACATATTAAACAACTCAAAGGACAAGAAAATCAATTAAATGAACAACGATTAATACTTTGTCAAGATCTGCTGATATTGCTAGGAGCAGTTGTTTAGTAGACAAGGAATTATATTTGATGAATGAATTATTGGAGTTCTGTTTAAATAATGAAGAAAGAGCATGCTGTTTTCAATAATTTTGGAGGGTGATTTTAACTTTAACTTTTTTTTTTATTTTAAAAAATAACTCCTCTTTTTATACTTTATCTAATTAATAAATTTTAGGGGATATTTATTAAGTTTATTCTAGATTTTATAGAGTATTTGAAAAAGTGTATTTTGTGGTAGGATATAATTTGAACATTTAAAACCTCTATAAACTAACTATCAGCACTTTACCAATTCAGGTATAATAATATTTATAAATTATATCCTAATGTATAATTCATATTTCTTAATGAGTTTTTGCTCTTTTATATCAATGTATTTTATGTTATTTAAATGAATTTGCACACAGAAATTAAGTACAGTCGTATTAAACAATATGTAGTTATGATAATAATATATCAACTTTGTAAATAACTTTAGTTAGAATTAAGGATACTAATTTAAATTGACAAGGATATTAATAGCCAAACCAACAGACATTGGCAGCATTTTTGATAGTGGAACCTTTATTTCTCCAACCTGCAATTGTAGATAATAAAAATAAACCTATATTTGGTTTTAGCTTTATTAAAAAATGGCTTCCCATAATTGATCACGAAGGACAGCAGGACAAATTGTTGGTCCAAGGATATGAGGAACTAATAGCTTTTGTTGGCAATTAGGGTGTAATAACTGATAGCAACTTTTGGAATTTGAAGTACAAAAAAACTTTAAATATATTTCATTAAATATTTGTTTCATTTTAGATAAACTGTTTATTTCTATTAATTTTTATCCAGGGCTTACCAAATTTTGATAATTATCCAAGGGAAAGATAAATAGTGATTTAGATTTTGTTAGTTTCATTTTGGAGTTATACACTATTTAATCTGCTTCAAAACATAAATCTCACATTATTGCTTGAGATTGTTTGTAGTATTTGATATGCATGGGGTAACTAAAGAAGCCCTCCATTGTGTAGCAAAGGTTCCGTGAGTGGAACGGTGTGGAATTCTTACAGACTAACCAGGAAGAGGTTGAGGACCTGGACGATGGACTGTCCTTGTCGCTTTCCTTGCTAAGACTGGTGATGCGTTGACTGGGTGCAGTTTCCTTCTCCCCAGGTGTCTTGGTCGACATTCGGGCACGGCACAGATCCTGCAATGTCAAAACCTGAGTCAGAGCAAGTCTGTATGAAGCCCATTCCCACTTCCCTTCACCCACCTGGTAAAGTTTGCTCATTGGTTCGCCTTCCGACTTGACATGGGACTTGAGCTTGTAGCCGTGCTTCCTTGTCAAATATAATACAGCAGCAGAAAGCGCAAGGGCTGCCAATACTCCAACAAGTACCACTCCAACTACATAAACTTCATGTTCCGATCGGCCATCTAACCTCATCTTTTGTGGCCATTTGTGCTTTGAATAGAGAAATATAGTAAACAAAGAAATATAAAAACAAGAATTAAGTATAAGGCTCACCTTTATCTGTTTTAAATAACTAAAGTAGCAAACCAAAAATGAATCTTGAATAGTAAGGATATCAGTCATACATTTTTTTTTCTATTACATAGAACAATGTTTTCAACCTTGAACTCTTTTAAATCTCATGGAATCCACTTGCTCTGGTAATGATTCCCAAGCTTAAGTTGAAAAATTGGCATTTGTAATAAAAAAACATTTTTGAATGATTTTTTTACTGTTCGCCATGTAAGATAAACCTTTATATAGTAAATTATATAGTATCCAAAAATAATAAATATGTATTGATGTAACATAAATCTATAAAACTCTATAAATATAAAATATTTAAGTATTAATTAATTAATTATTATATATTGAAATATTTAGAATTAAATATTTTACTCAATACCATTTAAATAATTTTTAAATTGTCTATGAGATTAGAAAACATTTAAAATAAACGAATATGCTCTGTATTTCATTAATTTAGTAATCTAAAGTATTCAAAATATTTCTGAATTGATACAAATTACAAAATCTGATTTAAGTCACTACAATAATAATATAGTTAACGATTACTACTGATAGTAAAATTTTTGTTTTTATAAATTTACCTACCTTATAGCCTATACCCGTTGCTGTGATTTTAACTCCAGTTTTTCTTTCTATTTCATTTTTGTAATCATCTGAAAAACAAAAATCAAGACATTGAAACATTAATTATTTAAAACTTCTAAATTTGGAATTTTTTCATCTTCATACATTTATTAAATTAAATTATGATAAAAAAAATAAAAACCCAATTTATTTACCAATTTTTTTCGCTACTTCAGAAGCATTAAGTCCTGCCTCATTTGTGAGAACTTTAAATACTAATTCATTTCTGTCAACCCTGAAACAAATAAATAGACTATAATGTAATCAAATAGAAATGAACAAAGCAGTTAACTATGAATATTACAAAAAGCGGTTACTTTTAATTCTAAATAACAGTTATTTTGTACACAATTGTTAATTAAAAAAAAAAAAATGGCCTACTCTAATGTTGTAAATTAATATCACTATGTGAGGGAAGGGAGGAGGATTGAACTGCTTCCTCCAGAACATATCTAAAGCATGAGACTTTTTATCCCCTCAGTTTTAGTCTTTGATGAAAGGGAGGTTTGTATTTGTTTTTTTTTGTTTTTTACAATAGTTTTATTAATGAATGTTTTTAAAAATTAAATTACAAATTTTCTCATAAGAAATTGTACTATAGTGAGCAAGTTCCTAAATTCAGATCTTAGGTCATTGTTAACATTGTTTTGCCCAGTTTAGTGAAGGGATCCAATGAGCTAAGAATTGAATTAAAGAACTTATCCATCATTTACCTAATTTAATCTTTACACTCTACAAGAATATTACATGGACAATTATCTTCATTTAATACTGAAATAAAATTAAAATGCTCCTTCCATTACTAAATCTCTGAAAATATAAAATATAGTATGGGGTGGGTTTTTTTCTTCTATACATTTTTAATAAATAAGTAAATTATTCGTTATCAATTCTATGGAAAATAAAGAACTCCATAATACTTTTATTTTTAATGAACGGGACATTAACAATGTTACAATTAACTATAGAAATAATTTGAATTTAATAGAATATAGTCGAATTCATTTGTCCCTTCCATTCAAAATGGTGGCAAAAAACTTTTTAGAATTAAATATTGATTTTCATGATCTATTTCTAGGAAAATTAACATCTTCAGATCCAGGTCCTAATAATTATGTTCTCAGAATAAATAAAAATGAAGTGGTCGAAGCTTATTTTAATAAAATAACAGTTTATGACATTTATGTAGTGTGTATAAAGTTACAACCATAAAGTATATCAGAAAATTAAAACTTACTTTGGAGGGGCAAAGGTAGTGTTAGGAAGATGCAATATCTCTGCTATTGAGTTCAAAAGGTGACTTCCCTCATTCCATGATTGAATGCTAAAACATTCAATGAGAATAATCTCAATGATCGGTCGACCATCGGGAACATACAGATAAATAACAAACAAATTGGAGAATACCATCTTCTACCCCAAAATACCCGTAGACTCCTAGTTTCCTCTCTCATCTTTCCCCACTTTGACTACAGCTGTGTGGTGTACGATGGCCTCTCGGTGGAACTGCGTGATAGACTCAAAAGACTTATGAATTGCTTCGTAAGATTTGTAATCGGAACCCCGAGACGCTCCCGTGTCTCCCACCACTACACTGAGTTAGGGTGGCTCTTCCCCTCCTTAAGAAGACAATATTTCCTTGGCACTTTCCTTTATCAAATCATTACCGATCATTGTCCTTCTTATGCCTACAACCTTCTCCAATTTAAGTCCTCAATCCATTCACTCACTACAAGATCCCGACCCTCTGACCTATACATCCCTTCTCATAGATCTGCCTCATTCCAAAATTCCTTTATAGCCCGCTCTGTCAACTTGTGGAATTCCCTCCCGATCAAAATTCGACATTCCCCTTCCCTGTACACATTCAAAAACCTCCTATTCCAATTCCTGTTCCAAAAACAGTCAGATACCAGCTAACGATTAATATTATATATGTATTGTGTAGCAATCATATAATCATTACACTTGGTAAGAGATAGTACATGCATTTCCTACTATCGACGTAGGAATTTCAACACACACATTTTTTTGTATTTTTTTTTTTTATTCAATTATAAGTAACTGTTTATTTTCATATATATATTGTATATATATATGTTGTTCAACCCTGAAATATAATTTTGTTCATAGTTCAAATGATTCGTTCATAGTTTTAATTGTTTTATTCATAATTTTAAATGCTCTGTACATAGTAGTATCTGTATTGTATATAGCTTGTGCACCTAAGGTTTTCTTTACTTTTTATTTTATTTTATCAATTTCATTTATTGTTTCAACGTTCAGGCCAGTAATATTCTATTATTTTGTACATTATTGTTATTCTGAAGGGACTTAGTCCCAGAATAAAGTTTTTTTTTCTATCTATCTATCTAAATAATTTAAAAAATCAAGAATAGGCGCTATAATACTAAGTTCAAATGTAAATTAAGCTAAACAATAAAAAAAAAAAAGTTAGAGTAATATAAAGTTATTCTAAATTGTTAACCTTTCTTTAAACTCAATATAAGCATAATCAGTATCAATCACATCATAATCAGTAGGATGACTTAGTACATCAGCAATGTTCTTTTTTTCTGTTGCTTTAGTGGCCCAATCCTTACTCTGAAAAATTAAAACAGTCAGAATTTTTTTTAGAGATTTTTATATTTTTTGGACTTAGAAAAATATGTTCTAGAGATGATTAATATTAACAACAAAAACAGCCTGAAATACCTTTAATGCCTGAAGGAAGAGTTCATTTATGTGCTCCTTCTGGCCATTAGCTATAAGACAAAAATTTATAAAAATAAACTTCTAAATACTCAAATACTAATTTGTACATAAAAAGAACAAATTTTGGTCGGACAAGTCACAAAAATATTTTTTGCTAACTGTGAGTCAAATTAAGCTATATGGAATACTAATGTTTGTTATTGTCCCTTTTCATACATTGTATTACGAAATACAGCCATATGCAAAAGAATTGATTAGATCGATTGTTGGTAAGGTTAAAATAAAAATGGTAAATTGTGTCAAATTCAACTACAATCTTAATATATCAAAACAAAATACCAGGTCACAATAAGTTAAATTAAGGTATAACTGCTCTAAATTATTTGTATTATATATATACTTTATATTGTATACATAATAGCACATAAGTATTTATACTTATTTAACAAAATGAAAAATTCATTAGATATTTAAAAAAAAAAATTAAATGAGATATATTAATTAAATGAATGAAGTTAATATAGACAAACTAAAAAAAAAAATAAATAAAAATATAAAGCAATAAGTATTAAAATATATGTTAACATTAATTAATAGTTACTGATGAATCAGATTGATTAATAAAATAAATCCTCTTCAACAATACACGTAACTCTTTATAATTTGACTTAAACTCAAATTCTTTTGCCATTCATAAACGCAATACTGTAGGCCTAAATATTGTGGTAATCCTCTACATAAGTTTAGTATCAACTTTTAACAATTTTTAAATTATAGAGGTAGAAGATAACAATGTTTTCAATCAAATTGTGAAAAACAAAATTACGAAAAAAAGTCATTTACGAGGTGATCATGTGAGGCCATATACATGATTGATTATAAATTTCTGAAATTATAATAAATTATTTATACAAGTTATTCCTCAATGAGGTATTCAGAGTTTTAAAGTAAATATTAAATTAAGTCAATTGATAAGAAAGTATCATTATTGCTACATTACTTACATTTGTTCTGTTGTTTATTAACGTCACTTTCTTTTGTTGAATCATCCTAGAATAAGATTAATTTAAGCTTTCAAGTCAATTAAAATAGATTATTCAATACAAGAAGCAGCCAGTACCGGCCTTAGACATTCGGCACCCCCTGACAATGACATCATTTACCCCCACTAAAAAAAATTAAATTTATTCTTAAGCTATTTTATATTATGTTATATTTGAATTTTATTTCATTTAACATTTTTCTAATGCAGGTGCTTTATTGATAGTCTAAAATTAATTATTTTAATAGGTTTCTTATTTATTTAATTTTATTTTTATTATTTCTTACTAATGATAAGTGCCCCTATAGATCGGCCAGCACCCCTGACGGGTGCTCCTGCTGGTTGGCCCTCAGGATGATTGCCCAGCCCTAATGCCGGCACTGCATATGGCAACAATCATGTTATAAAAACTATACCTGGAAAGCTGGGTCATATGGAGGTCCTGGTTTCTTAACATCAAGCCTTTCCCGACGCTTAAAGCCAAATGCACCATTCAATTTTTCCAACAAATCTGGTAGTGAATCTTCACCTGGAGAAAATTATCAAATCACAGAAATATAATTATAAAGTTTCTCCGAAACGAAACCAAGATCTATCACTGACTGGACTCTACCACTTTGATTCATGAAAAACATTTTAATTATCGACAAGTATAAAGTATATTTTAGAAGTACTGACAATATTAATAATTTATTAATTTCTTATCAGACATTTTTAGAATTACAAATGCAATCTTGGTGATATAATTTTCTCATATATAATAAAATATTTTAAAAAACTGTTTTTTATCTATTTAATATTTTAATCTGATAGCCATTTCAAAAGTAATTTAAAAGGTCTGATGGAAGATGGATTCTTGAAGAGCAGTTCACATTTTCATGCACTCAACTTTTTAGGTAATATTCCAAAAGAGTTAGTAAGCTGTTGATTTGTCTGATGAGTACTTAAGAAATTTTTAATTATTGCTAAATAACTAACTAACTCCATGGTGCTGCCGACCGGTGTGGTCCTTGGCCGCCTCATTGAGAACTCTCGCCAGATGGAATTATTGCTAAATAAAAAAAATAAAAAAAATAAATTAACCGTTTTTAATGTGTGAGCTTTGGAGCTTTTATCATTAATTTTTAAATGGATAATCACTCTTCTAAACAAGTGTCTAATTGGAACTTAGACTTGTAAACAAAGACTTGTTTTCTTTATTTTTTTTTTTTGGTGGTATAGCAGACCTAGAAGTTTTCTCCATCTCTGCATATCCAGGATTACTTCTTTCTGGTGATTAGCATCCATCTGTATTGTATCATTTCTGATTCCATCTATCCATCTGTTTTTTGGCTTTCCCTGTGGTCTTACTTGTTTTGTTATAGGGAATAAAATTTCAAAGATTTATTATTATCATTATTATTATTAAATTTCTTACAATTTCATTCATAATAGCATTTCCTCCACAAGCACCCTATTTTACACAATAAAACATGTCATGATTATAACACATATCTATATAAAACATATAGATGGTTTGCAGAACTCATGATTAATTAACACAGCCTCTGAGCTTCAGACACATTTTAGAATTTTTAAGACAACATTCCTCCTGAGATCAATGGGGACCTTTTTAGCGAAACAGACGCATGTGATTTGTGAGAGAACTAAGGGACAGCTCAAAATTCTTGTAAACCTTCATTTGATTACAATTTAATAATTTATACAATTATTACCACTATATATAAAAAACAGCATGAGTGAAATATATATATTTTTTTTACCATAGGTTATTTTATTTCTTTAGAAGTTCAATCAAGTTTGAACAATAAACTGTGATAACTAAATGATGAAAACATTAAGCCTACCTGATTGGAATACATTGCCGCCTTCTGTGTAGCCTCTGCTATCATCATCGGCAACCATCACCCTCTCCTTTTCCACTTCATATTCTATTTCGTCATTGTTATCAGCTATATTTCTATTTTTAATTCCTGCAACTATCATTTAAAAAAAATCAAAATGTATAATGATTACATTATGATAACAATCAAGGTATATTATAAATGATAGTAACTATGTTCAATAAACCAGTTAAAAAACAGATAAAAAGCTATGATTTACAAAGTTCTATTATAATACAAAAATGTTTTGAATGTAAGAATATTCAATCCAAATATTATTCTAATAGGCCAGATTTAACAATAAAACCGGTGGCCCAGTGAGTTAAAAATTTTACTAAGCTTTTGGGCTCATTTTATATTTTATTTTCTATCAACCATGGATCTACTTAGGGATTTGGAGACCCTTAGAACTTACCTGGCCTCTATAAAATGGGGACTTCAAATTTCAATTTCTAGAGAAAAACCTGGTGATTGGTTTTAAATGCTTCACAAATAAGCAGGTCGGTAACCAAAGGAGCTACCTTGAAAAATTATTTAGCAGCTGTCTGATGACATTTGAAAGTAAAATAAATCTTCCTGAGTCTCACAATTCATCACAAGACATGCTGAAACCAACTTTCATACCTTTGAAAGGACACTGATCAACTATATCACAGCTGCGGCCTCATGAGTAAACTGGAGCAGATCAATTCATTATGAATTGATGTCCCTTGGAAAAACACATGGGCAGATTATTGAGGGAAATCGTTTTCAACATCCTCACTGAGGGCACTTTCCCTTACCTAGTCACTTATGAGAGTTTCTATACAGGTGGAAAACTACAGTGGGTTCCCCCAATTCAATCTTGGAAGTAAAGGACATACTTCTGGATGTATCTCCTCCTCTCCTCATCCTACCCCATGGTTCATAGACCTGGGTACCTGGTTTATACATGGTTTCCTACCATAAATACCATTAATTCTCCCTAAAGCTTTAGTTGTCTTACCCAGATTTGTTGTTGGTAAGGTTCTGAAAAAGTAGCTGGGGCGCAGTGCACTTTGGATATATTTTGTGAATTCTATGGGATCAAAGTTTAAGTCATCTCCATCCTTCTCCTCACCTATAAATAAAAACAATAATAAACAAAATTACTCTAACTGTTGCAATAAATAGTTCTGCCAATTATCTAAATAAATAAAGTATTAAATTTAATATGCCAATGACACGTGTATCCTATAAGTTAATAACGATCCATAAATTGCATCTCAAATTCTTCAATCAAACATCACAAGTGTTGAAGAATGGTGTTATAACTGGAGGATTAAAATAAATCCCATTAAATTACGTTTACTATTTGTTGTAAAACTGACTTCTTGTCCTATGGTATCCTTTAACAATACCCCACTTATCCCTGTTGAAAAAATCCGATACCTAAGACTCCACCTGGACAAACGACTCACTTGGAATCCTCAAATCAGACTGAAGTGAATAGAAACTGCACAATGTGTTCGACTACTGCAGCACTTACGAGACAAACGTTCTAAATTTCCAACTATTTACAAAAGAGTCATATATATTACTATAATAAGTCTTAATGGCTCTACTAAACCATCAAATTCCTCTTGTATCCAATCCTTACAATCCAAAATCCTTCGTAAAATCCTCAATGCTCCCTACTTTGTCACAAATAAAATCATCCTTATTGTACCATATGTTTCCGATTTAGCTCAATCCAGATACCTATTCTTCCATAATAAACTTCTGAACCATCTGAACCCTCTTGTTTCTAACCTTGTTCCCTCTTCTGTTCCTGATAACCCCCCGAGGCATCTGAAAAGAAGATAGCCTTGAGAAATTCTAATATAGAAATACAAATGGAGTGTTACAAATGGGTTGTTTCTCTACATGTTGCACATGTAACTAATTTCATATTTACTTGTTTTATTTTTCATTTAATACAGTTATAAATTTCAATAAATATATGAATATGAAAAATAAATTTAAACTCAATATTATTTAGCCTGATATTAGATCGCTCTTCTTATTCTGCACTTCAATAGGCTGAAGTTTGTAAACCTATTGCCTGTTGATGTTTATATATCTTATACTTTATTGCCGATTTTAACCTTATGCTATAAAGGGCTATCAATATTTTTTTTATTTTTTTTTTTTGCATAGTTTTTTGTAAGCATAGTACCATTAAATAATGTTTAATGTTATTTTTAATGTAATAATGTTTAAAACAGTTTTTAATGTTATTTCATTTCATTTCACTTTTTAAAAAAGATTGTTATTGGCTGAGAATTTCAGTTTTAATTTCAGGCCATCCTTCAGTTGATTAACTCACATCAGTTTATTAAAACTAAATAATAAATAATGAAAACCTATTCTTGGACATAGGAAGTTGTACCATACCTGCGTCATCAGGCCAATTGTCAAGTTTCGATTTTAAAGCTGCATAAGTTCCAGCGATTTTATTTCTTTTCCCTCTCTCTCGTTCTCCTGGAACTTCAGATGATTTAATTAATATATATATAAATACAATAGTAATTGCGTGACAGAAATAAAAGCTTTCATGCATTTTGTTAAACCATCATAATAATTGCAAATAAAGACAATATTAATAAAAATGTTGATCCATCGATAGCATTAAAGAGTAACTAGGAAAGGGATTTATTTTTTATATCCCAAAAAATCTCACAATATGATTTGAAGATGATTGGAATCATTATTGTTGATAGCATTTTCAACGGTATCCCATAATAAAATATAAATTTCCTTCCATTCGGTTAATTTATAAAATATAACGAAAGACAAAATATAAAATTAAATTTAATATTAGTTCTACAAAGGCTTAGTAGTACTAAGTTGAGATATGTTACATACATTAAATCAAAATCGAAATAGATGGGTTTTGAGGCAGAATCAAGAGGGGGGGGAGGGGATTTAGATGTAGACTTCTAAATCGTAATACTTAATTAAAATTGCTTTTAACAATACTAGTAAAGGTGCGTTTAGACATTTCACATACAATGGGAAACACAATTATCTAATTTAACTAACGGCGACATTAACGCTTAACCGAACTATTTATTTTATTTCTCTTGATACTGACTGCAGATGGAAAATATCAAAAACAAGAAACAGCAATAATAGCATAGTGAATTAACCATTTATATTGTTGTTTTTCCCATAAAAATCAAGAACTTCATATTTTCTTTTTTAATTTTCTGTTGACAATGGCAATTTCGATAAAAAGAGATTTTATGAGAATGCGGTAGATTGGGACTTAATTAATTTTTTGGTTCGCTTAAGATATATTTAATATTTTATACAAAAGGAATGGGAGCATAAGATAAGAATTTTATTCGAATTCTTGTTTAATACAAACCCTACTCTATTACTTATTACACCCGTCCTCCTCCGTTATTATTTTTATTGTTATGGTAACTACTGGTAAAAGCTAAGTGAAGGAATCATATTCTAACCTTTTATTTAATCCTATATATTCCAGAAAAGTGAAAAGTATTCTTTTAGATAAAAATACTTATTCGGGAAGGATTGAACAATGGTGAGATAATAATGTGTTTTGATTGTTGACGTAATGATGTGTTATACTAATTGTTATTACAAGCCCGACAAAAATGGACATAACTACACTGGAGGGCATAAAACCCGCCGTACTTTAAATTTTGTTGTTATTTCTTTCCCAACAGAAATAATACTGTAATGTTTTTTGTCTGGTCCCAAAGATGTTTAATAGGATCGAAATCTGGGCTGCGTGCTGGCCACTCAAAGGTGCGGACACAGACCTGGTCTGAGTAGTAAAAAAAGTAAAAAAAAAAAAAAAAATAAAATCCGAAGTATCATAAGTAAAAAAGAAATGGAGGGCGATAAACGGGCCAAAATGTGCCATATATTCTTCGAGGATGTCGGTGATCTGTCAATTGAGCGTCGGCCTTCGGAATACATGGAGTTCTGCATTTGACTTTAAACATATTCCATCCCAAACAATCACTGACCCTCCTCCGAACTGCACTCTTCCTGCTATATTGCACTGAGCTAATTGCTTATTTAGTGTTCTCTACGCTAGAACTCGTCCGTCTGCACCACAAGGTTACATCTGGACTCTTCAGAAAACAGAACAGAGGCCAAATCATATTTTGTCTAGGCAGCGTGTTCACGAAAAAAGTGAAGGCCAGCTTCTCAGTGTGCTGCGGTGAATGAAAAGCAGCTAGCGGTCAGCAAGCCTTTTCTTTACTGTGTGCACACTGACATCAGCACCCCGAGCAATACGGAATCAATGAGAAGTCTAAACTGAAGTCTGATGACGGTTTATGAGAGTCTGCGTAGCAAGGAAGCGGTTATCAGCTGGACCTGTCGCTCTTGGATGGTCTGATCATGACCTGTCTCCGGCAGCCTTGTTTCAGGCAGCTGGTGGACTTAGGCCGCGTCTCGCTGACTTCGGCAGTTCTCTATTGACGTAGTAATCTGAGCGACTGCTACATTCTTAAAATGTTCGGAACAGATAGAGTATTGTTTTAACTTGTAATATATCTGTTATTACTTCAAGCACAAAAATATTTCTTTAATCTGCGGTAAAATTCAAGGTACGTCGGTTTTTTTTTACCACCAGTTTCACAAGTATCTATAGTGTAAATGTTGGCCTTCCTATACTGGTTGGAGTAGGTCGTTAACCGAACTAGGTAGCGATGCCTCTATTTCGGCAGGATCACATCTGGCAGAGGAACATTCCCCAGTTCGGATAGGTGTGGATAGTGTCCAGCTGGGCAACCTGCGCAATTGCACCAACTGAGGGCGCCGATCATCAGAGGCTTAAGAATTAAAAAAAATATATATACAAAACGTATTAAAATAATTAATTTTAGCCAATTAATAAAACAACTGTATTAGAGAAATATTGAATGAAATAAAATTCAAATATTGCATAATATAACACAACTTGATAATTAAATTGTACTTTTTTCAGGGAAGGGAAATTATGTCATTGACCGGGGACGCCAAATGTCTATAGCCAGCACTGGGTGTGGATTTTACATCCACTTGGATGGATAAGTTAAAATTTATTTTGTGAAGATCATGAAAAATGATTTTTGATACTCCCACTATAGCTATTAGTAGGAGGAAATCTCTCTGTCATCTTGGGTTGCCAAAAAGGACACAAACGCTCAATTTCCCGAACTAATTTTGTTCAAAAGGACAAGAGTAGCAGGGATGCCTCTTGCCCCAACGGTCTATGGCGTAAGAACCTATTCCTACCTCCTCCCAGATATTCTATTGCTCACCTTTTTATAAAAACAGAGCAAGAGAAAGTAGGATTAGAAAAATCTTAGATCATACACAATTACACTTGTATTATGTTCCATATTTTCTCCTTGTCCCTTCTTCTGAAACTTTTCATTCCGATAATTCATAACCCCTTTGAAATTTGCTCCCCCTCAAAAATAAAAAAAAACCGTCTAAATATGGCCCCCTCAAAAAGTTTGATGGCGCAACTTGCGCCATAAAACAGCTTTGTAAGTCCTTTATGACCTAGTTATTATACATAAGAATAACCTGTCCATAAGACAACAAATATGTATCTTTATGATGGAAATCAAGTAAAATAAAAATATTAATTAATAAAACAAAATAAAAGTAAAGAATAAATCTATAGTAAAGATACAACATATTTATTTTTCGTCATTTCATATTTTTGTCTACAAATCAAATAGTTGTTGCCTAACCTGCAAATCCACTTCGGCTGCATTATGGCTCATATTACCATCTAAATTTTTTTGTTAGTTTTTCAAATTATAATCTTTTGTATGAAAAGTATAACAATTTGAATTTTGATGCATAATAACCATAATTTAGGTATACTATTTTACTTTTTCTCTATACTAAAGAAATGTATTGAACCTAAAGCAATGTAACTGGGGAGAAAAAGTATAGTCAAATTTTCTTTCTTAATCACCAATTGGATTTTAAAGAATACTGTTCTTTAGTGAGTAGTATGTTCTTGTATTTTGTTAAGTATCAGTATTTCAACTTCGAACCATTGTTTTAATCTGAAAGTTTAATATCAGATAATTAACATAATATGCTATTGATAATAATTTGGGCTTATTTCTATTCACATTGAATTTTATTAAATATTTTCATAATTATTAAGCAGAAGAGTTAATGTTTAATTAAATAATTACTGCCTAATTTTAAATGTATTTATTAAAACTGGGAATAAATTCATCATTTTAACAGTTTTAATTTTTTTTTTTTTCAGATTAGAAAATGAATAACTTCATATGTTTTCAACATTCGAAGCAATTCTTTAAGCCTAAGATGCTGTAATGTTTTTATAATCAGGATATAAGGTACTTTTTAAATTAATTGTTTTTCTTTACCATTGAGGTTGAATACCTCTTAAAGTGTTTGACTATTGCTATGTGTATAAAGTCAGTTAATAACTATTATAAAAGTTCTGGTGAACAAGACTATTAGTTGTTATCGTCTCTAATTATGTTTTGGTAAATGTGCCTCTTTATTGCCAATAGAGCTACTCATAAAATGTTATGTTGTGGTTAAACACTCAACTCTGCAAAATAAAGTTTTATGATCAGTGACAGACTAATTTTTGGTTTATATTATGGTGTGGTAAAAAGTAATTACTATAATTAGATTGAAACTTATTCAACTTGACATGAAAAAATAAACCACCTATTCAAAAATAGTTAGTAGTGGTAAGATGATAGTAACGATACAGCAAAAAAATTGGTATACAAGTTAATCATTTTTAAAAATAAAAAATAAAATTTTTTAATTTTTAATACTCAGAAAATTAAAAATCGAGCGGTTATTGTTTTATTTACTGATCGTATGAGATTGGTATGTGTATTAATTAATTTTTTTAACTTTATAAAATTGTACTGATAACTTCATTCATCATCATATAATTTTATTAGATGTAATTTGCATGTATCTTTTTGTATTTTTCTTCATAACTAATTTAATTATTTTATTCTATATCAAAGTAAGTATAGTTGTATGATAATATTAAGGGGTTGAAACTTTTATATTCCTTTTTTAAATGTTCCATTTTAATAGTTTCTGTGAAACTTTTGAAGAAAAAACATTTTAAAAATAGAATTCGTATGAAATCTTTTTGTAACAAAGTTCTTGGTTTAAGGTAAAAGTTTAACTTTTATTTCTTTAAATTCTTAAATAAAATTTATGTTAAATGAGAATTAAATGAATTGGGCTTAAACTATAGATATTGTTTTCTCCCACTTTGACTATGGCTGTATGGTGTATAGTGGATTCTCGAAGAACTTCAAAGCTAAACTTAAACGCCTAATGAATTGTTCAACATGATTTCATTTTGGGATCTCAAGCGATACCCATATTACCCAATGCTACGCACTTCCTTGCCACCTTTCTATACCAATGCGAGCCTCATATATTTCTCAGATCCTACAGTTTAAATCCTCCATTCAATCCAGTCCCACTAGGCCTCTTACGTCCGACCTCTATCTTTCTCTCCTCTGAACTGCCATATCTGACAAATCCTTTGTTATCAAAGCCGGCTTCCTCTAGAATTCTGTCACACCTGATATTCATCACGTGCAATCAGTTTCCTCTTTTAAATCTCTCCTTTTTAAGCACCTATTCCTTTCCTAATCCAAGTGATCATGAAATGAATGCAAGAGAACACTCTTAATTCCCCTAGATACTATTTTCTTTTCTTATTTTATTTTTCAGATGTTTGTTTTATATGTATGTCTGATTTTCTTTTCTCTCTTCCTCTCTCTATCCTTTTGTATCTTTATATTTAATTACTAATTATTTTGGAAATATGTAATTTAATGTATGTAAATACTGGCATGCCTTAATCACTCTGTATATTTAATTTGTTATAAAGGGACAACAGTCCCAGGATAATAAAAGTATTTTCATTTCATTTCATATAGTTCATCTTATGTGTCGTTTGCTTGTGTAGCTGAGACTGTCCATGTTTAGATTTACTTTTTAACAAAATGAATTGCTTCAACTCAACTTTTGATCGAATGTCTTTTTTAAAAATAAAGTTCTATAAAACCTTTATTTGAAAAGTTGCAAGGAAAAAGTTTTATGTCCATAATAAGAGAATAATAAAATAAAATGAAGATTCCACTCATACCGTAACTGATTAAAACTAAAATTTAAAATTTCATTTCCATATCTAATAGTATTAATTTATTCAATATTGCTTTTTTAAGCATCCATGAACCGTGTGTATTTGTTAGAACTCATTGGTCTTCCCCGATAAATGCATAACATCTTTATTGTTGTTTACTTATTATCGAAGCTTTGTTTATATTCAGTGCATTTATTTTTGTGTATTTTTTATTTCTTTGCAAATTATTTTATTTTATATTTTTACTCCCCCTCTGATTGAATGGTTAAGTAGCTGTAAATTATTTACCTGCTGCTATGAGGTCCCTTACTTCAACACCAGACCTGAAGTTGCTGGGGCTGTTGTATAATTGCCGAAAAGGAGATGGTCTTGGTGGAGAGCCCATTTCAGGAGCTTCCAAATCTGCATAGAAAATAGGTTACAAAATTATTAAAAACCAAAACAAAAAAAAAGTGAGCAGTATTATTTATTTAATTTTTAAAAGAAAAATATATTGTTAAAATTATAATAAAGACAAAACTTAATGCTTGAAATAGTAATATTTCGATGAGCACTGTTAAATTGTTTTTTTATAACAAGATTTTCTTAAATTTCATATAATTAGTCTTTTATTAATATTTTTATATAATTTAATCTGTATTATCTTTCACTTATTCATTTGTTGTTAAAAGATATAAAAATGAGATTATTTCCTAATGGTTTGTCTTACATTACCTACGGAATCGCTAAACTGCAGTTCCGTTATTTGTCTATTCATGAAAAAGATATTAGATATAAGTTAAAATGTTCTTTATCTATGAGATTTTTTTTCTGTATAGAATATAAATTAAAAATGATAATGCTCTATTAGAAGGAGTTAGGGACAACTGTATTGATTATCAAAGCAGTTTTAATTTTGGAGTTGGCCTTTTAGAATTATTCATTAAAATTATTACATCTGATAATAGATAGTACTGAAAAAAATTACATTTAGATTAACAGATTTTGTTTTCCTACTATCTTTGCGTAGCCAACCATTGGCGCACACGGCAAAATTTCACCTTGCAACCCCTCATGTTCTTCCAAATCTGTCTATAGATGGATTACCCAAAACCAAAATCAGAACCAAATGAAATCTATTTTGTATTGTTTGTGAATTATATTATATATAGTTTACATTTTACCCTTATTAATAGCACCAAATGGCCCCAATCCTTAGAGAAACCCGTACTTATTATTATATAATTTTTTATTATATTTTTATTTATTACTAAAACTGGTTGTTAATTGATCAGGAAACATATTTCTGCTTATGTTATTGAAAATGTTACATAAATGAAAATCAAGATAAATTTGATATTAACTTTATTGAAATACTTAGTTTTAAAATTTTTCATTTTAACTATATTGTCAATAAAATTATTTTATGCATTCATCTTAATAATACAAATCAATTTTTATTTTATTTTACATTATTTTTACATCTACATTGATATACATCTAACAAATGTGCTGTCTTTTGTTCTGTCTTATTATTTCTTGAAAATTATTTGTATTGTGAGCAGATCCTGAGACCACTGATTTTTTAGTCTTCTTTGAGGCTCCCCAGGTAACAGGGAGAAAGAAAGAGAGAGGATAAGTCGATTAGGGTGGTTAATAGTTGAAGTGTGGAATGTGGCGTATTTATCATGTATGTAATATTTTACTTTTGATATGTTCATGTCATTGTGTATGGTGTAATTTGAAATATGCCAGGGTGCATTTAAGATTTTTCGAAGTATTTTGGACGGTACAATTTGAATTGAATCAAATTTTCGTGTCAAAAAATTATGATTTTCAACTTATTTGTTATATAACATTTAGCCCAGTCAAATTAGACATGTTACCTTGCAAAAGGTCGGGTAATTAAAATTTCTTTTTTATATTGTTAGTTATGTTGAGAATATTAAAAATACAAGTTTCCGCTCTTGTTAGCCTTGTGAGTTCGCTGCAGTGCTCCAAAAACCATTGAAATTTCCATCTTGTTTTGATTTATGCTAAATATCTCCTTTTTAAAGTGTCGTAGACAAAAAAAATGTTAAGTTCAATCTTACACAACTTTAAATCATCTAACATTTTTGTTCATACCATTTTTTTCTAAACCCAACAGGAAGCAAACTATCGAGCTTTCAATATTCACCCATTTCGATTTATGCACAATAGTGTTCTTTCAGTTTAGAACAGAATGATTCTGTAACTCCATTTTAAACCTCGTCCAGAATTTTCATTTGGAGGTTTTCCTTGAAGATAATGAGCCATTGACTGGAATGGTTGATTTTGAAAAGTATGTTACACGATGGGCCAGACCCCCCTACAGTGCATTCTTTCCCTACATTTCAATAATATGCATATAGTTGTGTTCCTTGTAACTATTTTTAAAAAAAAAATTAATGTTCCCACAAAAAAAAGGTGACTGCACTTGTTAAGCTCCCTCAAGGCTTAAATTAAACTTTGAATGAGGCTTAACTAAAATGTTTTGTTAAAAAAAAATATATATATATATAATAAAATAGCGGACTGTAATGATTTGGATTAAGCATTTATTTTAATAATTAAACATAGTAATAAAGAAAAAATATGAAATCAATCACTTGCAAAAAAATAAAATTCTTTGATATCAAAGAAAATAATGTTACTACTTTTCATTTGTACTTATATTTATATATATTGGTAGTTTTTACAAAGGAATGATGGTAGGAAAAATGAAGAAATAGTTCGTAGGCATGATTTCAACCCTGTAGCATAATATAAAAAACAAGCTAATAATAAAATAAAAATATATCAAACAATAGAAGCTTTACATTGCTAACAGCTTTTTATCTAAACAATGTTATAACAATAGCTTATTTACGAATAAATAAATAAGATATAAGGATCAAAAGTAGGATGTAAGTGTTGGTTTATAGAGGATTTTTTTCTAATTATTCAATACTTTACCAATTGCTTAAAACCTATAAATCTCTTGCTTTTTATGGTGTTCACTTTTTTCTTATCATTATCAAAATTCTCTAGATCCAACAAATATTCAAAATCAGTTTTAGATTTCTTTATGGTATATAATTAATACAATATTAATATGTTGTATAATATTATTAACAATTGCTATATTAAAAATATCTAAATGAATTATATTTGAAATAAATCTAACTTTAAAATTTTATCAATAATATATCAGATGTAAAAATTAAATTAAGATCCCGCCTATGATTAACAAACAAAATAAGATTGTTTTTCATAAATCTGTGTATTTATTTAGGGTTAGATATTTACAGATTTTAAATTATCCAACTTTTATTAACTTTTCTTTAATTAATGAAACGTAGCCAAGAATCAATAAGGTATAAAGCAATGAAATACTAATTGCCATTTAATGAAGTTCCCAAAGGAATGTCAGAGCAATAAAGCGAGGTTCTTGAAGAATTTAAGGAATGTAAGGGGAAGTCAGGAGGTAATCTTCTTAGTCTCTCAGGGTTACCTGGTCATTTCCGGCCTATGGCTTATTAACTTTATTATGTCTGTATTTTGTTACATTGCTGGAAGATACTTTAATTTTCTGGCAAGCAACAACATTTTGTTTTATTTTTTTTAATCATTTGGAGTTCTGTACCATCTTGAGGGAAAATTACTTTTTTCTTCGAATGAGCTTTCATATTAGGGGGGTAAGATGTAAATTTTTTTTAGGAAAAGTTTATTATTATTACAATTTATAAATATTTTTATATGAAATACAATATATACGAAAAACAACAATTTAAAAAAATTAATTTTCCTGAATTTTCACCATATCTTTTGTATTTTATTTTAAATTATTTAGGGGGGCAACGCCCCCCCCCCTGCACTCCCCTATGTATGCCCATCTCTTTGAAGGAATCAGTAGCACATAAGTACTTTTATAAATTTATTGATGCCTCATGACTATGAATGATTTTGAGATCTGCTTTACATAAACAAATATTTTTCTATCATTTAAATAGTTTTATGTCAAATGAAAAGGTGATTAGTCGTTTGCAATAATCTCTAAAAAAGTATTTTCAGCTAGTTTTTGTTTACAATGGTACTTGTGAATGTGAAATTCGTAAAAGAAATAATAAAAAATGATATATTCCATATTCATTATTGTTAATTGATGGATTCTTTAATGTTAGTATTGGTTAATTTTTATTAAAGCTTTTTTTAAATAGAGTCCATTGTCTTTTGACTAGATGAATGGACTTAACAAAGAATATTATTATTCCTTTTAAATATGAGAATTTTGGTTTTGAATAAGCAGGTATAGTGATGATGACTATATGCCGAAACGTACAACTATACGTAAATTAAAATTAATAAAATAAAATTGTGGGACGGAAGATCGAATATTTTATCTACTATTAATTACATACATTTTTTAAAATTTACAATGTGCTGATTCAAAAAAACAATGGTCAGACAGAAAACTTGGAATCAGCCACGATTTGGAATTGAAAAGTTAGAAGTATCCAAGTTCGACTATAATATATTTTTAGACGGTATTTTCCGCAGTTAGGTTTTCCTTTTTTTGTCTATTTCTCTCTCTTTCTTGAGGTCTTTCTAGTCTATTTAAATATTTTTTTAATTGAGATACTTGATACCTCTCGACTTTCAACATATATGTGTGTATATATATTTTCTGATCCTTCATAATTTAATTTTAGCGAATACAAATATAAGTAGAATATATATACACATACATATATATTCATATAATTGCAACATATATTAGAAATCTAAAGTATGTATCTGAATGAGATTTTCTAAAATCGTTAGATATTTAAAAAAAAAAAAAACATACAGCTTTTACTTTTACTAAATAATTAATAAACTTTAAATTAAACTTTTTCATATTTTTATAAAATCAAAGTTGTTTTTTTACTTTTCGGAGAAATCGAAGTTGTGAAGTGCAATTGAGGACTAAAGAAATGCTGGAGTTTTTATAAGGAGAGGTTATGTTTTTTATTTGTTTTTTTTTTCGGTATAAGAAAAATTTGAATTTAACATGGCTTGTAAGGAACGGCTCCAGAAATCTCTTGTATAAGTAGTGAAGTTACTCTTTTTAGTCCTAATAAAACTATAAAACTATTGGAATCGTTCCTATTCCAAACAATCAACACCTGACATCCTTCCTACATCTGCAGTCTCCTACAGTTTAAACCCGTGGTCCACTCCCAGAAAACAAGATCCCGTCTTTCCGACCTTTATATCCCTTCCCATAGAACTAAGACGTTTGAATATTCCTTTATTGCCCGATCCTCAGCCTTCTGGAATTCCTTGCCATCTGAAATCCGCCATGCCTCTTCCTTGTCCTCATTTAAATATCATCTCTACCAATTCCTTCTCACATCCCGAAATGATGTTATACAATAAAATAAATATTTTGAAACAGATTTTGACTGAGGTGAATGGTTGATAACATTGATTGAGTTTTAATTTTAAAAATCAACTCATGCTTATTTTATTTTGTTTTCTTTTCATTTAAATAATGTTTTTTTTTTTATTATTTCGTTTTTTCTCAAAATTTTATTTTATTTTTACTTGTTTTAATTTAATTTCACTGAAGATACTGTATATATTCTTTAATATTGATTAATGTAATTTTTGGCCAGATGTAGTTTTTTTTTTTTTTTGTTCATATCTGTTATTCATAAGGGACCTTGTCCCAGAATAAAGTTTACTTTCTATCTATCTATCTAAAACTATTTAATTTTTTCATGTGGGGTAACTTATACATTGTTTCCATGATATTTGAAAATGTTAGGTTAATAACATTCAATTATTAAATATATACGTATACTAAGTATATTTTTCTACTGTATGATGTAAAAACTTACCTTCATCACCAGGATGGGGGATGTAAACTTCGTCTGCAAAGTCCGACTGTGGATCCCCGGCACTAGGGGTAAACCTGATATATGCCAACTGCAACAAGTTGTTAGATTAATTTGTTAGTACCAGTCACGGGCTGATCTACGGGGGGGGGGGCTTTCGGGCTGAAGCCCCCCCCCCAAAATGGTAAAATATAGCCATGTTTTATCGAAAAAAATATCAAAAAAGTATCTCTTAAAGTATTATTGTTTGTGTAATTACATTTAAAGGGGCTTTAGGAATCACTTAAACACCATTTCATACAGCTAGTTAGTTTCTTTCATCTTTTCCAAAGTAATTATCGCCATTTTTATGAAAAAAACCGCTTTCGGGCTGAAGCCCCCCCAAAACTAAATCCTGGATCCGCTAGTGGTACCAGTCTCTTGCTAAGTGTAATGTATGTAATATACGTGTGTAATGTAAATTCGTGGCAAAACACCCCTTAACGGAGACAAGGCCTACAGAATTTTTTCAGCAATGTTGTCCCAATACGATTTCGTGCAGCATGGACTTCAATTTTATTAGGCAAATTCCAATACTCAGCGCTGATTTCATCGATGGTATAGTTTCGTTCAGTTTAGAGACGGATCCGATGCTATCGGGGAACTTAGCGCTGAGTTTAGAAACTTAGCCATTGTTTTGTTCCCTAGTAATTGTTGCAATGGCACAAATCGGCTCCCTGGACCTCGGTTTTTAGGGATTCTCGCTCTGCCTCCTCTGACGGCGCACCGTCTTCTAACGCGGCAAGCCTGCTTCAAGATGTTCACTTCATAATTGACCACTAGCTTATCAATAGGGTAAATGAGGGGAAAGTTGCTAACCGTCAGGTGTGAACTGCCCCTAAACCACGTTTGATTCATCATAAAAGTTCATAGAAATAAAAAATCTATAATACTTGTATATAAAAATATGTTGATACTTCGGTATTATGTTTACTATTTTTATTCATTAAGCAATTGAATATTTTACATTTAGGTTCGATGATACATGTGAAAAACATAATGAATCGATGGTAAGAGGTTATTCGAGAGAACGGAAGTTTTTAATTTCAAACACTAGTCTTTCTGTTTCCCAAAATACATGTAAATTAAATTAAGCCACTCTGACTTTTATTATTTGTCGCTGATTTATCCCGACCCAGATATCTATCCTTTCATGTTAAACTCCAGTCCCATCCGAATCCACTTGTTTCCAACATTGCTTCCTCTTCGATTCCTGATAATCCTCCTAAGCATCTGAAAAGAAGATGGCCTAGTGATCTTCTTACTCAGAACTATTTAGGCAGTGCTTCCACTGCGTTGTATCTCAACAACCTGTTTATGTCATTATTTCAGATTTGTACATATTTACTGGTTGTATTTATTTAATGCAGTTGTAAATTTTAGTAAATAAAAAAACATAGACTTATACAATAGCTGAGGAATCATCGATGTTTTTATACCGATGTATTGGTGACATCGATGTTTAAAACAATTTTTGAAGGAAGTTAGTTGACTGTTCTAGATATCATCGGTGACAAATAGCCAGAACACAGTCATTTAAAGATTTTTATTAGTACTTGTCATAAGTTATAAGTACTTGAACACCTTCAGTGCTGGTAACATGTACTGATGACCCACAAGCTTGGATTGAAACGTCGGCAACAATAAAAATCATTAAATGACTGCGTTCTTACTACTTAAAACGATTTTCTTTTTTATACTTAATAGATCAGGGATTGGTGTTTATTTTCAGAGTTTTCGGAAAAAGTATATTTGTCGATATTATCTATGAAGAAGATAGTAACTGTGTGTTGGCATATGACTAGAATTAGAATGGAATGACGTGATGAATGACAATGCCATCCCAATAATTACATGCTGTTGCTCTTTTTGATCCAGAAACCATCAATAATTCCATCCAAGTTATCGGTTATCATCCATCACCTGGCAGGCAGGGAACATGGACACCATTTGTTCCCCGTCATTCGGCTACGAATAACTCGAAATCGATAATCACTTACGTTCTCTGGATAGAGTTATTTCCGTAACAATAGACAAGGGTTTAGAAGGTCTCAATTTAATGGTCAGTTGAATACCCTGTTTTATGAACATTTATAAAATTAAGTTACATTGACTCTAAGATAAAAAGTATAGAAAACATAAAATAAAAACTCTGTAATTTGAACCTGCACAACTCATTATACCAATGAATCGGACCCAGTTTGGTCTTATTCACCAAATTTGTTCCCAAAGTTCTCATCATGAAGAGTTATAATCTGTACCAGTTTTATCATTTTTCAATCAGTCCGTTTTGTGATATTCAACTTTGCGATAATTTCCAAAAATCGCCGATAATTACTTTTAACCGTTTTTGAAAATTCATTGTCATCATTATATATTCATTCCCATACTTTGAGACACAGACTTTTTTTTATCATTAAACGCATCCAATCCTTTAAGTCCTAGGTCCTTTGAACTATAGATGCTCCGTTCTATGGATACAACAAGACCCTAAACCATGACCTCAACATCCCATTTGTCCTAGATCTTATCCCAGAAAAATTCCCAAAATTTCATCGGAACCTTACGTATCATCCAAATCCCCTTGCACAATTTCTATCTAGCATCACCCATCTCTACAATCCTCCAATAAGGTTGAAACGGCAGTAGCCCAGAGACCTTTAGTAGTATATATGTTGGAGTTCTGGCAATGACAAGATTATTAGCCCAAGACTTGAGTGTATGTGGCTAAAGCTCAATCTCCACTACCTTTAGCACCAGTGACGCGGTTGAAAGAGTAGCGCAGGGCGGATTTACGGGGGAGGGGCTTTCGGGCTGAAGCCCTCTCCCAAAATGGTAAAATATAACCATGTTTTACAGAAAAAAATATTAAAAGCTATCTCTTAAAGTATTCTTGTTCGTGTAATTACATTTAATAGGACTTCAAGAACCACTTAAACATCATTTCATATAGGTAGTTAATTTCTTTCTTTTTTTATAATTAATTATCGTTATATGTATTTGAAAAACAAATCTTTTGGGCTGAAGCCCCCTCCCCCCCCAAAATTAATTCCGATCCGCTAGTGGCGCTGGTATCTCTTGAAGTCCTACTTTTCTTTCTATAGTTGGAGGGATAAGGCTGGTTTGGGGTTTTCTGCTGTTTTTATGTTTTTAATTTACCTATCTTTAAATTATTTTACTTTTTATTGTATATACTATTTGATTGTTATTTTGCTTCTGTGTATTTTATCTTTTTCGAGTATATAGCGTGAATGCAATCTTACCTCACTGTAATTATTATCCAAGTGACAAAATAGCATACTACTAAGTAAATAAGTAGAATAAAATATTTACATAAGAACAAAATTATCCCTTTAATGTAAGCATTCACCTCTTCTTCAGTAGGTAAGTTGAGAGCTGCTTCTAATTCTGGCTCCTTCAGGTGGTCGCATTCCAAGTCTTCCAAAGGTTTTCTGAAAATTAATTCTGTTACTAGGATTTTATAAAATCTAATTATCTAATGCTCATACTACTAATTATTTTAATAATAATAAAAAAACAATTTTTCTGTCAGTTCCAAATCTGTAATGAGTTTACGTTTGATGGTTCGTTATAATTTATTTCGCTGTTTGGACCAATTAGGTATTCCTTTGATAGTAGTCGATGGTGTTGATTGCCGAATAGAAACGGCGATACATCTGTTTGGCACTCAATCAACCGGTCAGTTCTCCAATTTGCTTTTATGCAAACTTTCCTCTGAATAAATTCTAATGGAGTTTTCAAATTAAAACATTCGTAGTTCAGTTCGTTAGTATTAATTAATTGGTTCAACAAATAAAGAAATAAATAAATCAAGAGAAAGGGAATTGAATCCATTTAATTAATTCCACTCGGTAATTGACATCGCTCATGTTTCTAACATTATTTTTTTTTAAATAAGATTTTTTAATAATTTATTTAATTATATCTTGAGTTGCGTAAATTGTTGTAAGTCGACCATACCTAAAAAACAATGATAGGATCCGCATTATATTATAATATTAATATTTTTTTTACTTTATTTTTAATTAAGATTTATGATACCAAATTACTCTCCAAACCAAATTACTTACATAAGTTTCATTCAAATAATAGCAGAATCCCCATACAAGACTGAAACGACTAGAAACCGCCCGACGTTTTCGACTACTGCAGCACTAGACAAACGCTCTAAACTTCCAACTATTTACAAGAATCGTATATATTAGTATAATAAGGCCTATTCGAGCTTTGGGGCTTTACTAAACCATCAAATTCCTCTCGTATCCAATCCCTTCAATCCAAATTCCTTCGTAAAATCCTCAATGCTCCATACTTTGTCACAAATAAAATCATCCATAACGATAATCCATAATGTACCATATGTTTTCGATTTAGTTCAATCTAGATACCTATCCTTCCGCAATAAACTTCTGAACCATCCGAACCCTCTTGTTTCCAGCCTTGCTTTCTCTTCTATTCCTGATAACCCTCCGAGGCGTCTGAAAAGAAGATGGTCTCGGGACCTTTTAATATAGAAATATAATTGGAGTGCTGCCAACGGGTAGTTTCTCTTCATGTTGTACATGTCGTGTTATTGGTTTTATATTTACTTGTTGTATTTATCATTTAATACAGTTGTAAATTTCAGTAATAGGATCACAATTTTAATTATAGTATTCTCATTCGGATTATTATTATTTTTTTGTTTGTAAAGGAAACTTAAACATAATTGAAGTGACTAAAATTATAGTTCTTGAGTATTAAAAGGAAAAATGAATAGGTTAAATAAAAGGACCAATGAAAAAATGTGAGGAAAGATTTAAATAGTACGAAAAAAAAATTGAAAATAATTGTTATTTCTAACATATATTGTTTTTTAATTTAAATATGATAAATTAAATATGATGAGATAAAGCAATATGTATCCCAAATTGTGATAGTTGGTGGTACAGACCCTTTTCTTACAAATTATTAACATCCGCCTAAAACTTCGTGAATAGCTTCATCCACAGGCGAATCTGCGGCTGAAGCCCCTCAAAATGGAAAATATGACCATGTTGTATGAAAAAAAAAATCTCTATAAGTATTATTGTTCGTCTAATTACATTTAATAGGACCTAAAGAATCACTTAAACACCATTTCATATAGGTAGTTAGTTTCTTTCTTTCTTCCGAATTAATTATCCTAATATATGCATAACCCATGAAACACTCCCCAAAATCAAATCCTAGATCCGTTAGTGACTTCCTATCATCGTAACCTACAACCTTTTTTACTAACGAAAATTCTCGGAAACGGGGCATTTTCATTCTGGAAATCGGCAACTTTTGTCTATTTAATTAGGTACTAAAAACTCATTAACTTTCCACTTGAATAGCAAGATAATTATTATTTTAGCATTTAAGCAAATGGATATTTATGAGTTTTAGTACCTCAATAAATTAATTAATTTAATGAGAAAACACTTCATTTCTGGAAATTTTCGTAGATAAAAAAAAATGTAGGTTACGATAAGATTAAAGCATTCTTAACGTTTTAGGCGGATGTTAATAATTTGATAAACCACGGACTATGAAGGATGTACTCCGTGAGAAAATGTATACCAATGATTGGGTTGAAATCTTGCGTTTAATGACTATACTGAGAATCGAGGGGTGAAGGGATTAAGGATATACGAAACTAAACCCGCGCAAAGTAGGATAAAGTCATTAAACTTTGAGCATACCAGAAGGAAAAGGAATGGGAGCGCTTAAGAACTTTTCAGATGAATCTAATGACATCAATCAACAAACATCAATATCACCTCCAACTCACCAGGTAATCACCCGTATTCTCGACAACCAATTTTCATTGGGGGCGCGGTTGTCGAACGGGCTAACGCGTATGCACAGCACCACCGCACAGTGAATCGACCAATGGACAAAAATAAAAAATTTAACTCTTTTCCAAAAATGTTAATTACCATTTGAAATCTATTATTACACCTTCGTATGCAATCTTCTAGGATTATATCATAATTTACATTATTATTTAAATCAATGAAATGGGTGAAATGCGGCTATTCATTATTTTGCAATAAACACCTTATTAGTACCAATTTATGTTTCTTACTGGCAGCACTTATTTTTTTAAATAAAATTACAGCACCAAGTATGAAATTTATAGGTAAAAGTATGTTTTTAAAAATTTCATATTTTAATTGCGAAAATTAAATAATTAGATTATTTTGCATACCTGCGTTTAATTTGACTAAATTTTTGTAACATTAAAAGTTTAAACACGTTTTGAAAAAAATCATTTTGTACTTTTTGCATATTCTTGCAGCATTGAGTATGCACTTTAATTTTAATTATTGTTTATGTGCTTCGGGATGTCCCTTTATTTGTATTATTATTTTTTTCAATAGACCGAGCCAGCATAACTCACGCCCAGATGGCAGAAATACATTTTCAGCTCAAAAAAGTTGATCATATATCCATGGTCATGGAAGAACTGTGTTCATTGCTGAATGTGAAAGACCCGAGTGACGAATGCAAAAAAGAAATTGCAAAGATTAGTAGGCTATTTTGTCTTAATTTTAATATTAAATTAAAATAAGCGCGAAGGGATCGCAAACAATTGTATTTGGGAAACAGTTCTTGGCTTCAGCATGAGTTTCAGAAATTATCCTCAGTTCCTGAATGACCAAGACGTACTTTAGTCCAGCGTGGACCAAGTAACTCACGTTGAATCCCAGGAACGTCGTTAGAGAAATCATTCCAAAAAACGAAAAAGAGGCGGGTAAAAGAGCTTTTAGAAAGTTGGGCATGTGCTGAGCTATGTATAATATATATATATATATATATATATATAACTTATGATTAGACTGAAAGAATGATCGAAAAAAAAGGGGTTTTAGGGCATAGTAACAGTACACAGGTTCGTGAGCAACTGACTTTATTCTCTACTTATCCAATATATATAGATACGGTTTGTTTTCGTTTACAATGCTTTGTTAATCTTATTAGTAACACAGTTCCTATTATTGTTTATGGTTTATACTCAGCTAACTCCCTCCCTCCAGTTCCTTCGTATGGAGGAACTTATAACTAAAAATAAAAATAAAAAAAAATAGAACATAAAACACAAACTCAAACACTTTCTGCAGAGCAGAAGAAGAAAAAATAATACACCAAGTAGCAGATTCACTTGCTTAACATACTTATACCTAAAAAAAACAAATACAGATATCCTAAAATATAATAACTTAACCTATCTACAATGGATTTTAACAACAACGAAAAAAACATTTTTCACTCTACTTGTATAACGCTATTTAACAGAAATTACTCAATACCGTAAAAACATTAAAAAAAATGGAAAGTACGAAAAGAAAAACTTCCTAGCCCCGAGATGGTCCAGGCTGGGCGCCGCCGTCCGACTCGTTTTCTGGCATAATCTGAGGTACCCGAAGCTCTTCAAGGTGTACCGTACGTGACCGAAACGGGTAATTTACATCCCTGATGGTAAATAGGTTATTCTCCCGTATGGTGATGACTTTATAAGGTCCCTCATACCTCGCGGCTGTTTTAGTGCGAGCGGTGCGTAATCGTCTATACACTATGGTTCCCAGCGCTAACGGGCCCTTTCTATAAACTATGGGTCGGTTATTTGCCTTAGCCACCCGGGTTTGCTTCTCACGAATTAATTTTTCGCGTACCTTTCGCCCACATTGTTTGCCGCCCTACTCTTGCCTGATACATGGTAGCTTTAAGGTCGTTATTGTTAGCCGTGATGAGATCTCCTCTATCCCGGCGCCTCTGTCCGAACACTATTTCGACTGGTGATAATCCCGTCGCGGCATGAATGGTATTATTGTAGGCTATGACAGCGCGTGGCATAGCATCGAATGGATCGAGGTCACGACCTAACTTGAGCAACCGTAAGTGTTCCCCTAAAGTATTGTGGAGCCGTTCCACGGCGCCCCTTCCCTTAATATGATGTGGGGTGTTCAAACGCCAATTGATGCCCAATATCTTGCTCTCATCTCGAATTAGCGCGTTATCGAACTCTCTCCCGCAATCTGAGACGATTTCGTCTGGGACACCGT
Source organism: Nezara viridula (assembly GCA_928085145.1). NCBI lineage: Eukaryota > Metazoa > Arthropoda > Insecta > Hemiptera > Pentatomidae > Nezara > Nezara viridula. The sequence goes on from OV725082.1 coordinate 81,828,725, forward strand.
AAAATGCGCACCATTGCAAGATTCCTTCCCAAACTGCCCCAGGGGTTTTTGACTCAATGGGATAGGCCATAGCAATTTTACTGAACGGGTCTATCGCCGTTACCCATGATTGTCCCTCATTGGAATAAACGTCTACCTGTATGGCTCGCAGGGGTTCTATAGCGGTAGGGGTGATTACTTGTTCGGCTACCGGAGGTTGACGATCGTACTTTGCTCTTTGGCACACCTCGCACTGCGCTACGCAGTCCCGTACGGTACGGCCCATACCTTTCCAATAATAGAGCAATTTCAATGCACGAAGAGTCTCCTCTACTCCCCGGTGATTTGTTTTCCCAGAATGGTGCTCCGCTACTAGATTCTGTTGTGCCGCTGGTTCTGTAATCGTTTCTACCTGACGTAAACACCGCACTAGCGAGTACCCCATTCCTATCCTTTCCTGGCGCCATAACCGCTTCAATTTCTCCGCAATCATCCGATTACCCACATAGACATAGCAATTCCGTCCTGGGTTACTGAATTCCGCGAATATACGTTCTAACGCGTTTTCATCTATAGATGCGGGGGTGCGAACTAATATAGTTGACGAACCTTCATACGTGCTCGCCCTGGTTTCTATTCCGGAGTCCTGCTTTGATTTTATAATGATCTGCAGTCTTTTATTGTTAATTATTTCGTCTACTTCGGGCAGTTCCGCGGGTCTGTCCGTCGGTGTAGCAATTTCCTCGGCCTCACTCTGGACTAAGGGAATCTCTGGTCCGCCTTCCGCCCACTCGCGTAGATATCGTAGCGCGAATGGTTCTGTCGGGACCTCCTCGTCCTCGATCGCGTTTACTACTAGGTCTCGTGACAACCAATCGGCGACCGCGTTGTCGACGCCCTTTTTATGTATTACGTGAAAGTCGTAAACCGCTAGACGCTCCTTCCACCGTGATACCCGTGCAGAAGATTCTTTAAGAGTTCCGAGGTGCAATAAAGGCTTATGATCGGTCAGTAACTGAAACCGTCTCCCGTACACGTATGGTCGGAAGTATTCCACAGCCCATACTACCGCCAAAAGCTCACGCTCGATTGCACTATAGCGTTGTTCTGCTTCATTCAACTTCCGTCCCGCGTATGCTAGTGGTTTCTCGCCACCTTCGAAATTCTGAGAGAGCACGGCCCCGATAGCTACCTCGCTGGCGTCTGTGGTGATTTTGAACATTTTAGCGAAATCGGGGAAAGCTAGTAGTGGCCGAGTGGTCAAAATCTCCCGGCATTTCTTAATGCACGCTAGCTGGTCTGGACCTAATTGAAACCGTCTCCCTTTTTTCAATGTTTCGGTCAATGGATGCGTGAGTTCCGCTATCCCGGGTATAAACTTTCGATAATAATTTATCATACCCAAAAATCGCCTAACCCCACGGGCGTTCTTAGGTAAGGGTGCTTCTAGGATGGCCTTTACCCGCTGCGGGTCCGGCTGTACCCCGTTCCGTGAGACCACGTGTCCTAGAAACTTGATTTCTCGTAACCCAAATTGAGATTTTTCTCGAGATAACTTTAGACCGAATTCGCGCACCCTGTCAAAAACGCGTTTGAGATGTTGCACGTGGTCCTCCTCAGTTCCACTAAAAACGATGAGGTCATCCATATAGACCTGTGAGTAAGATTCGCCCAGTCCTCGCTGTAGTTCGTCCATAAGGCGTTGGAAAGTCAGTGGGGCCCCTTTCAGCCCGAACGGCATTCGAACGAATTCGAAGTGTCCCCTTTCCCACGAAAAGGCCGTCTTACCGATATCCTCCACGGCCATCCGGACCTGGTGATACCCGCTCTTTAAGTCCAGCGTGCTAAAAATAGTCGCCCCTGACAGTCGATCAAGAATATCCTCGACCCGAGGAAGAGGATACCGCTCGTCCTCAGTCGCCTCGTTCAGTTTCCTGTAATCAACTACGACTCGATACTGTTTCGCGTTGCCGCCCTGCTTCTTTTCTACCACCCACAGAGGGCTATTAAAGGGGGAATTACTCTGTCTAATAATGCCCTGCTTAAGAAGTTCCGCCAATTGTTCTCCGATAATCTCTCTCATGGCTTGCGGGTAACGCCGATTTTTAACGTAAACTGCGGCTTTCGACTTCAGATTTATTCTATGAACCGTTCGACCCGTGGTTGGTAGGTACTCGTTTTCGTGGTAGAATAAATCCTCGTTTTGCGCGACTAAGTTCGCCAGCGAGTCTTCGATGCAATCCACGGCCCCGACTTCCATGAGTCCTCTACTTCCTATCATCTTTACCTCGTAGTATCGTTCCCCTATTCTATACCGCCATGTTTCGTCCCTATTCTTAATTTTAAACCCAACGTGATTTAAAATGTCACACCCGACTATCAGATCCTGACCCTGCATCAACTGCGAAATGATGTGTATCGTGATCCGCGAGTCACGTCCCGTGAGTTCCTTGAGGTCAAAAAGTGTCTCCCCCAGCGTCTGACCCCTGCCATGAATCGTTGACACCGCACAGTCGCATCGTTCCCGTTTCGCCCAGATTCCCAGTTTCTCCGCCGCCCCTATATTGATCAAGGAATTCGTACTCCCCGTGTCAATGAGAAATTTGATGCCGGATTCTCTCAGTCTCGCCACGGGCAACCTTGTCCGCTGTCCTGTATTCGCGCTGTTGTTAATAATTAAACCCCCCGGTCGGTTGCCCCACCCGTTGTCGCGTCCTCAGTCCGAGCGCGCGCGTCCTACCGCTACCTCCGTTCCTGACGGTCCCCCCCTCCAGGGATTCCCTCCACTCACCTCTTGCCTCCTCGTAGTCGGACCACTGCGCCCCGACCGGATGCTTTCGTCCTCCGAAGATTCTCCGCTGGTGTAGCGTCCCCCGCCACTCCTGCCAGTCCGTCTTCCGCTCCAGTCCTGGTTGTTGATCTCCATGGGCTCGTGCTGTGGTTCCCTTCTGTTCGGTCGGGGGTTGCGCCTTGGACATTCTCTCGCAACGTGCCCCTGCCTGCCGCATTCGTAGCACCTCGTGAGCTTACATTGGGCCGCTACGTGACCCGTTCGATTACATTCGTAGCAACGGCGCCCAGGCTTCCGTCTCCCGTCCTCAAAGCCCTTGCTTGGTCGCTTTTCGAAGCCTCCGTTAGTGTTACTCCTCCTCGTAATACTGCGTTGCCGCCTTCTCGGTGATCTCACTTCCGTCCATTCCGCTTCCGGTTTTTCGAAGCGAGTTTCGTTCCGCTCCCTCGCATCGATCAGGTCGTGGGCGCACTCGATAAAATCGCGGTCTCTGGGCAGTGATCCCGGACGGTCCAAATAATGATTTAGTTGTACCTTTAGCACACCCCTTAGAAACTCCATCTTCTGGGCTCCCTCCGCCTGGCCGCATGTTTCCACCATCTTCTCCGTCAGTCTGTTGTATAACACCAATAGTTTTTCGGCGAACTCGCCCTCCGATTGGCCCTGGGTTCTGCGCTCTTTAAACAGATAAAAAACGTCCTCTTCCGGGGTCCACCTGCCACCGCCGTATAGCTTCTTGAGCCGTATCTTCAGCGTCTCCCAGGAGACCGTCAAATCGCCCTGTACGGCGTTCAAAACCCGCCTCGAGATACGACCAATCAAAGAGGCTTCCAATATTTTTACGTCAGACTCAAGCAACGTGCCTGACTCCTGTCTGGCGGTAATCAAAGTCTTAATCTGGTCGCCGCCTTTGATAAAGTGTTCGAGATCACCTACTACACCTGTGAACGGTTCTAACTGGCTAATTACCTCATGAATAAATGCCGAGTTCTGCGTCCTTATCTTAAGCAACTCGATCTGCGTGTTTTCGGTCGCTTTCGATAGCTGCGTTTCTAATTTCTGACGCTCCGCTTCCAACTTCTGTCTCTCCACCGTAGACTGAGCAAGTTGGTACTCCAGCTTTTTCAATTGTTCTTCCATCGTAATTGTCGCGATTAGAAGCTTGTGTGGGTTCGCCTAGTGATTCTTCCGAAATTCGCGATACTATTAACCGCGCGGTAAAATTCGGAATTCCTCCCGGGTTTCGGCACCACTTATGATTAGACTGAAAGAATGATCGAAAAAAAAGGGGTTTTAGGGCATAGTAACAGTACACAGGTTCGTGAGCAACTGACTTTATTCTCTACTTATCCAATATATATAGATACGGTTTGTTTTCGTTTACAATGCTTTGTTAATCTTATTAGTAACACAGTTCCTATTATTGTTTATGGTTTATACTCAGCTAACTTATATATATATATATATATATATATTAACCTGTATTTGACTATATTATGTTTCGTTTTGTAAAATGTTCTTTTTATTGTTTTTTATAATTATATTTCAAAAGCGTTTTTAAAACTAACTTGTTTTTCTGATAACTTGCATATTTTGATATTTTCCTTATAACTTTCACACTAATAACATTGGGGTTCAATAAATTAAAAATGATATTATCTACAAATATGCCATTAGGCGGAGTACCATATGATACGATCGGTTGTTTGGCTCGGAAACATTGAAAATGACGGTTTTGAGGGAAAAACACATTTTCCGACTATTTCGGTTAGGTGTATAGAATATATTAGTAATAACCGTAAAATTTCGTATAAGGATCAATAAAAAACAGAATTTGGCCATTCCGATCATTCACTCGAAGCGTGGAACTTGTGCATGGAACCGATGGGTATGGCCTTGGTTTTCTCTTTTTCTGGACTGCCAAGTCAGGTCTGTACGTCGTATTGAGGCATAACTTCAATCTGGATTTTGTGAATTACGGATAGAGTCAAGTAGGCCATTGACATATATGAATAATAATAGGCTGGAGAAAATAAAGACTTAAGAAATAACCACAATATAAATGGGTAATGTAAATAATTTTGGACAAATAAAAATTAAATAAGTACTCCACTGACTGATATGCCTGAGAATGAATTGCCATCTTTGGTCGTTCACGTGTTCGTTCACGTTCATCTACTTAATCCTCGAAGTTGTAAGCATGTATTCGAGTTAGACAAGACGTAGATAGGAAATTATCCGATCCTAGGTAAGCTCTATAAAGACAACAAAATGATCGTTAAGTCGTGTTCAAATCGGAACAATTGTATTAAGAAAAATACATTCAGTAAATGTGATAACAGAAAATAAAAACATGAAAACACTTGTTGAGAAAGTACCCACTGGTAGCAATCTTAAAAAAAAAAAAAAAAAAAAAAAAAAAGATCTCGAGGCCATCTTATTTTCAGGCGCCTCGGAGGATTATCAGGGATCGAGGAGGAAGCAAGGTTAGAAACGAGAAGGTTCGGATGGTTCTGGAGTTTATTATGGAAGGATAGGTATCTGGATTTGGCCAATTCGGAGACATAAGGAACATTAAGGTCTTTATGGATGATTTTATTAGTGACAAAGTAAGGAGCATTGAGGATTTTACGGAGGACTTTTGGATTGTAAGGATTGGATACGTAAGGAATTCGATGGCTTTGTGGCCCCTCAAATCTCAACTCCCTAAGACCAAATAGGTCTTATTGTAGTGTGTATATGAGTCTTTTGTAATTAACTGAAAGCTTAGAGCGTTTGTCTAGTAACTGCTTGAGTAGTCGGAAACGTCTAGCTTTTTCTTGTCGTTCAAGTCTGATATGAGGATAAATCGGAACTTAAATTTATGAAAGATTCCCACTCAAACTGATGAAATATATATTTAGAGTAAAAACACCAATATCTGACATCAAATTCGTAAAATGGGAACAATAAGATTTCAGGATCTGCTAGAGCTCTATTTCTATTTCTCTTAGTAAATGTATCTGCTTTGCTTTAGTCTTGCCGGAAACCGTTTCCGAAATAATGGGTGATGAATTAGGAAGTTACGCCCACGGTCCACTTACTGTGCCAGGAACAACGATCAATCAGCAAGGGCATCATACCTCAGGCTTGTCTTTTTCTCTTTAACTACTTCGATGTATCTCAAAACTTTTGTTTTATTTTTTCTTAGAGTGCTTTAAGATTATGGTTTGTCTGATTTGAATCTATATTTTTTAAGAAATTGTAAAATTTAATGGATGCCAGTTACTGGAGCCTCATATTGGACCTTTTGCAAGTTGTTGGCAGGCCAGTGCTCGCTGAATAGTCCGTGGCACAGACACCTTTTTATCGAATTATTAACATTCGCCTGAAACTTCGTAAATTGTTTCATCACATCGTAACCTACAACTATTTTATTTACGAAAACTCTTGGAATTGGGGCGTTTTCGATATGTAAGGGGCAAACTTTGTCTATTTGATCACATACAAAAAACGTGGTAATACGCATTTGCTTCCTACTTGGATCGTAAGATAATTTGATAACAAAATCGAGAAAAAAGATGAGCTTGAATACTATTGAGCCGTTTGGCGTGAAGTTAGTTTTCTAATAATTTAAAGATAATTTTTGTCTTTATCTATCTCGAATCTATAAGAACATTCCTAATCAAATAGTTGTACCTATCGGTACAACAAAACTATACTCTAAATTTACAATTTTTTTTTTATTTATATGATATTTACAACTGTATAAAAAAAATACATCTAGGAAATTCGCACATGGATATTATGCCATGAAACAGTTGTTGAGAAACTACCCATTGGCAGCACTCTAATAATATGTCTATATTAGGATATCACGTGGCCATCTTCTTTTTAGACGCCTCGGAGGTTTATCAGGAATTGAATACGAAGCAAGGTTAGAAACAAGAGGGTTGGGATGGTTATGAAGTTTATTATGGAAGGACAGATATCTGGATTGGGCCATATCTGATACATATGGAACATTAAGGTCATTGTGGATGATTTTATTTGTAATAAAGTAAGGAGCATTGAGGATTTTACGAAGGATTTTGGATTCTAAGGATTGGATACGAGAGGAATTTGAAGGTTTGTGGAGTCCCATAGCTCAACTCCGTATGTCCAAATAGACCTTATTATAGTCGTGTAAATGAGTCTTTTGTAATTAATTTGAAGGTTAGAACGTTTGTCTAGCAAGTGTTGAAGTAATCGGAAACGTCGAGCTGTTTCTTGTCGTTTCAGTCTGGTATGAGGATTCCAAGTTAGACGTTTGTCCAGGTGGAGTCCTAGGTAAATTTACAATTTTAAATAAAAAAAAAAAAAAAATGGATGTTTCATGGACTTTAAATGTGTCTTGGCAGAGCGAGGAGTAGTTCTATAAGGCAAATTCAAGAAAAATACAATAGCATCAATATATAAGTTTTAAAACCTAAAAATTCTAAGAATTTTCCTCAAGTATGTCAGCTACTGGTGTTTTTATCCTATACATGATCCATGCTGAATTTTCATCATTTACATAGCTTATTTATTCATTGTTCATCAGATTGGTTTTAGTGAAGTTCCTTTATTCTCAGTAATTCACCGTGTGATTTTTCATTATCTTTGACTGTTAAAAACTAAAAACATACTACAGTTTAATTTTTTTATATTCCATTCTTTTATGTATTATTACAATAGTATGTTTAATAGATTATTTATTTCAGACAGATTAGTTAATTAGTTGTTATATAATTATATCGTTTTTAATATAATATTATTGTAAATCATCTACTGTACCTGTACTTTATTGTATAAAATTGCGGCAGACGAATCTCCATGCCGTAAGATGTATTGTATTTCTTTTCATAGTTAAATTTTGTAATGCATATTCCATGAAACATTAATTATAATAATTTTGGGCTAATACCAAAATCAACTGTGGGAGGTACAGATAGTCTGAGATTATTTCTTCATGTGCTAAGAGAGGTAACACAATCGGTTCTCTTGGACAAGTCACGGATTGTTCGGAAATTTTAAGATAAAAATAATATGAATGTGGCTGGAAATGGTCTCCCACCTCAGTTATTCAATCCGCAAAAGCGAGAAAAACATAATAAATAGTAATAATAATATAAATAGATATAACCTGTTTTATTTTTTTTTTCTAGATTTGCTAAAAATTGTTATGACTTGAGAATTTTTTTTAAATTTAAAAACAAATAAGGTTTCCTACTTTGAACTATTGGACTGAGAAGTGTAGAATTCTGGGAAGTAGATATCGTGACTCCTTCTGTTTAGAACTCACGCTTGGACACTATCAGTCATCAGTTTTGTCCCAGTGTGTGGAACATGTGTTTGGAGGAAGCAGAATCGATCGAGCCGCTTGTTCAAGGCGCTTGATATGGAAATTGTGAAATGTTTAGATTTTAAGGCGGATTATCCTAAGCTCATGTTACTTTAAATAATATTTTCAATGGAGAGGATGGTCTGAGGTATAACGTTATTTTATTTTAGATTATCATATTCAAATTTAGAGCTTTTCCAGACACAGAAATCTGTGGGAAGCATTTGGTATTATCTATTTTTTTAAAAAATAGTTTGTTTATATATCCATTGGTATTGAAATAAAATAAAAGCTGCGCACACACACAAGCATACATATTTACAAAATATTTCGACTAATGTTTTAATCTTCAAAGAGGATTACAGGAATGGTTGGAACTAAATAGAGAAGGTTTTGAGACGAAGCACAAGCGGATCTACGGGGGGAAGGGGAGGGAGAAACTTTCGGGGTGAAGCCCCCCCCAAAATGGTAAAATATAATCATGTTTTACAGAAAAAAATATTAAAAATTATCTCTCAATGTATTCTTGTTTGTTAAATTACATATATTAGGACATCAAAAACCACTTAAACACCATATCAAATAGGTAGTTAATTTCTTTTTTTTTTTTTCAAATTAATTATCGTTATTTGTATATGAAAAAAAATCTTTCGGGCTGAAGCACCCTCCAAAATTAAATTTTAGATCCGCTAATGGGATGAAGAGTAATATTTTAATGGATTTAGAGAGTTTGTAAAAATAAATCGGATACTGAGGACATAATGTATATAATATGGTTTGTCACTAATTATGGATATTTTATCATTACTCGAATGATTTCGGAAGGAAAGAATTGGATGCATTTAATGATGAATATTGAAAAGCTTGATGATCCGCTACAGTTCAAACCCGTTAGTCCATACAGATTTGGTAAATAATCTATTAGTTCGTGGTACAGACCCCTTTTTATCAAATTATTAACACCCTGCTGAAACTTCGTAAATAGCTTCATCTCGACGTAACCTTCAAACATTTTATTTACGAAAATTCTTGGAATGTCTTTTTTTTTCAATCTGGCGGTCGGCAAACTTTGTCTATTTAATTAGGTACTAAAAACTAGTTAATACCCATTATCTTGCCACTTTAATCGTGAAATAACTTGAGCACGAATTCGAGGAAAAAAAGGTGGCCTTCGAAAATGATGACACCTCCAAATTGTCAAAATAACGAGGTCATATAGGCGAAATGGCTCAATATTGTTGAAGGCCACATTTTTTCTCTATTTTGTGCTCAAGGTATCTCACGATTACAAATGGGTATTTACGAGTTTTTAGTACATAATTAAATAGGCAAAGTTTGCCGACCTTCAGATTGAAAAAAAAAAACATTTCAAGAATTTTCGTAAATAAAATGTTTGAAGGTTACGATGAGATGAAGCTATATAAGATGTTAAAAATTTGATAAAAAGGGGTCTGTAGCACGACGGACTATATTCTTAAATTATTGGTTTTTCATCGATTGGAAAGTGAGGCGTTCTATTAAGTTATTGGAGGAAGTTAGTCAATTGTTTTATATATTATGGTCAATAAATAGTCAGAAAGAAGTCAGTTTTCAAAATTTTTCAAACATTTAAACACTTGAAAACCTTCAGTACCGTTAACATGCTCTGATGAGGAACCACAAGCTTGGATTGGCAATAAAAATCTTAATAACTGACTGCGTCCTCACTATCTATCAGTTATCCACCCCTTATATTCAGTTATCTATATATTTAGCGACATTGTAGGTTAAGATTTTGTCTTTTAAATCACTTATGGGAGATCCACGTCCATTCAAATATCTGCGTAGATGCAATCTTAAAATATGATAATTAAAAACGCATGCCTAGCAGTATCCGTAAAGCGTCCTCACCGTTTCGATTGGTAACATAATCACTTATATTTCGAGATCTATGATTTGTCGTTTGGGAATAGAACATGTAGAAGAAGCCATTATTTAAGTATAGTATCGCCAAAAAAAAAAAAAAAAAAAAAAAAACTAACGCCTAAGCGAAAGAAGTAGACGGGGATTTGATAATATTGATGTCGGATGATCTGGGTATAACATTAACACTCCTTGAAAATTTCATCAAATCGAATTTACGGCAGTGGTATTATGTCCATCACATGGATTCAACGAAAATTAAATTAAATTTAAGAATATGGTCTAAATTGTATATAACTATATGTTCGAGTGTGGTGTTAAACAAGGCAACTAATGCCGTGAAACATTTTATTTTGATTTCATACACATTACCTTCCATATACACCCTTTCCCTATCACCGCAATGCTCCTTGCGAATCTCCCATTGTCCGAAACACAGCTGGAAGTCTTCTTCTATCAGCTATTTCAGCAAAACCGTTACTATAGTAATGCTGATTAATATTTTGACTTCCAGAAACTTAGTGAAGGTCAGAGATGGGCCAATGCTACTCTGAGTAATGATTAATCATTTTACTCAAACACTGGCCTTTTTTAGTAGCTACTAGTAATAGTTTTTAATAGCTACTTCAGTTGATGTCAAACGATTACTTTGATTCTTAGCAGATAAATGATTTTAACATCCCTCACGCATACAAATATCGGTAAAAAGCAAACATAATTTATACTCCCAACATTCCCTACATGATTTACATTTAGTACATTCTGGACCTTTAATTGTTCTTGAGGAACAGTGTGATTAGTGCAATAATGAAATGAAAAAATAATTTTATTCTGGGACTAAGAAGTCCCCTAAGAATAATAACAGTGTTACAAATTTATGGGTATTAGTCTGGCTTAAAATAATAAAAAATGCAAACTAATATACTGCTTATTGTTATTGCATTTGTGGAATAGTTGACATTACAGAGTATACAGATACAAGTAATTTTACGTATTAGCGGAAGTTTGAATGTGGAGTAGGTGTTGGAACAGGAATCGTTCGAAGAAATTTGTGGACGAGGATTGACTGTAGGAAGAGAGTTCCAAAAGGATGAAATGACCAAGGATTTGCTGAAGGATGTAGGCGAAAATAAGGAAAATAAACAATTATTTAAATTAGATCTATTACCTATAAATGGATAGTTCAAAATTAATATACAATGATTGTTTTAATTCAGATTGTACCTACCCTGTCTGGAAGTCATAGAGCAACCCCTGGAGGATGCATTGAGTGTGAGGGTGGTTCCAGCCGTACCCACGCTCCAGCAGCTTCTGGAGTTCTGCCTCGAGTACGCCGAGATCGTCCTCGTCAAGTGAGTGTCTGAAAGATTTAACATTATATTTAACATATTATTATTAATAATTGTTAAACTAGGATAGTGATTAGTAAACAATAAATTATATGTTCGAAAAAGACAAGATGAGTCAGCAAGATCGGGCCCAAACCAATTTTCATTTATTTAAATTTTATCGGCTAATGAAAAATCAAAACAAATCACTAATAAACATTATTCCATGCATGTATTAGCTTTTCGGTTATCCAAGTTTAATTTTTATAAATATTCGAAAATATTATAATTAAAAAATACTACCATTAACTTATAAACAATATAGCCTTCCTCTTGGAAGTGCGGCAGTTGCCCTTGTTTTTTTGTTTTATATCTTCCTTTAATGAGGTCTCCATCATTTTCAATAAGTTGAATAGTACATCCCTATTGACTACTTTGACTCTGTATACTTCATCTTTGAACCAGCTCTATAAACAATAATCCAGTAATATGGATGGAGTCCGTAGATGTTGAAGGGCAACTAATTGGACCACTGCGACCAATCCAACGACCTGAACGACCTTTCATCCAAATTTTGCCTGATATGAAAAGCAAAATCAGCGGGTGCTCATCAGCTGATAGTACATTTGCATTCTGATGTTTAGAGGAACATCCTCTAATAGTTGTTGCAATTTATTCCATACAAAAATTAATTAGTTGCCTCCTGTTTGTATTTAAATAAATGAAAATCGGATAAGAACATACGAGTTTTTCAAATTATTTTTCTGTGTGCACCTCACTCCTCGAGTTAGTCCCGTTTCTGACGTCATATGCAGTATATAATTTTATTAATTGCATTATCGCTACGAGATACATATAATAGCATTTCAAGACTTTTCACTTATTTTTAATTTACATTCATGTAAAATTTGAATGATTACTTAATTATTTATGTAACGAAGTTAATCGTTTAGTAGAAGATTGCTGTACATTGATAAAAACTGCCTTTTAGAACTACAGGTCATGTACAATTGCTTTTTTTATTGTAAACAACCACAATTTAAGAAAACGTTGTTTTTAAAATGATTTCAAAGCTTACAAATTAAAAACACAAGTCTAGATAAATTCTGAATAAAATGAGTGGAACTTGGAAAGTGAAGTTAAATTAGATATTAAAAATTATATAGATATATATTAAATATAATTAAATTTTTAAATTGTATGACCTTTATTATTTATTTATTTACCGCGATACAGGCTAGATATTGACCACGCATGTATTATTTATAGGTTTTTGGCCAAATTCTTCCATCTCCCTCCTTTTCCCTTTCTATTTCTTACCGCCTTATTTCTTATTCTTCGCTACAAGAATCTTTATATTTCTAGCTATTTTCCAATTTTTCATCCTATTTTGGTAGCCTTCCTCTTTGATACCCTTTCTTTCTAATTTTATTTGTTCTGGATATCCTTTTATATTCTGTAGTCTCTATAATTTATCAAATATCAGTTTGTTTAACCTATTCCGATCTATTCTCTTCTTATGTCCGAAGAATTTTAGTCTCTTTTTTCTCATTGATGTCTGTAAGTTTTCAATATATTCATAAAGCTCACAGTTATTTTTTAATCGGCATTATTTTCCTACTCTTCTTGTCTGCTATATTATTTTTAGTATCTTACTTTCTATTGATTTCATGTTGGTAAATCCCATCGTCTCTTCTCTATGGAGTGTCGTCGGTTTTATGACGGGTTCGTTATGTTTAATTTTAGCTTTCCTGAAAATGCCCTTTTTTTATACAAATTATATATATAATAATCTTAATTTATACAACTTTACTTCCATACTCTGTGTCGTTTGCATGTTCCAATCCATTGTAGTCCCCGATTTCCAGCACGTTACACGTGGCCTCCGTGACGTAATTGCGACCTCCAAACATTATTGCGCGATATTTATTAATCAATCGCTAGAATTAATTAATATTTACTTATTTAGGTTACGATAATTTGAAAATTAATAGAATTTTTTTACTTATTTTTTTATTTATTGAGTATTACAACAATCTGTCACATGGACACTAGTTGTAGTGATGTAGGATAACATTCACACTATATGTACAAAAAATATAAAATGAATAGAAGCAAAATAACAATAAATAATAATCAAAAAGTATATACAATAAATAAAATAAAATCAGCTAAAAATAAACAAATTAAAACAAAGCAAAAAACACATGCATACCTATATACACTTTTTACAATCAGGCGGGGAAACTCCAGGAGAACCCTACGCTACTCTCTCAACCGCCTCACATAGAATTAAGTTGAATATATGTATATGGGTGTGTGTATTTTGTGACAAATAAAAGTAGGAACAGTAAATTATAAAAAAAATGTCGCAGGCTCTATTAGCGCTGCCATAACCTCACTGCGGCCTCTAATGAAATAAAGGTCCCCCATCTATGGTCTGTGTATTTAAACTGTTTCAACGACCTGATTGTTCCTTATTTAGTCTCTAATTTTTCCTTTGTTTCCTTCTCATCCAAATCCACACATCCATACATCTCCACACATATATTATTACAGTAAGGCTCTAAATCGGTTTTGCATCAAATATAAGCTCCTGTCATGCTCAGATACTATGAATGGGGTACCGTTGGATTCAGAATTTCACGGGGGGTCAGCGAATCGTATTCTCTACTTTTGTTTTTCTTTCTAAAATAAATAAAAGCGATACAAACATTTTGCTAGGCTTCAATACTGGAACGGTTCCAGGTCTGTAAATCGCAGCGGGACAAATTGGACCTTGAAGATTTTAATGCGTACAGCAAGATCCGGAACTATCCGACTCTACGTTTTTAAGCCCCAAAACGTACTATTTTCGAGATAACGCAAGGCATAGGGTTCGCATCCACACAACCTTACGTTAATTGTAGTACTGTCATTGAATACATGTCTCATTTCGTCGACTTGAGGTCTCTATGACCGAGAGAAGAGGAGTTTATATTATTTATCGATGGTGTTTTTGATCGGCAAGCCATATCATCGTTAATTCTTCACCAAATCTCAAAATTGAGCTACCAATTTCGAAGACTTCCTTCTCGTTCAGGAGGACAAAATAGTCCAATCACACCGAAAATTCAGGCAAACAAGTTATGAAAGACTAGAAACTTTATTTGAGAATAACTAAAAAATTACAAACTCTTCTCTTGGTTATTCCCATGATTATGTAAAAGATTACTAAATTCCCTACAAAAGGAAAAAAAAAATCATCGAAATCGGACAATTTTTAGCAAAGATACACCTTATTGAAATTTGTAAATATTTTGGTTCCAAACAAAAATGAAGATTTAAATTAATTTTTTTTTCATTTGTCGATTATATTTATCGATAAACTAACAATTGATTCCTGTATATTTTGATACGTTGCATTACTGATTTTCTAATTAATATGCATTTGATAACAATATGCTGTGCGAATTTTTCGCACGGGCCTACTAGTTAGTTATTATTATTTCAAAGATATTTTTAATATGGCTCTTGCTGCTATTCATTTTATTTTATTAATCTGACTAAGCGACTCTTGTTCACTTTCCTCCACAAGCGCTAGAACAATTTTTATAAACTTAGTAAACTTGAATGTTTTTTTAAACATATATATATATATATATATATATATATATATATATATATTTTTTTTTAATTTAATTTATTTTGTTTTACCTTCAAGCTATTCGTAATTATAAATTTAAGTTATTATTATTTTAACTGTTTCTTTTGAGAATTAATTCTTTTCCTCGAATTTGTATAGAATCTATCTACTAAGAAATGTTTTATAAAATCTCATAGCTGCTGTTCATCCTGTATACTTAATAATACTTTCCGATACGCTCATATCGAATTGAATAATACACTGAATGGATTTGGTGAACTAATTGATTAAAATTATTCTGAAACCCCTAAAGGAGAGAGAAGCAGTAATTATCCTGTCAAAGCTTGATGTTGAATGGGATGCAGTTGAAGCAGCACTCGATAGGGCAGGTGTTGGAGACGTGGTTTAGTTGAAGAGGGATCTTGCCCCGCAGTCGAGTTGTTGTCCAAACAAATTCACAATAGGCAAGATCATCTTTGTAAAACCGTTTACGATCCTACACTAAATGGAGGCTAAACAACTGAAGTAAGGGGTTATTTAAATATTTTCAATGTACTAATTGGCCTGTGCGAATAATGGTAGTATAATATTGAAATAAGTAAAAGTAATGCATTATAATAAAATAAATAATAAATATAATAAGAAAATATTATACGTTTTAATGTGCAAACAAGTTATATTTTCTTCATAATTGTTTCTGTGTTTTTTACTTCGGGAATGTGCTTACTTTTCGCAACTGAAGGATAAGGTAATCTTCAAAATGATGACTCGTTCATAGAATTTTATGAAGTATTAATACTTTCTTAAGCAAGATATGTTCTGAAGGCAGCGTTGGCTGAGAGTGTTAAGGCGCCATAGTAGCCCTTGAATCAGGATTGAAAAAGAGACTTCATTGTAGGCCACAGACGGATCTACGGAGGGAGGGTCTTTGGGGCTGAAGCTCCTCCCCCTCCCGAAGTGGTAAAATATAACCATGTTTTTATGGAAAAAAATTCTAAAAAGATATCTCTTGAAGTATTACTGTTCGTGTAATTACATTTAAAAGGACTTTAGGAATCACTTAAACACCATTTCATATAGGTTTGTTAGTTTCTTTCTTTTTTTAAAAAATAATTATCGTTCTTTGTTTTTTGGCGATGATGACTTCCAATCGAACAACAATTGAATTTATTCGTTGTATTTCCAAATTAAATTTTAATGATTCGGAATATTTACTTCCATAGTCAGAACTCCCAATGTTTTTGTTGATTCATAGCTAAATATTGAGTTAAAGTATAGTGCATGTTACAACACATGTCAGAATTGGGTTGTTACATTAAATTTGTAATTACCTTAAATCTAATGTGCTCCATTGTCAGATTCTAAATTCGTGTTATAATAAATTAAAGTATATAATATCCAGTTATTTTTATGAAAAAAAAAACTTTCGGGCTGAAACCCCCCTCCCTCAAAATTAAATCCTGGATCCGGTAGTTTCACAGGCAAAGATTTGAATGTTAATCACGAAAGTCTATGCTATTCTAACTAAAAGAAAATTCCAGATATAATTTGATTTAACAGAGATATAATTTACCAATATTAATTTTTTTTGTACTCAGTGGAGGCAAAATATGGGTTTTTACAACATTGATTGTATTAGTTTTTTCTATTAAATTTCTTTCTCTGAGAAATTATTTTCGAGCTTCAGGCCCATTCATAGTATTTTTTTTTTTTCAGTTTTTGACAAATTTGTCAAAATCTGCCAATTAATCGTGGTTTTAGACCATGCCACTTGACCAAATTATTATATTTAGGTGCAGGTTCGACGCAAAATTTAGCAATCTTTAATTTGTTTAAGGGTACGTATTTTGCTTAGATGCACCGTTCAGTAGTTATATGTGACAAAACAAAAACAAGATCTAAAAAATCTCGTTTTTTTTGCTGTAAAAAGTTTTTCCTTGGTCCCCCGCGTTAGCAATTTTGTTATTTACATATCTTAACTCATATCGCTACTGTACGTGCAAAAAGTCACATGTAAACATTTTTCATTCTTATTTATTTGATTTTGACAGACATTTTGTAGTCTGTAACTGCTATAAGTAGTCTGTTATGGAAAATACTGGGTTGGCAAATAAGTCCTTTCGGTTTTTCTGTTTATTTTTTTGTCACTATGATACACTTCTTATCTGATGAATTAATTCCTAAGGTGATTGTTTATCCTATTTGTAATATGTCAACAACTATATCTGTCAACTCTTGTTGAAACTAGCTTAGTATTGTGTTTGCTATTGCTATGTGAATATGAAAGAAAATATCATTCATTATCAGCATATTTTATTGTATTATTTAAGAAAAAGGTAGAGGTGCTGCAGAAGCTCATAGAAAAATTTGCAGTGTTAATGGGAATGATGACTGAACCGAACGCACCTGTCACAATGGTTTGCCAAATTTCATTCAGGAAATGTTGACATCAATGATGCTCTTTAGTCTGGTCGCCCACATGAAATTGAAACAAGCAATGTTAAGGCCATTGTTGATTGAAATCCCACCCAATCAGTGCGAGAGATTGATATGGCCCTAAATTTGTCGCACACAAGCCTAGAAAACCATTTGCACAAGCTTGGCTATGTTTCCAGGCTTAATGTTTGGGTCCCACATGATTTTTTTTTTAAAATCACAAAAAATGTTATAACTTTAATACGACTTTAGCTATCTACAAGAAATATAGCAGGAATTTTGGGACGCATAAACTACACGAAATGATATCAACAGGTTCTTCGTAAACAAACTACAAATGGAGATAAAAAATGAAAATCAATAAGAAGTTTTTGTTTATTTATTTTTTACGTAGGAATGATTAAAAAAACATTCATACGGCTATGAAGAACAATAATTCAACTTTTCAACGGATATAGTAACATCGAATTTGGAGAACATCCTGAAGATTTATGAATGATCTGGGTTGTGGATAGACCCACACCTCATTGGTCACTCGCAATAAATTATTGAGCCGTGGATAGGACGTTTTGCCCCACCCTCCCAGACCTAGCTCCAAGTAACTATCACTTATTACGGTCTTTGCAGATCTCCATGATTGTAAAGAAATTCCAAAAGGAAGAGGACATAAAAAATCACTTAAATCAGTTTTTTAACAATAAACTCCAGGTATTCTATGTACATGGTATTATGCAGTTAGTGGAAAGATGGGAAAAAGTCATATTAAATAATAGTCAATAGTAGATTAAAATAAATTTTTATGTCTATAATACATAATTTTATTTCACCCTGAAAAATCGAAATGACTTATTTGTATACAACCCAATAGTATACAGAAATAAAGTATGAAATTATACTTATAAATCATATAGAAATAACACATTTTTATGCTCTCTTGTAAAAAAAAACTGAAGTTTGACATACTTCGATTTTAATATTGCCCAAAATCGGTCTTGGTCTTGCACTTTGCACGTATAAGTAACTGCAAGACTGTTGTGAGACTTAGACCAAGAACATGACCAAAACAGAGTTTGCAAGACCAAGACTCTTCTCGGTCTCGCATTTGGCAACACTAGCGATAAACAAGTTAAAAAAAAAACTTTCCTCAGGTTTTTTGCAATACCTTCCTCGTTCAGATCTTCAATTAAAGTGCCAACCAATCGGCAACCAAGGTACAAGTTAATATTGCCCTAATATTATTTAAATGAACGCCATATTTGAAAGCAGGGATTCTGGAATGGCATATAAGATTCATTTTACTTAATATACTTCCACAATAACATAAACATTCGCAATTTTCATTTAAGCCTGCAATGAGATCCCGTTTTAGGCCCTGCCTCCTGAGCTTTAATCTTAGCAACCTCCAGTCTTGAGTTCGAATCATTCCTGGATGGGTTGCAGTCCATTTCGTGGCTGACTCTCGAATCTCGACCACCCCACTCTGGTTAGACAAGGTTGGTTATACCTGTAGAATAACATTTTATTATTTCTTTTTTTGTGTGTATTGCTGAAAATAAATTCAGTATAACTTCACAAAAGTTTTTAATTTAATTTAAGAGAACATCAATCTGATCGTAGATTTTAAGAAAACAAACAGACGGATTCAATATCTTAATGTATGATTTCAAAATTATATGAAACTTTATCTGTTTTATCAGTTTCATAATACAAAACTCAGATAATTTTTTTTCTGTTTGTTATATAAGAGTTTGTTATATATTTTATATTTTTCTTACTGTCCACTACTAATTATCTAAATTATTCAGTTGCAGCGTAACATTAAATAAATCCTGTTATATATTTATTTTTTAAACAAAATAATTAGCATTAGAATCTATTGGGAAGGAATTGTTGGATGTTCCAATTCCTAGTGGACGGGGAAAATGAAAGAAAAACAAACCAGTATTTTTATTATTTTTATTAATAGCGTAGCTTCGAAAACCTTCTCCCATAGCAGACTGGAATTTCATATGGATGGCTAAAAAGGTGAAAACACTGTAGTCCCGCAATCCATATTGTTTCAGTTCTAGCTTAAAACGTTTGAAAGGTACCAATTTTTGCAAAAGATAAAATGTGGTAAATCGAATTATTTCGATAGCTACGTTGATTATTATAATTGACACATTAATAATGTTTAGAATTTGTGTCTATTTTTTTGTGTCTATGATTATTCTATTAATTATTCTATGATTAGGTTTAGTTTTTGCGTTTCTTTAGTTCTAGTTAACAAATTTGAAATTTTAGATAAAAAAAATAAATAAACTTTACTTTTCCATTAGGAAAAGGAATATTTTATTTTATTTAATTAGCCATTATTTAATTTTATCTTTTGTAATATATTTGAAGTACATTCTTTTAATTATCTTTAGCTTTACTTCTCGCAATCGCATTATGTAAGCCAACATATTTTGTTATAAGCTTTTTTTTAAAAAAAAAAATTAAAATAACTATATATATATATATATATATATATATATATATATATATATATATATATATATATATATATATATATATATATAGTGCACCAAAAAGGCACTGCTTCACGATGAAAAATATTTTAAAAAATAGGCGTTCTATGGTGGTGATTTTACATATTGATATTTCCCATTCAATAATTAAAGTATTACAAATAAATTTTTTAAGGATTATTACGTTATTTTAAGGAATTTTGATTTGATCATGCAAAGGCTATAACTTGGTATATTTTCTTGAAATTAGTCTGCCAAATGTTTAATGCTTTCCATTAAGCAATATAGATATCAATAACGGGTTAAGTGGCAAAACTAACAAATAGTTTCAGGCCGGTTAAATTTCACCTCTACAGCCAATAAACCATATAGGATACCAAAATCATTAAAAGTTCATCAATGTTAATGATTGTGGTATTTAACCCGATTTTTAGACTATTGGTAATGACATTTAACCTGCCTAAAATTGTCTATGTAGCCAAAGTAAATTCGTTTGATACTTGTTCCATTATTGCTGACCCGTCTTCATATAAACTATATAAACAGATAACATTAAAAATATTTGTTTACCCTAGTTGGTCATTGGGGGCAACCATAATATGTATCTGACAATTGTCTGAAAGATGAAACTTGATATTTAAGAAAATATAATGTGGTGAAGCTTAATATAGCCTTCCTGTGATAAAATGTTCCAAATTTTATTTTCACTAAAATTAGTATTGAATGAAAACCTGACATTTAACATTGTATCCAGAATGGATATAACTTAGTTAAAGTTTCAAAACAGAAATTAAACCAATCAACCATGTTCCGAAAGTTAGATAACTTGAAGGTAGAAGTCAGAGAGAAGAGGAACTCTCAAACGTCGGCTTTATAATAACTTTTATTCGATATGTCTGGCTGCTCAAAATGGATCATTTTATCAACAAACAAATAACTCTCAATTTACTTTCAAACTTATACCTTTTGGTTCTAGCCCGGAGAGTATTACAAGTTTGAGTAATGCAGAAAATAAAATTATTAATAAATCATAGTATTTACTTTAATATAAAAAGAAAATAGTAGAGGAAACGTTTTTAAGTATACGTTGGTAAAGGTCACTCAATATATATATATATTATTTTATTTATTTATTTCTTTTTTCTTCCGTTTTTACCACAGACCATCTAGATCTTTGACCGCACGATATGGTCTTCTTACAAACATTTATTGCTTACGGTAGAACAGACAGTCTGGAGAGGGTCACACAACCTCACGTTGCTACGAACAATGGTATCCATGATGCACTGGCAGGTCTTTTTGGTGAATCTTCCAGCCTCCTTCCCTCCGACTGACCGTTTCAAGGTCAGTACCAAATCAGTCCAGATCCATGTATTATAAGTCAGCAGGCCCACGAAGATACTTATTTCTTTTCCTCAGCCAGACCGTCCATGAACGTCTGATATCCTGGAAAAGCGATTCGCGATTCACGATTATATTTTTAGGGAGTAGAGTCATCACTCCTACGCTACGGTGGTATGGGTTGTCTTCAATAAGCTGACGTGTCTCACATATCATAGACCTGGAGCCACGGCCGAAGAGGCCGTAGTATTTTAAGCAAACTTTCAACCTAACAGACTGATAGTACTCCTTTTAGGTATTACGAATATGTTTGTCTGCCAGCTCAGACTGGTCGATTTAAGAATTTAGAGGCATTTGAATCCATCAAAAAGTTCAAAATTTCGGAGATTTCAAGCGAATTTTCTCTTTTTCACGTTACGATACAATTTTGAATAAAAGATCAACACGATGAAAGACGGAACATTTCCCTTGCCTACAGTATACAGGTCCAATAGTTTAGTTTCTTTAGCTTAGTTTCTGGGATATTTAAATACATATCTTACAATTTAAGTTTAAATTCAGATACAATTTTCTTTTGAAGATTTTACAAGATTTTGAACGCAAAGCCGTGTTAGAGAAGCGAAAAGGTAAAAAAATAGGCTCGAAAACCAACTGATTTTATTGAAGATATGGATATAATATATCCGAGAAAATAAAATTCGGACCTGCATACTATAGGCAAGGGGAATGTTAACCACTTGATCCTATTTCAAATGACCTAATGTATCTTAACGCGACGAAGAGAAAACTTGCTTAAAAGACCCAAAGTTTTGAACTTTTTGATGGGTTCAAATGCTCCTAACACCTTAAATTGACCTGTCTGAGCTGGCAGACGTGAATTTTCGAAATATCTAAAAGGAGTGCTATCAACCTGTTAGTTGAAACTTTGCTTAAAATATCCTGGCCTTTTCGGCCCTGGCTCCAGGTCTATCAGGAGGATCTCAACCAGCGTGTCTGTCCCCGGTAGATGGTCACCAATCCAAGTAGTTGCCGTGATTGGTGTTAATAACTTTATTTACCTGATCCAAACATTCTCTCCTTTTGGCCATCTAGGCCATCTTTATTTACACCGTTAGTCAACTTCACTGTTAGTAAGTGCGAATTTTATAGTTTGAGGAGTATTTGTGCGTTTGAGGAGCATAGTTGCGTGAGATTTGTAATTGGTGCCCCGAGATACTACCATGTCTCTCACCACTACACTGAGTTAGAGTGGCTCTTCCCCTCCATTCGAAGACAATATTTCCTAGGTACATTCCTCTATCATATCATCAACAATCATCGTCCTTCCTACGCTTACAATCTTCTCCAATTCAAGTCCTCAATCCATTCCCTCTCCACAAGATCTCGACCTTCCGACCTTTACATTCCTTCTCACAGATCTGCCTCGTTCCAAAACTCCTTTATTGCTCACTCTGTTAATTTTTGGAATTCCCTTCCTATCAAAATCCGACATTCTTTATCCCTATCTACATTCAAAATCCTCCTATTCCAATTCCTGTTCCAAAAGCAGTCAGATACCAGCTAACCTTTTATGTAAAATTACATATTTTTTATTTATTTTTTCTTTTTCAACAGAAAAACAGATTTTACTGTTAAGAAGAATTTACGTTTATTTTTTTTTTTCGTATTTTTTCTAAAAGGGTTTATTTATATTTTACCATTGTACATAGTTTTAAGTATCTTAGTATGGTTTCGAGAGTTTTGTATATAGATTATTTTATTTTATTTTGTATTTATTATGTATAACTAGTATTTTTTTTTGTTTTTTTTACTGATTTATCTTTATCTTTACTTTTTATGTTTATTTTTATCTGGCCAGATGTAAAATTTTAATTTCTGTACTTTTTTGTTATTCTGATGGGACTTCGTCCCAGAATAAAATTATTTTCTATTCTATTCTATTCTATTTTATAGTAACATTTGACTGCATCTTATAATTTTTCATTTGTCAATTTTCTTTGGTTCTTTGTACATTGATTTATTTGTATATATATTTTATGTTCACTGACCTAAATTTGATATTTTTCAACATCAACAATACATATAATTATTAATATGTGTATCTTGTTGAGAGTACTGGTTAGTATTTTGGAATTGGTCCTAAATTTATTGAAATTGAAGGCTTGAGTTGATTATTGATCAAATCGGAATTGGATCTGGCTAATGCGATGGACTACAATTTACATGTCTAATCACTTAATGTGATCTAATTCCCGAAATAATTACTGTTGCAGTGGATTATTTTCTTTATCCGTGCTTTTCGGCAGATTAAACTACTCCTAAAATGATTTTGAACATTATTGGTTTCACTGTATGACGACTTTTTGATTACCTTTATTCGTATGTGCTATATTTACTTACCACGTTTATGTATTATTATGTATTTAAATGTGGTAATATATAAGCATGATGATACACTTGTAATTGCCGAATGCTGAAGTATTTGTTTTATATACACTTTTTTTTTTTTTAATTCCTACAGTATTAATTCATAAAAACAAGTACAAAGTGTATTTTTTGAATACAAACAATTATTTTTTTACTTTAATAATACAATATTTAAAAATTTTAAAATGAATTATTTTTCTATTATATAACTATTTCTTCCTCTTTTTTTTATTTTTCATGAGGAATTTATTTTGAAGTATTTTAGCCCAATATTTATTATTTCCTTATTTTATCTATAATAAAATATATTCTGCCCTCATTTTAAAACTAAAATCTAAGGAGCAAACATTGGTACAAGCGTTCTATTACAGTGTAGCATATTGTTATTACTTTTATTTAACAAAATAAATTATTAAAAAGAAATGGTACAACAAAAAAAACTTAATCAACATAAAACAACATTATACACTATGAGATTTTTTAATTAAATGAGGTTTGGGGTTTTTAAAAATGACTGGTATTAAATACCTATACAAGGATAATACAAACGGGATCAATTTAAGGTCAAAATTGTGTTGTTAAGCCCTTAAGCACTTGACTTGATCGTGTTGACGGGAGCTCGTTAAATCCAGCCGGCTTCGAATAGGGAACTTATCCGTCAAGGAATCTTAACTTCCATTTCCATTCTCTCTTAATGGAGGGCTATTCCCTGGAGCTGGAAATGTATTAATGCTGGAAGGGTTAGTTCCGCACTGCATTCAGCATTTGTCTCTGGGATGCCGAGTGTGTGTGTGGGTCCTGTTAAGTGTTAAGTTGCTGTAAACTGCTAAGAGTTTTAACATAATGATTTATATAAACCGTCTAAAAGTTAGTTTTGACTATAATAGTTTTTAACTTAACCTTTTAACGAAGAAACCAAGCAGAAAAAAATTAAATCGAAATGGTAGTAATATTATTAATTTCTGTTTTTTTTTTTTTAATGTTTCAATGAAGAAAATTTGACTCGGAAAAATTATTAATAGTCCGTGGTACAGAACTCTTTTTATCAAATTACTAACATCCGCCTGAAACTTCGTAAATGGCTTTATCTCATCGTTGCCTACAACTATTTCATTTACGAAAATTCTCGGAATCGGTGCGTTTTCAATCTGGACATCGGCAAACTTTTTCTATTTAATTAGGTACTAAAATCTCGTAAATAATCATTTGCTTTTCACTTGAATCGTAAGATAATTTGAGCACAAATCGAGAAAAAAAGGTGGACTTCAAATATATTGAGCCGTTTGGCATGACTTACACCTCCGAAACGACGAGGTTATATAGGCCATGTGGCACAATATTATATAAATTCAATAATTAGCGTATTGCTTTTCAGTTTTTAACACATAAAAACCCTGATTTATATTCTAGAATAAACATATTAGTTTGATTTTTGAATGTCCATTAAACAATTCTCGTTGTTATTTATATGAAAAAAAAAATCAATAATGTTATAGAAACAACAACGATTACGCATTAAGTTCGTATCGGCAGAGATGTTTTTTTTTTTTTTAATTGCAAGAAATGTTTGTCTTGTCAAGTTGCTTTGCAACTGTTTAATGACTTGGGAAGATTTGTAATTAATTCCAGTCTAAGGGAAAAAACTTGTGTTCCAACCTCAATCCCGTCCTTAAACGGCAATCGAAAAAGTTATATCCGTCTTAAACGCCTGGCTTCTTTGTAAAATTGTAATTACGTTTTAATACCCTATTGTGATAAACGAAAACTCACAAAAATTGTGTAACTTCTTTCTGATAATAGCTAATTTAAAAAACATTAAAACAATATTATACTAGTTTTATCAAACGGCCTTTCCGTAACAACCATTTTTAGCGAAATTATGATCTCATAAGTTATTAAATATTTTTATATATATATATTTATTAGTATTTAGATATATTTAATTATTATGTATCTTTATTTATTTATTATGATAATTTATTTATATAAAATATTTTTCCTGGAAGATAACGAATTAAAGTACAGTAAAAAAGAACAGTATTACAAAAATAATTCTTCAGCTTGAAGTAAAAATTATGACGACTATTGCATTTTGCGAATAAGAAAAATTTATTATGCAGTGGCCTAGAGATCTCCTGCAGACAATGCAAACAAGGATCAAGAATTATAGAAGACAGAATAGACGGAAACACATTTGTTTGATGTATTACAACGCAGTGGAAAATTTAATGTAAAATAAAAAAAAATATTGTAATAAGTAATTATTTTTTTTATAATACTAAAAACGTTGAATAAATAACGATAAAGATTGTTAGACTTATGAATAATTGAAAATTTAATTCGAATAAGCTAAAGTATTTAATTTATTATTAATTTGTTGCTGATGAGTTATCAGGCGGACTTACCCTCTAGTGTCTTATTTTTATTTGTTTTTATATTTAATTAACGAATATTACAACTCTAATATAAGCCTCACTCTAATACTGTATAATTCTTATTTACCGTAACATTTTTTTAAGAACTTAAATAAATTAAACTTAGAACTTTATTACAAAAAGTTCTTAGAACTTTTATATTATGGATTTCTTTTCACAGAAATTTTTAAAACATAACTTTTTAAATAAGTTCTATAAACATTTAAACCCTGCTATATAAAGCTAACTAAATATAAGCAGATATAAACAATTTATTCCTAAATTCGTTTTTGTTCCTATAATAATTTTTTCTTTCAATTTTATATATACATTAATTTTAACCAGACAGACATAATTTTATATAGTTTCTTTCCTTTTCTTCCAGAATAATTACAGTTATACCTAAAAAACAAAACAATAAATGCTGGATCCACTACTACACCCAACTGTTAAAACTGTTAAGCATTACACCACTGCAATAAAGTTCATAAACCTAAGGGACTAAAGGAATCGAAAATTAGTAATCATTAACAAAATCGAAATAAAAACGTCTTACTCTTAAAGTATGGCATTGCTAATGAATAGAAAGATATTAGTTACGATAAAACATTTACTTATTTAATAACAGGAAGTAGTTTATACTAAAGCTATATCACGGAAATAGTTAATTAGCATTATAGATAGTATAAAGTTTCAAATGGGTCTATAACTATAAAAGCAATCGTTTAGGATTCACATATTCTTGAATGTAAACCGTTTATGGCCAACCGATGGGGATTAGAACCCAGTCCTATTGCTCGACCTGAGTAGACTTTTTTTCCCCCTAAAATCAACTGAACTTTTCAATAAATATTTTTTTAAAACATGCGTAATGTATAACCTTTATTTATAGTAGAACACTGAAAACTTTCCAGTTCGAAAATAACCGAAAAAAAACTTTACCACTAACAACCCATGAAGCTTTAGCCAATATCACGCACAACCGCCAGGTTTTCTCCCCTAATTAATTATTTTAATTGAGAATACACACTTTGCAGAGGCAGGGTTTATCCCAGGAGGGTCTCCTGGCCTCAGAGTCGACTCACATGTATGAAAAAGTACATCAGCCGGATTCAATCCTGAGACCTTGATCTCTAGAAGTCAGTACTTATCCACTGAGTTATCCCGCTCCCCCTCCCTCCCCACTTATACCGAAACTGATTAAAAGTATAAAATTCCTTTTATACCAGTTTCAGTTCAAAAAGGGTAAATATAGCGATTGTTTAAGTATTTAGCTCAGCTCTAATCTATTTTGAGGAGAGGTTCAGCTCAAACCCTCCATGGATCCGCCAGTCGTTATATGGTAATGTAGCAGAGTTTCATGTTTTTTTTTTAAATAGCTACTTTTCTGTCATTTGCTTGTTATTACTTTTATTGTTATGAATGAGTCCACGTTTTTTAAATCCCAGACCGCCATTGGGATCATAAAAAGTTCAGGCTTGAAGCGCTTAATCCACGACCTCCGCCCCTTTGGGTTTTGGACCCCAAATCCTCTGCCCATAAAGGACTAGGATCCCTTATAAAGGACTGGGATGATGGAAACCCTAAATAGCTCGAGGATTGCTCCCGCTTTATTTAAGGGCCTTCTGAAAGGGCTATTGCTTTTCTAGGCTCCCTATTTTATAGAATTCAATCCATATTGAGAACATTTTTGTATCCATATCCATATCCGTGGAATATACATGGTGTCCCATAATTAAAGGGAAATATTTAAAGGTATGATGTAGCAGATCTCAAGAGCTACATAGAAGTTTATATAAGATTCATCGAAACTATCATAATGGAAATTTTTAAAAGTTCCATAAACTTGTTGACCTCTGGTAATTTTTTTAAATGGCTAATGATTGCTATTATAATTTCTTTAACATTATTTTAAATCCAATTACAATCGTAAATAATATAAATTATAAAATTATATTAATTTAAGTCGTTGTTCGTATTAAGCGGCTTTACATTGAGTTATCTCGTAGCAATCAAATCTCTTGCGGCTTGACCCCATGCTGAAGTTGTTTGAACCTACTATGTTGGAGCAACACCGCACAGAGCTTGTGGTCGCTTTTCATTGTTCCTATTTCCTTCCGATTTTATAATTTTGTCTTAACCGTCAGACAACAATGAATATGGACAACAGTTCTAGAACATGCACTGTTCCATAAACATTTAATTAAATTTAAGAGCTTCAATTTCAGTGTATTTTCACTTCTCTAACTAGTTTTAGCTTACGTTGTCTATGTTAGGATTACATCTGAGCTACCTAGTTTTTACTTTCACTTACCTGTATATGCAATATGTAGTAAGAATAAATATTAAATATTGCGATCTTGAAAATGTTTGAATCTGTGTTTTCAACGGAAACACATGTTTTCAGGTCTCCTGAGTCGAAATAACCAAGTCCCGCAAAATGGTCTGTATGAGTGTGTGTCTGTGTGTGTGTATGTAATCAGTTCAGCTCAAAAACGAAATGGCGTATGAAAGTGAAATTTCATATTTAAGGTTCGAATATACCTTGGATGTTACAGCAACTTTTTCGTCAAAATCGACTTACCGTAAGTGGTATTTTATATAATCGATTTAGCACAGTTTTTGTGATTTTCTCAAAACGGCTCTAACGATTTTGATTAAAATCAGTATATTATTAAGTAGTTTTTAAAATAATGTAGGTTTTATTCTCATTGATGTTCTGGAACAGAGCTTAAATGGCTAATTTTAAATATTCAGCTCTATGGTACCTTTATTTTTTTAATTTGAAATAATTAACCATTTCACATTAATATTTAATATAAAAAATAGTTAAATATAAAATATGAAATAATTTGATGATTAACTAAAGGAGAAATAATAGAACGTAACGGATAGTGGTTGAAATAGAAGAATCAAAGAAATACGAGCGTGCCCGAGCTCGCCCGAAAGATTATAACAGGCTTCCATACGTAACATGAGCGTAATGTCATAAGGACTCAAACAATATTATGTACGTATGCATATGCGGTTTTCATAAATGCTATCGATGATATTATTTAATGATTTATTGTATAGATTACTACGATATAAAAATTAAAATTTGTATGTCTAAGAATAATTAAACAAATACAAATACCCACAATAAAATGTAAATAAATAAGAATATAATTTTTCTTTTCACTTCTCCTTTTTCTGAAAATACTTATTTCTGCTAAGAAGAGTGTGTTAAGTTATAGTAATGTTATGCGCGCACCAGCTTTTTAACTTTGGTATTCGGATTAGACCTATCTTAATTTGAAATTTTGCTTTTAAATAGTTTTTTTTATAAACTACTCTTGATTCTTTTGACTTCCGTCAGCTTTAAATAGGTAGTTGATTTTTAAATTGCAATATATTTTTTTTGTTCTGTTTAATCTTTATTTAGGAATCCAAAACATAACAAAACGTAGTTTTAAATATTAAAAAAACTTGAATCATCAGTCTAAATACAATAACTTTTTCTCTTTGGGTTTTATCAGTTACATTGAATTTTCTCGTATTTTTTTCTCTCTACATAAATATTGTGACTTAACTTTCTTATTTTAGGTAAATCCATCTTTTGAATCATGGTTCGGCAATCAGGGATAGCATTTTTATTTAAATTTTATAACACGAACCAAGTTAATAATAAAATGTTAACAGGAGGTTTTTATTTTGAAGAAAAAGAAATTTCAAATGCAGCAAGATTTTTTTTTTCCATGAATAAATGGAACCTGTACCAGCGCCAAACAAAATGGTCTTGTACTAAATACTATAATATAACAATAAAGCATAGCATACCCACCTTGTTCCTTGAAAAAAAAGTTAGACAAATCTCGTAATAAGTTATTATTTGTTTATTATTTTACCCAAAAAAACATTATTATGTAATTTATTTTCTTAAGAATTCAAAATTAACTTATCACAGATAGGGTTGGTTCAGATTGGAGTTGTACTTTAGGTTTTGGCCTGGCACTTTACAATTTTTGAAATTCTTTTAAATATTGCAAGATCAAGAACAAGATTGGAAAAAAAAATCAAATTTGGGAATACGTGATTTTTTTTTTTTAATAATATAATTTTTTAATACTTTAATCATGGTAGTTATGTCTGCTCCCCAGTTAGTTCCACTAGTACTCTCAATACGTGAAGTTTTCTAGTACATGCATCTTTGAGTGATTTTATATGGTTTGTTGTTTGTTTGTTTCGATGTCTAGGCGCAAAACATCCAGGTCATAAGCGCCCGATCAACTAAATAACATCATTTAATACTACTTGGATGATTGGTACAAAAAAAAAAAAATAAATAAATAAATAAAATAAAATAAATAAAGAAATGGATTGATAGAATAAAATAAATAAATAAGGATAATAATAGACATTTATAGGTAATGAGATGTATAAAAAATGTATAAATAAATAAACTTTAAAAAATAGCAGTAGAATCAATAAATGAATTGAGATTAATAAACAAATGAATTTAAAATGAAATGAAATCAAGTGAAAAAAAAAAAATAATAAGAGAAAATATAATAAAAATAAATAGATAAAAAGAAAATTAATAAAAAAAATAAATAAAAAAAAAGCCTGTCAAATGTGTTTTTTAAGTCTTTCACTATCTAGAAACTTGATGACTTTGGTAACTATTTCTTCCTGATTTCCCAGGGATGCTGATATATTCTGGGGTATTCCAAAATCTTTTAATCTTGCGGTGTAAAAAGGGCATTCTTCCAAAATATGTTTTATAGTTAGTGATTGGTTACACTTTTGACTTCGGGGGATAGAATCTTTTTTTATGAGGTGGAGGTGAGTCAGTCTAGTATGTCCGATCCTCAGCCGCGTGAGGACGACCTCTTCTCTACGACTGCTGCGTCTGGAGCTGGTCCACGGTTGCACCTTTTACGGTTGCACATTTTATATGGTGTTCTCAGGATAGAAGTTTATCAAATAATAATCTCAAGAATTTGCAAGTATTAGATGGCGTCACCCAAATTATTATCTATAAGTGTCTATTATTATCTTTATTTATTTATTTTATTCTAACAATCCTTTTATTTATTTTTTTATCCTTTTTTTTAATTTCATTTTCTGTACCAACCATCTAAACAGTATAAAAATAGTGTTATTTAGTTGATCGGGCTCTGATGACCTGGATGTTTTGCGCCGTCATTCGTCGTTCGTAAACAAACGAAACGTTTACGAATAAAAATTAAGGACAAATAGTCACTATTAATTGACAATTTAAGCTACTACATGTTAACAATTATAACTGATATTCCTTTGGATAAGTCTTCCTACTTTTCATTCGGGCTTAGTTAGGTTTTCCTTTCTGAAAAATTACAGTAATGCCTTTGTAGTGATAAGCTGTAGGTAATTGCAAGACTGTTGCGCGACTCGCAAGACCAAGACTTGTCTTGGTCTCGCATTTGGGCAATAGTAGTTCAGATACGACCCACCTTTTTAACCGTGTCCTAGAATTTTGCTTAAGTCATTCTTGTTCCATTTACTGTAAATAAAAGTTCTCCATGATGACGGCCTATATGCTGAAATATTGGGGATGATAATAAAAAACTGTTATGACAAATGGATCGAACTCTGTTTCATAAGTAACAGTTTCTTCAGCTACACCATGCCAATTGTTTTTCCCCTTCCTTATGCGATGGCTTAAGACCACTCCGTTATGCTTGGAGTTGCTAACTTATGGCTGTTTGCGAGGCCTTTATAAGAAAGGGGATGAGCGATGTGTTCATTAAAACAGAGGATCGGCCATGACCCAGACGAACGGCGACTCCCCCTAATAGTGGTCCAGGCGCCAGCTGGCCTGAATCCTTGGATCGGATGGATTAGCTGAGGATGGTGGATGTAGGGGGATCGTACCTATTAAGGTAAATTCTGACGGGTTTACTTTGTAAGTGGGTTTAATTGACAACAAATTTAGTCTTTTATCCATTTTTATTTATTGCCAATCAGTTTATTATTCATGAAAAACTTGAGACACTCTGCCAGCGTATATTGTACCAGAAATATACACCCCAGTTTTGGGACCAACAGGTTTTTTATATCCTATATATTATTTCTAAAAGGTTTTTTTTTTTTTTCGGTACGCCGTAACTTCGTCAATTCTTCATCAAATCCAATGATTGACCACTCATTCATTTTGAAGATATTCTTCTCCTTCACATGCGAAAAATAGTCCTATTCCCCCCAAATTTCTGGAAAAAAAGTTATGAAGGAAAAGAAAATTTATTTGCGAATAACTCAAAAAGTAGGCATTTTTCTCGATTGTGCCCATAATAATTAGAAATATTACTAAATTACCTACAAAACAAAAAAAAAATATTATCAAAGATACAGTCCATTCATTTTGGTATACTTAATAATTTCTTCATCTTTAAAGATACTCGATTTATCATTCTACCACACTTTTTTTTTTTTACTGATATATTAACTTTGTTATTTTTTAAAGGCATTTGTTTCTTATTACATTTTTTATTTTTTAATAATTTAGAAAATCCCATGATAGAGCCTTTTTTTGGATTTATTACCTTTATTATCTTTCTAGTCAGCGTTTTAAAATAGGCACTAGCAAAGCAATTTGTACAAACATTTTGACCTACTATGTTAAATGGAACATTGTAATCGATCAAGAAAAAACAATCAATTTCTCCCTCAGGTAATACATAGGATCTACTTATTTCCATATTTTTTGATATTCCTCCACTAAACAAAATTTTCTGTGAATTATTCGCACGGGCCAACTAGTCGTAAATATTATTTATTGTCTATACTTAGCATTCACAGAATTTAATATATTTTTTCTTTTCAAAATTTAGTCCACACCGGTCATGAATGTGAGAATAAGCAGATGTGTAGCCGTTTTGAATATTATAATTAATAAATTCTGAATTGAACCCATGATAATGAGAAAGATTACAAAATTACCTACAAAAAAAAATCGTAAAAATCGGACAATTATTAACAAAGACACAATCTATTAGTTTAGTATACTTAATAATACCATCCTCTTTAAAGGTATTGCATTTAGGAGTAGAATAGTCTACTACACTTTTTTTCATGGCTGATATATTAACTTTATTACTTCTTAAAGTTATTTGTTCGTTCTTACATTTTTTTTTTTAATAATTTAGAAAATCCCATGATCGGGCCATTATTTTGTCTTTATTATCTTTACCGTCAGCGTTTATATAAAAATAGGTCCTAACAAAGCAATCTGGACAAATATTTTGGTATATTATGTTAAATGGAATATTGTAATCGATCAAGGAAAAAATATTTATTCCTTCCTTACATAATACATAGGAACTACTTACTTCCATATTGTTTTGCTATTTCTTCACTATTACAAAATTTTCTGCGGATAATTCGCACGGGTCTACTAGTAATTTAAAAAAAAACACTAAAATAAATGCTGCACAGTTTTAAACAAAGAAATGACAAACTACAGACCAATTAATGAAAATTTCAAATCAATCTCCTAAAGGAAAGTGATAAGAAAGCATTCCTGAAAGATCCACCTTGCTCCATTAAAACATCAACTAGCTATAAGCTATTGTGTATACCTGAACCTCAAGTCGTGGTACCACTTGAGGTTTAGATATCACCACTCTCTTTAGTGTTTCAGGTTCAAAACAACTCATATTTATATTCCCTTTGAAGCGCAATAAGCTTATTAACTGTTTGTTTGTTTCGATGTCTAGGCGCAAAACATCCAGGTCATAAGCGCCCGATCAACTAAATAACACTACTTTTATACTGTTTGGATGGTTGGTAAAAAAAAAAAAAATAATAAAAGGATAAAAAAAATAAAGAAATGGATTGATAGAATAAAATAAATAAATAAGGATAATAATAGACATTTATAGATCATAAGATAGAATAGATAAATAAATAAACTTTTAAAAAATAGCAGTAAAATCAATAAATGAATTGAGATTAATAAACAAATGAACTTGAAATGAAATGAAATGAACAAATGAAAATAAATAATGAAAAAAAAGAAAAAAAAATAGAATAAAAAAAATACATAAAAAATAATAACAAATCTGCAAAGGATAATTAATTATAAACTTGTCATATATGTTTTTTATTAAATGTTAAGCTTATTAACTGTTCATGAGTAAAAACTGTCTATTACTGGTACATTTATCGTAAGTGATTGAAATGATTCTATACATTTCGAAGTAAACAATATCGATAGTAAAATATCGAATACTGCAATGAAAATATCGATCATATCTGTTTTCGATGGCCATCGCTAGTATTTACAGTTAATCCGACGATGTTAAAAATTTGGATTTCACTTTATTATTGAAATAACTTTATTAATACTTTCACTATTAAGTTGGTTTTAGTTAGTTAAACTCTTTGTGAAATTAACTTTAACTACCTTAACTGCTGATATCGCCATTTTAAACAATTTTTTTTTACTCAAATTCTTCGCGTTTTCGAAATCAAGAGAGGTTATAATAGGGGATTATCTTCATCTATGTTCACTGATCCATTTCCAGATATTTATTTTGTTCTCAATTTATTGTTTAACACAATTATTTAAATATGTTTACTTTTGCAAATGTTATTCAGAAGTACATTGTAGTTACATTTATATTAATTAGAGGAAAAAAGAGGAGCGTAACGAACTGCTTGTTCTTAAAAAGAAAAAAAAAATAATCAAGCGTTGTTATTGTATTCGGGCCAGAGTGTCTCCATTCAGCCAACAATTTAGGCAATTGTATGAGGTATAAAATAAACAGAGCGTTTTAAATGTTTATATTTTACATGAATTCTTGTTATTCTGGTTTGGCATATATACGAAGCACAGGTGCTTTTTAATATGTATTATATAAAATTTGTATTGCATAATATATGGGATTAATATCTAACTAGTAGGTCCGTGCGAAAATTTCGCACAGCATATTGTTATCAAATGCCAAATTAATAAGAAAATGCAACTTATCAAAAGATTAAGACATCAAATGTTACTTTATCGATAAATATAATCCACAAAGCAAACAAAAAATAATTTAAATCTTCATTTTTGTTTGGAACCAACATGTATACAAATTTCAGTAAGCTGTATATTTGCTAAAAATTGTCTGCTAACAATAGATTGCTAAAATTTGGCATAATAGAACTCTCCTAATGAATATTAATCGAAAATACGAAAAAATAAATAATGAAATGAAAAATAAAAAATATTGGAAAAATTTCTAATCGTTTTCGATGATGTTATGTTCTTTTATCCTTTTGTAAACAATTTAGTAATGTTTTATATAATCATGGGAATAACCAAGGGAAAAGTGTGTAATTTTTCAGTTATTCGCAAATAAAGTTTATTTTCTTTCATAACTTGTTTGCCTGAATTTTCTGGGTGATTGGACTATTTTGCCAGCCTGAAGGAGAAGGAAGCCTTCGAAATTAGTGGCTCAATCTTGATCTTTGGTGAAAAATTAACGATGATATGGCTTGCCGATCAAAAACACCATCGATGAATAATATAAACTCCCCCTCGATCATAGAGACCTCAAGTCGACGAAATGAGATATGTATTCAGTGACAGTACTACAATTAATGTAAGGTGTGTGTGGATGCAAACCCTATGCCTTGCGTTATCTCGAAAATAGTACGTTTTTCGGCTTAAAAACGCAGGATCCGATAGTTCCGAAGGATCCTTGCTGTACGCATCAAAATCTTTAAGATCCAAATTGTCCCGTATCGATCTACAGACCTACCACCGTTCCAATATCGAAGCCTAGCAAAATGTTTGTATCAACTTTATTTATTTTAGAAAGAAAAACAAAAGTTGAGAATACGATTCGCTAACCCCCCGTGAAATTCTGAATCCAACGGTGAATTCGTGGTATTTGAGCATGACAGGAGCTTATATTTGGTACAAAATTTCGAGCCTTACTGTAATAATATATGTACGGATGGGGTTTAATTGTACTGTAATGCAGAAAGGGTGGATTATTGGAATATTTTTCCTCCATCCATTTTTATTTTTTTCAAATAGAGGTGATTACATCGCGGCAAAATAATTGTTTTGTCAAGTTGGACTTAGTGACGGAAGGGTTCAAATAAATAAATAATTTAAAGTTAGTGTTGACTGTAATAGTTTCTAACTTGACGCTTTAGAAAAGAAATCAAGTTGAAAAAAAATTGATATGGTAGTAATAATATTATCTCAGTTTTGATTGAGTACATTAAGTTTCAACGAAGACCATTTAACGAAGCGAAATGTTGACTCGGAACAATTATTAATAGTCCGTTGCACCTCTCTCAGTTTCCACTGGACTCCTGCCGGTGACGCGGCTGAGAGAGAAGCGCTGGGATCTCTTAGAGTCTCGCTTTGTCCTTCACACGTGGGGGAAAGGGCTGGACTCGGAGCTCCTTTGTCTGATTGTAAATATTGTAATTAAGTATGAATGTTTTTCTTTTTATATATTTATTTGTTTTACTTATGACTTATTTAATTTGCTACCAATTTCTGTATTTTTTTTTTTTTAATGTGATTTCAATTTACATTTCTTTGGTTTTATAGTTTTTACCATCGTTATATAGATATATATTTTTATTTTTTATTTATTTATGTTTATTTTTTTTTTATTTTATTGTATATATAGTATGAATGGGCCTCACTCAGCTTTAGTACTCAGTGCCCTTAAATGTGGCAAAATGTATTATTTCTCAATAAAAAGATAAATAAAAATAAAAAAAATAGTCCGTGGCACAACACTTTTTTTATCAAATTATTAACATCCGCCTGAGACTTCGTGGAATGCATCATCCCATCGTTACCAACAGATATTATATTTATGAAAACTCTTGGAATTAGGGCGTTTTCAATCTGGAGTTCGGCGAACTTCGTCTATTGAATTAGTTACTAAAAACTCATAACTACTCATTTGCTTTCCATTTGAGTCGTAAGATAATTTTAGGAAAAACTCGAAAAAAAGATAGCTTTAAAAAATATTGAGCTGTTCAGCGTGACCTACTACTCATGAATTTGGAAATAAAGAGGTTGTATAGGGCAAACGGCCCAATATTTTTATAGGCCACATTCTTTCTCGAGTTTGTCCTCAAATTATCATACGATCCAAGTAAAAACCAAACGGGTGTATATGAGTTTTTTATACCTAATTAAATAGACAAGCTTTGCCGATCTCCAGATGAAAAACGCTCCAATTCCAAGGGTTTTATTAAATAAAATAGTTGTAAGTTACGATGAGATGAAGCTATTCACGAAGTTTCAGGCGGATGTTAATAATTTGATAAAACAGGGTCTGTACATATACATGTATATGTCAAAATAGGATGACCAGAAGTGCCACTTTATATTAACGGTGAAACACGTTTTTACAATTTTCCCCAAAACGGCACTAACGATTTTGATTAAACTTGGTGTATCATTGTATGATTAAGTTTTTTTTTTTTTTAAGTTTCTGCATGTTTGCTAATTCGTAATAAGCACTGTCTTAACATGATGTCTAAATCTGAAAAATTATGACAAGTTTCATAGAAAATAGACAAAGTAAAAATTAATTTTCAGTATATTTGGAGAATATTAAAGAGAAGGAACTGACTAGACAGAGGTTTACTGATACAAAGCGATCGAGCCAAAGTCCCACGGAATGGCCAAAAATAGATTTCAATGAAAGAGCTGTCGATATTGTGGATGTTATCGTTGAGTCAGTTCTCTGCAACATCTCTATTCGCGATATATAATTTTTTTTACTCATTGATTACATGAGTTTAACAACTATAAATATTTAATACTGGGCTGGGTTTTCTTTCCTCCCTATTTTCATAAAATGAACTAATTTATTGGTAATTTAATTAACCGTTAGAATGATACGTGTGTAATTCTTATTGAAATATATAAAGATATCAGTATATTTGCCTTTTTGTCCATTAAGTAAATAATATATTCTAAAATAATATATGCACAAATCATTAATTTGTAATTACAGTATATTAACTTCCTGAAAAAAAAAACTTACCTTAAATTCATTCTAACTCTCTTATTTAAGTGAATATTTAAATAATTATAAACTTTTTATACCCCAAGCACTAGCGGATCCAGGATTTAACATTTTTTTTGGGGGGGGGATGGAGGGAGGAGTGAGGTGCTTCAGCCCGAAAGGTTTTTTTTTAATATAACGGTATATAGGTATGTATGTGTTCTTTTTATTTATTTATTTTTAGATTATTTTATTCTTATTTATTCTATATCTATTATTTTTCTGTATAATTCATTTTATTTACTGTACATAGATTGTGAATGTGATCTCTGAACACTATTATAAATGCCCTTTGAGACAGATTGTAATATTTTTCAATAAATAAGTTTAAAAAAAAAAATATGACGATAATTACTTTGGAAGAAAAAGAAAGAAACTAACTATCTATACGAAATGGTGTTTAAGTTATTTTTGAAGTCCTATTAAATATAATTACACGAACAATAATACTTTTAGAGATAACTTTTTTATATGTTTTTTCATAAAACATGGTAATATTTTACCATTTTAGAGGGAGAGGGCTCTTCTTTCCCTCCCCCACGTAGATCAGCCTGTGACCCCAAGCGATTACATTCAGAATCTGAAATGATGCTATAGTATGACATTACAGAAAAATGAAGAAGAAAGACAGGCGGAAGAAGCTTCCTTTACATTACCTGTGCTGTAGATGAATCGACTTCACGTGTGTTCCTAAACTGTTTAGGCAGTGAGTATACTGTAGACTGCATACCCGAGCTTTTGTTGGTATTAATGTTATATGAAATCTAAAGTACACAACTTTAAATATTTTTGGTAGCGCTAATATCGAAACAAATCATCGGATATTTGATTTTTAAAAGTTACGAAAAAATGCTAAATAAAACTTTTGAAAGAATTTGATAATTGAATAAAGGAGACAAATAAAATAAAAATGCTTATCCAGGTCAATAATGAATTCCTAGAATTACTAGCCAGAAGGTATACGCATAGTATATCGTTGGAAAGCTGAGCCTTTTAGAAAAAAACAATATCGAATAAATAAAGTTGTAAAAGGTAAAGGAGAGTGGCAAAAAAAAAAATACGCTGCAAATGATTTCACAATGGTTTATTATCTCTAAACAATTATACATCTAAAGTAAGATTACCTTACAAAGAAAAAAAAACAAAAGGTGATTCCAATTATTGGACTAAACTTTTTTTCTTTAATCATTAGTAATATGCTAAAAAAAAATAGCATTAGTACAGTAACACATTAAAAATTTAAAAACCAAACCAACGATATAACATTTGAAGTAGAACACACATAAAAAAAAAAAAGGAGACCATATCTTTGCTTCTAATTGTCCGATTTTAACGATTTTTTTTTTTTTTTAGGAAATTTCATAAACTTTTAAAAAACTATTTAAAAAAAAAGTAAAAACTTTTCGGGTTATTCGGAATTTAATTTTACCATCCATCGTAACTTTTTTTCCAGCTTCTTTTCTTTGAAGTATGTTATATAGATAAATTTAAAGGGCGTCGAGAAAATGACTTTAGCGAAGTTTCATTGAAATCTGTACATTCGTTTAGGAGCTACAGTCTACAGCAACGCAGGTTTTTCGGCCGCCATTTTGAAAGTTAAAGGCGGAGAGTAATGTAGATGAAGGAGGATCATCCTTGGGTTACCTCTGATTTTATATCAAAATTTGAAAAAAATTGGTCCAGTACTTTCGGAGAAAATGCGCGGACCGTGGACGGCGGACGGCGAACGGACAAAAAAATTTGTATTCGTTTTTCGAATTCTACGCATCTTGAAACGTGAAACCTCAAATTTTGAGAGGGGGTTATGTTTTTGAATTTTTTGGTCTATCACAGTGTTTCATTATTGAAAATAATAAACCAATATAAATAATAATTTTAGAAAACTAATAATATTTAACGTAAATCACATGTTTTCAAGGAAATTAAATGAAATTTACTTAATAAATGTAAACTTTTCAAATTCTTGTTAAGTTTGAAAAAATACATTTAAAATTCACCTAGAAAGTTCCACCATACAGAAGTTTTATTAAGCTTACATGTAAGTTTATGAATCTCAAAAGAGCATAAGGGACATAGATTCAGAATTGTTACTATTTCTTCTTATTTAATTTCATTTTATTTATCAGCTCGCTGACATCCTTAAACTAAAATTTAATTTCAGAATGACTTTTGCCGTTACATTTTTACTTCTGTTGTGCATTTTCGTTACAAAGTTATTTTTCTTCGAGTATTGGAAAACTGTTTTAGTTCTTCCCTCGTTTAAGAACTCGATTGATTTTCGGCTATTGATCAAACTTTCTTTTCATCATTTTTCGTTTTATCCATTTGGAATGATAATGATCAGGTTTCTATTGTTTTTCCCTTAGGTAAAAAGTAGGTTCCTTGGCCATTTTCTTTTTAGTCTTTGTCGATCAGGTAACAGGGATCTGGAAATAGAAAGGACTAGTGGATTGAAGTGATTTAGAGTTGAAGAATGAAACGAAGTGTATTTGTCGTGAATGTAGGATTTTTCTGCTGTGATGATGTTTAAGTCGTTATGTATTCTGTTATTTGAAATGTACCAAGATGCGTTGACAATTTTTCTTAGAATTTTTTATTTTATTGTTTGTTCTTTATTTTTGTATTTTTCCGAACCCCAAAGTTTTGCACCGTATTGGTCTCAGTATGGTGTTATAGATCAGTCGCTTGTGAGGATCAGTAGTCCTGAAGATGTGGGAGTTGGTTTTATCGTCTAGTCAGTTCTTATATTTTTAATTGAGAATGTATGTTCAAATTAAGTCTTTTGTCTAAGTAGAGTCCAAAGAACGGTGCATAGTTTTTCTTAACATTTCATCACAATTAATTGTTAGCATGAAACTGAGTTTATTATTATGAGAAATATTAATTAAAAAATATATTGGAAATGTTCAGAAAGAGTTACTTTGAAGTTAGAGATTCCAGGCACGCGCGGGTCTGTGCTTTGAAGTTGGCCGACAAAGGATAATGAAGTTGGCAGTTAGGTTTAGCTCTTGCCAGCCGTGAGCAGCTGCAACTTTCAACATTAGAAATTGAAATGAACCAGTTTACGTAATATTACGGGTGGAATTCGGTTGGTAATTTACTCCTGAAGAAACGAAGACAATTTTTACCGACTTTTAAATACTGAATTTAATTTAATGAGGAAAGACTCTCCTACTCAATGTCTTTCCTGCGGGGTACCTCTTACAGTGAACCATATCCTAACCGAATGTTATGCATTCCAATCTTCTAGGGGTCAACATCTTCTCAGAAATAGCCTTGAAGAATCACTCCAAAAGGATCCCTAATGCTATTAAAAACTTAATAATGTTCCTTAAAAAAATCAAAATATTTCACAAAATTGTAATCTCATCTACGAATTCGTACAAAATTTAATCACATGTAATTGTAAATACACCCGTTAATTTTTGTTTTTTTAATCTTTAATATTTAATTTAAATGGTATTTGTAAACTTGCCTTCTAGTATTTTTTAATATTTAAATTGTACTCTTTGACTTCTCTTCTTTTAATATTAATTTTTATTTTTTTGCTTTTATTTTTAAAACCATTAACGGTATATTTTAATTGTCTTTCTTAACTTGTCTTCTTTTAATCTTTAACGTTCAATTTTTATAACTTTAATTCATATTCAACTGTAACTATTTTTAACTTTCTAAACTTTAAATTGTTTTTGTTAGCTGTAGTTTTGTTATATATTCTTATGTAGTAGTTGATCCGATTGTAATATAGGGCGAAAATGACCCAGGTGGTTGAAAAGCCCAAAATATTTACAAATAAATTACTGAATATGCACTACATGAAATAAGTACATTTGTTGGTAAATTTTTACTTTCTCTGTAAAACCAAGACCAGGATCTTTTAAAAAAAATCGATTTTTTTGAAAAAAATTTAGGCAAAATAGTTACTAATACTTGACAATCTTAGTTACTATATGTTAATAATTGGTATAACCAATATACTTTTGCATTTATCTCCTCTAGTAGTAATAATAATATAGTAATAAGCTAATAAGTAACTGCAAGACTGTTGCGGAAGTCTTGCGCAAGACCTAGACCATGACCAAGACTGAGTTTGCAAGACCAAGACTCGTTTCGGTCTCGCATTTGGACAACACTCATCCTCTTTACCAGAGGTTCTCGTTAAATTAAAAAATATACATAAATAAATAATTAGGTTCTTTATTATAATATATCTTGTAACATGATCAACTTAAATATACTCAATTATTATGAAAGTCGAATTAGAATTAATTATTAGAGTTTGAAAAGAGACTTACCTGAACAGTTCGCTGGCTGGTGTTGGGTCCTCCGTGTCCATGCATCTTCCGAAAGCGCCATCTGCAAGAAATATTTTTGAAACAGTTTAAATGAAATACATTTTATTTTGTAAATACTGAAATTGTACTCTACCATAAAACCTACATATTATTATTGTGTATGTATCATGGATTTATTTCATATATTTTTTTGCATCATGCTCTTATTGTTCAATGAAAGGTCAATGATTGATATATTAAGTGGAAAATAAAACTCTTCCTGTGTGAAGAGCTTTTAATTTGGCCATAGCTCTATAAACGGAATCTACTTTAAGTCGTGACTGACTTGGCACAATGAACGAGCGACCTTTCGGCAGCACGCGATGTGGCTATTCCGTTGACGCAATCCAGAAAGAGAAATGGTCACTTTTCCTTTTGGGTGCCGTTTGCTTTTTACAAATCAGAGAATAGAATTCAAATATAAAAGAAAAACCTTTTTGATAAAATCCAGCCAATAAAATAAAACTAATAAACAATATAATTCTAGGACTATTGCGATTGTTTTGAAAAATAATCAGCAAAAATAAGATGTAATATAGGTGTCGAATCTTTTTATCATTGGAGGCCGCAGTAAGGTTAGAAAGTTCCAATGGAGGCCATTATATTTTTAAATAATTTATTGTTGCTATTTTTATTTATCACTAAATACACACACCCATATAAATATAATAAACTTATTTTATTAATCTTTACATTTTTGTAAACTAAATAATTAATTCTAGATTCAAACTAATAAATATCGGTCAAAAAAGTGTGGAGACCCCAGTCATGTCACGAAGACCATATGCGTCTCAGGGGTCCCAGTTTCCTCACCTTTAGAATATACTCTATTTATATAATAGATAAAAAATAAATTTTCTGAAAATCTATCAGTTACCTAAGAAATAAAAAAAAATAAAATAAAATAAAAAGGGGAATATATCTAATAATCTTAATATTTAACGTTTTTGAAGGATAGAGGCTATTGATAAACAATCAATAAATACATTAATGTGTTTTTTTTTTACTGTTGCCTTACGATTTTACGCACAATTAATAAATTTTAGCACTTGAAGAGAATGAAAAAAATACAATTTGTAGAAAAAAAAACACGC
Source organism: Nezara viridula (assembly GCA_928085145.1). Taxonomy (NCBI): domain Eukaryota; kingdom Metazoa; phylum Arthropoda; class Insecta; order Hemiptera; family Pentatomidae; genus Nezara; species Nezara viridula. The sequence continues at coordinate 81,872,303 of OV725082.1, forward strand.
ATAGAATTTTGAGGAGAAATGGTATCATCAAATATTGCAGTTTATCTAAAAATGGTCATTCCGTAATTATGATTATTTCCTTAATTAAAAAATAAGAAGAGCATTGGTAGATTCTCAGTTTCTATGTATATTTAAAAATAAACTGCATATATTTATAAAATAGTTATGACAGATTTTTTCTCTATATTTTTATATAGTTGTTGAAGACCTGATTCTATTTTGCCATTAATGAAATTGAATGATTGAGAGGATAGAATTCATGTGACATTACAAAAGTGTAGTTGTTGCCAACGATAAAGGCGTGAAGTGATATATCTTCAATATTTTCTCTTTCCTTTAACACGAATTCAATGTTTTTTTCATAACCGAGTTGATAAAAGCACTCATTGACTATATATATATATCAGCCTTATAGCGAAGAAAGGTAATTTTTTTATTTCTCTTAAAATTTTAAATTGTACATATCATGAATTTGACAATAAGTAGAATTGTTATAGTGGATATGGAAAATAATATTTAGCCATGAGGAAGGATAGTACCCAACAGACACCTCTTCCTGTTCTTCATTTGGTTCCTTAATTCAGAAACGGAGATCTCTCATCCAGCTCCTTTTCAATCATATCTTGTGTCCGATTGGTTTAATATGAAATCGGGATTAAAAAGTCCATGTATGTTGGTCGATGGTTGATTGTCATAAGTCGTTATGTAGAGTTTTGTTATTTACAAAGCTGTACGTTTGCAAATCGAGATTATTGTTTGAAAGAGAATACTGGAAATAATATTCGACAGACTCACAGAATGAACACAACGACTGAAAACATACACTCCCTTTTTTCCAAATAAAAATTGAAAATAAGACAAAAACTAAATACCTACTCAAACCCATATCAACATATGTTTCACAGATTTAAGTTTTCTTTTTTTATTATACTTGTTATACACAGATTTAGAGTTTTATTATTTTATTTAATACTTACCAGGGTGCTATTAATTCTAAAATTTTTAATTGACATGATTGTAGTTTTTGTAACTTCGTTTTTTTTTTCTTAATCGTAAATCTGTGAGGCATATGTTTATATAGGGTTAAACAGGCATGTGTATGTATTTAATTGTTATCTTATTTTAATTTTAATTTTAATATATCCATATGAAACTGTCATGAAAATGACAATAAGCAGATTTGTTGTAATCTTAAAAAATTGCATTTTAGGCAAAGTAGGAAGAATAGTAGCACCCAGCAGCATCTTCCCTTTTCTTTGCTTACTTCCTTAGATCATGAAATGAGATCTCTCATCCAGCTTTTTTTCACTCGCCTCCTGATGAGCAGCCGTAACCGAGTTTTCTTGCTGAACCGTAAATCTGTGTGTTTTCTGTCCAAATTGGTTTTTTTAGGTATGTGTACATATTTTAATTTTGATTTGGGTAAAGTGAGCATGTCTATATTTTTAGTCACTTGTTTGAAGTATTTGTTTTCATTTCGACTTGTTGGCCCCAGGTCACTCTTCTGTAGAATATCATTTTTTTTTCATTGATATTTACAACTGTATTATAAAAAAAAAATTATAACTAGTAAATGTGCACTCAGGAATATAATAACATGAAATCTCTTGTTGAGAACCTACCCAGCGATAGCACCCAAATGATAAATTTACACAAGAAGTTTAAATTTACAAATAATAAGTTCACGAGGAAATCTTCTTTTCAGAGCGTCGGAGGGTTATCAGGGATCGAGGAGGAAGCAATATTTGAAACGAGAGGGTTCGGAAGGTTCTGCATTATGTTGTGGAAGGATAGTTATCTGGATTGGGCCAAATCGGAAACATATGGAACATTAAGATGTTTATGGATGATTTTATTTGTGACAAAGTAAATAGCGTTGAGAATTTTACGAAGGATTTTGGATTGGAAGGATTGGATAAGAGAGGAATTTGAAGGTTTGGTGGAGCCCCATAGCTCAAAACTAAAATTTAATTTCAGAATGACTTTTGCCGTTACATTTTTACTTCTGTTGTGCATTTTCTTTACAAAGTTATTTTCTTCTTTTGTTCGAGCATTGGAAAACTGTTTTAGTTCTTTCCTCGAAGGATTTTGGATTGGATAAGAGAGGAATTTGATGGTTTAGTGGAGCCCCAAAGCTCAATCCCTAAGTCCAAATAGGTCTTATCATTGTCATATTTATGAATCGTTTGTTATTGATTGAAAGCTTAGAGCGTTTGTCTAATATCGGTTTAAGTTTTCTCTAAAAAAAATAATCTGAATTTGAAAAAGAATAGCTTTGAAAAATAGAAAAAAAAAAAAGAAATTGAGTTTCATCAATATTCCATTATTGTGAGAAAAATTAAATGGAACCTGATAACTATTAATAAATAGTTTGAAATTTTAAGAAACGTAACTTTCTACCCTATCTCCAAAGATTTCTGAAGAAGGCATTGCAGACCTCACATTGATTTGGTCCTTAATGAAAGAGAGAAACTGTAGCTGAAGCACAAGAGAAGCCAAGTCAACTGGTAAAAGCCTTTCGCTCCGTTGTAGAGTGATGGGCTACCGACAATAAAAACAATGGCTAGAGTGGTGGTTATATCTAAGTTGTCGATAAAGAAACTGAAATTAATAACATTGGCTCAGAGACATGATAAACGATGCCCGTGTGACAGGAACCTTTCAGGGGGAGGTCGTTTGGTTAGGGTATAAATCATGGCTCAAACGGATCATAAATAATCATGGACTTCCTCAGATCATACGCGAACATTTCCCCCCTAACTTGCCTGTTATATATCATCCATACAAAACCTCTGTCCATATTGAATATATATTATATATCTTTTTGAATTGTAATCCAGGTTTCAAGAATAAGGCATAAAGAGAGGATTACGGATTGGATCAAACTTAGATTTGAAAGCAATACAACGCAGTGCGCATTTCTGTTGTACGTATTTTTTTATGCATACCTACATATGCATTTTCATGTTTTTATTCGCTCATAGATGTTTGTTTGTTGATTTGTTTGAGTTTTAAGGCTTAAAAGCCTAGGGTCATCAACGTCTGTGAGTCAGTTATTATTGTTGTCTTTTGAGTTCAGAAACTTTTTAGAAGAGAGAAAAAAAAATAATCAAAAACTAATAATAAATAAATAGAATGTACCGATACTTTTTAATGTAGTGTTGGACAAAATTATGACAATATTCTGGCGAAAAGACGAGGCAAGTTCAGTAATAGGAACAAAGAAGGAGAATGTGAAAGTAAAGTGTGCAGATGATTTAGCCCTACTAGAAGAGACAGAAGAGGAAGCCATAAAACAGGTAAACACCCTGAAAGAAATATCCGAGGAAACTAGACTACATATCTCTACATATGAAAAAACAGAAATTATGACAACAGATACCAACTTCACCAAGAAAATATTGGACACAAAATATGAGATAATAATATGTAGTAACGGAACGGATAAGGCATCAATCGAAGGAAGAATAACCAAACTGGAAAGACTGGACTTCGCCACAAGGAATGTTTACAACAAGAAAATTTTTTCCTCAAATGTAAAAATAAGGCATTAGTGTACAGTAGCAAGACCTGTAATATTATATGGTATGGAAACAGTCAGCTTTCCGAGCCTAGAGAACATCCTGAAGATTGAGAGGAAGATTTTGAGGAGGATTGACGGACCCAAGGTAACGCAAGAGAGATAGAGACTGAAATCCAATAAAGAAATATACAGAAAATTGAAAGATTTGGAAACAGTCGTTAGGGTGAGGTTCTATGGGCACATGGTCAGAATGAATAGTGAAAGACTGAACAAGAAAATTTTTGACAAAGTTTGCAGCTATAAAAGTATGGGGGGATATGTAAAACAAATAAAAGAGGAATTAGATAGGCTAAAAATCACGGATAAAGATTGCTTGGATAGCGAGCTTTTGAAAGGGGTTGGGGTTCTTGTAGGTGGGAGGGAGAGACGAGGGAGAAAATGGACTAAGAAAGAGCTAGAGGAACAGCCCAGGAGGATGAGAGAGTATTGGAGTAAGAGGAAGGCTGAGGGTGTGAAGAGGAAATGGAAATGATATTCGTATGGTCCTTGCTTGCCGGTTAGTGTAAAAATAAATAAATAAATAGAATAATGCATGAAAATGCGTAAAAACATGAAATAAATACAAAAATAGATGAATAAAATTAATAAAATAATTGAATTTTATAGCCTTTATATTATTGTATGTTTGATTCGTTATTGTTTAATACTACTGATATATTCGGTCTTAGAGATAATATGTTTAAGCTTGAGGTATAATAAGGATCAACTTGGAAAATATGGCTGATAGTGAGAGGTTTATTTCAGTATCGACATTTTGGTGGTGGCTGTTTAATAATGAGATGTAAATGAGTTAGATTTGTGTGTCCTATTGCGCGACCTCCTCTCTGCGGTTAGTATGGGTTGATGTGGTCCTAAGTTTCACTGATTTTTTAACAACTTTTAATTTGCTAGGCGGGCTTTCATTCCACATAATTTGCCGACTATCCGATATTTCCTTGTTGAGAGGAAAACTCATTCCCGGAGGGGTCTGGACCCCAATTGTTTGTTTGGCTGCCGTATCTGCAAGCTCCAACTATTCTCATTACCAACTATTCTCACTTTACTGGGAACCCATATAAAGCAAATAGATTTGACCTAATTTTTCAAGAATATGAAGATGTATGTGCATTTTTAGGATAACTGGATGCTGTGAGTATATGTCGTTTAATCCTTTTAATGAATTCAAGGAGTCGGTTTTTTAGGCTATTGTGTTTGAAGTTATTAGCATAAAGAAGTGGGGGGCGCTCATATCGTTTTTTAATTGCTAATAAGAGTAAAATGTTGCTGGATCAATGATTTTTATGAGTAGGTACATTATAAAGTCATAGACTTAGATTTAGAATTTAATTTTAATTATAGAAACAATAATGCTTTTAGGGATAATTTTTTCTTAAACGTGATAATATTCAGTACACGTATACGAATTATAATTTAAAAACAGTAAATTTAGATATAAAATTAAGGTAAGATTATCCGTAGAAATAAATATCGTTTTGAAATGCATTTATTTTTAATTCACTTTTCTTGTATTTCGCTCACCAATGCCCGACACATATGTTTAATTTATCGAGTGGTTAAATTAATAAATATTAGCACTTAAAGGGAAGGAAAAAAATACCAAATAGAAAAAAAAACACGTATGGAATTTTGAGGAGAAATGGTATTAGGAAATGTAGCAGTTTATCTGAAAATGATCATTCCGCAATTATGATTATTATCTTGATTAAAAAATAAGAATAACATTGCTATATTCCTAGTTTCTATGTATATTTAAAAATAAGCTACATATATTTATGAAAGAGAAAGATTTTTTTCTATATATTTTTATATAGTTGTTTAAGACCTGATGCTTGTTCACATATTTTAATTTATTTATTATGTACTTTTTTTTAAAATGAAAAACGTTTGGGTTTATTTGCCTCTTTCACATTTTGTATACTTTACCAAAACTTCTTCTTTTAAGATTATTTTTATTTTATAATTTCAATATCATTACATTTTTTTTTAAAGTCCACTATTGATTTATTTTAATTTCGTGTTTTTAAATTTGTTAAAAACTTATGAACTATATCATTTTACTCATTTCTCGTTATTCTTATCATTACACTTTTCTTTTTTTAAAATCTGTTTTAATAAATTATTGTACTTGCATGTTTATGTTGAATAAGAAGAGGATGATAATAATCACTGGAATAACTAAACAACTTTTAAAAACATGTAGTATCATAAATGAGTTGCCAATTTTAACAAGTACAATTTATTTAAGAGTTCATTTATTTTTGAACTTATTTCTACGAAACTGTTAGGTATTTGTAAGTGTTCTTTTGTGTTATATGAAAGAATAACGAGAAATATCTCTACTGAGTTTACGGTGAAAGTTAAAGGTTCCACTATATACTTTGGCAGTAAGTTTCTTATCCACCACGAAGTACTTACAAACTTGATAAATACATTCATTATTGTCAAAAAGACATTACTCTCACTTATCAACATATGTAATATATATTTAGAGAAAGTATTTCGATCGTGAAAATTTACGAATCTGAATTTTCAATAGAAATACACGTTTTGGGGCCCCTGAGTACAAATAACCAAGTCCCGCAAAATGGTCTCTGTGTGTGTGTGTATGTGAACAGTCTAGCTCAAAAACGAAAAGTTTACGAAGCTGATATTACATATTTAATATAGTTATATACCTGAGAGTTTACAGCAACGTTTTCCATAAAATCGGCTAACCGGAAGTGCCAATTTATATCAACTGTCTACACATTTTTACAATATTTTCCCAAAAAATTTTCTCAAAAACGGCTCTAACAATTTTGATTAAACTCGGTGTAATTAAATGGTCATTAATATTATTTAGGTCTTATCTCCGTTCATGTCACTTTACAGGGCTTATATGTCCAATGTTCAAAATGTCTTCCTCTAATGTACCTATAATTTGATTTGTTTTAAATAATTATATATCTCTTATTGTTAGGAGTTACGAAAAAAATGCTAAGTATAATTTTTGAAAGAACTTGATAATTGAAAAATGAGAAAAAAGGGAAATCGAATCTTCGGATTTACTAGACAGAAGGCATACATATATCTCGTTGGAAAGTGGAGAGAATTTCAGAAAAAAACAATATTTAATATAGTGAGTCGTAGAAGGCAAAAGAGAGTGACGAAAAATTATAAATAATAATTTTTGAAAATTAATATTATTTGATGTAAATCACATGTTTTAAAGGAAATTGAATCAAACTTACTAACTAAATGTAAACTTTTAAATTTTTTTCAGTTTGAAAAAAGTATTTGAAATACACTTAATCAAAGCAACGATATTGTTAACAAAACTATTGCATTGTACTTGTGCGAAAGAAGAAGTGAAATATAAAAACATTTCATGGCATGATGAATAAAGCATATATTTATAACCTTAAATACATTTACTGTAGTTTAATGATTCCTATATCTGGTATTATATTTAAATAATTAGGTATCAACGTCCGTTTATTCCGATATAATACTGTTGATATAATTAATAGGGTTTTTGTTACTTTATTGGTCGTAATGATTTGACAGCGGTAAGCTTTAAGTTGTAGCTGCGTTAAAATGGCAATATACAAATTTAATGTGCAAATAGCCCAACATTGCAAGAAAATAATTTCTATCGATGTACCCGGTAATTTTCAACTTATTCTTAGAATGATCATGAAAGTGCCCTTACAGGTATAGTATTATTGAATCAATATAGAATATATTGACCGTCTGAGGGATATAGTATGACAATTATATTGACATTTCAAGAATATGCAGACTACACAGCAATTTTAGCAAGACACAAAAGTCCAATATACGCCTCACAGAACCTACAACAGTATTTAACAAAATTACATGAGTGGTTCAAACTTTGGAAAATCCGACTAAATTAGGACAAAACACAGCACATCACATTTACTCTTCGACGTGAAATGCCCGCCAGTTTTCTCTGATAATACATAGATATCACAGACAGACACCGTTCACTATCTTAGCCCAACGTACTATCTTGGTCTGAAATGTGACCGAAAAATGACCTGGGCCCACATATAACAAAGGAAGGAAAAACGCTAAATCAAAAACTCAAAATTCTGAACTCACTTCTTTCGAAACATTCAAAACTGAACACATACAATTACTTACTAAAACCTATTTGGACTTACGCATCACAGATATTTGGAATAGCTAAAAAGACTCACATAAACAAACTTCAAATCTTTTAAGCAATAACATTCTGGGCAATCACAAAAGCACATAGATACGTTAGCAACATAACCTTACATACTGACCTCCATATGCCGACTGTTAACGAACACATACGAACTCATTACAAACGATTCCACGACAATTTACAAGGACATCCTAACACACTCATCAATGACATGGTCACTACACAAATGCCAGGTAATGTCCGTAGGAGACTGAAGAGGAGCTGGATGAGGGACCTCCTCGCCTAATGTAGATATCATGCCTGAGGAAGTGCCGCTGGGTCCTGCTCTCTCTCATGACTTTCAGGCCATTGTGTTTTTTGTCCATCATCACATTCACTGATTTTCATTACCATTATGATAGGTGTGAATAAAAAAAAAGGTTAAAAAAGAAAAAAGAATATTGTTTGAATATTATGGATTCAATACACCGTGTAAGGTTGGCGTAAGCCGTTCTTTAAGGCGTTTGTGTGATACTATACTGGCATAATTTTCAGCTATGCGGTACTGTATCTTGTTACCCCTTCATTCATCCTTGGATTAACCCTTGTTAACAACCATCTAAAACTTCGTGAATCGCTTTATCTCATCCTAACTTAAAACTTTTTTTTTTAAGAACATTTACTGAAATGTAGGGTTTTCAATCTGCATATCGGTAAACTTTGTCTATTTAATGAGACACTAAAAAGTCATGAAAATCCAATTGTTTCCACTTGAATCGTGGGGAGGATATGATCACAAAATCGAAAAGAAAACGTGGCCTACAAAAATATCGGGTCGTTTGGAGTGGCCTCCATCCGTAACATATCGAAATATATATTTGCGGTTTTTGTATATATGTTATATATGAAATATATATATGTTCATGAGTTTTTTGTTTCTCATTAAAGAGGAAAAGTTTACCGATCTTCAGCTTGAAAAAGCTACATTTTCGTAATATTTTGTAAATAAAAAGGTTGTAAATTAAGTTAAGATTTACGAAGTTTTAGACGGATGTTAATAATTTGTTAATAAGAGATCTGTACGCGATCTAACAGTTTTTTATCTGATAAATTAATCCAATCTTCCTAACTTTTTTATGGTTAAATTTAAATATCGCGAGTTTCATGATCAGGATTAGAAATTATTTTATGAATAAATAATTTCTATCATAATTCTATATTTGAGTGTCTATAATTGTTATTGAATATTAAGTTTTTATTGTTATTCATCAGTTTTTAATTATTTAATTTGTTTCGTAATATAGTACATTTATAACTTTTTTAGTCTTAATATACCATTAAAGAAATCTTAAATAGGTTTTGGCGAAGCTCAGTGAGAGGTGATATGGTGGCAATGTAAGAATCGAATTTTATTTAATAAATTTTGTGGTAATTATCTAGAGCTCGAATATATATATATTATATATTACACAACTTATAAAAAATATCTATTGTTGAATCATTCCTCCATAACAATCTCAGAGACTGAACAACAGACAGCAAAGTGATAAAACAATGTTTAAAGTTTAATTTAACGTTTTACAAGTTCTTTAACTTAGAAATATATAAATACAATTAAAAAATAACTTAATTTTTTGTATAATTTCATTTTTATTTATTTTTTAAATTTATTAATTATAATATTAGCAACGGCTTCACATCTGCTTATTCTTACACTCATGACCGTTGTGGACTAAATTTTGAAGAGAAAAATATATTAAATTCTGTCGATGTTAAGTATAGATAATAAATAATATTTACATTATTTATGCATACATACATACATGCATATATATATATATATATATATATATATATACATAATCTATTTTTTACAGATTCAATAAAAATAAAAGAAATGATATGAATTATTCCATGCTTATTAAGAAATGTTTTATTGAGATCTTAGAAAATTAAGTACCTTCGGACAATGTTAAATATTTTATTTTATTTTCATTACAACATTCAATTAAAATCTAACACTTATTTAAAAGAAGATATAACTATTAATCATTTATTAATAATATTAGTTTATATTACTTTATTCTTCATCATCCACAAATACCGAATGGATTTATTCATTATTTTTTTTTCTTTATTCCAAATGTATTTTGTTCTTGTTTGCCTGTGACAACTTTATTTATTTTTTTCTTTTCCGCTAGTTTTTGGTATCCTGCCAACTACTGTGCCATCCGCATTAGTATAATAATTGCCCGAGATGGAATATGTTCCCTACAAACGTTTCAATTTAATAACTTAACCTCATTTTGTGGTGAGCTTTTCATAAATCACATTCTGCAACAGTATTCCAGAACTAACTTCATGGCAGGGGCATAATAACATGTCACAAACGGTGTTTTTTTTTTCTTCGTATATGATGATACGATATCTTGCCTGGAGATAGGAACTAGTAGTTTTGATCACCTTCCAACTTAAATGTTTCTAATATAAAATAATAATTAAAATGATCGAAAGCTCCACCTATAAAAACATCTACAAGACTGAAACTTTAGTTAAATATTCATAAGACAGATTGCTCTAGGCACCTGCCATGGGCCTAATAATCTTTTCTTGCTACCGCTTGGATGGAAATTGAATTTCATCAAGTTGTTTCCCTGTCTATCTTTTTTTCCTTCTAGTATTATATATATATATATATATATATATATATATATATATATATATATATATATATATATATATATATATATATATATATACACACGGATATATGCAAAAAATTCCACCCACTTGATTTTTTCATGTTTTCATTTAAAAATATTTTCCCCACTTGTAAAAAAAGTTGTATTTGTATATAATAGATGGTATTTGTAGATAATACTTAGTATTTATGGAATTTTATAATCTTTTTTACCTTCAATAATCAAAATGTGATTGGGTAAGACTGAATAAACCTTTTGATTCCATAGAAAGTAAACATTGGAATCTAGAATCATTTCATTGAATTAAGGATTTAGGGTTATTGTCCTCCATATTAGCATTCCTAATTGAAAACAAACAAAAAGATTACCTATTTATTCATAAAAACAATAGACCAATCCAAAGAAGAAATATTTTTAGATGAAAACATGAAAAAATCAAGTGAGTGGAATTTTTTGCCTGTCAGTGTGTGTATATATATATATATATATATATATATATATATATATATATATATATATATATATATATATATATATATATATATATATATATATATATATCTTAATATTATTATTACACATATATATGCTGGTGTTGCTGGTAATGATGTATAAATTCTCATTAGAGATCACTTACGGGGAATCACCTCTACGAAGAGATGTCCATAGTAGAAAAATTGGAAGTAAAGCACGAAAAAAAAATTAAAATTAAATACATTTTTTTATCATAAAGGAGCACATATAAAACGTAAACTTTTTTATATAAAAAATTAAAATTTCGAATTACTTAGAATCGTAAACTGTAAGTTTTGTTCCAATTTTTTAGTTTTGATCACCTCCCAACTTAAATGTTTCTAATATAAAATAATAATTAAAATTATCGAACTACTAAGAATGGAAAGAGTCCTCATTGTCCCAATTTATAAGAGAAAAGGAGATGCAAGTGACTACAGAAAATACAGAGGAATCAGCTTACTTAATGCTGATTATAAATTATTCTCTATTGCTCTATATAGTCGCATTATGCCATACGTGGAGAGACAGCTTGGAAACTACCAGGGTGGCTTTAGGACAAATCGATCAACGTTCGATCAAATTTTTGCCCTTATACAGAGCATGGAAAAAATGAAAGAGTATAATAACTCCATGTGGATGCTCTTCATTGATTTTAAGGCGTCGTACGACACGGTGATTAGAGAGAAGCTTTGTTATGCAATATATGAATTGGGCATACTAGCAAAGCTTATTCGTTTAACAATGTCTACCATGGAAGGCACTGTCAGTACAGTTAAGGTACAAGGAAGAATTGGCGACTCCTTTGCAGTTTGTTCGGATCTTAGGCAAGGTGGTTCCTTAGCCCACTCCTCTTTAATGTTGCCCTAGAGACCATCATGAGAAGTGCAAAATTAAATAACGGAGGAACAATATTCCACAGAATGACCCAACTGCTCGCGTATGCTGGCGATGTGGTCATTGCAGGGCGATCACTTCAAGCAGTGAAGAGTGCATTCAGCAGGTTGGAGAATGAGGCAGAGAAAATGGGGCTAGGAAGAAAAAGCTTGTCCATCCACCATAGCACTATGTCTTGGAAAACTATACTTTTCAAGCTGTATCAAGCTTCACCTACCTCGGGTCCATAATTAACAATAGCAATAACGAAGAGGAGGAGATAGGAGCTAGAATAATGGCTGCCAGCAGAGCCATATATATATATATATATACTATATATATATATATATATATATATATACGTATACTTTTATATATAAAAATTAAAAATTTGAATTACTTAGAATCGTAAACTGTAAGTTTTGTTCCAATTTTTTAGTGCATAGCGATTTGTTTTCTAAGTTGGTTCGTATAGATAGAATCGGTACTTTACTGTCTTTCTCCAAAATGAATTTTTTTTTTGGTGGAGATTTAGAAGACTCATAGACTACACAAATATAGTGTCAGCTCACAGGTGCAGTTTAATTATTTGAATTGGTAGCGCAGATGCCGGAGGAATGATGGCGGTGTGGCCGAGCGAGCTAATGCGTGTGCAAAATACCTGTTGCCAGGCAACCTGATTAACGAAGTTTGCCACTAATCCCTTGGCCCAGGAAAAAAACTGTGCAGCCTGCAAGGCGAGGCAGGTGAGAACAAAAAAAGAAAAGAAGAGTTGATTGTTACAATCAAGTCTGTAAGACTGACAAGGAAAGGTTAAGACTGTAATCTCTATTTCTAAACAGAGTTCTCAATATACATAATGGAACCAAGCTACTATAAATGAAATTAATGTTCTCTGCCTCACTTGCTCTCTATTGTCCGTTGTGGAGAAATTAATCAACCAAGACCCTATAGACCAAGATCCTATGGACTTGTTTTAAGCCAGTATAGGGAATGTTCGTTGTGCACTAGTCATTTATACTGTAAAATTATTGAAATTTGATACATATGATACAATTTTTCCGCAAGTTTCTCTATATATTCATACATAAACTTCAATTTCATAGAGATACGATTTTACCATATCGTGATAATTAAAAAAAAAAAGATATTAAGAACTAATCATAATATCTGCTTTATTGGTGTTCTTGATCAACTTATTTTTTTTCTTATTAACTTTCCTTGAAAATGTATTTAATGTCAAAATATTGTTTGAAATTATTTTATTTTTTTTATGGCGAAAGCGGTTTCGGATAAAAAAGAGATTTAGAGGTAATTGGATATAGGTTCGCTCTGAAGAGACAGAGGGAGGTCATGGCGACTGTCATTGCCAGGTAATTGGAAAATTATGAGATTTTTTTCTGTTCGTTAGCTAATTATATTTTTTTTATCCTCTGAAATGTATCTCTTACCAACAACAATTATTTTTTGTTTTTATGGCGATTTTTTTTTCTAATTATCAGATTCTGGGTTAAATAACATACATATATTAATTAATGTAACTAGATATATTCAAGCTTTTTTCTCTCTCCTCTCTCTCTCTCAAGAATTATTATATATTTGAAATGAAACGTAGTAGATCTTAGCTAGGTTGAATGTATGAAGTTTCTTTTTGTTATGATGAGTTCTTGAACTTTTCCAGTTCTTCAACAGTCGACTTAAATCTGCTGTTTCCAATATAAAGAGACATTTTTAATTATCTGTCTGTACTGCATCATTAATAAAATATTGATGATTGTTTTTTTATTTAGACAAGCTGTAATCATTTCTTATAGACTTGTTATAGATAGGTCACAATCTGTTCCAAAATGTGTGAATTTTAAAATATTTTTTTGACGATGTGCGCGCAAACGTTGCCGGAAATTGAACAAAAATAAAGAACTAAATTATTTACAGGAAACCGTTATGATATTTTGAGTTACCTCATCATGGGATTTGACATTCTAGTTAAAATTAGAGATTTGATGGTTACTCTAAGGTATTTATATATTCGTTAATATTTAATTATGTCAAGCATTAAATACTTAAGTTTTGTAAGAGATAAACGTCAAAGCTAAAACTAATGGTAGTTACTAACATTCGTGATATTATTTTTTTTTTTTTATACCTAGTTTAGTTAAAGAAAATTACAGTAGATAATGCTAATTTTCGGACAGATATAATTTTTATAATGTCTTCAATTGTTACAATTAATAAAGCATAACATAAGTATAATACTAATCAGACCTGGTTAGTATTTCAAATATGGTATTTTAAAATATATTACAAAATATAATATATTTTTTTTATTTCGCATTTTAATATAAAATATAAAACGGATTGTTTGTAACTGTATTTTCTTTTTAAGATACAAAATGTCTATTTATATTTTATTTCCAAGATAGTAAAACAAAAAAAAAAAGTATATAAAATACTCAAAAAAATTAACAATTTAAGTTCTCCTTAAAGGCTGATCGTCCGGTAGGAAGTCTTTTATATTTGTATTTTGTTTTTGTATCTAAAATACAAACAATTTTAGCATAATACTTTTCCTGGAAACAATATTTTTTTTTTTTTTTTTTTGAACTTGATTCTTCAACTCACACCTGTCAGAAGTTCCGACAATCAGCGAGTGTGATGTCAATATGTAGAGATTGGTCTTGGAATAGGCGTGAGGGAGAGGAGTACCCAGCGGCGTCCTTCCTGTCTTGACCGCAATGTTTATAGTTAGTGGAGGAGATCCCTCATCCAGCTTCTTTTAAGCCTCCTTCGGGTGTTATCGGGCATGTTAGTTGTGGCCATGCCTCGAATCAATGAGTTTGTATGTCCGTGTAAGTTATTATGAAATCGTTTGTAGTATGTTCGTATGTGGTCGTTAACTGTTGGCATCTGTAAGTCTTTATGTAGAGTAATGTTACTGACGTACCAGGGAGCTTTGGTGATAGTCCTGAAAGTTTTAGATTGAAAAGTCTGTAATTTACGTATGTGAGTCTTTTTGGCTGTCCCATATATCTGTAAAGCGTAGGTCCAAATAGGCTTGAGTAGGTAAGTATATGTATTCAATTTCTGTCTAAGTTTTAATTTCGAATTTCTTGCAAGGAGTGAGTACAATAGGCGTAGTCTTAGGTTTAGAGTTTTTGTTTTGTTTTTAATATGTTGGCCCCATGTCATTCTTCTGTCAAAGGTCAGTCCAAGATATTGAACTTTGTCAGTCTGAGGAATTTGGATATTGTCAAGGTAAATAGGGGGGCAAGTTTCACGTCGAAGGGTAAAAGTGATATGTTGTGATTTGTCTAGGTTGAGTCGAATTTTCCAGAGTTTGCACCAGTCGTAGAAATTGTTTAGGTGATATTGTAAAGTCTGTGAGGCGTATGCTGAATTTTGATGCCTTGTCAAGATTGTTGTATCGTCTGCGTAAGTCGCGGTCAGAGTATCGAGAGGATCTGGAATATCATATGTGTAAATAATATACAACAGAGGAGCGAGTACTGACCCCTGAGGCACCCCTGCTAGGGCTGGTTTAATGGTAGATAGTTCTGTACCTTGGCAAACAGAGAAAAATCTGTCAGAAAGAAAAGATTGAAGAATAAGATAGTAGGTTGGAGGGAGTATAGTCTTAAGTTTGAAAAGAAGTCCCTGATGCCAGACTCTATCGAACGCTTGAGCAACATCCAGAAATACTCCTGTTGCATATAATTTGTGCTCTAGTGCTGTCGCAATGTAGTCTGTCACTCGGTGTAGCTGATGAATGGTTGAGTGGTGTGAACGAAATCCAAACTGATGTTCAGGTATTATGTTTTCAGTAGTCAGTATGTCAAAAAGTCGTTTGTAGAGAAGTTTCTCAAAGATTTTAGAACATAATGGGAGCAAGCTGATGGGTCTGTATGATGAAGGAATGTCAGTGTTTTTGTTAGGTTTGTGAATCATTTTTATGAATGAATATTTCCATTGTAAGGGGAATTTAGTCGTTCTGAGTATTGCGTTATAAATTGATGTTAGGTATACTAGAGCTTTCCTTGGCATTTTCTGGAGCACTTGAGCATTTATCAGGTCATGACCGGGAGCTTTCTTTTTAGGTAACTGTCTGATTTGTTCTGCAACTTGAGTTGGAGCGAAGCAAAGTGGAGGTAATGACAGTTGTAAAGGAATGTCTAAAGTGTTTTGTACATGTCTATCGTGATCAGTATTAGAGAAGTCAGTATGTGGTGTGAAAACAGAAGAAAGATGGTTGGCAAAGAGCTCAGATTTTTCAAGGTCTGACACAGCCCAGGAACCATCTACGTTTCGGAGTGGTGCTGACACCTCACGATGCTTTACAAGTTTCTTAGTCTGTCTCCATAAGCTTCCATCGTCAGTCGAAAGATTTTTGAGGTAATTGTCGTAGATCGTTCTTTTAAAATTCTGAATCTGACGTTTAAGTTCATTGTTAAGTCTATTGAAAGTCCGTTTGTCAGATGGGAGTCGACCAGTCTGCCACACTTTGCGCGCTCTTCTCTTTGCTCTGATCAGGTCTCTAATGTACTGCGGATAGATTGGAAGAGACGTATTTCTGCTGGGTCTTGGTACAGATGATGACCATACAGCCTGTTGTAAGCTGATTGTGAACTTATCAACAGCTTTTTCGAGTTCCTCTTCGGTCTTAAGGGACATTGGGATTGATAGCGTCGAATTTAAGTAGTCGCTGTAAGCTTCCCAATCGATTATCCTATCTGTAAGTGTTGGTTTTGTTGATGCAGTACGAGGCTCATCGCATAGTAACAAACTGAGAAGAGAATGATCAGAACAAAGATCAGAGCTTGCAGTTACAGTATACGGCACTGTCCTGAGTCCTTTAGTAATGAAAAAGTCAAGTAAATCTGGTGTTTTCTGTCTTGAAGTTGGCCAGTAAGTAGGTGTATCAGGTGAGATCGTGTTTAATGAAAGCTGATCGATGGCAGACTTTAGATTTCTTCCTCTAGGAGTACAGAGTCGTGCTCCCCAGGACTGATGTTTGGCATTATAATCACCACCTGCAATAAAACACCGACCGAGATGTTGGAAGAAATTGTAAAACATTGCAGATGTTAGCACGTATCTCGGAGGGCAGTACACTGCAGCGAAGGTAATGGTATGGTGCTGGGTATACAGAGTAATTGCTGTGGATTGTATGTCAGGTGTAATGGGTAATTGTAAAGGGTTGTGTTTTAGTGATTGCTTAATCAGTATTGCCGTACCGCCATGTGCCGTCTTATCAGGGTGGTCAGTTCTATATATTTTGTAGCCTGGAATGTAAAATTTAGAATGTGGAGTCAAGTGTGTTTCAGTGATGAGAGCAATGTCAGTCCGTTTTTCATGTAAGTACATGTCAAGTTCGGTCCTGTGTTGGTTTATACCATTTGCGTTCCAGAGAAGAACGGACAGAGAACGGATATTTTAATACTTAATACTGTTCCAAATAAATCTAATATTTTAAATATCAAATATCCAAATATAATAATATTTTAATAATAATACTGTTCAATTATTTCGCAACTATTAATAAAATTAAATAAATTGTATTAATTAAAATTAAATAGTATAAATTAAAATATTTATGGGTGTCTTGTACTGGGTCCCCTGTAAAATATCTTTTTTATATATACAATATATTACGAATAAAATAAAAATTAAATTTGTAAACACAGAAAACAAACTAAATATTAATATTTAGAATGACATTAAATATAGACTATTTTAGAGTAGAATATGCTTCAGGTCTCTTATATTTGGGTGTTGTTTTTGTATAATTTCCTAATTCTCATATTAATGGATTTGACGAGTGTTGTTGAGATTGAAAGAAGATTGTATTGTTGTATATACAGCTTATTTAATTCGGAGTGCATCGTAGCTAATTAATTAAAATAGTTTTTGCCCAAGTTCCTAATAGCCTAAATATTGATTAAATTATACTCACCATCGTAGCACCACTCCGTCACTTGCTCGCAAAGATCTTCATTGAAAAGACAGCCTGGAATCAAGTATTTAAATTAAATTAAATTTATATTTCATATTACTCAAGATGAAAATTTTATTAATTTAAAATGAAAAATTAATACATAGTCAACTAATGTTAATATCGATTTTGGATATGATATTATTAAGTAACTTGAATGTATGAATGAATGATTCACAAATGATTGTATTTTTTTGTTTTAAATCGAAAAAAAATTAACACTTTCCAAAAATTGTTCGTTCGCAAATTTTCAGGTACTCAAAACCATAGGCTTTGTGACAAATTCAAATTTGTGAAAATTCGTACTATTGTAGGCACAATGCTATTGTTTTTTCTTACTCAAATTAGGTCAGATATTTGCTTATTTATTCAATTCATATGTTTTAATTCCCCATGCCTGTCATGTCATTATATCATTATCGCCATCACATTTGCTGATTGTCAACTTATTGTTGACAGGCGCAAATACTTATTTTATGGAAAAAAAAATGTTTTAAAACATTTTTATATTCGTTTTTTTTTAAGTTAATGAGTCAAGAGTAAAATCAGTTTAATTTAAGGTACGAAATAGGTTTAGTAAAACTATTTTTTAAACTATTGGGATACTTTTTATAAAAGTTAAAAGGTTAAAGGGTTCAATATTTCTACAAATATTAAAAACGGAAATTTGAAACTAGGTAAAATATTATTGAAATTAATAAAAATCGACAAATATTAAAATCGGTTTTTAAAAATGGCAGTATCAATTTTTTAAATATTTTTATTTATCTAGAAAATTAAATAAAAAATTGTACATACAATCATCATTTTATGAAGTAAATAACAATCACACTTGAAAGCAGGTATGAAAGCAATTTATTTTTCTATAAAGCAACAAAAAGGGAGTGGGGTAGCTCGGTGGTACTGAGCTCCCAATGCTAAAGGTCCCAGGTTCAAATCCCAGCTTATGGCAAAAAAAAAGTATTTATTTTGTTTCCTTGGCCGTGAGGCGACGCTGAGTAGGTAGACCTTCCTAAGGCACACCCAGTCTCTATAAAGTGGATACTATTAATTAAAATAATTAATGAAGGGAATAAACCTGGCGGTTTAGCTAATCTCAGTCAAATCACCTTCTTGCACAACTGTAGACCAAGAAACAGTGCTTTCCCTAAATATTACTGAATCCAAGACCCTTCATGGGTTGTGGTGGTACAGGTATAAAGCAACAAAAGTTAAACATTTAGTATTAATATAAATAATAAAAAGTGAAAATAATTGTAAGCCCAATCTAAACTTTATTTATAAAAATATAACCTTGCAAAAATGGTGTACGAGTTACGATGTTGGTCGACCCTTGAAGAAAATTTTATCTTCGTCGCGTTAAGATACAATTTTGAATAATGGTTCATTACAAATAAAATGAAATCCTGATCATTTCTCTTTCTTACAGTATGCAATTACGAATCTTAGTTGCTGAGATATTTTAATCCATATCTTCAATAAAACTCGTCTTGTCAGACAACCAATTATAGTGTTTCATATATAGATTAAAATATCTCGGAAGTTAAAATTCAGACCTGGAAACTGTAAGGAAAATATTCAACATTTCATCGTCTTTGTTAGCTATTACTCAAAATTATATCTTACACGATGTCGTGTTAGAGGGGCGAAAAGAGAAAAATAGTGACTAAGACCTGCTGATAACGAGTTCTGTTGTGGATTGAAATATCTCAGAAACTAAAATTCGTACCTGAAAACTACAGGCAAGGTCATTCAGCATTTCATCTTCTTTCTGATGACCTATTATTCAAAATTGTATCTTAAGGCAACCAAGAGAAAATTTTCTTAAAAAGCCCTAAAATTTTTAACTTTTTGATGGGTTCAAATGCCCCTAAAACCTCAAATCGATCTGTTTGGGCTGGCAGAGGAGCTTTTTCATAATACCTAAAAGGGATATTTTTAGGCTGAAATTCAAGCCTGTTAGGTTGAATATTCGCTTAAAATTCCCTGGGGCTTATTCAGCCCTATTTGTATCCTCGTGCGAACGACAACACTGCTCGGATCGATCTCCTAGACTACACGAAATGAAACATAAAGATATAAAATAAACACGATTTAGAATTTCCTCTGAATAAAACAGTAAAATTTTAACTCATTTAATACTATCGACAATATTTTTTTCTTTTTTTGTAAAAAAAAAATAAATAAATCGATTGGTATATAATGATCTTGATAAGGTAATATATTCCAGTATTTATTACCATTAATAATTATACGGTGGGAATTAATGAATTTAAGAGATTAAAAAAAATGTCATGTAAGATTTTTCTGAAACGTAATTTTGATAGGAAGAAATCCATCCGCTTTCATCCTTTGTACGGCAATCCAGTTATAGGAGCGGAATAGGGCAGCTTACAATTAATAAAAGTTTTCTAATTGGATTTCCTAAGCCGTACTAAGCGGATTCTGCCGACGGATTCCTTTTTTAAACCAAATGAAGGATTTTTGTTGAAGTGTTGGGTAGATTTGGAAAATGAATTTAAATTATTGCACTTCAGGCTAAATCTCGTTGAAAGTTAAAAAAGAAATAACTAGAATTTCTTTAGAACTTTTAGATAAGACAAAATAATCTTCTTAATTCTGGCTAATTTGGCTATTACGACGTAGGAATGACAGGTTTTCTATTTAAAATATAGATTTTAAAGTATGGATGGTTTATACGCGAGAGCTTAAGGACGTGATAGTTGATTGATAGCGCTAAGTGATCACGCTTTTGATAATGAACCACGGAATGAATCGCGGAATGAATCTACCCACTCTGGCTGGTCTTGCGCCAGAGTCTCACCAGAATCAAGCAGTTACCTATTAGCTGATTGCTATTTATTTAACATATTATTACTTGAGATTTTAGAAAAATGCTGCAGAATTGGTATATTTAGATGTTTTATTGACATAAACATAGTCCAATCAAATTAATAAAATTTACTTGACAGTATATTAAATGCATTGTCAAAAAAGATAGTGATAGACTCCCACCTTGGAATGGAAGAGTAGTTAAGACAATTTACATAATCATTTAATCATTTAAATAAAAAATCTGGTGTTTCCATTCACATGGCTTTACTTTAGATTGTAGGCAATATTTTTTTTTAATTTTAAATATGTTCATTAAAAGTCTGGTGCGCACAACACACAACATTCACTAACCGCTCTACTTTGAATAAATTATTTATTTTTTGTTGTTTCTAAATTATTTTTGCCAATGTTGGGCTATTATAAAATTTTTGAATTGCATTTTTAATCGAGCTAACATTTTTAAATTCTTACATCTAACAAATCATAAATTCGATTAAAATAAAAAAAGTCCTATTTATTATATCACCGGTTGATTGTACGTCTATTAATTATTAAACTGTTATTTTTCACAGCAAATTTTACTAAACCGGACTTGCCGAGATTTGCATTGCCTTTCATAGATAGATCAAAAGTTGTCACACTAATTGTAAGTGGATACTGTTGGGATATCAGAAAGAGAAAATTCATCAAACTATTCACTGAATTAATTTTATAAAAGTTTGCATGATGATTTTTCGGAATAAACAGACGATTGATACCTAATTATTTAAATATAATATCATATCTAGAGTTATTAAACTACAGTAAATTTATTTAAAGTTATTTACATATCCCTGAAATATTTTTATATTTCATTTCTTATTTCACACAATACAACGAAGTAGTATTTTAAACAATGTCATTGCCTTCATTCGGTGGATTTTAAATACTTTTTCAAACTTAAAAACATTTTTATAAATTTACATTTAGTAAGAAAATCTCATTTTAACATCCTTGGAAACACGTGATTTACGTAAAATAATGTTAGTTTTCAGAATTTATTATTTATATTTTTTTTATCATTCTCCGTTATCTCCTACAACTTTATATATTTGATATAATTTTTCTAAACTTCTTTGCTTTCCAACGATACATTATACCTACCTTCTAACTATTATTTCCGGAGATTCGTTTTCGTCATTTTTTTTTTTCTCCTTTTAATATTTATCAAATCCTTTCAAAAATTATATTTAGCCATTTTTTATAACTCCTAATAATGAAAGATAGTCAATTGTTTAAAATAAACCAAATTAAAGTTACTTTATATGAAGACATAATGAATATTGGGAATTTAAGTCCTGTAAGACGACATCAATATGGATAAGACCTTGATGATATTAAAGACCAATTAATAATACTCTGATATACCAAATTTGATTAAAATTGTTGGAGCCGTTATAAAAATGCCACTTCCGGTCAGCAGATTTTGACGAAAACGTTGCTGAAACATTTCAAGTATATACAAACCTTAAATTTGCAATTTCAGTTTCATACGACTTTTCGTTTTTTAACTAGACTCGTCATATTCATACATACACACAGATACACTCACATAGATCGTTTTGCGGGACTTGGTTATTTAGACTCAGGAGACCTGAAAAAATATGCATTAAAAAAAAAAATTTCTGTGAAGTGGTCAGTGGCAGGAATAATTCTTTTATCCTTTTCACCCAGTGGTGAAACCATCATATCCACATCGTACCGCAGTGATATAAACATAATGCTTCAAAGACTTGTTAAAAAACAATTTGCATTGGTTAATCGGAAGGGGTCTATACTCTTATATTTTAATGCCAGACAGTGGAGAAACTAAACGGAATGTGTAAACGAAGTCCTTCCACAGATTTCCACCTGTTCAGAAATTTGGATAAATCCCCTGAAAGTAATTTTTTTTCAAAATGATTCTCAGGTCAAAAACACATTTTCTTACTCCATTTCTTCACAAAATCCTGAAATTTTTAGTTCTGGGGTTGAAAAGTTGGGAAAAAAGAATAGAAAATGACGGTAAATATTTTGGATAAAAAATATTTCATTTCATAATGTTATTTTACTAAATCACCTTTTCTGTGAAAAATGATATTTCATATGAAACGACCCAATAATTGATTCGTAAATTAAGTTAATTGATAACAGAAACTGAATACATATACATACTTACTTAAGCCCATATGGACATACTCATCACAAATATACGGCATCGCTAAAAAGACCCACCTACAAAAACTTCAAACGTTCCAATCAAAATTATTGCGACTCATAACAAAAGCACCTTGGTACGTGACTAACAAAACTCTACATACTGACCTCCACTTTCCAACAGTTGACCAACATATAACGACCCTATATAAACGATTTTACACAAATTTAAACGGACATAATAACAGACTTATAAGAGACATGGCCACAGCTGACATACCTCAGAACATGAGCAGGAGACTAAAAAGGCGTTGGATGAGGGATCTTCTTCCTTAGACAACCTAAGTAATTGGAACAAGTTAGGGAAGAGGTACCGCTGAGTACTTTCCTTTCCCATGCCTGTCATGTCATTTTATCATTATCGCCATCACATTTGCTGATTGTCAACTTATTGTTTACTGATTTTCAACTTACAGCAAATACATATTTAATAAACAAAAAAAAAAGTTAATTGATGGAAGTCTAAAAATCCATTACGAATTGTATTCTCTTATGGAGAGAGAGAGAGAGAAACGAAAAAAAAATTGAACACATAAATCGAAGACAACCCTTAATTCACTATTCACAGTTGTCAATGAACAACTAAAGCAGCGATTCCGGTTTTGTAAAAAAATGGAACATTTTTTCTTTCTGTTTTACTCACAAAACTTGTTCCAATGACGTCGGATGTGGGTTGGAGGTTTAAGGGAATATTTTCGTTTCTCTCTCTGCATTTCTTTTTGGTTTGTATAGCTCTCCAGATGTATTCGAATCCATCCGAAAGAAAGCAAACATAGTGATGGGGCGAGGGGTCGGCATTGTTATCGGAAAATTCTGCTAACCTCGATTTCAGCATTTCTCGATCAGGCGTTAGCAAATATAGTCTTGATCTGAATATTAAACATTTGCTACTGAGACAACGAAGCTCAATACGTTTATTTTCAGAAAAATTTACAAAAGTTTACTTATCCCTCCAACAGGAGCATTTATAACTTATTGATATATAACATATTATTGGGTAATATATGTACTGTCATGTTTTAAAAATTAATACCATTTACTTAAAATACCTACTGCGTGTTCGGGCCAGGGGTATTTCAAAATTAAAATACAATTCATTCCTCGTTGAATTTCCTCGATGGTGGGAAAATACGAATAAAATTAAAATTAAAACGAAGGGATTAGAACGATGTAAAAAACGAGTCCTGTAAAAGAGGAAAAAAGTATTCACATAAAATAATATTAAATAAAATACTCAATAATCGAGATGGAAAAGAAATAATTCCCCTTTCGAATGTTTACAATATTTATTATATTGAAATAAATAAAAAATTATATATATATATATATATATATATATATATATATATATATATATATATATATATATATATATACCCATAATAATAATAAGGCTTAGCGAACCCAAAGGTTCGATGACGATATCACGAATCGATGTCCACATTCTTCCATCCACCGGGCTCTGTCTAAAACCAACCCCGCCAGATCAGCCTTAAAGCAATCTACCCACCTTCGCTTTGGTCTACCCCTCGGACGGTTGCCAGTCGGTACAGTGCATATTAATTTTTTAGGAATTCTTTCGTTACTGAGCTCAGCGATTTTAAATACCCATTTTATTGGCCTCAACTCAATCTCCTCAAATATATTAACCGAATAACGTTCACGCAATTCAGAATTGTGTAACCGCCTAAATTCTCCGGTTGACTCGTCCTTTTTCGGTCCGAATATTCTGCGCAATACTTTATTTTCAAAAACTTTAAGACATTGCTCATCCCTTACTGTAAGCGACAACGTTTCGCATCCATAAAGAACTGTAGGTAGGACAATCGTTTTGTAGATTCTAAATGCTAAAGTAACGAATGTGAAACGATAAACTGGCTTCAATTCGTTACTTTAGCATGGTGCTGACTAAATGAACATGTAATACTGTTATATTCGGCTCTGAAAAAGTAATTATAGAATATGTATCCGCCGGGACTCCAGAGTTTTGAAGAAATCTTTTAGTTATTAAAATTTCATAAACCATGCATGATAATTACAATATAAATTTTTAAATGAAAAATTA
The DNA here is from genome assembly GCA_928085145.1 of Nezara viridula. Classification (NCBI taxonomy): domain Eukaryota; kingdom Metazoa; phylum Arthropoda; class Insecta; order Hemiptera; family Pentatomidae; genus Nezara; species Nezara viridula. The sequence goes on from OV725082.1 coordinate 81,897,254, forward strand.
AAAGTCTGTGTTATTTTTAACATTAAATTATTTGGTTATATCGAATTTTTAAATTATAATTTAATTGTAAGCTACGACAAAATCAAACTAAGAAGCGCATTGTTAATTAGTGTAATAATACGTACTAGCTGGCCCATGCGAATAATTCGCATAAAATATTGGTCAGAGAAAAACTGATAAAATAGTAGGCGGAGGAATAATTTTTTTCTTTGCTTGGTCGAATTAAAACAGTTAATTTTTAATAATAAACCAAAACATTTGTACAGTTTACTGTATCCTATATCTTTATATATGCTTATATATAATATCCTGAAATTTCGGGTGGATGTCACTATGATTCGTCACTGCTCCATTTAATAACCTTTCATTTGATACCTCATTCATAAAAATCCATCGTTCCTGAGAGGGGGAAAAGGGATCGTTACGCCGAAAAATTGTCGTATCATATATAAAGATTTGAAGAAATTTGTTGGATCGTTCTCGAATAAGAGACGCGAGCCCGAATTAATAATTTTAAAATATAAACAATTTATAATTGATGTCATTGTATTATGAAGAAAAATATTTAATTTTAAGGATATTGGCGATAAATAAAGATTATAGCAAAATTTGTATTTAAAGCTGAAATAGTCTAAATGTTCTCCGTTTTTAATTTCACTTACCTTTATATTAAATGTATAGTAAAGGATAGTATTGCGATCGAAAAAATTCCGAATCCGAGTTTTCAACGAAAATGTACGTTTTGAGGCCCCTTGAGTTCAAAAAAACCAGTCTAGCAAAATGGTCTATGTGTCTGTATGTGTGTGAACGCTCTAGATCAAATACGAAAAGTCGTAAGAAATTTTTTTTTATTATTTTAATGGAATTTACAACTGTATTACATAGAGAATACAATAAGTAAATGAGAAATTTGTAACATGGCATGTACAACATGAAGAGAAACTACCCATTGGTAGAACTCAAATTAAAGTTCTATATTAGAAGATCTCGAGGCCATCTTCTTTTCAGATGCCTCGGAGGGTTATCAGGGATCGAAGAGGAAGCAAGGTTTGGAACGAGAGGATTCGGATGGTTCTGCAGTTTGTTATGGAAGGAAAGGTATCTGGATTGGGCCAGATCGGAAATATATGGAACATTAAGGTCTTTATGGATGATTTTATTTGTGACAAAGTAAGGAGCGTTGAGGATTTTACGAAGGATTTTGGATTGTAAGGATTGGATACGAGAGGAATTCGATGGTTTAGTGGAGCCCCAAAGCTCAATTCCGTAAGTCCAAATAGGTCTTATTATTGTCATATATACGAGTCGTTTATAATTGATTGAAAGCTTAGATCGTTTGTCAAGTAAGTGCTGCAGTAGTCGAAAACGTCGGGCGGTTTCTAGTCGTTTCAGTCTGGTATCCAAGTGAGTCGTTTGTCAAGGTGGACGTAAGAAATTAAAATTGCTTATTTAAGGGTTGTATACGAATGTGATGTTACAGTAACTTTTTAATTAATTATACTCTCAAGTTTCAGCAGCCGTAATATCTTTGGTTAGAACTCTGTGACTTTGAGGATAAAAAACGACCTTCTATTCGAAACGAGTTCAGATTTGATTTGCGGCCAGTTTTATGCGAAGCGGGACGTTGGGTTTATGCTTTGTGGCCATCGGACGGGTTCGGAATAAACAAGTGATTCTAAACTACCTGTTCGTCCTCAGATATGTACTCTAGTTATTTGAATTTTACTTCGGTTTGGTCTTTATCGTGCTCATTTCAAAGTCTAGACACAGCGGGGGTCGTCGATAAAATTAAAACGTTTTACAGCAGTCTAGAAAGCTTCCTTAACAAGTAAAGAATCGCTCCTTTTACTTAAGTATATATATATATATATTTAAAAAGAATATTCTAAGTGACATTGATATTTTAATTTAATAAAATATGTAACAATTTCGATTGCACTCGCCAATGCAAATTAGCTAAATGCTTCTGGAGAAATCATTTTTCTCATATTAAATTTAAAAAAATAAAATAAATAATGGATATCAGTGTTGTATACTTTACATCCTTAATGATGTTAAGTCGCTGAAATATCATCATCGAAAGAAAGAAAAATATCTCAGTCAATTTATTCAGTTGATGATTTATTAAGTATTAAGAGGCTTATTAAGTATTAAGAATTATTAATATTTTTTTAAATAATAAAATAAATAAATAATGACGAATTCGTATGAAACGGTAGGAAGACTGGAAACTTGACAAGAGTGGGTAGAGAATAATTAACTAAAAATAAGAGTGGAAAGGGGCGATTACTTCTTTGTTTTTTTAATAAATTATCAGTTCTGCCTATTCTTATTTTTTTTCATAATCTCGTTCTCCTCCAATAAACAGAACAATTTTTTTTTCGCTGTTATCTTGTTTTTAAATTTCTTGTCAATCCCTTAAACTTCTTAATTGTTATGAGTTGAACGTTTACCGATAGCTAGGTGTTATCTTGGAATCACAATTTATAAAAAGTACTAAGAAAATTATCTAATTATTTGATAAATAATCAAATTCTAGGAAATAATTTTGTTTTCTCTTTAGACCTTCATTCCCACCTGTCCAAAAAGTGACACTCAGCAGATATTATAGGACTATAGATGATAATGGTGTTATAGGCACGAGAAAGGATAGTACCCAGCAACACCTCTTCCTTGTCTTTGTTTAATTTCTTAAATCGGAAAGAGATTTCTCGTCCTGCTCATTTTCATAGACTCTTTTTAAAAAGGGCGGGGTGGCCGAATGGGCTAAAGCGTGTGCACTGCACCGCCGTTGCCCGGTAACCTGACATATGAATCAAAGATATAAATAGTCACGAGTTCGCGTCCAGGTGCCGGGGGAGTTTTTTAAATCCCTGCTCACACCCCCTGGTCCGGGAAAATCCCGTATAGCCTTAACGGCGAGGAAGGGAAGGACGAAAAAAAAACTACTCTATTTAAATATCTCAGTCTTGAATTCATTTATTTTTTGTCCTCATAATACATGAATACATGAAAATAAAAATGATCAAAAATACATATTCTTGCATAAAACTAACAATATTTAAGGATCTGTAAGGAATATTTACCATTTTTCGAATCAAATCTGTAAATGGACTCATGGTTGTGAAGCTATTGTTAATTGACAAAATTGAAATTAGTTAATTAATATTTTATAATACACTACAACCTCAGTTGTGCTTATCTAATGAAATATTTAAGATCAACATACTTTTATGAGAAGGAGTTAATCGGGGGGTACGGTCAAATAAATACTAAATTAAACAGATAGTAATTTAGTAGTAATTAATTTAGTAGGTAATTTAATATTTATTTGACCGCACCCCCCGATTAACTCCTTCTCATGTTATATCAACGGTCAAGCATCTCTACATCAACATACTTTCAGTCTGATTATATCACATACACAACTTTAATGAATCCGTTAGTTGTTTTCTTCATTCATATAAACCTATTCTCAATGTGTATACTTAATATACATATTGAGTTTCAGAAAGAATTTCAGAACTTTTGTCGAGTAAGTGTTGTAGTAGTCGGAATCTATTAGCAGTTTCTTGTCATTTCAGTCTAGTATGAGGTCAAGTCAGGCGTCTGTTTGAAAAACTTCTTCTTCCTCAATAGACGCTAGTTCTTGTAGGACTTGGGCCTCTGCCACCAATTCTCTCCAATCCTTGTGGTCTACAGCGAGATTCATCCAATTTCTGACCTCCAGCCTCCCTAAATCTCCTTCCAGATCATCCTACCATCGGTGCTTGGAACTTTGTCTTTTTCCTCCTGGAGTGCCATTCAGCAACATTTTTGGCAGTCAATATATAAATCCATTAGTTCTATGTTGCTTCTGATTCTCCACCTATGCTGGTCTCGGACGGCTCCGAAAGCTTTAATTTTTAATGATCCTATGCCCGATGGCGGAGTTTTACGTTTCTTTATGATGATTTAAATAATGAACGAGAATGAATTAATTCAGTTCAGCAAGGAGATATCTACTGATGAAAAATGTTTATGTTTACGTCCTTCATTAATTACATAAATTACAAATAACTTGAATATCAGATGGATATATTAAAATATATGTGCCATTTTATCATTGCTGACAGTGTGATGTAGGTGGAAGTGGAAGGATACGACTCGATAGCTGGCTGGCTCTGCAGGCAATCGATATCAAGGTCAGTTCTGTTTTCTCTCGCTTTTTAAAGCCTCCTTTTCTCGGCTACCTTCTGAATAGCTTGGATTGAGCGAATTCAATTTGAGATTTAGTTTATATTTGTTTATTTAGAATTCTCAATTTTACTCTCACTGTAGTTTTTTATGTTATTGTACAATAAATACAACAGAATACATATGAGTAAAAATTAAGGTATGATAGACAAAGAGAAATTGATTTTTTAAAGCACGAAATGATACTAACAGACTTCTGTAAATAAATTAGGCTTGGGGATAGAAAATAAAAACGTTTAGTGAGTTTTTCTTAATTTATTCCTTTTAAAGGCGTAAAGAATTCCCTAAATCTTTTAATATATTTATTAGTCCATTTCAGAAAAGAAAAATGTATATATATATACAGGTATAATATAAGTACAATACTGAATCAATTACTACTGAATAAAGAAGTAAACTGGGTTCAAATATTTTATCAAGGAGAAACGAAGTTGAAAGCAGTATTTCACATCTCGAAAAAAACATAAATACGGATTTTCATACCAATTGAATAATAAATTTGGTAAAAAATAAATTAAATAAATAAATACAATTTGTATGATTTTTTTACCTACGCTGGATCCTCCGATTTGTCTTCGAAAAACGCAAAAATTGCGATAACTTCGCAAGACTCCACTTATTCACACTAAAATTTTCATGAATTTATTGACCTATAATACACATAAAATGTCTCAAACCAGACGTCCACGAATAAATTAGACTTCGAGATGAAAAATAAAAATGTTTGGGAGTTTTTCTTTATATTTGACTAAGGCGTAAAATCTAAATATGGTTTTGAATACCAATAATTAATCTTTTCAACGGTTGTAGTAACGTTAAATTCATATAAATGACTAAGGAGTTATGAATATTTTAGTAAATGGCGTGAAAAAAAAAATTATCCCAGAAAATTAAGTCCAAAAATTTATATTTTTTGATTTCGAAACAAACTCGTATTTGAGAGTTTGAGTGAACACTAAAAATGAATCTGAGTCGTTTTCTCATGAAAAAAATTTACTTGGCTTACTTTACTGGAAGGGGCTTTCGGTTTTTGTAATTCATTGTACATTATAATTCGTATAACACAATTAGAAATATTGTTTTCTTATTTTACGTAAAACAAAAAAAAAATAGGTTGATATATAATAACTTAAAAATACATGAAGAGAAAAATCAGAAAACATTATTATAAAAAAAAAAATTGTATCAATTTTTTTTTCTTTGTTTAGGGCGCATTGGCAATAACCCGTGGGTCAAATATTTTTCGACCTAGTATCACCAAAAAAAGTTTTTTTGATTTTATCCAAGTTTTCGTATAAAAAATAATTATTTTTCTATAAGTATAATCTTAGGCATCACCTTTGATTTGTTTCCTAAAATGATAAAAATATGTATAACTTCAATATGCTTCCACCTTTCCATACGAAGTATTGCAGGAATATAGAGCAATATAAACTACACGATATAGTACAAACTGTGCTTCCCTAAATAATTAAGAACTGAAGTTAAAAAATAAAAACCTGTTAGGTGTTTTTATTTCTTTACTCTATATATACTGGTTAAATAAAAAAATAAATAATTCAGGTTTCTATCGGTTGTAGAAACATTGAATTAGGATAACATCCTGAGGAGTTGTGGATTTTTAGGTTAACACAATTCAAAAACATTATTATGAAAAGAGAAGTCTTTGCCAGGACGACTATTTTAGCACAACTCTTATAATTTATATGTGATTTCTGAAAGGTGTTTTTTTTTGTCGCAACGGCCTAACTTCGTCAATTGTTTGTCAGATTCAACGACTGAGTCATTATTTTTTTTCTTCAAAACTATAACTATCGTTCATTGGTGGTAACCTATCCTCATTACAATTTCACTTGAAAATTCCTTCACTTCATGTAACGTCACAATTTTAATATTTTCTGGTGTGGATAGTTTTTAGTAATTGTTCCTAACAGTTATATCCTGGTATTCGTTAAAACTGAACTTATTAACATTATTAAAGATTTCTTTTTTTATAACATAAATAAGTAAAGAAAAACAAAAACGTTCAATTGAGTCAGCGTTACCAACTTAAGCATCAAAATAAATAGGTGATGAAACTTCTCTGACCAAGACTGTAGTTTCAAAACAGTTTCTTTGATTTTGTGTACGCTGTGTTAACCAAAATCTCCTCATTCTCTCTTTGGAGCTATTCCTCTCGGAAACCATGCGTCAAAGAGAACGTAGTAGTATAAAAGACGCTATGGATATATAAGTTTGATTATAATTGAAATTCTGTTTCAGTTTTTTGTAGAAACCGTATTTTTAAAATTTTATTTAGACATATAATAATTTGACTCGTGGACAATAATTATAGTGATATGCGGACACATTCACATCATATGTACAGACAATATAAAATTAACAAAAGTAAAGTAATAACTAAATAATAATAAAAAAAAACTATGTACAGTAAAAAATAAAATAACCTAAAGATAAGTAAATTAAAAACATAAAAATAAGGACCGTAAATAATGAGGGAAAAAGGAAGCGCTTACCTCGAACTGCAGAATTTAGGGGCTTCCAATTTCGAAAAAAAAATCAGTTTAATTACAAATATTTCTTTTATTTCTTTTATTTATTTTTATTGTTTTAACTTTTAAGTCAGTCAATAACGTGAAGTAATATTATCTGATGGTATTTCTTTCGAATTTTGTTGGAACCTAAAAAGAGGTTTGTCAAAAATAATCAAAGTTCCTTGAAAGACTTCAGCTAATACTTTGTGGTTAAATAATCATATATGACTGGACTTTTTGCTTAATGTCCTACCACTACTCAAAGGTGTTCGATATTCGTGTTGAAAAGACGACCAAAAGAAAAGAAACTATAAAAGAAGACAATTTTCATCGAGGAGAATGCAGAAAGAATAATGAAACTAAATGCGACATTTATGTACATTTTATTTATTTATTTTTTAAGGAAATCTGTGTAGTATGAAGTTTCAAAACTGCAGAATTTCTTCATAATAAGATTATTTTAAATTGACTGTACAAAAGATGCAGAGCAAATTTCGATAATTTTTTTAACTTTTTGGTTGCTTGGATATCAATTCAGTCAGATACACGAGTTGATATTATCAGATGGCGTTTATTTCGAAACATAGTACTCATTTTTATTTACCGAATATCAGTACTTTACTGGGGTGCGCGACGGTAAAATTAAGCTGGCCTCTCCTAGCAAAAATCTTAGTTCCGGTCTTGATTTTCTGTAACGATATTTAAGTAATTCATTATATTTTTTAAAATTTTATATTCATCCCTTTAAGTACCCATTCGGTTTATTCGGTACTTTAGTAGAAATAAATTGTGAAAATAATTCGTTTTAAAGAGAATACCTTACTGTTTTCATCTCACACCATTTTGATGAATTAGATCGATACTGTGACCATCTTCCGGCTGGGCTCTGATTAAATGACCGAGCACTTTAAGGCTTAGTGCATAACTTGTGGGATAGATAAAATAATGCAATTTTAAAGAAATTCTGTAGTTGCGAAACCGCATACTTATTTAACTTGTGCAAAACAAAAATAATCATATCTACAAAATGTCGCATTTATGTATTCTTTCTTAATTTTTCCTGATAATGTCCCGTTTCGCAGTTTTCTCATAAAACATTTTTAACACGAATTTCGAAAAATTTAGAATTTTGATGGAACAATAACTAAAGAATCTTATGGTGTATTATTATTTTGTTCACAAATTAATAGCTGATCTCTTCCTTAAACATCTTTGATTTTTTTTAAGAGTTCGTTTTTTTTTTTGTTTTTTTTACCAAAAGTGGAAATTTATTTCGTAATAAATATCATCATCAGATAATATTATCTCTTGACAATGACTGAGTTGAGGTTAATAAATCAAAAAATAGAACGAAAAATTTCTCGCTTGATCTAAAAAAAATTCCTAAAATATCCTGCCCTTTAAATAACCCGAGGCAAGCTCTTCTTTTGCCCCGTTATTAAGCTTGGCCCTGCAGAAAACTGAAAAAAAAATATAAGAATTTTATTCAAAGTTCTAAATCAAATTTTTCCCATCGAACTACGTTCTCTTTTACACATTGTTTCGAAAGAGTGTAACACCAAAGTGTTTAAAAATCTTAAAGCAAAAAAAAAAAAAAGATAAATTGGGATAAGACTTTTTAGTCAGTAAAGGTTTAAAATTTTGCAAAAACAATATATAATTAACTTTTGAAAAATGGATTAAGGCCGTTTTAAAACTAATAGTTTCATTTATACTTGATAGAAGAAGACCATACTTTTCAAACATAAACATTTTTCATTTCACTTGCGATACATGTGAGTTAAATATCTATTTATTAAAGATTTGCAAAAATTAATTAGTATAAAAAATCATTAACGCCATAATATATTCTATGAATATTTACGAAATAAATTCAACCTTCAGGGATATAATAAATGTCTTAGAGAACTTGAATAGATTCAAGATAACAGTAGAATTGTAAGTAGCAGCAGTTACTTTTAGAACTTGGACACTATTTGTCATTATAATTGTATGTTTGGATTTAACCACGTGATTTATTATTTTACATTTCTTAGGTTAATAAATAATTAATTACTTATTAGCCTAATAATAAATATGTATATATATTTTATTTTTTTATCAGACTGCATTATCCTTTTGGGGGTTTTCGGTTTCTTTTAAGTGGGTTTACAAAATTGATAATTTTTTATTTTTTTTTAATTAGAACTTGTTTATTCAGAAATAGTACAATCTGTCTTAAAGGACATTTATAATAGAGTTCACATTCACACTCTATTTACAATAAATAAAAATAAATTAAACAGAAAAATAATATATATATATATATATATATATATTATATATATATATATATATATATATATATATATATATATATATATACATACATACATATATATACACAATAAAATAATTTAAAAAAACAAAAGAATACATGCATACCTATACACACTAGAAGATCAGCATGACCCCTTCCTCCCAGCCCCCCAAAAAAAGACTCTCTTCAGCGATACATATACTAAAATTGAAACGATAAATTAAAATGATTTTTTGATTCAGCACGGCTGCATTTCATCATAGTTCCAATACTAGACGATAACAGAAAAGTTGATTGATAAAACCTAATACATCATCGAAACGTATTTAAAACATCACTGTAATGTGTAAATTTCGCTTCTTTAAAAAAAACACACTCTAAAAAATGTATACTACACTATCATGTCAGAAGTTTATTATTTATTGGCTGCAGCTCCAAAAATGGGAAGAGGTTCACGATACGAACAATATAAGTATTTTTTTGAAAATTTCCAATTTCCAATTCTTTTAATTAAATTGTAACTGTTATCTTTCAGTTCAATGCATATAACTTATTAAAAACTTTGTTTTGTTTTAAACAAAGCAAAAATCTTAAAAAATGAATTGAAGATGATCTCTTCAAGTTCTTATGCTGGTGTTGACAATTTATTTTACCAATTTACTAGGCAGAAAAACTGACGAATCCATAAACACAAACTTTTAAAGTTAGGTTTTAACACAACAAGACTGTTTCTAAAATAGGTTTCATAGTTTTTGTTAAAAAAAGTTTTAGAGGTTTAGGATCTTAACGTGCAATTTTTCACCGGTAATGAACGTGTATTAATTTTTACCTCTTATGAAATAACTTTATTGATTTCTTTCTTTAAGCGGCGGAATAAGAGGTGCTGGGATCTTCAAGCGTCCTGCCTTTCATTCCACGGGTGGAGAGAAATGCTTGGCTCGGGAATCTTGAGTGAATGAATTTTGTAAATATTGTATGCAAGCATGTGCGTATTTATGTAGTTATTTTGGATTAGTTTAAATTTTTGTTTAGTTTAGTTTCTTTTACTTTATATAAATTTATTTTTAGTATTATTATTTTGCTGTTTATTTATTTTTACTTACTACATAAAGTGTGAATGAGCTAGTCTTCTATCACTATTGCTATTTTCGTTGGGTGTGACAGATTGTAATATTTCTCCATAAAGAATTGAATATTTCTTTCTAAATCGATTCAAATGCATGGCTCTTGCATTTTTATTTTAATATAATTTTTTTCCCTAAATAATATCACTTAAGGTAAACACATTTAAGTCTGGTTTACGCTTGAGAGATATTGCCAAGACACTATCTGCATGCGAAATTCTGGCAACCACCTCAACGAATACATTTCGTGACTGATCTGCATGATTATTAAAATCACGCGTGATGATAGGCACGCCAATCTTACTCTACACTACGCAAAATAGCTCTACGATAAACTTGGATAAAGTTTAAAATAGGAAAGAATTATTTTAATGAAGCATCCCTGTAATAAGATTTTACTTCTTGATCAGTTATATAAGATAAGTTTTTTTTTATGCTTCACATTTTTATGGTGATTACCATTAAATTATAACGGTATTGTCGGGTTTCTGATCAGCCCTTCTTGCGGTATTGGAATAAGAAATCTTGATAATGATTTTTTTTTTTTTTTTGTACAAGACCTTTTTATAATTGTTACAATTTTTGTTATAATTGTTGTCCGTAATATATGAGAGTAAAACAGGTCTAGAGTAAAAAAGATGAATTAATACGATAAATAATAAGTGGTAAATAACATTGAAAGTATTTCACGAATAAAATATCAATTTTATTAATAATTCAACGAACTGGAAATATGGTTCTGAGGTGTACCTGGTACGGGCCCTAAGAATTTTCCAAGAACCAAGAACTTAGGTCAGAAACGTTGGTGAAGTTTACCTAATCGGTCAAGAGGTCTAGGCTACTCGCTAAATGACTAAACAAGTCTTTAACTGATAAATAATATGATCTTATATCTCGCCATGATTGCTAATAAGAAAAATATAAATAATATTATAGGATATTATCTGGACTACAATACTTATACATTCAATGCTCAGGACTTTTCTCTTGACGTCTGTCAGATTCGCTGATAATCGGGGGTTCTAAAACGGTACTTACCCAGACATTTGTTGTTGCATAACGACCGAATCCAGTTATTTATACTCTAGTTAGGTTATGTAATTAATTACATAACAGCTGTTAGTGCAAATCACTTACATAAAACAGGTATTTCCATAATGAAGCTTCTGGGAATTGGTTACTCCAATTATCGATATCTCCTATTTGCTTATGAATTAATCTGAGTAGGTTCAAACAGAAGCTTACATGAACATGACATTATCACTCATGAATAACATTATATATATTCTGGGTTTCCAGTAGACATCAATATCTACAAAACGTTGATATAATCAATTGCCGAATTTTCCTGCTGAAAAGTAGGAAATTTAAGATTTGTGATTTTTTAAGCGAGTCACGTTTTTTTTTTTAATAGGAACTGGTAACTTAAAAAATATTAGATTTGAGTAATTAAACATTGCTCCATAGCATATAAGAAAAAAATTACTTCAAATGAAAGTAGAGTTTGTCATTGTTAAAACTATTTAAAGAAGACTATTTAGCGGACAACTAAAGTTTAAATCTCGTTCTTATACAATGTTATATTGATTATTCATTGACTGGACTGAGAGATGGCAAATTCGATTCATTTAACTGAACCGTTCGCAACGATTCTTGGTAAATTGATAGTTATTGAAAAAAACAAACAAACATCCTCAAATCTCATGATTAATCAGGCACTCATTTTTTTTCTTACCTGATTGATATTAAATATGTTATTTCACATCTATATAAATAAAAAGGTATAAATACTTTAAGTAGAAAAAAAGCTTAAATTGAATCTGGAATTTTTAAAAAAATTACATTAGATTTTTGACTGTGTATATTGAAATGTTTCTTAAATGCGATGAAAAATAATTTTAAACAAATTATTAATACAAATTACATAAAACGTGACAGTGTGTAAAACGTCAAATAAAATTACATATTTACCAAATAATCGGTAAATAAAAATAAAATTACGATACAGAAAAAAACTGTGTACATTTATAAATAAAAAAGCAGAGTGTAAAAAATAAATAAATAATAAAATAGTAATGTAAAAATTTGGTGCGGTGTGCGCATCAAACAACTTTCACATACTACCCAATTTTTAGCAGAATTAAGTATTTTCAAAGCGAAAGTTAAAGTAAAAATTACATACGCTATTGTTATTTATATTTTACTGTGAGTATTTTTATATTTAATATTTATATCGGTGTAATCTATACAATTAAATATTAAATAATACCATCAATAGCATTTATGAAAACCACATATGTATATTTACATAATATTATCGGAGTCGGTATTATATCAAGATCATGTTACGTATGGAAGCGTGTTCGAATCATTCGTGCGAGCTAGACTAGAGTGCGCTCACATCCCTTTGCTTCCTGAATTACAACTATTCTCCGTTACGATCTCTTATTTTTCCTTTTGTTAATACATAAATTCTTTAATATTTTATATTTAACTATCTTTTATATTATAGATTGATGTTAAATGGTCAATTCTTTCAAATAAAAAAAAAATATAGGTACTTTAGGTGAAGCTAATTTAAAATTAGCCATTTAAACCCTGTTAGAGAACATCAATCAGAATAAAACCGAAATTTTATTTAAAACTGCTGATGAATTTAATCAAAATCGTTAGAGCCGTTTCAAAGAAAATCGTAAAAATGTGTTTAGATATTAAGTGCCTTTATTATTATTTTCCTCCACTTTGACTATAGCTGTGTGGTGTATGATGGCCTCTCTGTGGAGCTCCGCGATAGACTGAAAAGACTAATGAACAGCTGCGTAAGATTTGTGATCGGGGCCCCAAGATACTCCCATGTTTCTCACCACTACGCTGAGTTAAAGTGGCTTTTCCCCTCCTTCCGAAGACAATATTTCCTAGGTACGTTCCTCTACCATATCATCAACAGCCATCGTCCTTCTTACGCCTACAACCTTCTCCAGTTCAAATCCTCAGTCCATTCCCTGTCTACAAGATCTCGACCTTCTAACCTTTACATGCCTTCTCACAGCTCTGCCTCGTTCCAAAATTCCTTTATTGTTCGCTCAGTCAATTTCTGGAATTCCCTCCCTATCAAAATTCGACATTCCCCATCCCTATCCAAATTCATAACCTTCCTATCCCAAGAACAGTCAGATAGTTGCTAACCATTCGAGCTGATTTTAATAGAGAATTTGATACATTTTTAATTTTTAATTCTTTATTTTTTTCTCAAAAGTGTATACGAGTCTATCAGTGCAAATAGCGTTAAGTGCCTTGTCATAGTATTAATTGTTTTGTATATAGTTTCGTTTTTTTGTATATATAATGTTTACCTTATATTTTTTTTTACATTATTTCTTTGTTTCGATTGATTTTATTTTGGCCAGATGTGATCTTTTAATTTTGTTCTATTTTGTTATTCTCAAGGGACTGTCATTCCCAGAATAAAATTATTTTTCTATCTATCTATCTAAAGTGCCCATTTTGACAAAAAAGATGCTGTAACATCCCAAACATGTAAAAACCTTAAATATATAATTTCACTTATGAACGACCTAACGTTTTTGAGGTAGACTATTAACACACACTCAGACATACAGACCATTTTGCAGGACTCTGTTATTTGGACTCTGGAAACTTAGAAAATTTTTACGATCGCAATACATTTTAAAAATATTTTTTTCATATATAGATAACTGAAAGTAAAAAAAAAAGTTTCTAAATGTCTGAAGTTTATAAACGTGCGAATGATCGCAAAAAAGTTCAACACGACTTCAAGATTTTTTTAAGAAACCCGGTGAGCATTAATGAAGAACTAAAGGAGTACAATCCAGAATAGACTCGAAATCTAACTCCAAGTTCTTCGATTCCCAAGAATTGTGAAATTGGCCGATTCCGAGTGAATCAACCGATTTCAAGTGAATCGTGATTCGTTCGTGTGAATCTTGAGATTGCGATTTTTTCAGAGGAATCGAATCTTTGATTAGATTATCGATTCACTAGCCCGTACCTACTACGTACTAATATAGATACCAAATCAAGGGATAATCTGGAGTTAGTGAGACGGGAGGGTTAACCTGCCCATTGAAGGGACTCACATTGTCTTGACGGTAGCATTAAAAGCGATTGTTCTGGCTGGTCGGGGAATTTTGTAATACCCGGCGAGACCGCATTCAGTCTCGGAAATCCTCTTAATTGGAGCCTTTTGTCCCGATTTTTCAAAAAACAAAATGCCGTATCAGCTACAAAGGATTGAAGAGTATTGTTACCAAATGGAGCATGAAGAATGCTTTAACCATTGTTATCACTTCTTCTCGAATGAACGCTTTCTTTTATTTTAAATCTAAAACTAATTGAAAACTTCTTGATGGCAATGTCATGAATAAATTATATATATATGCCGAATCCATTTGTGTATTAGGAGAAAAAAAATGGCAGGAGAGTTCCATATATGGTCGTATTTTCCTCTTATTTTCGTTTGGAAAACATACAAAAAGTAACTTAATTGTTTCCATAATCCTGAGAAAACTGATTATAATTTTATGATCAATTGAATTGCAGACAATCTTTCTCTTTTTTTGTTTGTGGAGACTTTACAATTTATTTCTGAATTAAAATCACCGTTATACAGCCGATGAGGGAAAAACATGATATCCCCACACGACACTAATTCAACACCAAATTAATTTTCGTTCAATATTCAAACATCTAACTTTGTTCATAGATTCTATAAAGGTGGGTGAAAATTTAAAAAAAATTTAACAAACGAGGAAAAAATACTGAACACCAATTGTAAATGTCGAATTTAATCTAAATTTAGCCAGGCTTTTATGTTATTATTCTGTCTCGTAAACAAACCTGTAAACTGAAATCCAGAGGGAGGCGTTGGAAGATTTATATTTTCTATAAAACTTCCTAATCCTTTTCTGGAAATGCTAAAGGAGATATAAAACGAACCTCCATTCTCCTTTGATGACCTTTGATGCAGTGTAATTAATATTTTTAGGAAAAGTACAACAAATTAAAATCGAAAGACGCTTTTTAGATAAACTGACAATAAAATATTTTTTTATTTCTTATTCATCCTATTTTTTTTTTCTCTTTACTTTATGAAATATTTACTCTAATAAAAGATCTATAAGATTAAGACTATAAATGCTGCAAAATGTTTATATGTAGTTTTTAATTATTATTATTTATTGTAAATGTTTAAGGGAAGCAGGGTGGTTCAGTAGTAGGGTACTAAGCTTCCAATGCCCAAGGTCCCAGGTTCGAATCCCGTCTCATGGCAGAAAAATATTTATTCTGTTTCATTGGCCGAGGGACCCTCCTGGGGCACGCTCAGCCTCTACAAAGTGGCTAATCTTCATTAAATAATTGATTAAGGGGGAAAACCTGGCAATTGAGCGTGATCCTGGCCTGATCCTCTCCCCTGCACAACCGTAGGGCTTGTAACAGTACTTTTCTTCATGGGTGATAGTGGTAAATTTTTTTTATTTTTTATTGTAAATGTTTATGACAATTCATGGGAACGGACACAGAGAGAAGGAAAATATGCTGGTACACTTAGTATTTTAAGAATGTAGTTGATCATCTCCGTTTCATTTGTTTGTCATAAAATTAATAATTACAAAATGAATAAAACTATAAAATAAAGATTAAGGCAAATATAAATAAATAAATGAAAATAATTAATTGATGATAAACAAATGACAACTGTAAAAAAACGATAGGTAGTACAGATATCAAATAACGTTGTTCTTACATATATTGGGAGGATGTTGAGACAATGGAGAAATAGTTAACATTTAAATTAAGTTAAAGATGAGATTTTGGAGATGGTTAAGAAATTCCTTCCTTACCGGAGAGCAGCACGTTTGATAATAATGTATAATAATAATAGAATATAATTGTCAAATTCGTGTTTAATCAACTGTATCTGATTCTTCGATTAAGGAAGACGACTTCGCCAGCCATACTCAGGACAACCTTCGGCCTTTCTTTGCCTTTGTGCGTGGGGATTAGCACTACGTTGCTCAAAAGTCTGTCATATTAAGAAGTTTTTCACTCACAGAAATAATTGATTATTTTCCTTCTTACTTCTTATCCCGTGTATATGTATTCCCATGTGGAGATTTGAAGGCTATTGATCACGAAGATCAAGATTCTTCGTAAACCACCTTTGCATCGTTTTACCAGTTCCCACCTACATAGAGTTAGTATTTTGATTGAATTCTATTCTCTACGTTCTGTTTGGAACTTCATTCTCCTTTATTATCTTCTTCGAGTGCAATGTTCAACTCGCTCGAGATGATTTGACTTCACATTAGGCATTTTTCATTGGGCTGTCAACCATTTGTTGCTTCTTCATGAATCTATCAGCCTACTCTGTTAGTACCGGTTTGATGATTTCTATCATATATCTTTAGACAACCTATCTAGGGGGTTAACAGACAGGCCTCTAAATTCATGATGATGAAATGGGGACTGCTGTTGATCCCGCAGGTGTCGCTCCCAAGAAATTATTAGGGTGCTGCAGGAAGAACAAACGCAATGCAACTTTCTGTAAGAGGTGGAACTGTTGCTTCGAGAAGAAAAAAGCCGATGTTGGGAGATCAAGTAAAAACCAACTTGCAAGTAATCATCTTTCATTATCTTCACTAGAGCCTCATATTGGATGGATCACGCAGCATATCGACCTAATGCAAGATAAATCAGTTACGCTGATAATTAAGATCCATCGATTCATATTAACGGTTTGGCCTTGACCTTTCGCACTGAATTCAACATTAATCTGCTTGGGATCGGTAATGTTAATGTCGATTGGCTAATACAATCTGGACCCTGAATTAGGTCCCTCGCCGACCGCCTGAGAGAGATTGGACTCGTGGTCCCTCAGGAAGTGGGGCTTTGATGGATGGTCGGCCGGAACGCAGTCCTCAGACTAATCGATCAGCCTAGTCCTGTTACATTCCGGATGGCAGGATATCGGACCAATCAGCCTTAGGAGGATCATGGCCTCAGCGGCGTTTCCATTTTCATGAACAAGTCAGGCAGCTGTAAAACGTTGAAAAATAACTTCTTCTGAGAATGGAGTATTCTATTAAAGCCGGTCATAGTAGAGTTATGGTATAGTAGAGGTAGTTTAATTATTATTTTAATCTTTTACAATGATTTTATTGAGTGTTAATAAAGTCTGCAACACTGCTGAGCAATGATACTATGGCTATAGTATTCATTCACATAATATAGTGACATAAGAAAGGAAAATATCTATAAAAATAACTAAAGGAAAAAAAGGAAGGAGATGGTCCGGTGTGGCGGTCATAAATAGACTAAATAGTTTCGCCACTATCTAGTCTATTTATGACCGCCACCCCGGACCATCTCCTTCCTTAATAATGCACCGGTCAACTATTAAATATTCAATAAAGTAAAAAAAGATATAGATAAATAAAAAAAATAAATTAATGTACAATATAAATAAAATAACAGATTAAAGCCGAATGATCATAATTATAATGTTCTAATTTATTTGAACATATATTTGTTTGAATTTTGGAGGAAGGAAAAAAAAATATATAGCCAGTTGGTAAATAGCAAGTGATGGTGTAAGGCCATTCCGTGCAGAATTCAGGTCACAAAGTCTGCATAACAAAGAAGGAAGAAAAATAAATGTCTTTTTGTTGACCTTAGCAAGATTTTACAGTGATATTTTTTTTTAAGAACATAGAATAGAAAAATAACTTAATGTGGGACACTGACTCCTAAGCTGTTATTCTTAACAGTGTTCAGAAAACAAAGATTAATTTTGGCCAGAAAATTTATAATGTTGAATATATATAAAAAAACCAAAAAAAAAGAACCAGATTATTCACTGAATAATATAAACATGTTTAATTCAGATTATATTCCATATTTATTTTCAATAGTTGCTATTCACAATTCGTCATTTCGTGATCCATTTCGAGGGATTCTGAAGCCGGCATTATACTTAATTATTTTAATAGTGAATTGATGGTTGATTGTAGTGAACCAAATGAATCTATTTATCAATTTATTTACTGTAATAAATGATATTTATCAATAACTTATTATTATTATTAAATGCTATTAATTGATTAAGGAGCCGAATGGATTAATAGCCAACCGCAGAGGCGTTAAATAAAAAAAAAAAATTAATTTGTTTTTTTTTACTCAACACCCCAACCGATTTCTCTTCCTTTATTATTTTACTTTTTCTTTTCCTGTTGCTGTTTATTATTTTTTTATAAGTTTAACATGAAATACTTAT
Source organism: Nezara viridula (assembly GCA_928085145.1). Classification (NCBI taxonomy): domain Eukaryota; kingdom Metazoa; phylum Arthropoda; class Insecta; order Hemiptera; family Pentatomidae; genus Nezara; species Nezara viridula. The sequence continues at coordinate 81,915,761 of OV725082.1, forward strand.
TAAATAAAAATGGTAATATTAAATCAATAAACATAAACATTTTTTGTTTTTTCTACTTACCGATGTTACCAGCTGTCGAGCCCTGTAGTGCCCATATCAGATGGAGAAGTACGGGCCAAAAAGTCCCCATAACTGAAAGATAAAAGTTTCATTATTTTTCAAATTAAACTATTTCATTTCCTTTAGCAAATTTAAATTAATCATAAGATTACATTTGAAATATAAAAATAATTCAGTACTTAAATTCTGACTTAAGAGATAATCTAGATGTTTTCGTCTCATTCTTACTCTAACACTCATTTTAGCAAAACATTGTTGTTTTAGGTGTAATATAGCATAGATTAAAACTTCGATTAACTGTAACATGTTTTTCCATGAAATTATACTTTACATGTGCATCATATTTTATTAGGATTTGAGAAATTTTGGGAATGATCATGGCATTTATGAGCTCGAAAACTCGAATTATTGTTTAATTGGAAGTGAAGGAACAGGAATAAAATTTAAAGAATGTAATTATGCAGCAACAACTCCTCTCTCATAAAAGAGTAAATTATAAATGTAAATGTAAAGAGTAAGCACAATAATTACGTTATTATCGTTAGTTGAAAAATATATATTACTTAAATACACGTCTTTTTCTACTTTAAATCTTTTGGAGTTAATAATTATATTACTTCCTCACCTAAATATATTGCACCGAAGGCAGAAAAGCATTGTATTCGTGCTACAGGTTAAAAAAAAAATGTACTCAGATTCGAAAATTTCCATGTTTCATGTTTCAGACATCAAGGATCAAATTTGGTCCGTTGTCTGTCTGTCTGTCTGTAGTCAAATCGATATAACGTGCTTATCACCAAGTTGAATTTTTCGTAGGGATTTTTGTTCCATCCATTTTACGAGCGAAAACATACCTATTAAGTATATATAACTAAATCCGTATGTAAAAGTTTTCAATCTTTATTCTATTTTTGACATTATGTAGCCATCAATTGATATAAGTAGTCTAGTGCTATGAGAAATAGCAGAGGGCAATAAAATATAAAATTATACTAATAAATCATAAAGAAATAATTAGTTTGTATGCTCTCCTGTTAAACACTCAATTTTTACATACGTCATTTGTACTGGAATTTTTAAAAATTATGAATTATCAAATATGCAATCTACAAATGCTGAACTTTTTCGCATTTTAGTATTGGCTGCTAAACATGACTCGTGGATATGAGGCCCGTTTATGTTGAGGGATTACTGAATTTCCGAAAACAGCTTCTTCCCAATATGTTATTCTCATAAGAAAATGTTTCCACCTTTTAATATGGATATTTTTAGCATAAGAAAACGGTGAGAAAGCTATACTGACCTTACTTGGCAGACGTTTTTTTTTAATGTTTCAACCGTGTTTAATTTATGTTTATACTATTTTAATAAAACCAATTTCTACTTAGAGGCTTAGGTCTTATGGTATTTTTATTATTCGTCTATTTTATTATTCACTTAACCGGAACGACTTGGCCCCGATTAATCGAAGTTTGACTGTTGTTCAGGAGACACGTGTTATTACTGTCAGAAAACTTAAGTTATACCGCATTGTATTAATTTATGAGATGGATTCATATTTAGTCTATCGAATTCGATAAGAAAAATATTCACGTTTGTCACACTTGTTTACAAAAAAAGGGATAAAGGAAGCGTCATACTTATGTTAACGACACCATTCAGTCAGGAAAGGATTCGATGCATCAGAAGGACCCCCTGAAAATTGTATCCCTTAGTATAATGTATTTCCATAAACGATTCATATATTCATGTATTCTTAATGTATTCATTACGCCATTTAAAGTGGATACTTGCCACAGCGCTAAACAATCCCCTGCCTTCCTTAGTGAAATGGTCAAACCTCCACATATTTGTTGAATACCCGCATGATTTCATAAGTATCGGCTTTACATTTAAGCGTTTTATCATTACATTAAAGGAACAATCGTTATTAAACTACTTAGCTTTAATTAATACTTCATTAAAATGCAGGTAATTGTTTAATTATTTCTGACTTGTACATAAGCAATTATTAATCCATTTAAGCGTAATATTACGAAAATAAAATAAATTAATGTTAAACATACTAATAGACGGAATTACGTAAACATCAAACTATTCTCGGCAACCTTTTAAAGCCTCTGACATGAAGACGGGATCTCCTAAATTATATATTCTATTATACAGCAATAATACTTATTTTTAAAAAAAGTACAAACTGTTTTTGAAACATGGATGACTTGGTTTTTTCCTCCCCCAAAATTTTATGTTATTTCACTTCGTTATATCCTTCCCATATACCTGGTACGGACTATGATGTTAACACTCGAAAATCACGCAAAGATGTCGGTTGTCAGAGGCGTGGGTAAAGAAGTGGCAATTTCCTCTCGGTGAAATGAAATTTCCGGCAATTTAAGCCAACCCGGTGAGAGCGTCGGCAGATCGAATATGTCTCTCTCTATTTGGCTTATTTATTTATTACATGTACGCTGCTGCTATTTTCAGAGGAAAGGAAGGCAAATATGACCCTTGTGTATTTTTATTGCTGGAGTGATCAAACATTGTGTTCGGAGTATTGGAAAACAAACAATACTGTAACAGCCAACTAAACTTTATTCCTTTTTTTTTTTTACATAGCTAAAAGAAAAGCAATGATATTTATCCAACATTCAGGTATTACATTTTTAAAAGAATTTTCGGACAAATAAATCAAGTCGCTATTATTTATTTATTTTTAATGAGTATAATTTAAAGTTGACCTGAAGAGAAACAAACACGTTAATATGGAGCGTTTTCCGATTCCACATCGAAAAGTAGAAATTTAAATCTTGTGCTAAGGGTCATATCTTAATAATTAGGAGTCGATGACATCACGCACCAACTTAGCAACTAGAATGGTGGACCATATTTTATCTGATTTTGCAATCCTCAGTCACACACAGGAGTCCAGACCCTGTGGGAAGTCCTTTTTAATCTTTTCCTCCACATCATATCGATGTAGATACTTGCTGTATGATGTAGGTTGTCGAACTCTTACAACTACACAAGAAGTGTCAAAAGATTGTTAGATTGTAAGGGTCACCAAACGTAGTCGAAGACCAAGGATATGTCAACTAAAAATCCAAAAATCATATTTTTATACCCTCTCTTCTACATCCTTCAGCACTGTAAACAGCAATGTATCTGATGTTCTCTTGCCTCAGATTGAACTGATTCATCCCATCATATTTCAGCAATAGCGGATAAAATTTTGAAGCTAAGTACCGTAAACCTGGGTACCTTTGGGACTAGTGGGTTTCTACGTACTAAATTTTATTTTGATTATGAAATTATCTGCCCGGCTAAAACATTTTTGTATTCAAATAACTTTTCTGTAGTCTTAATATAACAATGCAGTTCTATAATATAGCTATTGCAGTACTCCAGATGATTTGGAATATAAAAAATTGTCATCCATTAGTCCTAAAGTAACCCCGGTTTACTATAATTACAATTACAGGAACAATAATCCTTTTAGGAACAAATTTTTTATGAAAAAATTGTTTTCCGATTTTTTTTTTTTTTAACGTGAGTGCTTCAAGCCGAAAGCCCACCCTTGAAACAAGTGGATTTCAGGACTGGAGAAAGACGGGATCGCGTATCTAATCCACCTTCATAAGGACGTGAAATTAAAAGCTCTCATTAAACTCTGTCTTTTTATTTCCTCTTTGGTGACACTCCTATAAATTCCGTTCATAAGGCTTTCAAGGTTTCGTTTTATTTGTATTAGTTTTCCAACTTCTGTTTTAAATAATTTTCATTCGAGAATTAATATAAGGTTTTTTTTTCTTGAACGAAGTTAAAGTTGACCCTTGAATTCAATTATTTTATTCTTTAATTTTGAAAATTGAACTCACCACTTTTCATCTCAGCGTCGTAACATCATAACACGTTCCATCAAAATTTATTTTCTTTTTTAGCATGTTTTAGAAATATATTTTATTAGTGAAGTAAAATATATTCTGAGTTTTCCTAGATGGAAGTAATACTATCTAAAATAAATTTCTTTCTTGGAAGTATTTTTCATCTCAAAGGTAATAAATAAACGGCCCACGTGTTATAGCAGTAGCTAGGGTAAGTTATGGGTAATAGGACACATGAGAGAGAGAGGCACATTTGTCCTTCTCCGCTTTCTTCTTGATTACGTCAAAGCCTCGTTCTCGTTTGTGTTTGATCTTGTTACTGTCCAATAAAAGTATTTTTCGGAAGTCTCTTCAAATTATTTTTAACCCTGAAAAGATTCCTATCAAATATATATCTTAGAATGTTTTTTATTCATATTTACATTAAATGCGAACAAAGAATATGATGACTTGAAAAGACTGAAAAAGCTGGATCTCGGAGAGATCGAACTGTCGCATTGCCGATTCTCTTGGGATTTAAGGTTGTCTCTGCTGACCCACATGATAAATCTTACTGTTCCGAGTTGGAGTACATGAGAGCTAAAATCCCAATAGGCCGAAACTTAAAATTGATTTATTGTGCCCGTAAAACTTTTGTTTTACCAGAACATCCTATCAGAATTTATCTTGTTCTCTTGATCTTATAACTTACTAGGTTTTATGTTCATATTGTAGATATTATGTCATTAGACATTTATATAATCCCAATAAATTATTATTTTGAATTTTATTATTCACTCACAAGTGTCAGAAATATCTACAATTTTCTGTCAAATTGTTATCGAACATTATGGGATTGATAGGCTTGAGGAAGAGTAGTACCGAGTGGCATCTCTTCCTGTCTTGATTTTACTTGATGCTAGATGAAGAGGTCCTTCGTCCAGTTTCTTTTCAGTCTTCAAAGGGTTTGTTTTAGGAAATCCTTAGAATTTCAAATTGCTCGTATTTTTTTTTGCAGTTTGTCCGTTTATGGTTGTTAGGTTTTGGCATATGATGTTTTATATGTAAAGAAATGCCATTATTACATACGAATTACATAATGTATTATTGAAGTTTTTATTAATTTACCTATAAAAACCTTTTTGGTTGTTCCCAGTGTCTGCGATGTTTAAGTCCAAAGGGGCTTATGTATTAAATTTCTCCCTAAGATTTAATTTCCAACAGGTTGATTAAACTAGTATATTAGTCGTAGTCTTAGGTTTAGCGATGTTTTTTTTTTTGTGTGGGTCCGTTTTATTATTTATTTTTGTTATTTTAAATTTGCCACTGCGTTGGAACGCATCAAGCAAATTTGTTGGAATTATATCTTCTTGAATTCCTGATATTTTCTTAACTTTTCAGCAGATCTCTAGGCCACTGCCTTTGTAGTCGTCTTTGAGGGTCACCAGGTAACAGGGAGGAAGATAGAAATAAAACGAGTGGATTTGGATGATGGAGAGTAGAAGAGTGAAATGTTGTGTACTTGTTGTGTATGTAGGATTTTACTTTTGGTATGTTCATGTCTGTGTGTATGGTGTGATTTGAAATAAACCAAGGAGCATTTACGATTTTACGGAGTATTTCGGATTGTGTGGTTTGAATTTTGTTTATGTTTGTGTGTTCTGCTCCGTAGGTCCAAATAGGTCCTTAGTATAGTGGTGTAGATTAGTCGCTTGTTTAGTAAGTTGAGTGGCGATCTGTAGTCTAAAAGATGTGACAGTTTTTTGTATCTTCTGGTCAGTTCTTTTTTTTTAATTTAGTGTGAATGTTCCAGGTGAGTTTTTTATCCAAGTATAGTCCGAGATACCGTACATGTGTTTTTGAGCGAACTGGTTTATTGTCTATTGTCACAGCAGGACACGAGATCTTCCTCAGGGAGAAGCTAACATGAGTTGACTTGCTGGGATTGATGTTAATTCTCCATTTGTGAAACCATTTTTCAAGGTCGTGCAGGTTATTTTGAAGGGCTATTGAAGCGATAGTGGGATTTTTGTGAGAAGAAAGTATTCCCGTATCGTTAGCAAAGCTATAGAGAATGGTGCTAGGGTGCTCAGGGATATCAGATGTGTAGATAGAAAATAGAAGAGGACTTAAAACACTACCTTGTGGTACGCCCGCAAGTTGAGGAAACAAGGGATACGTAGAGGAATTAATAGTAATACAGAAGAACCTGTCAAGATAGAAATATTGAAGAATCAGAAAGTAAGTTGAAGGAAGGTGTGGTTTTATTTTCCACAGTAAACCTTTGTGCTAGACGCTCAAACGCTTTCTCGATATCCAGAAATATCGCTGAGCAGAATTTTTTTTTCGAATGCGACTGAGATAGCGTCTACTATACGACGGCACTGTTGTACAGTGGAATGGTAAGAACGAAAGCCAAATTGATGATTCTTTTAACTTACTTTATCGGTCTGAGGTTTTGGACATTGCCAAGATAAACAGGATGGCAAGCTTTATATCGATAAGGGAAAGTGTTATTTTTTTTTTAGTCGAATTTACTTAAGTTTTCCATAAAATGTCATCTTGAAGTTGTTCATATAGTGTGGTTATAATTTTTTATTTTGTTATAAGGTTTGTGAGGCATTTTGTAATATTTTGTATTATTTTGATTTGAAGATTTTAGTCTGCTTAAGAAACGAACCTTGATATTCAGTTCGAATACTCTTTAAATTTTCCTTTTGAATTTGATTGTATTTGGCAAAAAGGAACTAATCTCCAAAATATGCAAAAATGAGCTAGAGGTTGTTTTGAATTTTGGGATAATTGCGTATCACTTTTAACAAATTAGAACCATTTTCTAACATCTTAAATGGTAAATTTAAAATGCTCATTTGACGACTTCTACATTTTTCAAGCCCATCCATCAATTTTGTCATATTTACTCAAATCACGTGCAATGTGGAAAGGCTCCCTTCTATTAAAATGTCATTTCTCTATCATAACTAAAGCTCCATGGTACGTAACAAACATTATTTTACATAAAGACCTTCAAATGCCAACAGTTAATGACCACATACGGGTACACTACAATAGATTTCACAATAACTTATACGGAGGTACAAACAAGTTCAACAGTAACAGGAGGTTATACAAAGTATTGCTACATTTAACATGACTGAAAATGCACTTAGAAGGCTCAAAAGAAACTGGATGAGCGACTTCGCTTAGAAATATCATAAAATCAAGGTAATACCCCTAGTCACATTTCTCCCTCACGCCGTCATCAAGTCATTACCGGCATTGTTCCCGACATCAGACTCACTGATCGTTAGTACTTCTGAAACGTGTGGATGAAGAAATGGAGTTAAAAAAAATCTTTATTAAAATATATTTTTATGCAATTTTGATTGTACCATTTATTGTTAAGAGAAATGATGATGAAGACAGTTCTATGAATAATAAATTCCACGCAACCTTGAGTAATGAGTAAGCTGTTCCAATTGAGCACGGAATAGACCCACTCGAATGCCTTGTATCCCTAATGCATCTCCTTAGGGCGTTGATTACATTTGCATAGTTATGCAGGACATTTGTAGCGGTTCATGATATGATAAACAATTTATATCATACACCTTGTTTATTTATTATTGTAGCCAATCATCAACAAAGATGATATGCGTCGAAGTTCTATAATGTTGATGTTCAATATACCATAATAACAGTTCACGGTTAATTTGGTATTGGTATTTTGAAGATAATGGAGTAGTACCCTAAGATGAACGGTGAATTAATATTCCTCGTTACAGATTCTTTTTCTCAAATTATTAACATGCCCCTATAACCTCGTGAATAGTTCATAACCTAAGACTTTTTAATTCACGAAAATTGTTCGTTTTCAATTTGCTAAGCGATCAGCTTTGTCCTTTTAAGGATGTACTAAAAACTCCTGAACATCCATTCGCTTCCCACTTGAATCACGAGACGATTCAATCATAACTTCGAGAAAAAAGGTTGCCTATACAAATATCGGGCCGTTCTGTTTGACTTTCATGCCAAAATAATGAGATTTTATAGGCTATACGGCCCAATATTTGTGTAAGGCACTTTTTTTCTCGAATTATCTTACGATTCAAGTAGAAAGCAAATGGGTATTCATGTGTTTTTAGTAACTTATTTAATAAATTAATTTAATAAGAAAACGTACATTTTCTGAGAATTTTCGTAGATAAAAAATTTGAAGGTTACGATAATATCAAGCCATTCATGAAGTTTTATACATATGTTAGTAATAATGTGATCTTTCTTCACGGATTGCTCTGAAATCATGACAAACGTTTGATTAGAATCAGCTTTTTCATAAATATAATATTAAAACGATGAACTAAAACTGAAAACTTTTATTTAAATCAAAGTGTTTGTCTTCTTCGCTTATTATCCGTAATATCTTCTATCTTGCAATATAGAGATGGGAAACCAAACCATTCCTTTGTTGTGTTAATAGTGCAGCACAGTTAACTATTGTGTTCTAAAGAGGAGATTTATTCCAAAAAAATAACCAAATAATTCATATTATAAAAATAAAAACATATGTATTAATGAAAAAAATATATTGTTGGCTAGGACCAGACAAAGTAGAAACGGCCCTCGATAGTCTGTCCTAGTTTCTGATAATGTTTTATAAAAACAAACTTTTAGCTAAAGGGAGAACATTATATTTGTCTGTGTTATAATAGCTAAACCATTAATTTTTATATTAATGGTATATTATAAATGTTATAAAAAAAAAAATTATTTCTAATTTTCATAATTTTGAAATTATGTTTATATTTTATTTCTTAAATTTATTTCAAAGTAGCAAATAGCTCTATAGTATGTAATAGTACTTTTAAATGTTATTTTCTGTTTATGTTGCCATTTTTATGTTAAATATTGGCAATGGGTAGTTTCTCTTAAAGTCTTTTCATGTCATTATATTTCTCTGTTGGCATTTAAGGGTTTGAGTTTGATTTTAATTCATTTGTAAAGTTCAAGAATTAAAAAAATATAAATAATTTTTTTTAACATTATTTTTTTCATTTTATATATTTTTCTTCATTTACATGATATTCGAAATTGTTCATTTTAAAACAAGCTTTAACGAATAATTTTATATAATTGATTTATACTCATTGAAAACACAATGTATAAATAAAGAAAAAAAGATGAATGAAGTCAAACATATATTTGCTTAACAACCATCTAAACTTCGTATTACGGGATCGTTGACCTGAAAATAAAAAGTTAAAAGAAAAACCCAACATAATCAGGTTAACTCGACTCAAGGGAAAATTTTAATAAAAGTGATGCGTTTTATCCTCCTCTTTAAAGGAAAATTATGACGAAGGATTTAAAAAGGCTTTTCAGTAATAGCCGTTCCTTTTAATGGTTTTCTTCAAACCTAGATTAAAATCTTATTACTAATTGTATTGTGTTTTAAATTCAAATAAAGTTGAAAAATTAACAAATTAGTTTTAGAAAATAGTTTAGGACGCTGATTAATTCAAATAAAACTGAAATACTTTTGGTTCTTTCATACGTATTTTAGAATGCTGAATCCAGCTTTGACTACAGCTTTTCTGAAAGATAATTAGACTCCATTGATTAGGGAGGTAGGAATACCATGGTATTGGTAAAAACTTCGTAAAACCGCCATTTATAATCAATTACTTCACTTAAACAATCAGATGTGTTTCGTGTATTTTAATAATAATCAATTTAACTATAATAATAATAACAATAATAATATTAATAATAAAAGGCCTAGCGAACCCGAAGGCTCGATGCCGACACCACCAATCGCTCATTACACACCTCCCGTTCACCGTCCAAACCCAGTCCCTTCAGATCGTCTTTAATGCAATCTTCCCACCTTCGCTTCGGTCTACCCCTCGGACGCTTACCATTCGGCACAGCAAATATTGACCTTTTAGGAATTCTCTCGTTACTAAGCCCAACAACTTTACAAGCCCATTTGATTCGCCGCGATGAAATTACCTCAATTATATTACCCGGATACAGTTCACGCAATTCGGCGTTGTGTAACCGTCTGAACTCTCCGGTTAACTCATCCTTCTTCGGTCTGAATATTCTACGCAATACTTTATTTTCAAAAACCTTAAGACGCTGCAATAAATTTAACTAGAATATACAAATTTTACGATAACTAACAACAAATCTGCTAACTATCACTATCATGACAGGTGCGAATGGGGAGATTTGAAGAACAAAAAAAATATCTTTTATGAAATAATTTTTCATCCTTTTGTTGCATTTATGTGATGTTTTGTTGCTTTAGTGACATTTTTAGCAGTAAAAAAATGCCATAAAATTCAACTGCAATAAAATAATAGTAATGTCAAATTAAGATTAAACATAATTAGAAAACACTCTTAACACGAATAGAAATATTACTAACATCCTTCGTACTCGTATGGTCGGATATTACAATAGCTTAAAACCGACTCACGACAACAAAAACAGTATTGAAAAAAAAAGAAAGAAAGAAATGCGTGTAAATAGGTCCAATGGATTTAACAGTTAGCGGTATCAAATAATGTGCTGTACTTTTATACTATTGCGTATATTCATACTTCAGGAATTTATAATGAACTTATAAACATACTCAATGGCAAAGATTGGAGCAGTATATATATGTATCGAATATACGCTTATAAATATAGGACGTTTTTGATTCAGCAATACAACACATATTAAGCAAGTATAAGATTAAGGTTATGCAACAAAAATTATTTCTTTCACATTTTTTGACAAATTCATGTTTATTTAGATTATATGTATCAGGTAGTTTTAAGTTGTTTTATATTGTTTTAAATAACAAAAGATTGTTTAATGTTTACAAAGTTAATTGTTTTTATTTATTTTATTATTATTATTTCTTTTTATTGTGTGTATTTTTAGAGAAACTCCAAGCAGACGTTTCTATACCATAGCAAAAAAAAAAAAAAAAAATAGTTTTGTTATGAAAAAAAAAAAGGAATATGTAAAATGTTTATGAAATAAAGCTTTCTTTCTTCTATCTATCTATCTATCTATCTATCTATCTACTTCAGACATTGTTTAAATTGAACTTTTACCGTTCTTGTCTAAATAAATTTTGTAACAAAAAAAGTAAATAAAATAAAAAATGGAAAAAGGATTTTTTTCACTATATTCTGAATATATTTTGCGTGCGAAGTACTAAAATAAATTTTAACACAGATCAATAGAGGCTAAATATATATTGTTAGATACATTAGTGAAGAGGTTGCTTTTCTGTTTAGAAATTATAAATGAATTTTCGGAATAACCATGACTATATCATACTTCTGACACCGACCTTATTTCGATATTTATAAGTTTATAAAATTTAAATTTATTAATAGTAATATTGTTGCGATTTACAATGCCGTTGAAGCTATATCTTGTTATTTTAGTTGATGCATTCATATAAATACTAATTTATCAACAATTTTTTTGTTTAATTCCATTAAAAATTGAAACACATTAATTTCTTATTATGGTTGAAAGAATGGAAATGAGCGTAGAGAGATCTTATTTTCCGGTGTAAAGGAATTTGGTTCGATAAAACATATTTTCTAGAAAGGGAGAGAGAAAATGGAGGGGACCTACAAAGGTGTCCATAATAATAAAGGGGCTCTTCTCCAGAGAAAGATATGAAAGAAGGAAATGGTATCAGGTAGTCGTCCCTATCTCAAATCTCCTCTCTGTGGAGCGTTGGAAAATGAATCACTATGCTGATGTAATAAATAAAATAAAGAATCATGCATAAAACAATATAATAGATATTATATATTCATATGATAGGCATTGTATTTCATATGTTCTTCTATTTAATTTTGTTTTGCACAGCTTTTAGATATTGTAAATCCTACAAAACATCTATATGATATATAATTATGTATATAAGCACGTTTATGTCAAAGATGTTCATTTTTCTTTTTAAAACACATTTCATTTTCTTTAGTAATTTTTTATGATTTATATATAAGATTATTATCTTGCCTAAAGTTCTTGATGGATGCGAAACGTGTGCGCTTACATTAAGGGATGAGCAACGTCTCAAGGCTTTTGAAAATATAGTTGTTGGATTTACATCCACAATTTTTATTATTAACATTATTTAAATTATTGTAATATGACCTGTATGAATGACCCGGAGGGCCCCCGGTCTCATCCTGCACTACCCCCCTCCCTAAGACGGCGTTATCTACGTCAGATGCTAGCGAACGAAGTAAGGAACCTCACGGCTTACGGCCTACCGTAACTAGACCTCGAAAGTTACAGCTCTTCGGCTATTTCCAGGATCCTGAACGAACGGCGGAGAGAGAGAGAGAGAAGGCGCGAGACCGGTCCCCTCATCAAACTGTACGTAAACTATTTTATATATATTCAAAAGTATTCCTCCACAGAACATTGTTTTTATATTCCACAAGAAAAGGGCTCCCGGGCATATGGCATGTACCTGACCCCCCAAATATTGTACAATAGTATTGCGTAAAATATTCGGACCGAAGAAAGATGAGTTTAGACGGAACGCCGAATTGCGTGAACGGTATCTGCATAATATAATTGAGGTGATTACATCGCGGCGAATCAAATGGGCTTGTAAAATTATTGGGCTTAGTAAAGAAACACTTCCTAAAATGTTAATATTTGCTGTACCGAATGGTAATCGTGCGAGTAGTAGACCGAAGCGAAGGTGGGAAGATTGCGTTAAAGCCGATCAAAAGGGACTGGATTTAGAAGGCGATCGTTGGAGGAAGGCGTGTAATAAGCGTTCAGTGGTGTCGGCATGGAACTATGTGACACCGAAACCATCAATTGCTTATTCCACACCTCCCTCCACCGTTCGCCTTCCAAACCCAGTCCCTTTAGATCGGCTTTAATGCAATCTTCCCACCTTCGCTTCGGTCTTCCCCCCGGACGTTTACCATTAGCGGTGGTATTCACTAAGCCTTTTATTATTATTTTAATTAATTTATACATATATTTAATCTTATGCTATTTTGTTTTTATTTCTATGTATTATATTGTTATTACTTTATTTATTTGTGATTTCGTAAATATGGTGTAAATGTGCTTATAGAACACTATTATAAATGTCTCTAATCGAGACAGATTATAACATATTTATAAATTATTTCTAAAAGTTTTTTGTTTTTTTTATTCAACGCCATAACATCGTCAATTCTTCATCAAATTCAATGATTGATTTAATCGATGATTGATCTCATTTTAAAGATCTTCTTATCCTTCATGAGAGAAAAATAGTCAAACCTCACTAAATTTAAGGAAAACAAGTTACGAAGGAAAAAAACTTTGTTTGCGAATAACTCAAAAAGTATTTTTTTTCTTGATTGTACCCATGATTGTTAGAAAGATTACTTAATTACCTACAAAACAACAATTTTCAGACGATTATTAACAATGATACAGTGGGTTATATAATAGTGTTGGTATACATAATAACTGGCATTTCCTATTCCGCTACCGTTTTTTCCTTACTGATTCGTACTTTATTATTTCCAATAATAAAGTCAATAATGCTAAATGGAAATACTTTAATCATCCAAGGAAATAAAAATAAATTCCTCCTCAGATAATACAAACGTCCACATTATTTTGCCATCCCTTCTCTAAACAATATATTTTAAGAATTTTTCAAACAGGCCAAATAGTTTTTCAATACATAAGTTGTGAATTGATGAAAGAATTTGAAAAAAAAATAATATATACAATTGTAATGTTTCTGAAGTGAATAACGTTTTTTGGGATTAGAGTATTAATGCGTGGAAGAGGAGGACAAATAAAGAAATGCTTATGGAAACAGTTCAATCAATATCTCATATAACTTATATAACTCAAGGAAAATAGTCCAGGTAGGTGGGATGATTTAAGGTAGGTGGCTAAAAGCAGTTCATCAGGAAGCTTCTACAAACAATGGAGGCCTTAATAGACCACGATAGACAATAGGCAACGTGGAAGGCCAAAAACTAAAAAGGCAATATTGAATCAACAAAGTTACTGTAGAGCTGCATATAGGAAACTGAAAAACAATAGCCCAAGATAGATAAATTAAAAATGGTCAGATGTTTTATGTAATAACTAACAAAATGTATTTTACAAATATAATTAAATTTATTTTATGTTTGGGAAAGTTTCTAAACTTAGCGCGGAACTCATTGATGGGTATTGAAAGTCCATCAGACCGTTTCTAAACTTATGGTAGATACATAAATGGAATTCAGCGCGTTTCTTTGTTATGGATTGTATCACCGATTGATTAATTAGTGGTTTCAATTGGCTCGATTTCGGGGTCGATGGATTTATCAATTTACTTTAAATATTTATATTCAGTTTAAGTTCTAGGTATATTTATTTCTGTTTTTGTATTTAACAATTCAGTTGGTAAAACTTTCCTTAAATACTTTTTTTCCACGATTTTTTTAACCTTCTACAAGTGCTAACTTTCGTCTGGAATCCATCAGGTCGTTCCTAAATTCATCATAAATCGCTGTCAATCTGTGCTGGATTCAATAGAATGACAGATTTCCTAGATGGATTTAGAGGTGAGTTTAGGCATCTCCCTATATTGAAGGCCCATTCGATTTCATGCGCTTTAATAGCAGCTTACCCCTCTCAAATATTAACGTCTACATGAGGTGCATAAGAAATTTAATGCTCTTTCGAATTGGTTATGATGAATTACTACGAGAGATACATAATTGGGGAGGGGGGAACCGACGAAAACAGATATATCTTGTGGAATAAGCAAACAGTCAACATTCTGTAACTCCTCACCCGTTGATCCTACATCAAAAAGCTTAATAAAATTGGTAGTCAATTTTATATTCTGGTCATGTCCAAAAAACTAAAAAAAGTTTAAAACCGAAAAAAAAAACGACTATTTCAATTTTTCCCTCATCCTACTACCATTCGACTGGGTTAAATTGATGACTTTGCTGTCGTCAATTTTCAAAATGCAACTGAGTACATCGTCAATCAAAGTAAATTATCACTAAAAGACATATTCTTTACCTGGCGTCGAAATTTCAGCCATCTGTTCTTCTGTTAATTGAACCGTCAAATTTAGTCTCTTTAATTTAAATTTTTGTATTTAGAAAGCAACGGCTTTCAACCGACAGACCGAAGTTGTGTGTTCAGTTGAGGTTTATATAGAATTTAAGATGATTACTAGCTTTAAGCCCTTCAGTTAAACGAAATGGTCGGTTGCTCCTTGTCTATTAAGTTTTCATTCATATTGGAAGGCTAGGTTATACTGATCATGTTTCTAAAGTGGATGGCTCCCTAAAATATTGATTTATAGGGAATGGCACAGAACAAGAAGGGAAGCAAGACCTAGGGTAAGGTGGTTGGACGGAGTTTGAGTGAAGACGAGAGCCCTACTAATCCTGAGGCTTATGGACGCGGCAATGACCCAATAATGGCTTGTCGTGCCAGTTATAATGGCAGTGATGATTATTAGTTATGAAAGCAGATATTCATCCACTTTCTTATTTCTTATATAAAAAACATAGAAACCATCTATAGACTATTGGTATTTTTAGAAGTGACCTTTTCTTTCTAGGATGGAGCGAACCAAAAATAGATGGTAGTCTTTTCCTCATGGTCCCTTACCCCCTTTGAAACCTTCCTCAATTCCAGGCAAGCTTCCTGGAAATAAAATGTCCAGGTTTTTCCCTGTTCAATCAGATGTGCCCTTGTAACTAGACTGTCTCGTATTTTTGTCGATTTAATATAATTTACAAATTGTTATGAAACTTTTCTTTTTTTTTGAAGCATATTAAGAAATAGTAAGCTATAGTCCGCACATTACAAGATGTGATACCAAAGGCGAACGTACGCAGGAATAAGTATTTTTCCTTTTCCTTCTGCCTTATTAACAAAATATTTATCTATTTGTTTTTATTGTAACCTATACCCTGCAGGGTCATTTTCTACTTTCCCTATTCATACTTTGTTGTAGAATTTTATAATTTTTAAAAATTGCAAGCGTTTTTCCACGGCTTTTTCTTTGTCAGTGAGGTTTTCTTTTAGATTCTGAGCCATATTGAAATTTTTCCTTATATTCTTAAATACTGGGCAGTCTTGGATGATATGTTAGACTGTTCTTTGCACCTTACAGCTCTCGCAGGTCGGTGGGTCTAGTCCTCTTAGTAAATAGGCATGTGAAAATTCACAATGCCCGATTCTTAAGCGGCAGAGAACTGTCTCTTCTTTTCTGGAGAGTCGGTTACTAGTTTTCCATTTGGAACAGTGGCTTTTCATTTCTTTTAATTTGATTTCTTTTTGTTGCCATACGTTCTGCCACATTACCCGCAATTTTTTTCTTTATATGCTGTATAAAACCTTCTATCAGAACTTCGTTAATTATGACTGTTGGATTACTTTCTCGTCATATTTGATGCTTTGTCTGGCTTTTTATTTTCGACGATTCCGCAGTATGAAGGGACCCACATGTGTGGTTGTCGGTGTTTTCTTTTCGATGGCTAGAATTGCACTCTTTGCGTCCGTTACCACGACCCATTTGTTACTCTTCGTTAACTAAATGTAAGTCAAAGTTTCCTAATAACATCTATTGACAAAATATTATGTATTTAAAATAGCCAACTTTATTTTGATAACCTGTAAACAAAATAAAATATAAATAAATCACATTTGATGGCATTAATAGTTTTCACTGGAGCATTCTAGGCTACAGTCTAAGAGAAAGATGAATATTTCTTTTAGTCCAGTAAAGTTAAGGAAAAAAACAGCCTTACTGGAACTCTTCGAACGATGAAGTTTTTCTAAAAGTGTGGTATATTCCGGTTAACAGTCCGGTTGGGAGATTATAAAAGAAAAAGAAATTGCAAGAATCCTTTATTTTATGAAAAAGCGAACTAACCGAAGTTTAAGTGCTTAAAAGTCCTCTTTAAATAGTTGTAAGCAGGACAAAATTTAGTTTTATTTAACGTGACTTTGTCTAGTTTACTATGAAGTAATTTGTTGTAACCTAAAATAAACCATTTTTTTCCTTTTTTGTTTTTATTCAACATAAAGGTGATTGACTTAAAAATTACAGAATTTATGTTTCCTTGTCCTCTGTATGAAATCAGATCATGGTTTTAATGTCTGCTATCACATAATATAAATTATATAAAATCATTGTCAATCTAAACTTGATATCCATATCCCGAAATTCCTATTTGATAGATATCGAATACAATACTGTTGTCACTGATTTTTTAGAATCACCAATATATATATATATATATATATATATATATATATATATATATATATAGGACCATTTTTATAGAGATTTGAAGGTACTTTAATATTGTGCTAAACTACCTTTTCGAAAAAAAATCATAATTTTCTTGATATTCTCAAAAAAAAAAAAAAAAAAAAAATGTTAGTTTTCTGTTCCAATTCACTCACTAAATCAAAATCCAACGTGGGATTCTTTAGGACTTTTTACCAATTATTATGGGGTGGGTAATAAACAAGTTTCATCTTTATTTCTTTAATGTTGGGGTCAATTTTCCTGAACTATTTAGGAGTGATAACGAAACTATGGTTGAAATTATTTACTTGATAAAATAATTGTAAGGTAACATTATATAATTATTTATTTTAATTAATTATTTTTTTTATTTTTTTCTTCAGCGTGCCATCTGTGTTTTTATAAGTAAATTTTTGCACAAATAAAAGATTTAATGAAATAAATAATTATTATAAAAAATAGTTTTAAATATGATGTTAAATTGATGACATTCTAAGAAAGTTTACTTTCATATTTCATTCATACTTTTCATGGCAAATTTTATTATTTTTCTAAGGGCCAGTTGCTCCAACTTAGTAAAGCTTAGATTAAGCGTTATCTAAGATTAAACGAAGTTTTTTAAGGTAGGCGGATCATGATTAAACTTGGTTTAATCTTAGATAACGCTTAATCTAAGCTTTACTGAGTTGGAGCAAGTGACCCTAAATGATTTTATAGTTTTTTTTTTTATTTTAATATTTGAAAATGTCTATAAATGCCGAAAAGTTATATACACAGTGGAATAAAACTTCTTATTAAAGAAGTTTTATTAATACATATGAGGGACGTATGTGTTGGTCTTAAAATAATTAATTTAATATTCATTAATTCTTAGTAGAAATATTTAAAACTAGGAACATATATTACAATATATTAGTCGCTTATCGGTGCTTTTGGAGGAGTAATGGTCACTCCGTTAAAATGAGTTTTGGCTTTTTTTAAAAAAAAGGAGAAATCTTAGTTCTAGAATATAAATGATGCCGTCCAATATTTTTGAAAAATTGTAAAGATACAACATATTTCATTCTATTATTTATTAAAAATATAATTATTGCGCCAATCAACTAGGAGTTGCGCCTCTCATTGATTTCAGAGGACTTTATTTTTTATAATAAAAATTTAAGAAAATTAGATTTAAAATGTAATCAAAAAGTATTATTGTTCGATTAATTAAAATCGGTTGATGGGTTGGTCATGCCTTCCTCATTTTAAATTAATTGATTGTACAATTATATCCAAACGGTGAAATGAATAACAAGCACTCGACTCCTTCGATTAATCGAGAAATTCTATATTTGTTGGAGGCAAAGAATACAGAAATGGTTTATCGACTGAGCGGGCAGGATCGTTGAAGCAAACATCTGGCGGGCTAATGAAACCGCCTCGGGCTGTCCATGTGGCGAAAATTACGCTATTTCGCCAGTCTATTTTCGCTTTTAGAATCAATTATTATTTTTCTTCAATAAATATTATATTTTTTTTAATTATGAAGATGATAAATGACCAATATTTGCAGTCTAGATTTGTTTATTCAACTTGCCTATGTCGACCCATGCATGTGTATAATCCTCAGGGTCTAAAATTGAATATAACATCAGAAATGAGAGATATAGGCAAAAGTACATAAATAAGCTGAGATAAAAAGATGGATGGTACACATAAATAGTAACATAAAAATAATAATAATAAAAAACATTATAGTTACACAAACCTAATAGTACGCAACAAAAAAATTATTTAGATTCTATTTCTATTTATTATTTTTATTTGTATTCATTCGATTGGCTTTTGTGTTCTTTCCTTTAAAAATATTTCCTTTGATTTTACCTATTACAAACGATCATCTGCCAAAACACGCTTTTTACAGTTTCCTACAATTCACGAACTAATTGGACTAAGGTACACAGAAATCAAGATCCTGTGTTTCAGACCTTTATACTCCTTCCCATACAACTAACTTTCTAAAGTTCCTTTCTTGTCTGCTCCGATGCCATCGGGAATTACTTGTCATCTAATATCCGCCATGTTCCTTCTCTATTCTAATTCAAATACCTCCTTTACCAATATCTTCGTACAGGCCAAAGGATAGCACCCAGCAGTTGCTCTTTCCTGGCTTGAATCAATTACAATCACTGGCGGATCCAGGATTTAATTTTGGGGGGCTTCAGCCCGAAAGATTTTTTTTCATATACATATAACAATAAATAATTAGAAAAAAAAAAGTAAAAAACATGGTAGTACCAAAGTAACTACCTATATGAAATGGTGTTTCAGTGGTTCTTGAAGTCCTATTAAATGTAATTACACCAACAAGAATACTTTAAAAGATACTTTTTAATATTTTTTCTGTAAAATATAGTTATTTTACCATTTGGGGGGAGGGGGCTTCAGCCCGAAAGCCCCTCGCCCCCGTAGATCCGCCTGTGACTACAATGGTTTGTTAAAGAAGTTCTCTCATCCAGCGCCCGAACGTTAAAAGTTAAAAATGTTTAAATTATTTACCTTCATTCTTGCTGAACCTTCATTTACCTTCATTACTTCAGTGAGTTCGATGTTGTAAAAATGTTTATAACCACACAAAGTCTTAAATTCCCACATAATAAAAAAAGTTCGTTATCTTTTATAAACATTTTTATAGAGTACTTATCCCTACTTTAGAGCTAAAATTTCTGACATAGCCATTAGGAAGAAAAAAGCTTTTCTTATTCCCTCCGAGGGTCTGGTTTCGTAGGCCATCTTCTTAACGCTCCCTGTTGACAGAAGTTATTATCCTGGGGACGGGAGGAGGAAAACATCCTGCTCGCTGAGGGGGATACTTAGTGTTGAGTATGGAATTGAATTTCTTTTTTTAAAGTGTCTTGGGGCAGGGGTTGATGTGAGTGGGTTGGGCCAAATTGTATCTTGTTTATCAAAAGGTCAAAGGTTCGCCCCTGGGCTCACTAAGTGCTTTAAAACAGCCGCAAATGCCCTTTCTAGACGTCTTTATCAGGGCACTGTAAGCCTCTTAATCAACGCCCATTCTTTATAATTTTCAACTTAAATCCTAGACTAAAGTAAAAAAAAGATTATTTAGTGTCCTTCTTTTGTTTTTAAACCTTTTTCGGTGTTAAACGAATGTATCAGTTTCAGTTCTTGTATGCTCGAATTTTGAATCAAATATAATCTCAATAATGTTCTCAAAGTTCGCTTAATTTCACACAGACATAATCGTTATTTTTGTTATTTATTTATTTTTTATTTGTAATCCCCTCTACCCTAGAGGGTCATTGGCGGCTAGTTTTCTATACTCTATTGTAATATTTTGTCTCTATTAAGTATCGGAATAGGGTGGTGACTCCATCTTCGTTGTCTCTTAATATTTCTTTCATTGTCATTGGTAGTTTTCATTTTTGCCGAACTCGTGACACTCTACTAACAAATGTTTTACTGCGGTTTATTGTCACACTTTTGGCACGTGGGTGGTTCTAGTCCTCTGATAAGGTATCCGTGAGTTACTTACAATCATTGTAAAAAATAAAAATCAATAAAACCACGAAAACGATTAATAAGTGATAGAAAATTAATCATAGTTATTTGAGAAAAAAAATTTATTTTTTTAGTTATTAGCAGCTTTGTTTAGCCATTATTAATAGCAGCGACGCGACTGAGAAAGAAACGCTGGGATCACCCCTGTCTTGCTTTTCCCTCCACTGGTAAGAGGAAAGGTTTGACTCGGAGTTCCGGTGAAGGAATGTTTGTAAATATCGTATACATGTATTTAAGTTGTGGTTTTGAATAGTTTACGTTTCTTTCGTCCTCAAGAAATATAAATTTATTGAAATAAAAAAAAATCTTGTTAGAAGAGCAGTGAGTAATAAATAACTTAATAGTATTTTTATTAGGTTACGCTGTTTGAAACTGCACAGTAGCGCATCTGGTAAATTTTATGTAATGCTGTTGTTTAATTATTTTGACTTCAGACGATAATCTTCTTGATTTGGTCATTGGTGAAGCAATAGATCTCTGGACCATTTTATTTTTAACCTGTGTCGACCAGGTCAGAGAAGGAGGATAGTGATAGAACAATAAAATAGTAGTGAAAAATATAATACAGCTTGAGTAGTGTTGCCCAAAACCAAGGCCTCCTAACTGTTGCAAGACCAAGACAAGGACTGGTAAAAAAATCGATTTTTTGA
Source organism: Nezara viridula (assembly GCA_928085145.1). Taxonomy (NCBI): domain Eukaryota; kingdom Metazoa; phylum Arthropoda; class Insecta; order Hemiptera; family Pentatomidae; genus Nezara; species Nezara viridula. Next base: position 81,937,222 of record OV725082.1, read on the forward strand.
ATAAGAATTAAGGCAAAACAGTTACTAATACTTAAAATCTTAGTTACTATATGTAAATAATTGCTATAATCAATATAATTTAGCATTAAACGCTTCTGATTTTTCATTCGGGCTTAGTTAGATTTCTCCTATCTAAAAAATTACAGTCATATCTCTACTATAATAAGCTAATAAGTAACTCCAAGACTGTTGCGAGACTCTTGCGCAAGATCAAGACCATGACCAAGACTGAGTTTGCAAGACCAAGACTCGTCTCGGTCTCGCATTTGGCAAGACTAAGCTTGAGATGAATATTGTTCCCCAGATGATGAATATATTACTTAATTATTTAAAATTATTAACTTAGAGTACAACCAGCTTGAAATCATATTATAATTAAAAAAAATAATTTGAGTTAAGAACGAATTAACTAATTAAAACCGAGGTTGAGCCACAAATAACTGAATAATTCAGTTATTCTGTGGCCGAAAACCTGTTTTCCCACTCATGAAATAGACTGCCATTTTTATTAGCGGACGGTTGCCATTGAGAAGGTATTGTTCTCAGCATTGTAAACATGTAAGGACTTCATCACCTTTGACCATTTTGTTTCCATTAAGGGTGATGTGCCTACCATCCGTTTCAATAAACTCTGATGATTTTTGATGATGATTCGTTGATTTTTATATTATTTTTGGTCATGATTAAATGAAACCATTTATTTTCCTAGACTACATTTTTATATCATTATTCATTGAAGATATTTTGTTTCAATTTATTGTGAAATTTAATGTACTTTAACGATCGTGAAAAGCATAGAAAAGATGTTAATAACAATAACTTTTACCATAATTGTATGATATTTTATTTAATTGTATGATAATTATGATATTTTATTTATAGGAAATAGAAAATAATGTTTAATGATCATTTTATATAAAGTTAAAATTTTTATTGTAAATAGTCCTAATCAAATCTTTCTAAATATTTTACTATTTCATCTCTTTCTGTTTTTTTATTATAATTTTTATTGGTCCTACTTTACTGTTAAGTTACTCTTATATGTTAAATTGCTGTTATATTTAATAAAAGTTAGTTCAATTTACTTATCTGTGGGTTTTATTTTGTAATTTTTTTTTTTTTTTTTTTTTATTATTTCAATGGAATTTACAACTGTATTACATAGAGAATACAATAAGTAAATGAGAAATTTGTAACATGGCATGTACAACATGAAGAGAAACTACCCATTGGTAGAACTCAAATTAAAGTTCTATATTAGAAGATCCCGAGGCCATCTTCTTTTCAGACGCCTCGGAGGGTTATCAGGGATCGAGGAGGAAGCAAGGTTTGAAACGAGAGGATTCGGATGATTCTGCAGTTTGTTATGGAAGGAAAGGTATCTGGATTGGGCCAGATCGGAAACATATGGAACATTAAGGTCTTTATGGATGATTTTATTTGTGACAAAGTAAGGAGCGTTGAGGATTTTACGAAGGATTTTGGATTGTAAGGATTGGATACGACAGGAATTCGATGGTTTAGTGGAGCCCCAAAGCTCAATTCCGTAAGTCCAAATAGGTCTTATTATTGTCATATATACGAGTCGTTTATAATTGATTGAAAGCTTAGATCGTTTGTCTAGTAAGTGCTGCAGTAGTCGAAAACGTCGGGCGGTTTCTAGTCGTTTCAGTCTGGTATGGGGGTTGTAATTTTTTAAAATTTATTTTCCTCTTTTTTTCTACTTCCATTTGGATTCATTACATATGCTTTTTTTATAATGGAATGTATCAAAATTTGGCGATCCAAAACTATTGCTCGTGGATTGAATTGTAGTGATAAGTATTTCAAAAATTATTACTTAATGCATTTATTTAAAAAGTACTTAATCCAAACAAAGGTTATTTTTTATTTTATTTTATTTTTTTTTCCTACCCCCCCGGAATTTCTTGAATAAATTCAGTATGTATATAAATGTATATATACATAAATTTTCAACTTTCCTTTTATTGCCCAAGGGCATTTTAAGTTAAGAGGGCTCTGCACGCTGTATGCGTTCTTTGCATCTGTGGCCAAAGGCCTTTTATTATACCACTGGGCGTGGAGGGACCGCCCTGCAAAAAAAACAAAGGTTATAAAATCCCTCATGTATTAATAGCTTGTTTCGAACCATGGGTCTACGGGAAGTATGAGTTTGTTGTTATTATATTTTTTTTTTATTCAAATTTAGATTTTTTTTTTCTCCTCATATCTTCAATCGGACCTGCCGTGGATATGAAAAAGAGGAAATGAATTTGTATTTGGCATTTCAGGCATGCGGTAGTACTCAGTGGAATGTTTTCCTAGACTTCGTTTAGGTGCCTATATTCATGAAAGGAGATTCCTCATCCAGATTTTTTTCATTGCTGATTGGCATCTCAGCTAATGCCATGGCGTTTATTAGTTTGTTTATATATCGTGACGTTTATTGCTGAAGGGAGAATAAAGAGGACGTATATTTCGGTCGATGGTTGTTGTAAGTTGGTATGTAAAGTTTTGTTATTTATGTATCAGGGAGTGTCTGCTAATAGTTTTAATATATGGATTGAACTGAATAGTTTTGTTATGTATGTATTTTTTATGGAACCATAATCTGTAAGGAGTATGTATAAAAGGCGCGGGGGGAGAGATGGAGCGATCATCCCCCCAATCAAAATATTGGGGGGGGGAGCAAAAATATCGTTTCGTTATCCCTCAATAATTTGAAGGAAAAAAAATTATAAAATTTCATAATAAATGAACTACATGAATGAATAAAATATGTGGAGTGAAAATAATAAAAGTCGATTAGTTGGTTACAATGTTACAATTATTTAAATTTATATTTAAAGATGATAATGTAAAGAAACATATCGTAGGATTTTATGATTCATTCATCCTCCCATTTCACGTGATATTCTTGACACATTTTTCGCTGCATAGTTGAAAAAAAAAAGATATTTAATAAGTATAATTATACACATGCAAATATATTTCATAGAATGTTTTTATGGTCATTCTTGAATAACCGTAGCTTGAAAACGTTTTTTTATTTTGAGTTTGTACAAATCTAAGGTCGCCTTTTTATGTTTAACACTTTAAAATTGAAAATAATATTCAGTTATACAGTTATAATCGCCATAAAAAAAAACACACCTGTTTGTACTAGTGATGGACACTCCGAAATTCAATCGTCCTAGTAGTAGGGAGAAGGTCGGTACCAATTAATGGGCATACCTAAGAAAAAAAATCTAAAATACTTATTTAACTATAAAGATCAGGTAAAATAAATGTAAAACTTAATCTTAGCAAAACTGTTAATAGGAAGATATGAAACAAACTGATCTCAAGAGCACTATAGAAACAACGATGATAAGTATTTTAAAATTTTCTTCTGGAAACTTTGTTCATACATTTGTCATTAGAGGACATTGTTCTTCAAGCTAGATAAACTGGAAACTTTATATCAAAAAGGAAGCTTACATATTTATAAAGTTGTTTTTAAATTAATTCTTTAAATATTTAATATTTTATTTGTTTGTTTCACAATAATTATGTAGAATATTTACTCGTAATATAAGTACCGCAATTTTTTCGGATCATCGTTACGCCAATCAGAATTGAATGTGTACTATATATAGTATGTATATGTATTTAGTTTCTGCTTAATTTTCAGTTTTGATGATTTAGAAAAGAGGGAGTACAGCAATTTATTCATTTGTTTGAAGTCATTTCTTTTATTTTAACACGTGGGCCTGTGACAATAATTTAATCACTGTTGTTTGTTTCGATGTTGCAAATAATTATATTTTATAAATCGTAGAAAAATATTCAATTTTCTTGCTAGATAAATACAGTGAATTAAATTCGACTTTTGAAACTGTTTAAGAAAACTAATAAAGTTATCCATCCCCTCCCCTCGCAGCCTTAGTGTCTCAGCACCTGCCGGCCCTAGACTTTTTAATCGAGTTTATGAGACGAGAGACTCTGGAAATAAACTTAAGTTTTCTTCCGTCCTGAATTAGATTTTTGCACTATATCTTCAGGAATATTATTCATAAAGTTTATAAAAAAAACTAGCATCTCGTGGCATGTAATATGTTTTTAGAAATATTTATGTTCACTGCGGTAATATAATTAAAACTTCTTCTCTATGAAAATATTCATCGGATTTCACCTTTCTGGTCCATTTCCATACCACCTTTCAGAAAATACAAGAAAAGTCGTATCTCCACTCCTAATTTCTTCAAACTAACGCTGCGCAGTTCGCTGGTCAAGGACACCTTCTCCTTCATATTTAATAATTTCACGAGTTGCTTCAGCGGCTGTGAATTTTTTTTTTTAGTCATGTTTCTTCTTTGAAACCAATAATTAACCCGAGGCTTTTTTGAAGAAGTCAAATGGGAATATATAAGCTTAGAGAATGTTTTAAAAGGATTATGAAGTATTGAATAGGATTAAAATATTTACAGTCCTTTGAAATCTTAAATTTGATAAAACTGTCATTTTTTTTTATACACCCTATACATTCGAGAAAATACCAATAAATCATTATTTATAGAATCAGATGAAATTGTAACTATACCATTTGTTAACTAATACCCAACTTTCTTTCAGCTTTCTTTCTTCCATTTCGGAAGAGCGGTTTTTTAAATATAAGAGAAAATATGTTAATATATGCATTATCGAAAATGGTAGATGGAACTGATATCATTAATACCGAATAATTTTTTCACTGATCCTCTACTACTCTCTATGATTAGATCAGGTTCAAAACAAATATAGACCAATCAGACAACCGTTTTAAAAATATGGTTGTCAAGGAAAATATTTTTTCTTACTTAGCGAGAATGGTTGATGAGGGATATAATAAAATTTATCTAAAGCCGTGAGCATTTCAGATAACCTCTCTACTTTCGTCATATAATATTAATATCATCATATGATATGTTATTAGTAATAAATGCTGGTTAACGTTTACGAGCAACGATATCCATCTTCAGAAAAAGACAAGTTGATATCAAAGAATTTTTCTTATGCTTGATTATAACCTTTTACTCCTATAGGTGTGATATTGTGCTTTAATATAGATCATGTGGTAAATTGTTTTAGCATGACATGAATTATTGACCTTTGGCTTAGAGCAATCTAGATAAGTTACCTCTCGACAAACTGATGGAAAGTTCAATATGGGTTGAAGGGCGTAAGTACACTATTAAACATCGATTATCTATTGGAAAAAGTGTCCTACTTGTAGGAAAAACTTTTTATAAGAGGATTACGGGCAACCTTTTCAATATTGAACATCTTGATATTATATGTTAGAAAATTCAAGTTTAGGCAGATAGATACAAATAAATTACTGATTTTTTTAAAGAATAATTATGAAAGATATTTTAATAAATTTACTTTAGGTAATTGCAAGGCTTATAGCGAATATCCTTTAAGTAATTATTTCTAAAAATAGTTTGCTAAATAAGTTGTTAATTTGATATTTAACTTCCTTTTAGCAGTTGAATATTATCCTAAAAAATAATTATCAATCGTGTTGTTCATGACATCAACATCAGTCAATGTCGTGCATGACATCAAGCAAATTTAAATAATGCAGACTAATAATCTACCCTTAAAGTTATAAAAAAATCTTTTTTAATAAACCCATTGATTTCGGACACATCGCTACATTTTAAAACAGGGAATGAATTTGCAGTAAAAGATGGCCTGACGAAAGAAATAATTGCTTCGGAAAGAAAAAAAAAAGAAAAACTCATAAGAAATTACAGTATTTTTGGCATGATTTAAGACAGAAAAATTAAGAATAATGGCATCCTCTGTAATGACAAATCGAGCAGACCTCCATATGAATAGAAGAAATGAGATAATATTAAAACATCTAAGAATTGGACTCATAAGAAAGACACACTAGTGGCTTATGATAAAGCAGACACCCCTAGATTATTCCCTGCTAGGTACATTTACATGGGGTGAGGGGTACATATGGCGTCGCACAACTTAACAGTGTTACGCATATTTATTTCAGCGCAATGAAGATATAATGGGAAATAATACTTGTTATATTTATAACTGAGGGCCAAGTTGTTGAGGGAGACGGGACTTTACGTTCTTGCGGAGAGCGATCTGCCTCAACTAATGACTAAAGTGAACTATCCGTACTACAAGGCCTTCGTATACGGGTGGAAGGAACTCGTTGGCCGAAACCACATTTAATTGGAAAGAAGAGATGGACCTGCACCTGGAAGGCCGCCAGAGAGGGTGGAAGACGTCGGCTGAAAAGAAAAGCAAGCTGTGTGCACAGCTGAAAATATGTAATTGGTCTGAATGCAGCAGTGAGTTGTAACGCATGCGCTGCTACTCAATGTTGCATAACACCCGTATTGCCTTATCGGTTGGGTAGGGTTTTAATAAATAATAATAATAATAATGTTATATTTATAAAAATAACATGAAAAATTCGAAAACATTGTTTTTATTTCTGAAAACTAAACTAAATTTCGAAATTTTATTTTATTTTTTTAGTTTTGTAACTTTGTTTATACTGTCAAATATTGCGTAAAGGATGAAATGATCCATAAGTGGCTGAAAAAGCCCCAATTTTTGTAAATAAATAAATGAATTAAGCCGCTGGATATTTAAAATATTAGAAAATGTCAACATGGAAGATGGATTAGGACCCGCTGAAACGTTCGGACTACTATGCTTGCTAGAATTTTGTTATTTGCAAGGGTGCTCATCCCTCCAAGATCGATGGCGTAAGAACCTTCCCCCACCCTTCCCAAGATATTTGACTGCTCTCTTCTTCTTAAAAACAGTGCTAACAAAAGTAGAATTTAAAAGTTCGTAGATTATATACAATACAATTAAACATTCGACAGTCCGTTCTATGCTTCCACTTGTCTTTTGATTTAAAACTTTTTATTTCGAAAATTCAAAACCCCGTCAAATTGTACCCCCCTCAAACATTTTGATGGCGCAACTTGCGTCATGAAATCCCCTTCTGGGCACCTCTGGTTATTTGTTAACTTTCAATCTGGTAACTTAGACTGCTAAGTATCTTAGGTATAGACTCACTACTAGGTGCCACTGAGAAATAAATATTAACTGACTTACAGAAAAATCGACTCACAAACTTTCCTTTTCTCTAGCTAAATAACCACCCCATCACTTTCTACCCCTTTGTTAAAAATTTAGGCTTTTTCATAGATCAAACCCTTTCCTGGAATCACCATATCTCACGTCGTGCAATTTCTACCATCAAACTATTCCATCGCTTCCGCCATCTCCTATTACCCTTAGTTTCCTCTCTAATCTTTCCCCATTTTGACTACAGCTGTTGTGGTGTACGATGGCCTCTCCGTGGAGCTCCTTGATAGACTTAAAGACTTATGAATAGCTTCGTAAGATTTGTAATTGGGATCCGTGGGGGTGACTACACTGAGTTAGGGTGACTCTTCCCCTCCTTAAGAAGACAATATTTCCTAGGCACATTCCTTTATCAAATCATTAACAATCATCGTCCTTCTTATGCCTACATCCTTCTCCAATTTAAGTCCTCAATCCATTCCCTCACCACCAGATCTCGACCTTCTTACCTATACATCATTTCTCGTAGATTCGCCTCATTCCAAAACTCCTTTGTACCCGCTCTGTCAGCTTCTGCAATTCCCTCCCGATCAAAATTCGGCATACTTCCTCCATATCCACATTCAAAAACCTCCTATTCCAATTCCTGTTCCAAAAACATTCAGATACCTGCTAACTACTAACATTATATATGTATTGCGTAGCAATCATATAATCATACAATACTACTGTTTGTTAGGAATAGTATATATATTTCCTACTTTCGACGCCACTCAATAATCTATTTTGTTTTATTCAATTATAACTGACTTTTTTTTTTACATATACAATTAAATTTTTTTTATGAAATAAACTTATATTATATTTTCTTTCTTTTTCGTTTTTCATTTCTTAAAGAGTATGTTTATGCTGTTCTACCATCATATATAGTTTTTTCATAGTTTTAAGTGTTTTGTACATAGTTTTATCTATATTGTATATTGCTTGTTCACTTAAGGTTTTCTTTACTTTTTAGTTCATTTTTTAAATTTTATTTATTGTTTCAAACTTTTAGGCCAGTAGTAGTCTCTCCTTCTTGTACAATTTTGTTATTCTAAAGGAACTTTGTCCCACATTAAAGTTTTTTTTTCTATCTATCTATCAAACATCCGGATCTCGCTGCAACGTGCTCGGCCATCAAATCCTGTTAGTAAGATAGTAACTGAAAATTTGTTTTCTGCCTGCCGCATTATTTTTTGCTCTTAATATTTTTATTTTTTTAAGCATTTATATAATATATATATATATATATATATATATATATATATATATATATAAAACTTTTAATTTTAATTTATTCCTAATCGTTATAATTAATAATCAATTAATAAAAGAGCTTTAATGAAAGTCGAAATAAAACGCATTCTAATGAATTAATTAACATCTTTCTTAAGGAATCGGAACTTTCTTTTTCGAATGAGAATTTGTTTTATTTCCGAGTAACTATTTTTTTCTATTTTATACCCTTCCGTTATTTGATGCCTTTCCTATAAGTAAAAGAATAAAAAAACAATACTATACCAAATTCATTGATATCGAAAAACCATTTGATGGAGGAATGTGGAATGGTTTTTATCTTCCCATGCAAAGAAATTGCTTAGGGATTTCCCCTAGGAAGAGTAGGCACTCTTTCCTTATATCTACATGTAACTGGAGCGTCTCTGTTCACTGCTGGTCTATTTATCGTGTTATGTTAGTATTCCTCAATACTTGTAGTGTTCCCAGCAGCTTGTAGCAGTTGTAGTGTTCTCTTTTGCTCAGGCAATATAAGGCAATCTCTTATTCACTAAATGCTTGTTTTGCTATGTCTTTTTGGGAGTGAAAGCATGTGTGATATTACAAGTTTCTTAGGATGGTAATGATAATAATAAGAGGCTTATTGAAGCCGAGGGTCCGATGACGATACCATTAATCTCTGTTTCATCTACAACCTCGTAAGATCAGATTTAATGCAATCCTCCCATAGACTAGGAGCTACAGACCATTTCATTTATCTTTAGGACTTACAGCTAACAACACTTTTAAATTCTAGATAAACTTCATCTAATTTTAACTACAGTCAGTCGGTTGCGAGCTAATTTAAATTAAAGTGGCGAAATTTGACGTTTGATGTTACGGGATAATAATTTTTAAAATTTTGATTGGATGTAAAGAATGTGTCCCAAAAAAAATCCACCTTGACTGACAACGTATTCGGTTGCATTTTAAAAACATTCGGTATAAAAATTAATCCAGTCGACGGTTGTGTTAACTAGGTCAAAATTTGTGTTTGTCGCAAATAATCGGTTTTTCTGTTGCTTTTTAGAGGATCCTGATTCTGAATATGAAGTTAGCAAACAAGAATCGAGAGCGTAGAATCCCAAAACCAAACAACTCTTTTTTCAAATCCATTTTATTTATTTGAATAGATAATAAAAGTTTATGATAAATGCGAGATAAGAATATAATAAATATAAACGCACCAGAAATCATAAAAAATAAAGATATGAAAAATGGAGGTACTTAGAAATAGGAAATTAGTCCAAAACATCAATATTATTGAATAGGAGTCGAATGGTTTTTTTTTTATTATTATGCTTCTGACATTATTTCATTCACGAAGAAGATATAAAACCTCAGAATAGAATAAGTTTTTCTTAAGAAATAGCTCATCACAATCCTTCCTGCATTTAAAAAAAGAAAAAATACAAATAAAAAACTTATTAAGTGCTCGTTTCATCCTTTTGAACGTTTGTTTCGGATTTTATACTACTGTCCCCATTTATATATATATATATATATATATATATATATATATATATATATATATATATATATATATATATATATATATATCTACATACATACACTATTATATATTATACATATGTTATTTATATTAAACTATATCATACCATTTTAGATAATTTATGATAATTTTGTAATTATCAGATGGGGAAGTATCTCGGATATGGCGTAAGTTGTAAATTTAACTTTTGGCATTAATTCGTGGCCTTAATTAATTATTTAATTCGTGTTTCAATCATTTTAAACAGCATCAACTTCACATCGTAACTTTCCGTAACGAACTTTAAGTTTAACTTTATTAACTTTAAGTTAATGACACACTACCATAGAATTTAAAAACCAAACTTTCTTTTGTTGCCTAGAACAATGGCCTCGGTTAATTATTCTTACAATCGTTCTCATTTTGAGTTAATTGAATCGGAAAATTGATCCATGAATCCAACCTTATGATATTTTGTTTTGCCGTTAAATTGATTAATGAATTGAGAGATCCAAAAATTGTTATTACATAAACATTATACATCCTCTACTCCCCTTCCACTATTCAACACTCGAGACGAAGTACCCTCATATAAGATTTATGGATGTGGCGGAGTTAATTATACTATCTTTTAAGACATCGCCTCTTCAACATCATGGACCCTGAGATAAGGTACTTATTCATGTGATCACCATCGATGGTGTTTGGGAATAACAAACTACCCGTTAGCAACAATAACATGGATTTACATTTTAACCACAAATTAAGCACACCGAAGATGTTATGCCGCATGAAATCTCAGAACAGAGAGAAAGCGTCTTGTAAAATATTCAGGATGTCTAGAAAGTTGCCCTCGGTTCAATAATGTATTTCCTTGTTGAAGTGAATACAGAATGTGATGTTGCGAATGAAGTTTTCTTAAACACAATTACGTTGGAAGTCTGATAGGCCATTCTGTAATATTTCATGTATTTTATTATTTATATTAGAATATAATCTATTATTCTGCAAATCTATAGAAGAGACTTGCCAATATTTGGTAGTCCGCTATATATAATATAGATTTCATAGGGCAAACTTACATCATTCCTCACTTCCTTCATATTTGAAAAATCATAGATATAATTCATAGTCGAAGAAATTATGGAGATTATTTTTTTTCTATAGCTCTTTCTGGTATATGAGACCCATCAGCATACTGGAGGCAACTCACACCGTCTGGGCGTAGGAATGTTGATCCTGCCCCGTATAATTGAATTCAGGAATCGGGGTATGGTTTCCCAGGATGTCAGTAGCCCCTCTGAAGTTTGGTCTATGATGGTCTGTTCCAGAGAAAGAAATACATGTTTTCTTGTATATTCTGACCATGAGCAGTATGATCCATGGATCTGGACCAATTCGTCACTATCAACGTTGGAAATGAGTGAATCGGTGGGAAAGACACTGCCAGATAATAGGAATCGGTTATGGCGATATAGGTGGCCTGCCGTTGCAGCATGAAGACCGATTCTTGGGCCCAATTATCCGAACCATATGTTAAAACTGGTCTAATTAGGGTTTTATATAAAGGCGCAGTATAGTTGTGCGTGAGATCACATGGATTTTTAGGGGCTTTTGAAGGCTAAAATAGGATATATTTACGGCTCTGATGCGTCTCGCGATCTCTGCATTCATAATTATCAACTCATTGATGTTTTTTAATGTCAAGTTCTTTTTGTTGTTCTTACCAGTGTTATTAAGTTATGAATAATAAAATAGTTATCTAATTAATGGAGTTAACTGTAACTAATTTCTTCTGTGTAATCAAACGGCTGTTCATAATTTTGTTGATTCGTATGAGAATTTTGTTATGATGTGTAGTGATCTGGACATCATCTCTTTATTGGTCTGTTTCTAATTTTAATACTGATTATAACTGTTGTTTATTTCTAAATTTGAAATTCTTCTTCTATACTGATACTTATTTTATGAAAAAGGCTAACTTCTTAAAGTAACAATGTTTTTAGTAATTTAAATACATTATGCACAAATATTTTTTTTAATATACATGTCATTTACTTTTATATGTGTCCCACTCTGAGAAGTTATGTTCTTTTTAATTTGTTTGGTTTATTGCGATGGTTTTTTGCTTCAACATTAGTTCTGTAGTTATTTTTTTATCCTCAACTTTAAATTTTTTTAAATACAATACCTTAATTAAATCTTTCTTTTAAATTCTCTCCCTCGCTTGCTCCGTCTTTTTCTTTCTCTCTATCATGTATATATACACCCTTGATTTCTAAACATGTCTTTTCATTTTGTCACTCAATATGTCTCTCTGAGACAGGATTATCTATTAAATGGATGTAACGATTTTTGTTGTTTATTGTCGACCGAGTCACGCATAACTTAAAAAAAAGGTGAAAATAGTCAAGAGAAAATTTGATGTAAGGGAAATAAATTTTATATATATACATACATACATATATGTATGTGTGGGTATATGTATCAGACATCCTGGAAACACTCAAAACTATGGATATTATGATAAGGTTTTAAAATGAACTTTCCACTCTATTTCAATGATTCCCGATATGGAACGATATTCTTTAATCTGAAGGGAAAAAATAAGAAAAGTTGAAGATTCGAGACTATTTTTGTTATTTTTTTTTTTAAATTATCGAAAAACATTGACTTTCACTAATTTTTGAAAAATGACCACAAAATGAAAAAAAAAAAGGCAAGGTAGCAATGAAATATTTTTAAAAACTCGTTATTTAGATAGTGACTAGATTTTGAGCTGAATATGAAATAAATTAAAATAAATAAATATAAAATATAAATATAAAAATAAATAAATGAAAAAAATAAAAATCGCAGGCTGAAGAGGCTAAGGCATGTGCAAAATACCTATTGTCAGACCTCATAAACCGAAGATTACAAGTTTGAATCACGGTGTAGGGCTAGGTAATCGCGGAGAAGGGCGTTAAACTCTGGCTATAATCCGCCGTCTTCTCCTCTGTTCCTGAAAAAACCCTATAGTCGAGAAGGCGGAAAAGGGTGAATAAAATTTACGAGTGTCGGGTTTCCAAAGCTTTTTGTTATGAATGAAAATGAATGGAGGTAAAGAGAAAGTACAAAAAATAGAGCGGGAGGAGATTAAGTATAGAAAATTTTGAAATCATGATGAACGTATTCGGAGATTGTTCTGGGACTCCCGACGATGTTTAAATGGTTTCCTTGATGAACATGGAGTCAGAGGGACGTTATGGATTAATCTTAGTAGGGACTGAAATCTTAATAGAGCTTGGAAGCCGGAAAGTTTATTGAGCCTCTTGGGTGAAAAACAATCTTACTGAAGAATGAAGGAAACATTTTTCATGAGATACGAATTTCTAGTTTGTTCTGTTCAAATGGCGAACTATAAGAGGTTTTACGTAGGCCTTTTATCCGAAACTCCGAGATTTTGCGTAAAGCCTTCAAATGATCTTCGGAACTCGACATCAGCATCCGCCATTTTATTTCATATGTGAGATTACTAAATATTTAAAACGTTAATATCTCATTCACTTATTAAGATGGACAAAATGCCAAAAAAAAAAATAATAATTCAAACAATCCCTAATTTTTTTTTCCAATTTCCGCCATACTTTTAATAAAAAATAAACTAATACAATCTGTCAACTTTTTTTTTTTGTGGTATTTATTTCTTTTGGTTATTATTTGTAGATTTGTTTGGATCATTTGTGTTATAAGTCGCAACGTTTATAAATACGCAAGCCTAGCCCGTTTTAACCAACTATTTTGTTAATTATTAAATATTTTTTATGAGTTTATCTTTAATACCCCGCTACCGATTTTTATTTCTTTTTTATTATTTCAAAAAAGTCTAGCCCAATGCATTCGATAAATTATATAATAATTATTTTTATACTAAACAGATATTATTCTCATGTTTTAAATTAAAATATCCTTTATATAAAATATTTTTATGATCTGTAAAAAAAAATATATATTTAAACCAAAAAAATACTTCTATGAATCTTTATTGAATTGAGTTCGGTTGTCTCTAGAAAAAAAAATATAACAAGGAAATGATTTCAGAGGTTCTAAAGAAATTACCCGTTCTGATAATTATAATAAAGTAATAATGATAAATTTAAAGATGTTTAGTGATAGTTAGAGATTACTTATTAAAGACTTATTAAGTCTCGCTTAAGGTTTAATAATTCGTTTTTACAAAATTCACTGCTATTATTATATTATTATTATCATATTTTATAAGTTTCAGTTTTTATTTCAGAAAGTTATGGAAAAACGTTTAGAAAAAAATGGTTAGAAAGTAGAAATTTTAAAAAATGGGAATTATCGTCAGCTCAATTTAAGACATAGATTAATGACTAAATGATTAATTTGAACCGAGTAGCCTAAGTTATAATTGAAAAATCTAAATTATTATGAAAGTTATTATTTTAAAGTATTCTGTATTTTCATGGAAAAAAAAAATAGATCCAAAAGTATAAATTTCCATTTTGAGAAAAACAACCAAACAAGCTCTACTATAGTCCTTTAATCAAAATATAAGAAAAATAAAAACTGGTTGCTTAAAGGAAAATTATATATTATTTTATACATCAAAACATTTTTTGTCTGATGTTTTGAGTATTGGATTGTTATAGAGTTGATAAACTTTATAAGCTTTTGATATAAAATTATAGCTATATATGTAACGATAGACCAGATCTTTATCCTATAACAGGCACTCGAAAAAGGAAGGAAAGCACCTCAGGATGTATATGCCTTATTCGTCGATCTCAATGCAGCCTATTTGATTCCTTCCTAAGTCCAATTCCTTGGACAGAACGTTTCTTTGGATGACCATGACTGAGTCGAATGACCCTGAATATCGAGTCCTATTAAAAAAGAGGGCTATCTGAAGCCTTCAAAGTTCGAACTCGCCGATACCGTTGAGCTTGCATTGAATAAGGGGATAAGAACGTCATGTGAAAATGTCGGTTCGAATCATAAAATCCTTGGATTTGCAGATGATATAGCTGTCATGTCATCTTAAAAGCAACGAATAGGACATTGAGAAACTCGCTAAGACTGGGGAAGACAAGATACGCAGAATAAATCGACCTTAAAATAAATTAAGATTAAATAAAATCTATGATATTAAGCCGAATATCCCAACAAAAGGATCTGCGTAGAATGGAACTCGTTCCCCAAAGATGACACATTCAAATACCTTGTCTCTGTAATAACCTCGATTAATGATCAACGGTCAGAAGTAAAACAACGTATTTCATATTCAACCATAGCTTTCAAAAGTAAATATTTGATCAGCTCTTTTAAACGTAATGAAATCCCGAAAAATCTCTAGAAATCTCAAATTAAGGATACGCAATCCTATAGTTACGGAATGGACTTAATCCGTAACAAATAATAATAATAATAATGAAATTAATTTAACTTTTATTTTGTTAAATATCCCAATTGGTGAATCATGTATTATCTTTTAGTTTCTCACGAATCAATGGATAAAAGAACAAAGCATCCCTAGATAGCCAGGTCAAGCTATCTCTGATAGCTTAGAAATCTAGAATGTACCGACTGGACACAAGACCCATTATAAAGGAATAATAACAGATTTCAGCAAAAGGGCACTTTCTCACAGACCTCATCTTAAGAATATTAACTATTGATAACTTCCTTTGCCGTCCTCTTCCGACTTCCCTTCACTCCCTTGCTGTTCTTGGGCATATAACCCCATGCTCCTCTTGACTAATCACTCATGTTGTTACATTCTTGAAGTCACACTCTTCACTGTAGGAGACCTGGAGTGAACTCGTGTAGTCAAACTATATGTCGATAGTATATTACTCTGTATGTTAGATGCCATTTGTAACAGACATTATGAATAAAAACATTACTTAAAAAGTCTTCAGTGCCTCCGATTCGTTAACTCTATGATAAAGTCCGTTCTGATAAACTAAGATAACGAGACCTGGAAACTAAGTATTGCACTGAAAGTGAAATAAGATTTTAGAGCAAAATCCTTTGCACGATCAATTTATCATGACATGATTTACCAAGCCTAGAAGGTTAAGATGGGTGTGACGTGTATCTCGGATCAATTCTTAGGAGAAGTCTCTGCGTAACAATGAATGCCCCAACGGTAGACAGGGGGCTGAAACGTGGAAATCCTGATGGATAGGCTGAATCAACTGAAGTCCTGAAAAGATGCATGAAAACTAGAGAGCAATGGAGCCGAAATATATATGGCTATAAATAAATAAATAAATAGATTTATATTTTAGATTCCCTTCTTACTGACGCATATGTGAATCTCCACTTTCGGTCAGTTGGTAACTGAAAGAAGAAATGTAAAGTATAAGATAGGATGACAATCAAATTTTATTAAATTGATAAAGTTTAAATGACTGATTATTCATATATAGTGTGTTTCTTTATTTATTTATTTCCGTATTTTGAAATTCATATTTTGATTAGTGTTTATTTGTATACCTTTTCTTTATTATTATTCTCATGTTTAACGATTGTTCTTCACCTATTACGTTATACATATTAAGTTATAACAGTTGCAAAATCAAATGACACACAGTAAGAACCAACAGTTAATTTTTTTTATAAGATTACTATATGAATGCTGCTTTAATTATTATTTTTTTGTTTTTTAATTATTTAATAATTTGTTCTCTTTTACCTTTCAAAATGATTATTAACTGCGGACTTTAACTGAAATGGGCGTGGTTTATGGTCGTTATTTATCTTACTGAGGGAGCTATATTTATTGGTCACGTTTATCTTCTTTTTTTCCTTAGTTTTTCTTATATTTTTTTTTAAAATGAAGAATGTTTAACAGTAATTTTTTTGAGTTAAATACACCATTCCTTTTGGTGAAAATAGATATTTAGTAATTACGGTACTGAATGCTCATATTTAATTATTATTATTTTTTTATAATTATTTATTGATTTATTATTGTATAATAATTATTATTATTATTGTGATATAATTAAAAAAATAGGTAAAATTATTTCCTAGTAAATCAATATTGTCTGGAACACGCCATAATTAAACCATTTTCTCGACTGTCAGTCCTAACTGCCGTGGAAGTTCACAATTTAGCTATTAGTATAAATTTAATTATAGGTTTGAATCCGAAGTACGAATTGTTATTGTACAAACAAAGTTTAAGTTATTGCAAATTTCATCATTTTGCATCTGTTTGGGCAATATTAGTAAAAACAAATGTGTATGCTGATAAAAATATAGATTTTATTTTATGAAACAATGAACTAGAAAGAAGAGATTTCGATAAGATTTCGGGTATAGGTAAATCTTCTTGTATTCGTTACGCTCATGTTAGGAAGTCTTTGTATTGTGCAATAGAAATGACAAAATACAAAAATTTAAATTCAAAATCAAACATGAAAAGATAATTCTAAATCTGAATCCACCATAACCTATCACAAGAGAATCACCAGTTGTCCTTTCTACCGCTCTGTGATATTTTTCACTTTAACTATTGTTCAATAAAAAATATATAATTAAACATTATAATTGCTTAATATCTAAAATACAACAACTGTTAACATTTTTTTGCGTTTCTGATTTCTTACAGAACCATTGGTGTAGCTTTTCACTTGAGCATTAATAATTCTAAAACTTAAATACATAAGTGAGACCTGCCATAAAATATTAAAAAGTTTCTTAATAAAAAAAAATGATATAAAAAATAATGCGACTCTAACGACATGCAGTATATAAATAAAATTTTGTTTCATATGTAAAAATTAAAAATGACATGCAGACGATTTGTAGTAGTTTAATTGATGTTTATGTATATATTATAATTACTTACTTGATTATATATTTATTATCTATATTTAGATTTATTGACTATTGATTAAACATCATCTGTGATTAATGTAGTAAGATTTTAAAGCTAACTGTTTGATGTTGGTTTAATTTTAAAAATATATACAGCTTTTAGTAATTGTTGTTACATATACAGTGATTTTTCAATTGAATTTATATAATAGTTTTTTTTAATAAACTTTGTTATTCGATACATTTGATTCATTCAGATTGATATTAAAATTTACAGGAGGTAAAGCACAAAAATATTTTGCTGTCGATGTGAGACCAGTTATGTTTTTGTCACTTTGTCAAAACCTACCTTTCTCTGGTTACCTTCCGTCCGCTCGTTTTATCAACGTGATCAGACCATATTGGCATATGTTGCAGTGTTCACTGTTGGGAACATGTTTCTTGGATATGTTCTCATTTTGTCACACTTAATCGTTGAGTAATGAACGTTGTTATGATGCGAAATCGGTTCCATCTGTTAGCTTTTGAGAAGCTTAATCCATCGAAAATGGACCAGACGATGGTTTCACACATCAAGATATAGCGTAGATTGATTGATAGATTGATGCTAGACTACAGGTAGACTATTGCTAGAGCATAGACATAGATTAGGACTCCTACCTGAACGCTATGGGTGGCAGCCTCCCTGGTTACATGCCCGGCTAGGTCTGAGGCCCCGAGCTGGAGCGACGTCAGAGCAGGGGTATTGATCCTACGCCTACTTGTTGATGTGGTCGCCATTCATCCGATGGACGACATATTTAATACTTCTCATATCTCACCTCATCGAAAGCTTTGTCTCAATCTATATAGAAAAAATATCAAAGTATCTAGCGGATAATTCGTTTGTATCAACTATATTCAAAAGTTTTGAAAATTTCTGTTCCGAGTAATATGAAGCAACCGTTCGACTAAATAAAATGGTTGAAAATCAAATAGAAATATATATATATATATATATATATATATATATATATTTTTCACATATTGTATATAAATGAAATGAAAAATTATTTTGTTATTTTTTAACTATGTCCCTTAAGAATAAAATTAACATAGTGGCCAAAATAGTATACTCATATACTCATAAGTATAAATAAAAAATGAATGAAAAGAAGCTTAAAGGATAAGTTATAAAATAATTAAAACAACAAAACGACATTAAAAACATAAACAAATAAAAAAATTACAATAATGATAGTAGTAATATTTTTGTTTACGTATGATGAAATGACTTATCGAAAATGAACTTATGTTCGTCTGTCGAGGTGAAAAAAAAAACTCTAAAATTAACTCTGGGAAACATTTGAATTATCGGAAAAATAATTTAGTATAAAATAATAATATTAATTATACTGGGCGAGGAGAAGAAATTTGAAAGAGGAACCGTTGAAGCAAGGCGGACGATAGGTGGGATAGAGTTATAGAAAGAGGCAGCTCGGGTTAGGAAGGATTTGTCAAACGCAGCAGTTTGGTGGGGAGAGGAGTAGAAGTCAGAAGAACGTTGTCAGGATAGACGCTGTATTCAGATAACCTGATAAAAGAAGTACGCAAGGGAATACAGACACTTTTGAGACGGCTACCTATCTTTAGCTCAACATATCTCTGGCAACTCTAAAAACAAATCTAACCAAGCAATTCATAAGCCATTTAAGATTTGCATTTAGTTCGGCAGAGAGTCCACAGTACATCAGACAGCCGTAGTCAAAGACTAGGAGTTGGGGCGTTTTACGTTGGAGGAGGTAACGTAGGCGATTGAATTGAGGCAGGGTTGCCCAGAAGGGAGCAAGCTGCGTCATCAAAATTTTTGAGTGGTAAATTTCGATGGGGTTATGTATTTTCGGATTAAATGACAAGAGAAAAACATGGAACAGATTGGAGCAGGTGCAATTGTATATGATCTCCAATTTTTATAATTCTGCTTTAACTTTAGCTCTGTTTTTAAGAAAAGTGAGCAATAAAATATCTTGGGAACAGAGGGGTCAGATTCTTGCACCATTGCCCTTGGGGGGGATGAGCATCTCTGGTATAAGGGTTGGTATTGTCCAAAGGGTGATTTGGGAGATATGTTGTATCCATGGGAGGATTTGGTGAAAGGTGATTCCAAGGTTCTTAACTGAGGAATGGAATGAGATAAGATTATTCTTCAGAGTAAGGTAAGAGGGCATCTCTCTTTAAGGATCACCTCTATTTAAGGGTAAAATTTTAAATGTAGTGGAGCTTATGAAGCCTCATTTTAAGGAAAGCTCTAGGGAAGGAGGGGAAGGGTGGATATGTAAGGATCTTTTAGGGATATGTAAAGCGTACAATAGATATTACACGATAATGATTTTTAAAAAGTCTAAATAAAGAACAGCATAACGTTTAAGAAACCGGATAACCATATATTATTTACCAAGATTTCGCTTTTATTATTTACGTTTTACATATGAATACGAACTTGAATTTCCTACTGTTATCTTTTACTGGAATTGTATATATAAAATATTATGTGTACTTGTTATACAGCAAGTATGTGCATTTTGTTTATTTCTAATCGATAGTTTTTATTATTTTGTTTATTTCTTTTTTCTGATGTATGATGATTTAAATATTTTCAAATAAATGAAGCAATTTGAGTTTTGTAATATTTTTATTGCTATTTATTATTTACTTTTTGATTAACAGTTTTTATGATTGTATTGGAGGAAACTTACGGTATTTTTTACGAGCGAATATATTTTTTTTCTTTACTATTTTTCATTTTTTGTAAATATATTAATATATAAATATATTAATTAATTTTTTGTAATCTAATGTTTTTTATTTTTATTCATTAAATAATATAGGTCTTTTGGACAGAAATAATATTTGTTTTCCAGTATATAGTAGTTATTCCTAAGGGACATTTTTCCAGAATAAAGTTATTTTTCTGTTTTCTATTTAATAAAATCTAATTTTTTTTTATTTCCCTTGATTTATTTATAAGCAATTCTGTAACTGTAATAGAAAGGAACAATGTCCAACAATTATAAGCTATTTAAACCAACTAATATTGGGTAGGCCTTTATTTCCGGTAGTGAATGTTTACCCGTTTCTCTCTTGACTCAATATGCTGCTTCTGAAATCTACTGTAATAAGGTAAATACCAATTGTTTTAAAACAAAAAGTAAAAAAATAATAAACTATGTAAGAGTAATAATACTTTACCTTAAACAAAGAAATTATGTGCAAACTCAATTACAATATCTTAAAATTTAGTTTTCAAATTATGGTTCTCTTTTGGCAAGGACTGAAATATTAAACTTTTTATTTTGTGAATTTTGAAAATTAAAAATCATTACCATGCGTTTGAAAATTATTTTTTCTTTCCTTTAGTATTTCATTCCTGTTTTTATTTGCATCTCAACTTTTCCCGACACACAGAAACTGACGCCCAAAGCAAAAGTCCTTTCTTTTTTAAAAATATAGGTACCCCCCTCCTACCCACATTGGTTTGTACAGATCAGTTAAATTTTAAAATTTATATTAATTGTACTTTGCTCTTTGTAAATATCACAAATTAATATTTCTGTAATATAATCAAGCAAATTTTACAAAAATAATATAGAGTTAAAGTAATGTAAAATTGCAACAATTCCAAAGTGTATGTTTATTTTTACCGATTTAAAACCTGAACATTGTTTTCAACTCACATAAAAATAATAATAATAAATAAAATTAAAACATAATTAAGTATTATTATAATACATATAATAGAATTATTTTATGAATTGGACTATTTCAAATATAGTATATAATTTTTAAAATGATCAACGTTGTATACCATTCGAAAGTTTCTTATTTAATTTACTTTATTTTACATTTTAAAATTCAAGAAGTTTTTGGTGTTATATTCATCAACAATATTAAAAATATTCATCAAGATGAAAGACTAAAGTTAGTCTATAATTTATTTTGTCTCTTTTTCTTTCTTCGTTTCTTGAAGTATACGTATACGTTGTTCTACCATTATATATAGTTGTAAGTGTTTTCACATAGTTTTATCTGTTTTTTTATAGCTTGTTCACTTCAGGTTTTCTTTACTGTTTTTTAAATTTTATTTATGTTTTTATTTTTAGGCTTGAAGTAATCTTTTATTTTTGTACAATTTTGTTATTCTAAAGGGACTTTGTCCACAAGAAAGTTGTTTTTCTATCTACCTACTTATCTATCTATATATATATATTTTAAATCCAATAATTTGAATATGGTTCATCATCTGGTTTACATTATATAATATCTTAAGGAACTGCGATAACTCTTCTATCCAAACAAAAATCAAACATATTAATAACTTAATTCACCCTTTAATTTAGTTGAATGTGGAACCACGGTCCGCATTTAGAGATTTTAAAGGGCACCAGAGCTGGCGGAGTTCATTGCGTGGGCGGTGTGAACTGCTGGCTAAAATTATCCTCCCCTCAACCTTGAAAATACAGAATTTAAAATAAATAAAAGTGTAAAGGATATTAATAATTATATTTATTATATATTAATTTCAGGAATATATTATAAATTGATACTTTTTACAACAATAAAGAGTGTTTATTTTATCATTATTTTTTTTTCTATTAAATTTGCCACTGCGTTGTAACTCATCTAGCAAATGTGTTGGCGTTTATTCTATCTTCTTGTATTATTGATACTTGCTCAACTTGTCAACAGAAGATCTCTTGACCACTGCCTTTTTAGTCTTCGTTGAGGCTCACCAGGTAACACGGGAAAGATAGAGATAGAACGAGTGGATTTAGATAATTGAGAGTAGAAGAATGAAATGTGTACTTGTTGTGTATGTAGGATTTTACTTTTGGTATGTTCATGTCTGTGTGTATGGTGTGATTTGAAATAAATCAATGAGCATTGACGATTTTACGAAGTATTTTGG
This sequence comes from Nezara viridula, assembly GCA_928085145.1. Taxonomy (NCBI): domain Eukaryota; kingdom Metazoa; phylum Arthropoda; class Insecta; order Hemiptera; family Pentatomidae; genus Nezara; species Nezara viridula. Next base: position 81,959,907 of record OV725082.1, read on the forward strand.
ATTGTGTGGTTTGAATTTTGTTTATGTGTGTGCGTTTTGCAGAACCCCAAAGTTCTGCTCCGTATGTCAAAAAAGGTCTTAGTATGGTGGTGTAGATTAGTCGCTTGTTTAGTAAGTTGAGTGGAGATCTGTAGTCCAAAAAATGTGACAGCTGTTTCTATGTTCAGTTCTTTTTTTTTTTAATTTAGTGTGAATGTTCTAGATGAGTTTTTTTTGTCCAAGTATAGTCCGAGATACCGTACATGAGTTTTTGGGGGTACTGGCTTATTATCTATTGTCACGATGTCTTCCTCAGGGAGAAGCTAACGTGAGTTGACTATCTAGCATTGATTTTAATTCTCCATTTGTGAAACCATTTTTCAAGATCGTGCAGGTGATTTTGAAAGGCTATTGAAGCGATAGTGGGATCTTTGTGAGAAGAAAGAATTGCCGTATCGTCAGCAAAACTGTACAGAATGGTGCTAGAGTGCTCAGGGATATCAGATGTGCAGAGAGAAAATATAATGTTTATTAAAATATAATGTTTCATTAACTGTGATTTAATTAATCACAACTTCGATAATTTTCGGTACTATGTTCATTCTGGAGATTGAGAAATTGTGACAGTTTCAATATTATCCTGGAGACAGACCCCTTCTTATTGAATTATTAACTTCCATCTTAAACTCCGTGAATTGCTTAATCTTATCTTAGTCTACAATATTTTTTATTTCTTCGATATGGGGCATTCTCAATCTGGGGTTCGGTAAACTTTGTGTGTTTAATGAGATACCAAATTGATTAAAATACTCATTTTCTTTTCACTTCAATCGTAAGACAAAATCGATAAAGAAGGTGGCCAACAAAAATATTGGGCCATTTGGCATGACCATTCCACCCCAACATGTTAAAAGAACGTGGTTTTATAGGTCAAATGGCTGAATATTTTAATAGGCCACCTTTTTTTTTTTTCGATTTTCTGATGGGTATTTATAAAAGCAAATGATAATTAATGAGTTGTTTTACCTCATTAAATTAATCAATCTCAAAAAATTTTCGTGATTTTTACGATAAACCGAATTATCATGTTTCACTTAAAAACAGGTTAAGGACTGAATGCATCTTGCTGTTTTAATAGTGAACTTTGATTCGATTTGTTTTCACATATGTACGAGTATTAGAGCTCTTCTTCATCGTCGTCGTTATGAAAAGGCCAGCTGTACAAAAGTGCTACTGATATTTAAAATATTAGATTCAAGTCCGTCATTAATAAGAAACATACTGCCCTGAATGATATGTCTATCAAATTAAATGCTAAAAACTCGTAAATACTCATTTTCTTTCTGCTTAGATCATAAGATAATTTGATCACAAAATCGAGAAAAAGTGGCCTTAAAAAAAACGAACTACACTCCCAAATTTTCCAAATAAAGATGTTATATAACGAGGGCAAACGGCCCAATATTTTTCCAGGCCACCTTTTTTCTCGATTTTATGATCAAATTATCTTACGATCCAAGTAGAAAGCAAATGAGTATTTACGAGTTTTTATTACCTGATTGAATACACAAAGTTTGCCTCCCTCCAGATTAGAAACGCCCCAATTCCAAGAGTTTTAGAAAATAAATTAGTTGCAGGTTACGGTGAGAGGAAACTATTTACGAAGTTTCAGGTGGATGTTAATAATTCGATATCTGGTTGCAGATTCTTTCATACGCTATCAGCTGCAAGAAATACAATGTTGATATAAACTTCAAACACAAAAAATGTTAGATACCATTTTTTTACGAGCGATTGCCTCAATCACCGCTAACAGTTCAATATTTTTTAAGTGTAGTTCTTATACATTTTTACCTTATTTAGTTGTGTCACTGTGTTTTTAAAAAGTAATTTTCATCCCTAAACGAATTGAGGTGTTAAATTTTCAAGCATTGAAGAAGGTCAAAGGCTCCTTAAAAGTATGCCATTAAATGCAGGTAATGTACACCAATTATAGCACAAGTTTCGGTTTTCTGAAAGTTCCCAACATTTAACAACCAAAGTTGGTGGCCCTGTCATCCGATATTCCCCGTTAATGAAGCCTGGGTATTGATCGCAAATTAAAAATACTCAAGGGCAATGTGTTAAATGAATATTTAATTATGTTTTAATGGCCTTATTTTTCCCTCCCAGTTTTTCCTAGAAAGCTTCGCTATAAGAATATGACCAATGTGAATTTGTAATGTTGTGATAAATATTGTTTATTACTTTCCTACCTATACTTGGCATGTAAAGTTTTGCGATCGGGTCAAATTTCCGATATGCGGTTTTCGACGGTTCTATACGTTTCAGAGCCTCCTGAGTCCGAAAAACACATTTTCAGCCATTGGTCTGTCTGTCTGGGCCAAGATTTTCTCGGTAATAACTGAACCTATTTTGTTGCATCTTTTTTTATTTTGTATGGTTTTGACTACCGATGCTTGTGACAGAAATTGGATGCTCCTTGCGCAATAGCTGCTGCGCAATAAATGTTTTTCTATAGACTGTAGTGCGAAAACGGCTCTAACGACTTTGATGAGACTTTCCTACAATGTTCTAATAATTGTCGTTTCAATTTTGGACAACTATTAACGAAGTTACAGCTATTCAATTTCCAATATAAGATTACGGATTCATATCCTGGTGTCAGAAAGGGGTGAATGAGAGAAAAAAGATGACTGAGTGAAAGTAAGAAAATCTGTTGCCCACATGACACAAGTTTCACTATTTCCTGTATTTTTAACAGAAATTATTTATAATTTGACAAAATTAAGCTATGGCAAAAAGTTTTTGATCAGCAATATAAGAGGATATTGAAATTTTTACACTGATCTACCTTAAACCGGTTTACATTGCTTTAGGTTATGAAATAAATAGCACACATATCTTTTCTTTGATCAATTTTCATTAAAATAAATCTAATTCAATTTATTTTTTGTTTTTGATTTACTTATATAAAGATATAATTAATTACTTTTCTGAAATAGGTATTAAAGTCGTGTGAGTGGACATACTAGATTTTTTTTTTTCTGAACCTTAACCTCTGTAAGGTTCATATTCATATGTTTTTGAGTAGGTAAGTGTGAGTATAGTGTAAGGTGAGTATAGTATTTTCAGACGCTTAATTTTTCAATTGTTGCCCATACATCTTGTATAGAAATTTTGGATTTTAAAAGAAAGAATGTCCATTCAATAAGCCTATTATATCTTTTATACGGTACCCTCCCCCCACATCGCTATAAATTGCGTATCGTTGTGTTCTTTGTAACTATTTATTTAAAAAAAGCGAATATTCCTACAAACAAAAAGTCAACGAACTGTCCCAAAATGGCGAGCAAACTTGGCGGACTCACGACTATGACTTCAATAAGTTTATGGTCACTGAGAATTGAGCATTTGGCTCAATTTCGTCGTAGTTGGATTTTTATTAAAGCTGTATAGTCAGAAAATAATAAAAAATGAATGAAAACATATTAAAAAATAATTGGTTTAGGCAATAAAAAACACCAGTAAATACAATTTGTTTAACAAAACAATTTCAAGTTGAAAATCAAGCGTCGTTTGTAATTAAATGGCCAACAATAACGCATAACGTGCTTATATAAAACATCTGGAGAATATATTTCTCTTTCTTAAACGCTGATTATTTTTTAAAACATTGTAAGCAGTTCCGTAGAAAATGCACTTATGCGGTACTGGCGTGGGTGCCTACAGGCCTCTACCACACCATTCAGTAAACATAAATGGCTTAGTTATAGTGATATAATAATATTTTTGGTACATTATATTGGTTTTATTAACGAACAAATATTAATGCAATAATTCAATTGTAAAAATATTTTTTTTTTTAGATATTATTTTTTTTAATTTAACCTCCTTTATTCTATACGTAGGTCGTTTAAAAAGGCCTCAATTGTAAAAATGATATAATTATAATAATCAAACTTAATTAAAAAATATCTTGATTTTTTTTATTTAACGTTTGTAATTTAACACTGTGTTTTGTATATTTACTGATTCTTAGAGGTAATTTAAATTGTATATACTTCTCCCGAAAATGAGTCGTATTAATACCTGTTTTATAAACTAAAATAATATATACCTAATCTGGACTATATATAATGAATAGCTACCGGGTTATTTAGTAAAACTCATATATCACTAATTAAAAAATTAATTTTTATTTCCTTTATTTTGTGCAGAAGTTCGACTATATCATAAATAAATAGGAAATTTTAATATTGAGTGCATTATTCTCTCTGCACAAAGAAAGATGAAAAAGGTGAAGCTATAAATTGTTCTAGGTAACCGGAACTGATTGTTAGGATTTGGTCTCAAAGCGGTTAGCCCGGATCTTTATATACCGGTGTTGTAGTTTTATTCTAGATATTTGACCTTCTCCATCCATGTATTTATTCATACCCACATTTTGTGAGGTTCGTAGCCTTGCTGCCACATTTCTTTGGTTACTACCTCCTGTCAAAGCAGCAAAAGCTGTTGTAAGCTTCACTGCTGTGTGAGACGTCGTTTCGACATTCTTTAAAATCCATTAGAACTTCTAAGAAGGGTAATTTAAAATATACTTGTTAAATTGGAACATATTGTATTAATTTGTAGGGTGTATGAATAAATAATATATAAAATAAAATACTAAACAATAGTGGATGGTGTTGTTGGCTTTTATGTTGCAGCAAATTAAATTATTTATGGAAAAAGATTAAACTGAAGCAATTCTCTAAGTGCAATGCTGTTTTATGATTACACTTTCACATAATAGACATTTACGATTGTCGTTAGATCCTTTCTTAGTTGAACTCTGATTATCAAAATAATCTAACAACATCTACGATGTATGTTTTATTAATATTTTAGCGCAGAACCATAAATCATGAAGATATATAAGAAACAAATACTTTAAACAATTTATTCTTCTTATTAGACTCACTTACTTTCATTTATGATATCACTTTCTTCCAACAGTTTTCGTTTGTTTAGTTATTTATTTTACCTTGTTCAAATCGCACGAAACCAGGGCCGATCCTGATCCGAGAATACCTCGTTACCAAAAAGGTGCGGTAGGGGAGAAAAAAAAACTAAATATTTTTTTATTTTTTTTTTATTTTAATGGAATTTACAACTGTATTACATAGAAAATACAATAAGTAAATGTGAAATTGGTGACATGGCATGTACAACATGAAGAGAAACTACCCATTGGTAGAACTCAAATTAAAGTTCTATATTAGAAGATCCCGAGATCTTCTTTTCAGACGCCTCGGAGGGTTATCAGGGATCGAGGAGGAAGCAAGGTTTAAAACGAGAGGATTCGGATGGTTCTGCAGTTTGTTATGGAAGGACAGGTATCTGGATTGGGCCAAATCGGAAACATATGGCACATTAAGGTCTTTATGGATGATTTTATTTGTGACAAAGTAAGGAGCGTTGAGGATTTTACGAAGGATTTTGGATTGTAAGGATTGGACAAGAGAGGAATTCCATGGTTTAGTGGAGCCCCAAAGCTCAATTCCGTAAGTCCAAATAGGTCTTATTATTGTCATATATACGAGTCGTTTATAATTGATTGAAAGCTTAGATCGTTTGTCTAATCTAAATCTTAGAAAAGGGTAATAGAAAAAGCAGTGCAAAATCGATGATATAAAGAACCACTTCTAGTCAGCGGTTTCTCAGGAAAATGTTGTAGTATCTCAGGCATATATATCTACCTTAAATACCTTATATCAGTTTCGTATGTGTTTTCTTTTTTAGCTAGGGTGTTAACATACACAAACACAGACAATTTTGTGTTACTTGGTTATTTGGAGTCAAACTCCCTTGAAAACTTAGAATCGGACATTTTCCTGATCGCAATATATTATATATAAAAGTAAGTAAAAGTAAAGAATAAAACAAACACTTAATTATTTAATTATAAATAACATTATTATACAGAGTGTTTCATGGTCAAGTGGCCAAATTGCAATAATAAACTATAGACCGCTAACAAGAAAAAAATTTCGTCTGAACTTATGTCTGCAAACGCTTTACTTATATTAATTTTATAACTCATAAGGAGGCCATTGGAAAACACAACAGATATCAATGCTTAAAGAAATAAAAATACATACAATAAATATACATAAATACAGCGGACTCCTTTATCAGTGGCAGTCTTGTTGGCCTAAAAATATTTTGAGGCAGTTGTTTATTTATTATAATCAAATAAATATTTAAAATTAAGTCGTAGATGTAATTTGTTAGTAACAAAAAAAAAAAAACATAAATCTTATTTTGCTTATATTAGACGGCTTTGAAAAAATATATGGTAATTAATTGTACTAAATAATGTTTTATACCTTCTGTAATTTTTACATCAATTTCTGTCTGAAAATACCTATATCTCCTTAGAAAAAGAAAGGGTGGTAAGTCAAAGTTGTATCGTGCGCCGACCGCACATGGTTTTCTTTTGTTGAGGAAAGAAATGAGATCTTAATATATTATTTAAATTATTTAAAAAAGTGCGCTCCCAGGAGGTATCGAGGATTATGATTAATCCGCTGCCAATGGGAGGCTCCTCTACAACATTGGTCCATTGCTCAGCGACTGTCCAATGTGTCCGATGCCCTATTCCAATCAATTTTCAATTATTCAGCTGAGGTTGCTGAATGTGCCGAGAGATTGGGGGTTGATCGGGGTATTATAAATACGAGAGCTCTACGGCAGTCGCTTCGAGAAAATTCGTTCGAGGAATGGACCAATTGCAGGTGGCAGGGCATTGGAGTTCGCCATTTTAAGGAGACCCCGAAAGCCAATAAATACATGTACGATAAGGAAGTACTTTCTGGGTCTGAATGGTCAAATACCCTGAAACTAAATATTAATTATGCATCCCTGCGTGGAGTCCCAGGTGTCAGCGGACAGGTAAGAGAAGTTGGGTCCCGTCTGTCGCAAATGCACATGTGCTTGGAAAATGCCCCAACAACTCCCTCCTTATAACACACCGTCACCACAGAGTCAAACATGAACTGATGAGGCTCCTTGAAGAGAGAGATTACGCCTGTTTCGAGGAAGTTTATTGCATAGATACGGATGGATCCACCCGATATACCGACATTGTAGCATTCCCTGAGACGGGAAAGTCGGCGATGATTTAGGATCCTACCGTGAGGTATGATACCAATGACCTCGAGGCAGGCAAAGTGGAAAGAGAGAAAAAAAAGACTTATGAGAAATGCATTCCTTTTCTTAGTGAAAAGTTCTGCGAGAGTTTCGGGCCGAGAGAGTTCCACGTGAGAGGCCTTTGGTTCGGAGCTCGCGGAACGATACCGAACTCAACAAGGAGCTTCATGGAGGGTCTTGGTGTCGACATAAAGGACGTTGGCGGAGAATATAATCCTCGACTCCCTGGGAATTATCCATCACCATGTGCATGGATAGAGAGAGAGTTTGTTCATGGGGAGAGGCATGCTTGTTTTACAGCATTTTTACATTATTTATTGACCACGTCCACTGCACTTTATGTATTTGTATGCATGATATGAATTAGGTTAGGAAAAGAGAGGAAAAAATCTAGGGAATGAGAAAAATGTATAAGGTGAGAGAAGGAACAGAAAGGGATGTATAATGCTAATAAATGAATGAATGAAATAGTAAAAAAATAAATAAATAAAAATATAGGAAAAAAAATTATAATGAAAAAATATATACATATAGATAAAAAAAAAATTGTATACTATGCTCATACATATTGTTAATACTATATAATTGTATATTAGTTTTGGAAATTTGTCTGTAGCTATTAATAAGTATGCTGTGTTTAAAGCAACCCAATGTAATTGGGCAGCACCCTTTTATGATAATAAAGTATTTCTCTCTCTAGTAAAGTATTGAGAAGCAAGTAAATAAAATTATTCAACACTAAATCATTTTATTATTTGTTACAATGACGGATCCACGAGGTGCTATTCGGTTAAAATAGAAAAATAAGAGTTTTTCGTTTATTATTTATAAAGTCTTAGTACATACGATTTTTAAATTATAATACATATACAGCAACTAAAGCACGAGTAAGCACATCTAAAAAAAAAAAAAATATATATATATATATATATATATATATATATATATATATATATATATATATATATATATATATATATACATATACATAATCATTCCTATATTTTTTTTAAGCAAGCCTTCAAAGATAACTTTGACAGCATTTCATATATTTTCTTTATTTTTCTTCCACAGTAGTTACCATTAAAAATAAAATTTAACCTTGAATCCGCTACTGATTTATTATGAACCAATTTCCATTAATAGTTGAAAATTTAATTTTTGCAGCATTTGCTAAATTAAATATTTCTAAAAAAAACTAAGAAACAAAGGATGCAGACTTGTCACAAATTTATCCAATTTATGGCAAAAGTTTTCAGGTTTTTAATATATTTTTTGAACAAATTTTTCTTGGTGGACGTTCCATTTATCAAAGAATCCAGACAAATAAAAGCGGGCAAAGAAATTAACTTTAAAGAACAGAGAAACAATAATAACATTTTTCCACTCCTTTATTTTGAAGATGGAATTCAGGTCAAGAGGATCGACCGTTAGTACTCCAACTGAAGATAAGTGGGAGCTTGAATTCTCTTATCGACTTGGCACAGGCTGCTTACAGTTGTGAAGTTGTTTATTATACACACTCATCAGTAGTAAGACTTATTGAGCAAGACTTAGCACGGTTCGATTCTATTCGATATCATAGTACTAATCGATTGTCCCAGCAGTGCGAGCATATAATGATGAACCTTAAACAGCTCTAATATCTTGTGCTAAAAAAAACAAAACATTATTACGGCTCTAAATAAAAATAATTGAACTTTGGAAATAAAAATTAAAAGTTTTCCTAAGAAAGTTTTTTTGATTAATTTTTTGAAGACCTGTAACTGTTTTTTATCCTTCAACTTTGTTTAAGGGTGTGAGTGGCAGAATATTATTGTTTTTATGTTGAACTTAAAACTTTTATGACACGTTTTAAAAAAGTTCTTTTCTAACACCTCCGATGAAACCTTATTGAAAAAGTTTTAGAATAAACGTGCTATTTTATGTATTGTATACTCATTACATCTTATTTTCACTTTTTACATAATTTTTATTCTCTTATATGTAGTCAGTATGTTTTGATTAGTGTTGCCCAAATGCGAGACCGAGACGAGCCTTGGTCTTGCAAACTCAGTCTTGGTCATGCGCAACAGTCTCGCAACAGTCTTGCAGTTACTTATTAGAGTATTACTATAGAGATATTACATATGTTTTTTAGATAGGAGAAACCTAACTAAGCCCGAATAAAAAATTAGAGGAGTTAAATGCAAAATTACATTGGTTATACCAATTATTAACATATAGTAACTAACATCGTCAAGTATTAGTAACTATTTTTCCTTAATTTTTATTAAAAAGCTGGAATTTATTTAGCAGTCCTGGTATTGGTCTTGCAACAGTTAGGTGGCCTTGGTGTTGGGTTTTGGGCAAAACTAGTTTTGATAGATTTTACAGTATCTTAAATTTCTCTATTTACATCTATTATGTACTTTAAATAACTTCAGATTCCTTTTCTCTGTAATACATTTTATTCTATGCCAATCTCACTTCCTTTTAGCATACGAGTACTAGACATCATATTTTAACAACTGAGTCACTCCATTTATTTATTTATTTATTCAATGTATAACACTTATTTTTTGTATCTCATATGTTCCATTACATTTAGTGGTCCATTAATTTTTCACTTCTTATGTTATTCTATTCCATTATGTTTATTTCATTCATTATGTCTATTTTATTAGTCCCTTACTTTGTTGTGTTTATTATTAATTTCATAGTTCTCTCTTACTGTTATTATTTTATTCATAAATTCCTAACTTTGTTACTGTTATCTTATATATACTAACTTTGCTTCCTCTCTCTCTATTCCTATCTTTATTAACATTATTTTATATTTCCTTTAAGTTTATTCCACTTACTTTATTTAACTTTAAGTTTATTCTACCTACTACCTACCTCGTACATGTTTTTAGACTATAACGTTCACCTACATATTACTATTTTATTTTTAATATTAATAGTTCTCATACCCATTGTTATCTGCTATTTTCTTTGCCTAGATGAAGGCCTGAACTCGAAGGCCAAACAATAAAAATAAACATAATTTATTTATTCTTAATTTTTTTATTTTTTTACTCAACACCCCAACTAACCTCTTTTCAATTATCTACTACAGTCAACTCTCAATCCACAATTTATTTATTTATGTTCATAAAAAAAGTTTTATTAATTGAACAATACGCTGTAATTAAGGTCACCTGTTTTTCATGTTAAGAATGTACACCCTATACACCCTTAAACAAAGTTGAAGGATAAAAAACCGTTCCAGGTTTTTCTCCAATTCTTTAAAAAATTAATAAAAAAAACTTTCTTAGGAAAGTTAGGAAACGTTCTTAGGAAAAGTTTAATTTTTATTTCCAAAGTTCAATTATTTTTTATTTAGAGCCGTGATAATGTTTTTTTTAGCAGCGTTGTACTGTTATAAACCACCAAACCTAAGAAAAAAAGGTGAATGTAGATATATTTTATTTATCGAAAAATCACCTCCAATATCGATTTGTGACCTTCGCTTAAATATTTAGTTACAATGTTGCTACGCCTTGCACAGCCGGAGAATACGTGAGGGAGACCACCTACTACATACTTGAACTTCCAGACTTGGTCTTTCTAGGCTAGAGTTGTGCAATTTTACTTTATCTTAATGTTTTGTGCAGAACTTTCCTTTTGAAATTGCCAGCTTCAGTATCAGGGTATGTTTCTCAATGTTTCTTAATTTTGGGGGAAGATATTTTTGTTTCATTTCTAATGGACAAATACTGAGGAGGATTCTAGACAGAATGTCCAATAAAAAAGTTAATGTCATGCATGCACCGATTCCGAACGGAAAATAAGTTAAGACCAATTTGGTGTTTTTCTTGAGATGGTCAAATTTTCGTTTTTTATAAGAAGGAATTGCTCAAAAACTGTTCAAGATGATTATGTTTAAATTCACCATCGTAAAGCAGACAAAATGTTTTTGAGAAAGCAATGATTAAATTGACTATAGTCAATGATAAAAGCTTTCAGGAGATCTAATAACTCATATACGCTTTTTTCTATTAATCTGAGGTTTCTAGGTATTAAGTTATTATTTTTGAGAAATAAGAATGTTAATTAAGAGGTTTTGAACCTTGAAACTACAGTGTCGGATAATCGTTTAATATCCCTCAATAATTAATTCTGGTAAACAATAATGGTGGAAGGATAGGAAAGTCAAACTTTTTTTTTATTCTTTATGAAATTTACAAATTAATATACATTTAGCAAATGTGATTCAAAGAAATATATGACATGTATATGTTATTGTAGAGAATATATATATGTTATGTATAGGCTTGTAGAGAATCTACCCATTGATAGCACTCTAATAAAGTATCTAAATTAGGCCATTTTCTTTTTTTTTCAGACGCCTAGAAGTGTTATCAGGGATCGAGGAGGAAGCAAGGTTAGAAACGAGAGGTTTAGGATGGTTCTGAAGTTCATTATGGAAGGATAGATATCTGAATTGGGCCAAATCGGAAACATATGGAACATTCAGGTCATTATGGATTATTTTATTTGTTACAAACTAACGATTTTACGAGGAATTTTGGATTGTAAAGATTGGCTACGATAGGAATTCGATGGTTTAGTGGAGCCCCAAAGCACAACTCCGTAAGTCCAAATAGGTCTTATTATGGTCATGTATATGAGTCTTTTGTAATTAATTGGGAAGGTTAGAGCGTTTGTCTAGTAAGTGCTGGAGTAGTCGGAAACGTCGAGCGGTTTCTTGTCGTTTCAGTCTGGTATGAGGATTAAGTCAAAGTACACATATTACATTGATAGAAAGGAAAGAATTATTGCAGTAGACATGTGAAGATCAATATTAAAAAAAAAAGTTTGGAAAAATGCGTCTTACTAATGATCTTTGTTCAATATTCTTATTTAATCTCAAGTGAACGACCTTCTATAGTCAGTTAATGTTTAACGTTACAAGTTCTATGCTCACCATTATTTTACAAATCGGAAATACAGAGATATGCTGCTCGTTCATGGGTACAGTAACTGCGGCAGTACAGCGGCCATATTAGACCTTATGAAAATCCCTATTATCTTTGACCTTCAAAAAATTGATCACTGTTTAATTCTCTTTTTTTTAATTTTATTTTATTGAGATTCACAACTGTATTACTTGGAAAATACAATAAGTAAATGTGACATTGGTAACATGACATGTACAATATGAAGAGAAACTACCCATTGGTAGAACTCAAATTAAAGTTCTATATTGGAAGGTCCCGAGGCCATCTTCTTTTCAGACACCTCGGAAGATTATCAGGGATCGAGGAGGAAGCAAGGTTTGAAACGAGGATTTGGATGGTTCTGCAGTTTGTTATGGAAGGATAGATATCTGAATTGGGCCAAATCGGAAACATATTGAACATTAAGGTCTTTATGGATGATTTTATTTGTGACAAAGTAAGGAGCGTTGAGGATTTTACGAAGGATTTTGGATTGTAAGGATTGGATACGAGAGGATTCGATGGTTTAGTGGAGCCCCAAAGCTCAATTCCGTAAGTCCAAATAGGTCTTATTATTGTCATATATATGAGTCGTTTGTAATTGATTGTGAGTTTAGAGCGTTTGTCTAGTAAGTGCTGCAGTAGTCGAAAACGTCGGGCGGTTTCAAGTCGTTTCAGTCTGGTATGGGGATATTTAATTCTCAAAAAGATTTTCTCTACTTTACGATATTGTTCTTAGAATTTAATTATCTTGAACAGTTTTGAGAAATTCACGCTCATTAAATAAAAAATCTGGCGCGCGCAACACACAACTTTCACTTACCGATCTACTTTGAATAGAAATTATTTTCTGGCGATGCTGGGCTATTATAAAATTTTTTGAAGTGCACTTTAAACGGAGCTAAAGCTTAAAGCTTACAGATAACAAATCATTAACCCCATTATAATTAGAAAATGTCTATTTGACATATCGACGACAGGCAATAAAAATCTAGTCACTCCATGTGCTTTTATAAACCACACAACTTTCTTTGCTTTTATAAACCACAGAATGACTAACTCCCATTTCAACGTTTTTTTGAGTGATGTCATTTTAGTCATATTTTTAGTTGAAAAAGTTATCTATGCTGATAATGAGTAATTGATTCCGGAGGTGGTGATTGCAGTGTTGAAATATAGAACTGAGAATAAATGTATAAATTTAGGTACTTATTTCTTATGAAAGATGTTCTTAGGAAAGATGCTTTACTAAATATCTGTAGAAAAAAGTTTTTTTTTAGTCTCAACAATTAAAAAAGTATATTTAAATTTATCCAAATTTTCGCCTCTTCAGAGAAAAAAAACTAGAGACAATATCTTTCCTCCTAATTGTCCGATTTTAACGATTTTTTTGGAAATTCCATAAACTTTAAAAAAACCATATACAATATCAACAAAGCGGATGCATTTTGAGTTATTCGGAATTTAATTTTACCATCCCTCGTAACTTTTTTTCCAGCTTCTTTTTGTTGATATATGTTATATAGATAAATTTAAAGAGTCTCGAGAAAATGAATTTAGCGAAGTTTCATTGAAATCGATACATTCGTTTAGGCGCTATAGTCCTAGATAGCAACGCAGGTTTTACTGCATTTTTATTTTTTTTTCTCCTTTATTAACTTATTAGATTCTTTCAAAAGTTATATGTAGCATTTTTTTATAACTCTGAATTATGCGAAACGATTAACTTTTTTAAATAAACCATATTAAAGGTACTTTAGAGGAAGACATATATGAACATTGGGCATTTAAGCCCTGTAAAGTGACATCATTGGGGATAAGACCTAAATTATATTAAAGAGCACTTAATTATACAATGATACACCGAGTTTAATCAAAATCGTTAGAGCCGTTTTAGAGGAAATTGTAAAAATGTGTTTCAGCGTTCATATAAAGTGGCACTTCCGGTTAGCCGATTTTAACAAAAAAGTTGCTGTCACATCCGGCCCATATACAAACCTTAAATACTTAATATCGGTTTCGTACTACTTTTCGTTTATGAGCTAGACTGTTAACACACACACACACAGACCATTTTGCGACACTTGTTTATTTGGACTCAGGGGACCTCAAAACATATATTTCCGTTGAAAACTGAGATTCGAAAATTTTCACGATCACAATACTTACCCTTACTATATATTACATATATACGTAAGTGAAAGTAAAAACGTGACCATCTTGAGAAAAAGGTAACCTTCTCATCACCTTCTCCTGATGGATCGGTGGAGTCGCAAGGAGACTCGCGTACAGAAATGAAGACCGAGATGAAGAACCCGTATCTTCTGAGAAAAAAGGGCAGCTGGTGCAGGTGAGGTCTACCTGGTCCAAGTTCTACAAAAGACAACCTCACTCCACTTAAGCGGTGAAAAAAAAAGAAATAGAATATCATAATTATTATTATGATATACATCTCTTTAAAAACAATTCTAAGTCACTTCTTTCCTAATCGTCAAAATCGTTTAATAGATGCTGTTATTTAAATACTTCTGAATTATTATCTGTCCTCAAAGCTAAGAAGTCGTCAGTTGAGAATTTTATTTAATTTCATTAATTTATAGCGAATTTTAATTGAAATATTTACTTCAACTATTAATGCATACCGATTCAGTACGTACCAATTTGTATGTAAATAGTTTTTATGAACATTCATTTTTCATTCTTAGCAAGTTCAAACAACAGTAATAAAAGGAGCTCAAAGCAGTAAATTAAAGTTCCATTCTTAATTTTTAATATGTATTCCACGGCATTTAATTTTTACCGTCCATAAATTAAAACGACTCCAGTTTATAAATAATTCGAATACCTTCTAGCTTATTAAAAATTTATATCGGAGACGACGTGTAGCTCGCTCACAATCTTTTATTTATTAAAATATAATTATTTTCAAAGTTAACCCAAATCGTCTTTGACAAATTTTCATAAACGCAAAAACTATATTTACTCTATTCTAACATAAATATCAAAATATTTATTAAAAAAATAAAAACATTAAGGAGTTCTTTATTTTTGACACTTAGTTTTTGAACGTATTTAACTTCAAGGGTCATTTTGAAAAAAAAAAAAAGGTTAAGTAGGATTCGGTAAGGTAAGAAAAATTGTATATTATTCGGGGGAGGAGGATTTATTGAAATAGTAATTACTAGGTATAATAAAAATTTAACTTTTTGTTCTCAATAACGGAAAAAATAAAATAAATTTATTTTATATTTCATTCGAATAAAGCGAGTATCCTTCCTTCATTTATTAAAAAAAAAACCATTTTTGGAAATAAACTTGTTTTCAAACCCCTAGGATCAGTAATAGACAGTTTTCAACTCATTAACAAATAATAAGCTTTATACAAGTGTGCAAATACAATTAGATTTAAAGCTGGAACATTAAAGAGGGCGATGCTTAAACCTCAGGTGATATTAAACAATAGCCGATTGGTTAATTTTTTAAGTTGATTTTTCAATGTAGTAATGCTGGGTGTTTATTTCAGGGAGCATTACTTATCGCTTTTCTGTAGGAGACACTAGCGGATCCAGGATTTAATTTTTTTGGGGGAGGGCTTCAGCCCGATAGGTGTTTTTTCTCATATATATATATATATATATATATATATATATATATATATATATATATATATATATATATTGGTGCCCCGATACTACCATGTCTCTCACCACTACACTGAGTTAGAGTGGCTCTTCCCCTCCATTCGAAGACAATATTTCCTAGGTACATTCCTCTATCATATCATCAACAATCATCGTCCTTCCTACGCCTACAACCTTCTCCAATTCAAGTCCTCAGTCCACTCCCTCTCCACAAGATCTCGACCTTCCGACCTTTACATTCTTTCTCACAGATCTGCCTCGTTCCAAAACTCCTTTATTGCACGTTCTATTAGTTTCTGGAATTCCCTTCCTATCAAAATTCGACATTCTTCATCCTTATCTACATTCAAAACCCTCCTATTCCAATTCCTGTCCCAAAAACAGTCAGGCACCATCTAACCTTTTCATGTAAAATTACATATTATCTATAAGACCATATTCACATATAGCTCATAACCTAAATACTTATTATAGATTCGACTTTCTTTTTTTTTTCTTCTTTTTTTTCAACAGAAACAGATTTTACTGTTAAGAAGAATATACATTTATTTTTTCTGTATTTTTTATTTTTTCTAAAAGGGTTTATTTATATTTTAACATTGTACATAGTTTTAAGTATCTTAGTATGGTTTCAAGAGTTTTTTATATAGATTTTTTTATTTTATTTTGTATATAGTATGTATAACCAAAATTTTTTTCTTTTCTTTTTTTTAATGACCTATCTTTATCTTAATTTGTTATGTTTGTTTTTATCTGGCCAGATGTAAAATTTTAATTTATGTACTTTTTTGTTATTCTGAAGGGACTTCGTCCCAGAATAAAATTATTTTTCTATTCTATTTCTATTTTATTCTATTATATATATATATATATATATATATATATATTACTTTGAAACAATAATTACTTTGAAAAAAAAGTAACTAACTATCTGTATGGAATAGTGTTTAAGTGATACTTGAAGTCCTATTAAATGTAATTAATTGCACGAACAATAATACTTTAAGAAATAACTTTTTAATATTTTTTCCATAAAACAGGATTACATTTTACCATTTTGGGGGCTTCAGCCCGAAAGTCCCTCCTCCCTCTCCCCGTAAATCCGCCTGTGGTAGGAGATAGGTTTGAATTTTGGATTTATTTCTGTAGTTTGCTGTTTCCTTGTTTAAAACTGCGGAGAATTTATTTTTTAATTGTATAAAAAAATATGTTGACCCCATAACTTAAATGTCTGTTACTGGTACTAAATACGCTATCAGAATTTTCCAAGTTTTTCATAAAAAATAAACTAATTGACTATATAAAATGAAATAAATTGATAAACGACTGTCTTTGCTGGCAATTTAACTCATTTGCAAAGATCCACCGCCAGAACTTAAGTTGTAATTATCATTTATGTTGTAAAATTCTCTTAAAGTGTCTATTACTGGTACAATTACCTAGAATCCGTATTATTAGTTCGGAATTATATTTTATCAAAACATTAACAAATAATTATTTCCCAGGAGCACAAACGTAATACCTCCTGAATTATTCAAATACTATAGAAGGTTCTTTATGATCTTGCCCCTCATGATATGGGTGGATGAAAAGATGCCTTGACAATGGAGTAGTGCAGTTAGAGACGTGTCCATTGCATGAGAATGGACGCCGGTTGGACACTTGGAAGGTTATGGAATCTCTCTCTTTATTATTATTATTACCAAGGAGTTTGTTGAAAGCTATAATTAAAAAAAATCATAAATTTTTAAAATAAAATAATTCGGTCCATGTCTGGACGGCCTTTCGTACAATCTCCATCGCAGTACAATATATTCCAGCTTAAAACGTACATGGAATACCATTTTTTTACTTTTTACTTACCATTTTTATTTACCATTTTTTTTTTCCTTTTTCTTTTTTCTTTTTTACCTAACGTGCGAACATTAAATAACTAAACTTTATTAACAATAAACAACTTCTAATCTTAACGTGTATTCTACATTTTTTTAAATTTATCCAATTCTTAATATTTATAACCAAAAGATATAACAATATATAATTTTGTTATAAGATATAACAATATATAACCAAAAGATATAACATTATATAATTTTAATTAACGGCGTTGATGTCCAACAGGTTCTACGCCTTTATTACTCAACCAACCAACCAACGTACCTGGAATAAAATAATACACGAGTAAAAAATGTTAAGGCGTATGTTTATAAGTTTTATAAAATAAATTTGCTTTTGAGCAGTTGACAATATCACTTAATTGTTCAGGTGAACTCTTGATGATTTTATAAAAGTTGATTAAGATATTTTGATCATTGGGTGTTTAAGCCCTGTTAGGTGACACCACTTAGGATAAGTCTTAGCTGATATTAAGGGCTATAAACAGTACATCGACATACCGAGTTCAATAAAAATTTTCGAAGAAATTGTAAACACGTGTAAAATCGATAATATAAAATTCAATTCCGGTTAGTTTATTTTAACAAAAAAGTTACTGTAACATCCCAGGCATATACCTACCTTAAAATAATTTTAATTTCTTTTTTGAGTTAGCAGACCATTTTGAGGGACTTGGTTATTTGGACTGAGAGGATCTCAAAACATGATTGAAAATATTAATTTAGATAAATTGTTCGTCTGAATATTATTCAGACAAGTGATGAGAGAATCCTTTGTTCCTTTTCTTTTTGAACTTCATCATTGAAAAAAAGTGTAGTGAGTCATGCATACAGTATTTTCAAGATTGGTACAACTCATGAGGATGAGTTGTTTCAAAAATAATTCTTGATTGCATAGAGTAAAAGTCGAAGCATCGACTGAGATCGCTTACCATGAGTTTGATTATAAATTGTGTTAGAACGAAGTTGAGGATCCATACAATAAAAGCGTCTTATCTTCGAGCAGATATAATTACTTATTAAATACTCGATCCAACCCAAGAAGAAATTAGTTATATAGAAACAAGAAGTATTGAGGAATAAGTGGCTGATTCGGAGAGATTTCTGTAAATCTAGAATAAAAACGATTTTTTTTTTAATTTATAAGATGCGTTTGATAGAGTCTGGCACTCGGGACTGTTGTACAAACTCCGTAAATTCCTACCACCTGCATACTTCCTCATTATCCGTCCCAATCTTACTGATAGGTGCTTTAAAGTTAATCACAAAAATGACTACTCATCCCTTTTTTTCCAGTCGATAAAAGGAATGTCAAAGTCAGTGTGTAACATAAGATTTGAAACATAAAAGGGAGTGTTTACAATTTTTCGAAGAACTTTTGACTGGAACGATTGAATTCTTTTTATATTTGCTGTGTTTGCTGTCATAACTCGATGCCATATATCCAAAGTGTTTTAATAAGGACTTCGTAAATATTTAATTTATTAGTACCGATAATTGATAACATAGGTGGAGAACCATTTTATCATTATAGGCCGCAGTAAGGTTAGGCAGTGCTAATGGCAATAATTATTTATATTTTACCGTTGCTATTTTTATATATCACTAAATACACAAACCCACATACATGCAGTCAACTTAATTCTATTAATTTCCAAATTGTGGTTACTTAAATAATTAAATACTAATTAATTCTAGCACTAGATTAATAAATATCGCGCAGAAACGTTTGGAGGCCACGGACGGTTTCTCATATATGATTTAGAATGTCTGTCATGTAAGTTAGAAAGAATTCCGTATAACTTCTTTTCGGTTTTGTTTTCTTTCTTGTTTTATGTGGTATGTCCATGTCAGTCATTTATACAAGTAGAGACCCAAATGAATGCCTATGAATATCTCATTTTTTTCTTTTAAACCCATCTTTAATATTTGTTCTATGAGAGCTGCTTGTTGAAGGGTTAACTCCTTTAATGGTGGAGTATTAATTTAGTAGCCTGTATTAGCGCTCTTGTGCTGCAATCTACATAATGGAATCTTTAATTAAAAGCTCTTAGGTAGCGTTTCACCTTGAAGAGAATTTTACAGGGTCATAAAAGCGAATTTTAATGGTGTTAAGGTGTTTGGTGAAAGTTCGAATAGAAAAGTGCTGCCGCACTAGTTGCATTTAATATATAAAATAAAAGGATTCGGATTCAAATTAACTAATAATACCTTTCTACTACATTAGGTAGAATAGAAATATTGAGGTAACTTACAACTTTAAATTAACTCGTTACAAAATTACCATAGCAAAAAAAGATTAAAAAATTCATGATCACTAACACGTATTCACAGTTAGTGGGCCACAGAATTAAACCAATTTTTTTTTTCGGTGATAATACATCGAAATAATAGGGTATATATATATATATATATATATATAAATGGCAGTTATTCAACCAAATAATTATATCATTTGCTATGTTTTATTCCCACAAATGGGATGACATTGAAACTATTATGTTTTGGCAATTTTTAACAAACTATGCAATTTGTTAAAAATTGCTCGGGATGCCACTGGATAATTATTGATGATAATTATCCAGATATATTTAATAAAAATGAATAATAAAAAATCAGTAAAACAAATTTGGATCTATAATATATTTGATCCATGATTAATTAATTGAATTTCTTTTCTCAAAGGCTGGTTTGTGTTTATCATGCTTTCTAATTACCAAAATTACCTGTGATCATCATGATATAAATAGCTGGCCGAATTAAAATAACTTTTACTAAAAATTTTATTTCTATATTTAATAAAGTATATATATAAATTAAATGGAAAACTTTATGTACCAATATTATATACAATAAATGAAATAAAAACATAATTTAATAATGATTCGTCGCACCTCATAATGATTTCAAAAGATTATTTCCTGCTATGTTCAATACATAGCACATTATTTCTTTGATATAAAATACAATTAATTCACAAAGTATAGTCCATTGTTATCTGCCGTCATTAGCCATCCGCTAGTCAATTCCTCGGTCCAACGCTGATACCATTATTTGGAATGGCTGTCAAAGAACTCTTGGACCGCAATTTCAACTTCCGCGCAAAATTATCAACTTTTTTCCCCTTGAAGAAAATGTGCCACGGATCTAAATAAGTAGTAATCCGATGGTGATAGGCCTGAACTATATATTGGATGAGGAAGGAGTTTGAACCTATGTTATTATGTAACAGTCGATTTCTTATTTTGAGCAGAATAAGAAAAAAATGTTGACTGTTGTACTAAATGAATTATAATGTTTCATAAATTATAAAAACCAATATTTCTCTTCCATTAAAGTATCCCAAGTAAATTTTTGTTGTCAAAAAGCAAGTTAGATTCGTTTTAGTGTCCTTAAGAGCTCTTAAATACGAAGTTTAAAGAAATAAGAAATAATAATTTTGAGTACCTGATTTTTCATCAGGAGAATTATTTTTCTGCCCGGTTAAAAAATCCTCCAAGATAATCGAAAAATAATTGGTTGAATTCGGTGACTCGATGACTGTAAACTTCCCTTGTATCAACTGAACTTATAGCTGAAAACTATTGAACAAATATTTAATCTAGGTCTTCCTAAATGTTTTAAATACACATCAAACATTTATACAAAAATACAAAAGATATTCAAAATTTCAATGATAATTAATACGTACAGGATGGCAATTAAAAGTTCAACGTTCGCGTATCAAAGCGAAACTATTATATTTTTGTAAAAGTATATTTATATTGTCGTATTGTAGTTTTAATATAGATATATCGTAATATCCTAATTAAAATTAAACTAAGGAAAATCGATATTTAAAAAATAAAAATTTAAATGACATCTAGGAAACCTAGCTATCTTACTGTAGAGCACCTTAAAAGTATAATATTCTTAAAGATGGTAACAAAGAACTGATGGTTTGAAAATTTTTCAATTTTATCCTAATCTTATAATTCATGTATATATTTGTTTAATATTTTATAAGTAATGCCGTAGAGTTAAGGAAAGTAGAGTTTCAACTTTGTTCCGCACGAGTTCGTGCACGTGGGTTTAATTTCCAAATTGTTCCACATTACACATTAATCTCATCTCTAGTAGCGGGCACAAATAAATCAAGGCGCCCTCTCTACAGTAAATAAATCGTTAAATTTTAACACTTCCCCAATGAACTACTTGTGCGATGACTCAATAGCTTAGAGCGAGTAGTAAACGATACGTACGCATTTGTTGGATAAGTCAAATATTATTGAATTTACAATTGTCAATTTTATAAATTATTCGTAGATTTGTGAATGCAGTCTTAAATTATTTTTTCGGGTTTCAGAAAATGACAGAACGCACCTCGGCATCCATCACTGTTGTTAAAAATAAGGTTTATCGCACTATCGGTAGATACCTTTATCAGACATTATAAATACATAAAATTACAAATCCGGATGAAGCCTACTTCGGAACTGCGACAACACTATCGCAAGTGGTGTAGTTTCTTCTCGTTAGAATACTTCATTTCTTGGAGTAAAATTCATATCGCAGTGAAAATATTACCTGTCATAAATATTGTTACAAGGAAATATATACAGATTTTTAACAGAAAAAATAATTTTTTTCAAAAACCTTATTACAAAAATGTATCTCTATAGAGAGTAAAACAAAAAAAGAAACTACTCAAAATGTTTCCCTTTTGCCTCGAAACAGGCATTTAATCTCCGTGGCCAGTTATCAGCACTTCTTGGGGAAAACGCTCAACTGCTCGGACCAGAAATTGTTCGAAGTTAGGGTGTGCTCTGCGGCATGCCTTCCTCTTCAGCTTGGACCAAAGCCGATAATCTAGAGAGTTGAGATCAGGGCTTCCTAAGGGCCAATCCGAGTCAGAGATGAACTCTGGAATTGTATTTTGCAGCCACTGCTGAGTTGACCTGGCCTTGTGAGCTGGAGCGGAATCCTCCTGAAAAACCCAATGACTTACAGCAAACAGAGTATTTAGAGGCTTGACGACAGGTTCCAAAATATCGTCCTGATAGTTTTTAGCGGCTGTTTTAACTCCTTTTCACAAAAATGGTACTATAAAAGCAAACTCTCTACCAAACCATCACTAAGAAAGGGTGATGACCTCTTTCCACACTGGAAATGACTTCCTCGGCTACTTTAGAGCTGTGTTCGTACACACGATCATTTTGGTGATTAAATTTTTCTTCAATTGTAAAGATTTTCCCATCGCTAAACCAAATCATTGGATGAAGACCATTGGTGTAACGGCTAAGGAGCACTCTGCATCTATCCACTCTTATTTTGAAAGTGGTTAGCCTTTGTCCTGTTATTCTTCGAAATGCGCCCATCCTAAGATCACTTTTTATTATGCGAGACATTGATCTGACAGAGATTCTCATTTCTCGAGACATGATTTGTTGTTTTCGAATGGGATTTCTTCTGATTCGAGTAGCCACGTTCCCACAGTGTGGAGGCGGCCTGTCACATACAGATATCTATATTTATTATATCTTTTTATAGCCCAGTAAACGAACATACGCCTGATACCCAAAGGTTTCAAACTGTTGAAATTCTCTGACTTACATCTTTCAAATTTGTGTAAGGCGATCACAGCTATTTGGTTTTCGTTATCACCCCACCCCATATTAACTGAACGGAAGAAAAATACAAACTAATTGGAATTATTATCCTGACATGTAAAGAAAATAACCTGATAAAGGTAAGGATCATCTAAATGATACCCCAGGATATAAACAAGGTTAAACTTTTGTAACAGTATTTAGGGAAGAACTGGTTAGTTTCAACGTTTTAATCATGAAATATTTTTAATCCCGTGTGTTAGCACTTGTATTCTAAATATTTTCTATTTTTGTCAATGATAATAGCG
This sequence comes from Nezara viridula, assembly GCA_928085145.1. NCBI lineage: Eukaryota > Metazoa > Arthropoda > Insecta > Hemiptera > Pentatomidae > Nezara > Nezara viridula. The sequence continues at coordinate 81,983,476 of OV725082.1, forward strand.
TGACTAAAGCTTGTATTGTTGTATCATATGCCATAAAAAATAATTTAAACAATTTTTTTTACATAGTACAAATTTATGGCAGACATTGAAAGAAGAAGGAGTCATGATTACTTAACAATATACAAACGTTAAAACAATCATATAAAGAGGTAATATTGAGTGAATGGATTATGTAACTTATTTGAAGAACACAGCTACTGGGACAATGACAAGAATTAAATTCATAGAGAGAGAAGCCTAATTCATTCATTTATAAAGTTGATTTCAATTCTATACACTGATTAATTTACTGCAAATAAAATGGAAAGTTAATTCTTGGCGTTCCAGCTGTACATTAATTTATAAATCTTTATAAATTTTAAGTCTTTAAAACACTTTTTTTTTATAAAATGTGGAACCTTCTATCCAATGTTTATAATAGATATTCCATTTCAATCTGCTTGAAGAGTACCTGGAAGGGAACTAAATGAAGTATATATTTATCTCTTTTTCTCAAACTTTGACCCTTCATCATTCAACATAAGGCTGAATTCCAATTAAACCTCGATTGGCATGGATTTATATGTACAGATTAGACTAAAAAAAAAAAGATAATATTCATCATTTCATCAAGTGTTTTGATAAATCTTATTTTCCAATTTTCTAAGAATTTTATGTATCATTGATTCACAGAGAAAATTTAAAAAAATCTAATTTATATATTTTTATTTTTTCATATACCCTTTTCGGGGTTTTCTCCCCCTCATTAGTACTTTTCCCCCTAGTTTATTTGACTTGTACTTCCCTTGTCTAACACTTATTAATATATTTATACTGGAAGATCACTGACAATTAACTTATTGGTGGTTAATTTTTTGTATTATTTTTTTATTGTAATAGATTAAAATTATAATCTAACTCTCCAAGTCTATTTTTGTTCAATATGAAAAGTTATATTGGAAAAAATACATTTGATTTCATTTTATTTGATTAATCATACCAGTTAGCGGTCATGCATCTAAATATTTGGTATTTATTATGGTTTAGACTTTCATATCCCACATCCATAATATTCTTGTTAAACTGTTATTTAATTTGATGAGTAATAATGACCAGTTTGTGCAATCTGCATTTGATATTGTAGATACAGCTTCTGGAATTAATTCGCTCAAATATGCTCTTCTGGTTCCTCAGACTATTCCTTGTCCTAATTTTCATTTTGGAGAAGACACCCCTCTATTGTATTTAAAGGATGAGAGTAGGCAGGAAGATAAATTACAGTGAGACCGAGTTCCTGCATCTTTTCTTTTACTTTTGCCGCTCGATGAATGCATGCATTGTCCAACACCTAGCACTTTGTTGAGTATCAGTAATCTTTTCATGAATTTTTGACAAGAAATCGTTGAATCTGATTTTGAAAATTTCTAAAATTGGTCTTTAAATGCTGTAATGCCTAACATTATTATTCATAATAGGTAATATCTCTACGAACTTTAATTAGATAACTAAAATAGTCTACCCATTTGATGTTATAAAAATTCTTAAATTGATTTGAAAAATTCTAAATAAGACTTGGAAATACTAAATACAGACTAACCTTTACTATTGCATGTGTATTTGCTTTTGATCTTGCCTGGTTCATTTGAAGATGAAGATTAAAATCAGCCTCATCAATAAAATAAAATTTTATAGGCCATCTTTAAATACTATAATGCCTAACCATATTATTCATAACAGGTACTATTTCTAAGAAATTTAATAAGAAAACTAAAATACCTTTTCCGTTTTGTGTTTAAATTGATTAAACATTTTTAAATTGATTTGGAAAAATATCAGCTTGAAATGGAAAATTCTAAATTTGGTTTGCAAATAACCCAATTTGGTTTGGAAAGGTCTAAATTTGATTTGAAAAAATCCCAATTTGTTTTGGAAAGTTTCAAATTTGATTTGAAAATATTCCAATGTGGTTTGGAAAATTCTAAATTTGACTTGGAAATTCCATATATATAGTATCAGAATTATTCTCTTTTTTAATATTTAAAAATAATTACGCCTCTAGTTATCTGTATTTCAATTCAGTATTTCTGTGAAAAATCTAGCTTTTATATTGTTTTCATGTATTATAAGAAGGTTATATCAAATCCGAATTTTACATATTGAATCCTATTTGTGTGAATTATTTAGTTGGCTTTACTTTCTATTGGTTTTTACTTCATGAGTTATCTTACTTTCCTTCTATTGCTTTAAATTTCTCTTTACTTTTAAAGAAATGAAATGAAGTATTTCAAATAATTCCCAGTAGCTTTACTTATGCTATTATTGCTAAATATTAGTGAAGAAAAAATAAGATTAAATCATAAGAATTATCTGTTTCAACGTTTCCAATTAATATAACATATTCATGGTTATATTATTGGTTCTATCAAAATATTTCCAAGAAAAGTGTACTGCTGGAATAAACTCTTAAAGCTTATTTGTTGAGAAATAATTATTTTAGAAACATTTTTCCCATATATTTCGGAATTAAATATTTTTATTTTAAATGCAATGATGAAAATGATTTATATTAAGTTTCTTAAAACACTTTATGCATAATATATTGTTTAAGAGTTAAATCCTTATTCACTTCCTCAACTTTATTGGTCAATGTTTTGAACTATACTGTAAATTTTCATGACCCATTTGTCTTTTATTATAATTAAAATATTTTTCAGTATTATAATTCCACAATATCTGTCAACTATTTTTTAAAATTAACTCATATTTATTTTATTTTATAGAATATCCTGAGATATTCTCGATTATCATTACTAATCAATTATGACTGACTGCATCTGTTATTTTAAACTCTGTATTTCAGACTGCAAACATAATGGATGCGACAAGTCATAATGATTTATAAGATATTCTCCATTATGATTATGATCGTAATGGTTTATATGATATTCTTCATTATGTTAATGATCATAATGGAGAATATTGCTGGACATTTCAGAAAATAAAAATTGCAAGAACAGATGAATGGGTCATGAAGATTAACAATACAGTTTGAAACATTGATTAATTTAATTGAAGAAAGAAAATATATATGGTTTATAATAAATAAATATGTATATTTAATTTATAGATGTATATAGATCATTTCTAATGTTACAAAAATTTCCAAACTTTTCCTTCCCTCATTTCCCAAAATCTCAGGTCCCATAAATATTTATAATCAATTGCTTTTTATTTTTTTTATCGTAGGAATCTAAAATTATGAAACAGTGGGTAGAAGAGTGAAAAATTGATAAGCAAAAATATGGTGACAAAATTAAACATTGTTTTTATATTTTGACTTGAAAATGGGCAAAAATTGCCTGAAGTGTCGTAAAATAAAAATAAAATTGTATTACTGCAATACATGTAAAAATGTAATACCACAATATCTGTCAATTATTATAATGAAAACATGTTTTATGGTTAATGACTGGTCACATTTTTGACATCATGGGATAAGATCTTTTGTTATGAGGTGGAGGTGTGCCAGTCTAGTATGTCCGATCCTCAGCCACGTGAGGACGACTTCTTCTCTATGACTGCTGTGTCTGGAGCTGTTATCCCACTGTCTTTGCCATTCTTGGGATATGGTTTCTCTTAGAAGTCGTGCAAGTTCAGATGGTGTCAAAAAAACTTTAATGCGGCCTGGAAGAGTAAGAGCTTCTTTTGCTGCTCTATCAGCCATTTCGTTTCCATTTAATATTGTTTTTATATTTCGACTTGAAAATGGACAAAATTGCCTGAAATGTCGTAAAAAAAAATCAAAAATGTATTGAAGCAGGGAGAGGAGGTGAAAGGGTTCAATAAAGTTATTTCCTCGAAATTATTAATTTTATTAACATTGTTTATTTTTTACCCCTTTTGTATAGTTTCTAATAAGAAATACTTGGAATACTTAATTGGGGACAGCTAAATTTCGAAAATTGTTAAATATTTTATCAAAGTACAATTAATGAAGGATTATATTTTTGATAATTGAGCATAGGATAACTCATTTAAATGAACATAAATCAAAAAGGGAAAGTAAATAACCTTAAGTGTTGAAGTTGGGAAGAAAATTTCTATTTTAGGAATACTGGTAATAAATCTAAAAATACTTAATTTAAAAATGCTTTTTGATTATTGTGAGTAATGAAACATTTAATTAGTAAAACTGAGAACACTGATATGTGCTGCTATCTGTATACTGCAATGCTTAGTGCTGTTATCTGCTGAAATAAAATGTAACTAAGTAAAGACATGGATTTGGTAATATAAGTCAATGTCGTTTTTATTTGTAATGTGAAATGTAAATTTGAATAGAGGAGATGAAGTTGTGGATCATCTTATAAAGAAAAACTGAATCTATATAAATCTAGCAATATTTCTTTTTTCAATGTTTAACATTAGCTATGCTCTGGTATTGTCTTAATATTTTTTTTCAAATACATTGCAAAATACAGATTTTACTTTTTATTAAAACGTAATGCTTTGTTGGAATATATTTATGACTTATATTTAGTTGATGGTTTAGGTTAAAGAAAAAAAAATAATAAAAGAAAAATTTATAAAAAGGGAGAGTGAAAAAAATAAAATAAAAAATAAATTGAATGTAAAAAAAAAACACACACGTTTACTATATTTGTATATGTTGAAATATTAATAAGTTTTAAAATGCTATCGTAACAGATTTATAATATCTTTAGCAACCCAATATATTGGGTTATCCAGAAAATAATGCACGATTTTGAGTTTTCTTTAAAATAGTCCTCTATATATCAAACTGTTTATGTTTACTGGATTATTCATTTGTAAGAATGTCAACATATATTGACCCTCTTCCAAACAATAATGTTTGTTTACCTCTGTAACATTTTGCTGCTTAGAAATAATTCATTCTTCACTAAGATGTCTATGTGTGATTTTCCTATAATTTTCTTTTACAAGTATAACTGTGTAATAATACAATAATTGTATAATAATACAAGTATATTGGCCGAAATGAGGCCCAGACACCCAGAAACATCAATAAAGTCTGGAGCGAAAGCAGTTTTAATGAGAGTACTGTTCAACGGTGGTTCTAAAAATTTCGGGAGGGAGCCTTTAGCCTTGAAGACAAAGATCTTTGAAGTCCTCCCTTGATGACGATGTTATGGGGGCTTTGTTGGAAGAAAATCTCCAGAACAACTGTTCAAGAACTTACAGGGAACAAGGAAACTGAACCTTGACCATCGATGACCACCTCAAGGCGATTGGAAAGGTAGAAAAGCTTGAAAGTTTGGTTCTGCACACAGTAAACAACCGCCAAAAAAAAAACAGTTTTATGAAGTTTGTGCTACACTTCATTTATTATATTCCAACGTCAGTTCGATCATCAATTTCTACTGTTTATTATATATATAGTGATTTTAAGTATAAATGTTTTCATATGAGTAATCTTAATTTCTTCAGGTTAGCAATTGAGTTCTGAAATAATAAGTTGGGGTTGTTATGTTTACATATTTTTTTCTGATATATAATGTTAAAATATAACTAAGCTTTGGTAATAACATAGTACTAGAATTCCCTTCCTCCCTCTTTTAATTTACATTAAGTATTGTTAGAGGTTATATGTCAGCTTTTTCATTTTTTAAAACTTCTCTTATCTATTAATGATTATTTAACCTGTAATTTATTAGAAATATTTTAGATTCATCTATTCTATTTATTTCATTTTACAATTTTTATCATCATAACATTGACCTGATCATACTTCCAAAAAAAATTATTTAATTGCAGTTATATGATTTGATCATGTAGAAATATTTTCCTGCATATGACACTGTGCAGAGCTTAGTGGTAGTGTATTGTATAGTGGTAATATATTGTCCAATATTATATATAGGTAATACAATATAAGTCCAATGAATAAGGAATGAAGAGTAAGACAAAATTTGGAATTTTGTTTTTCTGTTTGATTTTCTCAAATTTAGAGACCTTAATTTATTTTCAAACAATCAATTTTGAGCAATTATGTCTTGAATAAATATTTTTCACTGGGTAGTCTCTTGGCGCAGCTTAATCTTGCATTAACACTGATTTAAAATATGTACGTTGGTCAAAAAAGATTCTATTTTAGGTTATAAAAATCATTTTTAAATGATCATGTATTTCATACCTAGTCTTCTGATTATTTTTGTTAGGAATTTAGATAGATAGTAGGCTGACCATCATTCGGAGGAGTTTCTGATAGACGATAATTGCATAGTATATATTGATATCGGGAAATTTTACATCATGTATTTTTTGAATTTTTTTCATATATAATAGTAATTACTCTTGAAGAAAGAAGTTGTCTATGTGAAATGATGTTTAAGTGCTCTATTTAAAAAAAAAAAATGATTACAGAAACAACAGTGCTTTTAGAGATACATTTTTTATATATTTTTTTTCACATGTGCTTACATTTAGTAGCTATATATGCATTATAATTAAAAAAGAGCAGGTGTGCCCAGAAGGAGGTTTCAAAATGATTGATGGGAGCACATTTTGACAGGGTTTTGAACTTTTTAGGGGGCAATTTTTATGGGTTTATTAATTTTAGGAATGAAAAGATTCAAACTAAAATACAAGGGGAAGCATCGAAGTGTAAAAGACTGCAGGAAGTGTAATTGTAAATGATCTACAATTTTTTATAATTCTACTTTCACTTGCTCGGTTTTTAAGAATAGGTGAGCAGTAAAATATCTTTGAAGGAAAGAGCTGGGCTATTAGCCTTGTGGGGATGTGTATCTCCTGACAAGAGAATATATTCTGATTGTTTAATATCAGCTGAGATTACTCACAGAAACAAATAGATTCCAAAAAAAATTACTTTTCTATTTAGGGGAAAGATTTAACCCGAAAGTCCTACCTTCTCCCCCGCCCTTGTAGTTCCACCGGTGCATGTAGGCATCAACAAGCATCAAAAATATTTTTGTATTATGTTTTGTGTCATACAAAATTACATCAAATATGCATCATGGACTAGATAATGTTTAAATTGGTTCAAAACATAAATAAAAATGATTATCTTAAAAATGATGATTTTATAAAACTTCATAGATCCATCAACTTTCTCAATCGATTTATGTTATAAAAATGAAGTTTTAAAAAATGATAAAGCATCTTTTTGTTTTAAACTAATTAAAGTGTTGTTGATTCTTTCTTTTTACTTTATAATGATCAGTATAATGTAAATTAAGAATCAGCTGTGAGCGAGCATAAATTCTGAAAACCAAATGCATCGGCTGAATTTGTGAAAGCCTCCTCTATCAGTTTCAGTCATCAGCTTGCTAAATGGTCCATAGGAATTATTGATAACTGCTCCCACGCCGCAGCTTTATCTGCTTCTTCTACCTCTAATAATGCACCAAGCTTATAAATTATTTTAGGTCAACGGTATGATAATGTGATTTATCCAGGTATTAATTATAAACACATCTAAGCAATCCTTATTATAAATATAATGCCACTTTAATACTTGGATGTAAATTAACACAGTGACTTTTATGGTTTAACATTCATTCTTGCTTTACTGCTTTCCTCATTTTTATTTTTATTGGAATATATTATTGTTTATTTATAATTAAAAACATAAATTTATGAGTAAATATTAATTTTAATTTAAAATACATTCATGATTAGGTAATTGTTTGTAATTTACTATTACTGTATACTTTCACAAATATATTATTTTAAACTTACTTTTTGCTGTTAAAGATATGAATTTTTTCATAGTTATCTAGTTGTTTGTTGCATTATTATATGCAACTTTTAATATCTTCTTATGAAACTATTTTCAAATAAGCACACTACTTTGAACTTTAGACTCTACCTGTCTGTGCAAGTTCGAACATTATATTTCGTCTTCAGTGTTGTCTCAACTCCGTTCCGATGCGCTTAGCAACAATTATTAAGGTCATTCCTTACAAAAGAAGTTGCTTTCATTTCTTAATGAATATCGATTTTGAAATATCTGAGAAACGAACGAAAAGTTTCTTTGTAATTCACAATAAGGTGCTGTTATAATTTTAAATAAATAAAAATCACCAGCTTAAATTAATAGATTACAAATTATACAAACATATTTATAGATAAATGTTTAGTTATTGTACTACGACTTATTAGACTAAATAAAATTCATTATACCTTTGAACATAGACTAGACTTTTGACTAACCGGGAGTGCCACTTTATATGAACGTTGAAAAACATTTTTACAATTTTCTCGAAAACGGCTCCAACGATTTTGATTATACTCGGTGCATCATTGTATAATTAAGTGATCTTTAATATCATTTAGGTGTCATCCTCGTTGATGTCACTTTACAAGGCTTAAATGTTTAATGTTCATGTACGTCTTCCTCGAAAATACCTTTATATATGGTTTATATTAAAAAATTAATTCTCTTTTATTGACCGTAATTATAAAAAAATGGCTAAATATGTAGTTTGAAAGCATAGGAACATTGGAAACAGGAGAAAAAAAAAGAAAAATGCTTATCCTGACTGAAAATGAATTTCCGGAAATAACCGTCAGAAAGTATACGTATAATATATCGTTGGAAAGCGGATAATTTTAGAAAACGTAATATCAAATAAATAAAGTTGTAGAAGGTAACGGAGAATGACGAAAAAATATAAATAATAATTTTAGAAAACTAACATTATTTAACGTAAATCACATGTTTCCAAGGAAATGAAATTTTCTTACTAAATGTAAACGTTTTTCTATGCTTGAAAAAATGTAATAAAAATCCACCGAATCAAGCCAATGCCGTTGTTTAAATTACTATTTCTTTATACTTGTTTGAAAGAAGAAGTGCAATATTTCATGTTTATGTTTAATAACCTTAAATACATTTACTGTAGTTTAATAACTCTAGATATGATATTATATTTAAATAATTATGTATCTATTGGCCGTTTGTTCCAAAAAATCATAAAGTAATCTTTTAGAAAATTAAATTATTGATTGATTGTATGTATTTTCCCTTTGTGAAATCCTAACATTATCCATTTACAATCAATGTGACAATTTTTGACCTATCCATGGCAGGCATTGAAAATCTCGTAATGTCATTTAAGAACTTTACAATGGAAAATAACAGTTTAATAACTAATAGTCCTACAATCCATAATAAATTATAGGTTAAATGTTCAGATATACTTTCTAATCTATCTAGGCATATGTGAGCCTTATGGTTGACTGAATGACTAACTACAATTTCAACATTCTTTAATATTAATTTTATTGATGTTTCTTTTTTTTTTTTTATCTTATTGTATATTTTATTTTTATTGAATAATAATACAATCAGCCACTGTTGGAGGGCTATAAGTATTAAGGCTAAAAGTTCTCATTCATACAGTATATACAAGTAATACAGAAGTAACTATAAATATAAAAGTAAATAAATAATACTTATAAAAAAAAATGTAAATCAATAGAAAAAAAAATAAAATAAAATAAAAAAAATAAATAAACAAAATAAAATAAAAACTTCTAAACACATTCATACCTATATACATTATCGCCCAGGAATCTCCGAGCCAGCCTTTTCTCCCCACATGTGGAAAGCAAAGCAGGACTCCAGAGATCCCAGTGCCACTTTTCCAGCCGCATCACTAGTATTAAAAGCCAGTGGAGGCTGAAGGAGGGCACTAGAGCCACAGATGCTCAGGACTTGAGTGGAGAAGCTGGCCATTGCCAGGACTCCAGAAGCATATTTACAATAGATCTCGCGGCCACTGCCGTTTTAACCTTCGAGGGGGATTGTAGGGATGGTGGGAGCTGGATAGGGATTGAGCTAGAGGATTTGGATGATGGATAAGGTTCTGGTGAAAGTTTGAGAATCTGGATGGGATGATGTCGAGGACAAAAGGGATGTTAAGGTCATGGTGTAGGGTCTTATTTGTGACATAATATGGGGCATTGGCTATTGTTCTAAGTACTTTGGACTGGAAGGATTGGATGCGTTTGATATTCGAATGTTTAGCAGTTCCCCACAGTTCAAGTCCGTAGGTCCAGATAGGTTTCAGTATTGTCTTGTAGATTAAAAGTTTATTTTCAATCGAAAGATGAGATGTCCTGCTTAGTAGTCTATATAGCTGGCCATATCGTTGGTTAAGTTCTTGTCTTTTAAGTCTCGTATGTGGGTTCCAAGTTAGTCTTTTGTCTAGAAGGAAGCCAAGGTAACGGACTGTATCTGAGTAGGGAAGTGGTATTGAATTGAAAAGGATTGTGGGACAGGATCTGCGTCGCAGAGTGAAAGTAATATGTTTACATTTTGCTTCATTGATTTTAATGCGCCAGTCGTTGCACCACTGCTCAATCAAGGAGAGGTGAGATTGTAGGTTTTGAGATGCTATTTGAGGATCTGAGTGGGAGGATAGAATGGCAGTATCATCGGCAAATGTAGCTAGGAAGGTATCGGGATTTGGAGGGATATCGGCAGTGAAAAGGATGTAGAGAACTGGACCCAAAACACTGCCTTGTGGAACACCAGCCTCAACTGGATAGTAAGTGGAGAATTCGGTGCCGCAACGGACTTGGAAGGAACGATTTGAGAGATAGGATTTGAGGACTAGGTATAAGGATTGGGGTAAATGGGTTTTGAGCTTGAAAAGCAAGCCATCGTGCCACACCCGGTCGAAAGCTTGCGCTACGTCCAGAAAGGCACCAGTGCAATATTGCTTGTTTTCAAGTGCAGAGGATATATGGTCCACAACACGAAGGCCTTGTTGGACAGTGGAATGTCTTGAGCGGAATCCAAATTGATGAGAAGGGATGTTGTGGGATTCGAGTATGGGTAGGATGCGTTTGAGGAGGATTTTTTCAAAGATTTTTGAGAGGATAGGGAGTAAACTTATCGGTCTGTAGGATGATGTGTTATTAACGGGTTTGCCTGGTTTTGGAAACAGCACGATTATGGAGTGTTTCCACATCAAGGGAAAGTTGGTAGTACGAAGGATGCAATTATATAGATAGGTCAGGAATATAATTGATTTTTTGGGAAGTTGTCTAAGGATTTGTGAAGTGAGGAGATCATATCCAGGGGATTTTCGGGGTTTTAATTTGTTTATGAGGAATTTGACCTCAGAGGGGTTAACAGGTTTTGGAGGTAGAGAGAGAGGAATTGGTGAAGAGAGGAATTCTTTAACTTCAGCAGTGTGGGTGGGATGGAGTTCGGGATGGGGAGTGAATGTGTAGGATAGATGTTTAGCAAACTCTTCAGCTCTATTCGCATCTGACGAAGCCCAGGAACCATCATCACGGCGGAGGGGGTGGGAAATGGATTGGACTTTAAGGATTTTTTTAGTTACAGTCCAGAGGGAGTTATCACTAGATGATAATGAGGAAAGGTAGGAATTGTAGGATTGGGTTCTAAAGATATCCAGTTTCTTTTTTACCTGTTTGGAATAATAGTTATACGATTTCCGGTCATCAGGATGCCTGGTTCTTTGCCAGAGGGCCCTAGAGCATCGTTTGCTATGGATAAGGTCCAATAGGTCTTGGGGTAGAGGATTTATACTGAGGTGTTTTTTGGGACGATCAGGTGAGGATGCAGTCCAAACTGCTTGCTGGATCAGGGTAGTAAAGGAGTCCACTGCATCGTCAAGGTCTTCAGGTGTTTTTAAGGAAACTCTGAGGTCTATATTATCATCCAATATTTGACGGAAAAGGTTCCAGTTAACTGGTCCCCTGATAAATGAAGGAGAGGATGATTTAGGAATGGGTGATGTGGAAGCGGTTAGGACTATAGGACTGTGGTCTGAGGAAAGATCATCAAGCCTTGAAATGGAACAGTGTAATGATCCTAGACCTTTGTGTAGGAAAAAGTCTAGAAGGTCGGGATTGCGGTTGGGATCTGTTGGCCAGTATGTGGGAGTATTAGGTGAAAGGATGTTGCTGCGATGGGAATTAAGTGCAGATAGCAGTGTTCGCCCTCGGGAATTTGTGGATCTGGCTCCCCATTGTTGGTGTTTTGCATTTAAATCTGCACCTAGGATGAAATGGTGTCCTAAGGAATTCAGGAAGGAAATTATTTGGGATTCGGAAATGGGTATTTTAGGCGGGGAATATGCCGCAACTAATGTTATTGGGTAAAGGGAAGTTTGGATTATTACGGCAGTGGATTGTAGGAAATTATGGGTTGGTAAGGGAAATAAATGATGGGAGAGAGATCGGTGGATAATTATAGCAGTGCCAGCATGTGCTGTTCCATCAGGATGATCGGTTCTATAAATATTGTAGCCAGGAACGTTGATTTGTCGTTTGTTGGTTAGTCGGGTTTCAGTTATTAGTGCTATGTCGATGTTTTTGTCATGTAATAAGATTGTCAGTTCGTTGATGTGATTTCGAATACCATTCGCATTCCATAGGAGAATGGAAAGGGATTTGGTTGAGGACATTTATGGATTTCTCGGCGGTGGAATGAGGTTGGATATAACATTGGTAAGTAATGAAATAAGAGGGGTGATGAGGGATCTAAATTCAGAGAGGAAAGAAGTTAATAGGCTTGTGAGGTCAGTGGAATTGGAAGGAGGAGGAATGTATGTCTGGGTATTGAACCTAGGTTCAGGGATGGAGGGATGTGGGTCTTGAGGTTGATTTGTGAATTCTCGAGGTTGAGGTTCTTGTGGCAGGGCCTGAGATTGAGTGTTTATAGTGTCTCCTTTGAACATCTGAGCATAGGTCACTCTTCCGTTCACTGTTCTAGAGGGTTGTCTTGGTGGCCTGGATGTCCCTTCTTCTCTAGGAGTTGCGTACATTCTTGTTTTTAATTCTTTGTATGTTTGACAACCCTTGTAGTTGGCAGGGTGCCCTTGGTGGCATAAAGCGCATACTGCAGGTGAAGTTCTAGACTTCCTACATTCTTCTGTTTTGTGTTGCTCACCACACCTCACACATCTAGGAATGTGATGACAATATCTTTTCGTATGGCCATAAGCCTGACAGTTATGGCATTGAACGATGTCGCGCTTGGTGTAAGGCTTTTCCACAACAACGCTGGTGTAATAAAGGCGTGTGACCTTGTAGATGTCTTCGACCTGGGGCGTTCGGTCAAGGTCAACGAAGAATAGTGGGAGCGGTATTTTACTTTTTATTCCAGGCTGTTCTCTATCCTCCTTGAATATGTTCACTATCTGGCGAACATGGAATCCCATACCCACGAGCTCTTCTTTTATAGCATCAGTTGGCGTAGATGGGTGCAGTCTTCTGATAACGACCCTGAGCGCCCTCTCTTGACGCAGTTGATACGTGTGGTAATCCGCCTTGGTATCAGATAAATATTTTATAATTTTTCTGTAAGTTTCTGGAGTGTCGGGCATTAATTTAGTGTCATTGGTGCGGCTTTGGCATAAATATTTTCCTGAGCCCACTAGGTTATTCAATTGGTGACACATTAACTGAAAGTTTTTAATATTCCTAAGGAATATTGGTGGGGGTTTGGGTTCCCTGGGGGTGGGTGCTGCTTCCATTTCTTCGTTTTGTGTATTTGATAGCACTTGAAATGGGTTCTGAGTGAAAAACGGCGATTCTTCACCAGTCTGAGTTGTCTCATGATTGTTTTGTTGTTGTGAGGTACCAGGTTGGGGATCCACTTCTTCAACAGAGCTCCCTGGTGTGGCTGGTGGAGTATTTCTTTTCGAACGCCTTGTTCTTTTTTTAATAGGAGAACTCATTGTAGTATCGAGGCTCCTGGATCTAGTATTTTTACCCTTGCTCGACATTAGCATATGATAATATCGCATTTCATATTATAAGTGATAGGAAAAATTGTAAAATGAGAAGTGATAACAAAATTTTTTTTTTTTTTTAACACGGAAATATATACGCGTGCTTAGAGAGGACTGATCGGCACAGAACCTCCTCGGACGGAGAGCCAGAGCCCACTGGTGGGATTAGCGATGTTATGGCCGGCCGTTATCAGTAACTAACCTGAGGTCTATTTACACTGTTCACTATTGAGCTGTAAATAAGTGATTACTCACCTTATTCTTTTGTTCAGTAACAAACTTAATTGTTAATATAACAGGTAACACTGTTGTTTCACATTAAAGTTGAACACTGCCACTATTAATGAAGAATTTTGTAAGAGATGACCTGACGTATGTTTAACTTAGGCTAACGCATGCGCAGAACTCATTGATGTTTCTAGTGGAAAAATTTTTACCTTTATTCACAGTTCTATATTTTAACACTCCAATCGCCTACTCTGGATTCAACTTACTCACTGTTTGTGTGGATATAAATTTTCCAACTAGAAATACCACCATAATAACGTTACTAAAAAATGATGACGTTGGAGTTAGTCAGCTAAAAGGCTCAGAGACTTACGTCGTGTGGCTTAAAAAAGCAGATGGAGTAACTAGATTTTTGTTGCCTACCGTCGACATAATAAATAGACTTTTTGTAATTTTAATGGTTTTAATGATTTAATATCTGTAAGCTTTAAGCTTACGCTCCGTTTAAAATGCACTTCAAAAAATTTATAATAGCCCAACATTGTCAGAAAATATTTTCTATTCAAAATAAAGTGGTAAGTGAAAGTTGTGTGTTGCGCCCACCAGATTTGTTTTATTAGTTTAACCTTGGACACTCGATAGTCCAAGCTGCAACCAACGTTACCACGGCGTTCGGGGAAGGTTGTTGTAACGAACAGACCATTCGCCGGTAATTTGAATGTTTGGCTGTGATGGTGGTCAATAGACGGAATAATTCATATCTCATTTTTGCCGAGAGGTGAAACCATCATATCTACATCGTACTGCAGTGATATTGACATAATGCATCAATAACTTGTCAAACAAAAAACTCTAGGCGTTAATGACCTCAAGGTTTTACTCCTCAAAATGCCAACTAAAAACAATCTGCATTGGTTAATCGGAATGGAACTATACTCTTACTCAGACCTCATGTTCGAAGACTGAAGTCGTGAAGGAACTAAACGAGTTGTGTTACGAAGTCCTTTCACACCTATCTTATACGCCAGACCTGTTTCCAACAGATTTCTGTCTGTTTAGAAATTTGGACGACTCTCTTAAAAGTAAAATTTTTGAAAATGATTCTCAATTTTCTTACTTCATTTCATCCCAAAACTCTGCATTTTTCACTTCTTAGATTGAGAAGTTTATAACACGTTGGGGGAAATGTTTAAATAATGGCAAATATTTTGAATAAAAATGTATTGATTTCATAAAGTGTTTTTTTTTTTTTACTAAATAACCTTTTCCTGTGAAAACTGAGATTTCACATGAAACGACTTAAGTTTTGCTTTAAAACACTATTTCATCGAGTATGGATAGTTTAAATTAGCATAAATCAATATTGTAACCCTACCTAATGTATTGTTAATGTAAATAACCGTAACAAATAACTGACTAAACTTGAAGGAGTCTTGAAAAAATATATTTCTTGCGCTGTAGTACTAAAGGTCTCCCGCAGATCATCCCAAATCCTAACAGTTTTTCTTGGAGAAAACTGATTTCCTACAACGATCTTATCACCTCCGCCCACTAGAACCCATTACGGTTGATCCTCCATTTAACGCGGAATCTCCCAATTTGTGTTCTTTTCGCTGGGAATTCTAGATGCCACTACTGAGATAGATTACTTTTCGGGAACAATTTTTCGTATCAGATTAATAGTAAGAAATCAGCTATGATACTACAAAAAGATATGGAAAATTGGATACGTAGGGCATATGGCAATTTTGTCGGATTTTGAGTAGAGAAATGAACTCGAAATAGACTAAAAATTATATTTTGTTTTATCATAGTCAAATTGATAGTTTATTTGGGTTTTAAGGCGTAGAACCCCAGGGTCATCCACGAGTGTTGATCATTTATTTTTGTTCTATGGAGTTCAGACATTTCTTAGAAGAAGAAAAAATTATAGTTAAATAAATAAATAATAAAAATAATATAGTCACATTAAAAAATATTTCGAAATTAAAGAAACAATTATTTCAAGATATATACTTATTATAATTTTCTTTTATACTTATTTGTGATCGATTGTATTTTTTACTCTATTAAGTGCGACAATATTTACTAGCCAAGCTATTAGCTTGAAATTTAAAACTTTCAATTAAAGTAGACTTACTTAGACCTTAAAGTGTAATTTAAACCCAAAACGAAAAAAGGGTTTTGACCATTAATGATAATAATTTTTATTTTATCATTATAAATTTTTAAAGTAATTACAAACTAGTACGAAATGAGTTTTAGGGGCGTGGTGGCCGAGCGGACTAATGCGTAACCCATCAATCTTATACACAGAAGAATACGAGCTCAAATGCCGGCTCTTGCTTTAATTCCACGCACTCTCTTCTGGCCCAGGAAAACCCCCTTATAGCCTAAAATGTAAGGAAGGGGAGAAAAAAAATATTATTATTACATAAAAAACTTGTTTAAATTATTGGGTTTGCACATAAATTCTTCCTACTTTTTAGGACGAAGTAAAATCAGTGTAAAGTCGTCTTGAAATTTATTTTAATCTACAATTTATTGACCGTTATTTAGTATCGAACCTTCAAAAACTGATATGTAACTAAAACTACATATTTAAGTTCAATATAGACCTAAATGTTACTGCAACTTTTTGATAAAAATCGGCTAACTGGAAGGGGCACTTTATATCAACGATGTTACACGTTTTTTACAATTTTCTCAAAAACGGCTCTAACGATTTTGATTAAACTTGATGTATCATTGTATAATTAGGGATATTTAATATCATTTAGGTCTTATACCCTTGCCTCTTGTTTGCCACTTTATAGGGCTTAAATGCCCAATGTTCAACATGTCTTTCACTAAAGTATCTTTAATTTGGTTTATTTAAAACAATTAACTAACTCTCATTATTATGAGTTGTAACAAAAAATGCTAAATATAAATTTTGAAAGAATTTGATTATTAAAAAATGGAGAAACAAGGAAAAATGTTTATTTAGGTCGAAAATGATCCTTCGGAAATACTAGTCAGAAGGGATACGTATACTGTTTCGTTGGAAATCAGAGGATTTTAGAAAAAAACAATATATTATATAGACAGTCATAGAAAGGTAACGGAAAGTGTCGAAAAATTATAAATAATAATTTTTGAAAACTAATATTATTTAACGGATATCACATGTTTTCATGGAAATTAAATGAAGTTTACTAACTAAATGTAAACTTTTAAAATATTTTTAAGTTTGGAAAAAGTATTTAAAATCCACCTTATCAAGGCAATGACATTGTTTAAAAAAATTATTTCATTTTACTTCTGTGAAAGATGTAGTAAAATATAAAAATATTTCATGGATATGCTTATAACCTTAAATATATTAAATATAACTGTAGTTTGATAACTCTAGATCTGATATTATATTTAAATAATTAGGTATCTATCGTCCGTTTATTTCCAAAAATCATTTAGAAGTTCTGTGGTGCTCGCACCTGATTTTTTAAAATAAAACAAAAAAAATAATATTTTCTTCCATATTCACTAATAAATAACGAACACAATAATAATCTATAACAAGAGCTTAGTTTGTTGACATATTACAAAAAGGATAAAAAGTTCACCTTGGATCACTTTGTAGTTGTCCTACGGATTAACTAGTCTAGTATGCTGTGCGTGTAGCAACCCAATATAATTGGGCAGCAAGCTTTTATATTTTATATGAAAATAAAGTGTTTCTCTCTTGGCTTATTATATGCAAATGTTTAGTAATGACATAAAAATAAATTGAAAAACCGAAAGGACCTATTTGTCAACCCATAAATTCTTGTTACACGAGCTTTTTTTCCAAAGACATTTTTACATGTTCAAATAACTGTTAGAGAGAAACACTTTATTTTCATTTAAAAGAGTGCTGCCCAATTGGATTTCTAAATACACAGCACAATAGTTAATCACTATGAACAAAATCCAATGAAATGAATTTATTTTTTAAATAATTACCTTGTCATTAATTATTTAATCTGAACTCTACATTCGGCTTGCTTGGGGTTGAAACTCATTAAGATGTAAAGCGGGAGGCCACTGAATAAGGGACACAAGCACCCCAAGGTAATGGAAAACCTTTATAGGAAAATGGAAAAAAAAAGAAAAAAAGTCCAAACGAAAGAAAGGAGAATTACAGGAGGGAATAAGTTGGTAGAAATCCAGCGAAAGTCCCTAACCAATTAGATTTTACTTTACTACCAACAATAGCACCTTGTATCTTTAAATGGGAGCTTTACTTTTTTTTTTAACTTTCGAAAAAAAAAATACATCCTATAACGAGTTAGTAGAAAATAAAATAGGATATGGTATGTTCGCAGTTTAAAAACAAAAAAATTCTTATTGAATACTTAATAGTTGACCGTTGTATTATTAAGGAAGGAGATGGTCCGGGGTGGCGGCCATAAATAGACTAAATAGTGGCAAAACTATTTTATTAAAAGCCAACGTTTCGACTCGATTTTGCAGATCTTCTTCTGGGCTTGAACGGACAAGATACAAAAAGATATAGAAGAGAATTGTGGAAGTTACATCATATTTAGATAAAAAAAATTATGATGAAAAGATAAGTATAATTTTTTATAAGCGCCGGCCTCGGCGCTATAGAATGTATCGCTGAGGTGTTTTTTAACTTAAAAAACAAATAATTTCTACTGAGAATACAATGGGAAATGATAGTTGTGCAATATATCGCACAGGATTTATTGGTTATGATTGCATTATTTCTTATTTTACTCACTTCTAAAACATCCTGAGGGAGACTAATAAACAGAAACCGAAACTTTACCATGTATAAAATAGGAAAAATTATTAGTGAGTGTTTTTATTTTTTTATCGCCTGATGACTTGTTTTTATATCACTGCCGGATCTGCAGCAGCTGAGGTCCCCAAAATAGTAAAATAATATTTTTTTCACTAATCCACATTTGTTTCTGTGAGGTACAGTCATAATATGTTCTCTTTTTAAATTTTAATGCTTATACAGATATTAAATGTAATAAGGTATCAACAAAAAAAGTGACTCTAAAACTCTAAGAGCATTAGGGTAAGCGCACAAGTGATGAACACAGCTAAGAAAACTTTTTTGGCTTATACCAGCGTAATTATCATAGTTATGAATTTCTCCGTTAGACATTTAGACTATCTAGGGTCTTTCTATATCAGTTATGCAGATATAATCTCCATTTAAAAAAATACCTTTTCGCTTTAGTGATGGACACACCTAAATTCAATTATTCTAGTAATGGAAAAGGGGTTGGTACCAGTAATAATCATACCACAAAAAGATTCTAATATATTTATTCAACTATAAAGATAACGATAAAGATAAGATGGGAATGTTCAACTTACTCTTAGCAAAACTGTTAGTAGAAAGATATGAAACACACTGACCTCAAGAGCACTATAGAAACAACGGTAGGCATTTTAAATTTTTCTTTTGGGAACTTTGTTCATACAGTTGTCAATTGTACTTCAATTTGGAACCTTTAATCAACCAAGAAGCTTATTATTTATATTTAAAGTTCAACCGATCCATGACTGGGTCTCCTGTCATAACTGATGCGTTTTGGGGGCCGAATGGGCTAACGCGTGTGCACAGCACCGCGAGTTGCTCGGCAACCAGAAAACCGACGTTATGAGATTAAAAAAGTACGAGTTCGCTTTCCGGTGTTAGGGAATTTTAAATTTTAAATTAAAGGGCAAGGGAAGAAGAAAATAAAAAAAACTGATGCGTTTCATCCTAATTTTTCCTTTAATTTTTTTTTTATTACATGCCTTTTTGGACTACTTAAGCATCATTTCTTTATTTTTCTTTCAGAGTAATAACCGTAATAAAAATAAGTGAATATGCTTTGCTCAAATATTTTAAAAAGAATTTAAAAAAAAAAAAGGCGCCCAAACACTGACTTTGTAGACCCCTCCCTTGGGAACCGTAGTAGTGTTCTAAGTCGCCCTTTGACCAGCGCTCAACCGTCCTTAAGAACCCTTCCTTCCTGTTCCCATTCTGTTACCCTTTGCAATGAGGATAATCTCCACTTCCCGTATAGGGCACTCACGAGACCTCCTTCTGTTTCTCTTCAACTTGAATCCGTTGGTCCATTTTCAGATCTCATGATCTGTCTATGTGATTGTTATATCATTATGGGATTTACTTATTAAACATATAACATATCTTGTAGATAGTATGCTATTATCTACTCCCACGCCAACTGAAGAGACGTGACCTAGTCCCGGAGAATAAAAGAGGAATAAGGGAAATCAAATGAAGAAGAGGAGATAATTGGAAAAGGTGTTTAGACAGAAAATACGTCGGGAGGAGGAAGTGGGCAGGAGGAGTGTACAAACAGGATCCTCGGGGTAGAGGGTTAGACCACTTACTGTTCCCAGATGAAAAATTTAATTAGATTTCTCTTTGCTCTTCTCTTCATCTCCTTCCAGTCTCACTTAATCTATTAATTTGAGAGATCTCGAAATAAGAAATATTTTCCAATCTTGCTTTCCTTACCAACAGAAACTCCAACATGGAGTTTAACTGATTCGTTAATCTAGGAACACACTGTAATATAAAAATAAAATAAGCTGATTTTTGAGTTAAAACAAAAACTCTAGAGATAGATAGCTGCGTTGGAGAAGCGTCGCACATTGGTCTGATAAGAGGGGAAAAAACAGCCTATTTTCAAGGCGTGATAATTCAAATTTCCATGTTTTAAATGTGTGACATGGTTAACTGATATATTCATAAACGTATCGCCAATAATAAAAATTATAGTTTTCAAGATATTAATATAAGCCGTTTGATTTTAGTATAAGATTTTAATTATATCCGTCAAGAAGTTATTTCTTAATAAAGTATAAATTTTATATTTTCATAGGATAAGTGATTACTAAACGTATCCAGGAATTTCGTATTTCCATAGAATAAATACATCGCGCCAATGACCGCCTAGGTCATATTGTAACTCTGTGCTAATTATGAACTCAAAAATCAGCTGTGGTAACAAGTGGTTTTGGCAAATATCTCTCAAATTCAATCAAGAATGCTTTATCAAAAACAAGCAAGAAATAGTCCTCTCTATACAGAAATAAATGCATACATAATATAATTTATTCCTTTCCGTTATAAAGAACCGGAGGGAATGTAATGAAACAAAAAATTGAAAAAAATATTCAAGAGAAATTCAAGCAATTATATAACTCAAAATTGATTCTAGGATATTAATTTCAACTCATTACCATGATTATTTTATTTTGTTTTTTCTTCAATTAATTGTAGGCTGATTCGCTCTACTTTTGTTATCATAGTTTTTTTTCCAACTTGATATATGTCCTCTTGACAGTAATATGGGTAATAGATGTTTATAATTTATTTAGTAAATAACCTTATACAATCAATTTTCATTTTGACAACATTATACATGTAAAATATGTTTTATTTATCTATGAAAAAAAATTAACAACAATAATAATAGCGGCTAGTCTTAACAAAATGTTTTTATTCTATATTGATTCCGAAGACATGCTATAATAGCATATTTGTTATTTCTAAGTACGGCAATAATTAAACAATATTATAGATTTATTATATCTACTGTTTCAAATAGGAAAATAATATATTCTATAGAAGATTTTGTTTATAAGATATCTCGCCTCAATTGAAAATTTTCCCGGTGTTTTTATATCTTTTCCCATCACTGTGCGTCGGGGTAAACTCAAACGCCTCTAGGAATTAATTTAATTTTAATTATATTTAAGGTGGCTTTATTTTAATAATCAACCTATATATTATTTCTAAAAGGTGATTTTTGCCGTTACTCCATAACTTTGTCAATTCTTCATCAAATCCAATTCACTCATTTTGAAGATATTCTTCTCCTTCACATAAAAAATGTTATGAAGGAAAAGAAACTTCATTTGCGAGTAACTCATGCATTTTTGCAGTATGCAATATGCATTTTTTTCTAGATTGTACTTATGACAATTAGAAAGATTACTAAATTATCTACAAAAAAAAAAAAATCGGACAATTATTAACAAAAAAGCAGTCCTTTAGTTTTGGTATAATTAATAATGTCTTCCTCTTTAAATATATTGGATTTATGAGTAGAATAGTCTACTACACTTTTTTTTCCTGGCTGATATATTAACTTTATTATTTCTTAAAGTCATTTGTTTGTTCTTACATTTATTTATTTTTTAATAATTTAGAAAATCCCATGATCAGGGCTATTATTTTGTCTTTATTACTTTTATTATCTTTCGAGTCAGCGTTTAAAAATAGCTCCTAGCAAAGCAATTTTTACAAATATTTTGGTTTATTATGTTAAATGGAATATTGTAATCGACCAAGGAAAAAATATTAATTGCTTTCTTAAACAATACATAGGATCTACTTATTTCCATATTGTTTTGCTTTTTCTTCACTAAACAAAATTTTCTGCGAATAATTCACAAGGGCCAACTAGCATGTAATATACAAACCCTGCTAATAAAAAAATGTGGTATTTTTACATTTTTGGTCGGTAACTCTGGTGAATTATCAGATTCGGTTTCCGATTAAGGTGCATTACACCTATCTCGATGCGATCTCGCCAATATCACCTCTCTTTTTACTTCTCGTTGATATATGTTTCTGCGTGAAGGTGCTTAAAACGGACTGATATAAACAGATAAATAGTAAATTTATTTTAAGCTCACAAATTATTACACTCCTTCCAATCACCATCGATTATGTCTCTTTTATTATATCAATTAAATATATTGTATTGCCTATATATAGGCAAAATATATATTGTAAGACAATAAACTGAAGTTTATTCAATCAACTTGCGATCTATAATATACGAAGGACTTTATGATTGACATGGTTGCGAGTAGCTTCGACGACTTAATGCTGCTTATCTGGCTGGTTGATAAGATATTGCAGCGATCGATAAAGATTACTTAGCATTAGAAGACGACCGTGCTAGTGTTGCTAATCGGTGGTTACCTCCCAGGAGGATCAAGCGAAATTGAAGGGATAACTTCATAGCTTAGATTGAACCAAATAATAGACTAGGCTCCATAATAGTTTCTTCGCTTTCACCTACTTTATTGAGTAGCACTGTAGCTTTTAAAAAGGAATTCCAAAATATAGTTTCCAGTATGTCCATTTAAAAGGACCCCATACAAGACGGGAGTAAGAATAGTAAAATCCGATAGATTCGTTGACGAGCAATGATTACAACATCTTAAAATACACGGATCAATTCTTTTTTGGAATAATTTTATGTTTATGAAATTTTAACTTTTATTTTTAACAGAGCTTGAAACGGAAATTTTTTATTTATTTTTAAATAGTTTCAGTATTATCTGAATTTTTACTGTCGTAGGTTTTTCAGTCCATTTAGTTACACAATCGGCTTGATCCATAACCAATTATATTAATAACATTAACTTCATTCTTTATTATGTTAGCTTTACTATTAACTTTATTTAAACAATTGATATTCTTAAATGTGACAATTATTATTTATTGAAAGTTCTCAAAAGCTGTCAAAGTTTCCAAAAGATAAAGCTATCCATGATAGTTTGGAAATAGTAATCTAGAAGGCACCGACTGGACACAATAAGACCCAAGATTGCAGAAAAAGGCCCCTTTCTCTGATAACTTTTCAAATGTTAATAACGCCAGCCGTTTCCATGCTTACCAGATTCCTTCTCCTATCATCCAGATCCCTATCCCCTTTTCTTAGATAGACAAGTCTCCTAATTCAAAGGGGATTCATTCCATGGCTAGATAATAGTATACAGTAAAATATTCATATTTATAACATGGTATCCATAAATAAAGTTTGCTAAATTATATTGAAGTAACGGTTTGTTAACTATTTGAAACTAGAACTTTTGCCCTTACAACTTTTTAAAGGCTATACAGAAATTTCATTTTTAAAAAACTTGTCCAACTACAGTGACGGGGTTGAAAGATTAGTACAGAGATCTCCTGGAGTCATGCTTTTCTCTCCACAGTTATAAGGACTTTTCGTCTGACCACGCTCTACATGCTCAAACATGGGCGTGGAAGTGCAAACTAGTCCGCGCTTTAAATTTTGTAAACTACTTGCGTATTTCGTGCCTTAAGAGATTTAAAAATTGTTCATAAAACATTTATGAACTGGATTGCCCAGTCCCTGATAGTTTTAATTCTGCTTATTATTTTTCTTTTTTACTCAATAAAGCAATAAAAATATACTACTAACTGAGATCTGTTGGTCTATTAAATTATTTTTAATTCCAGTCCACTTTAATTCTATCCAGCTTCCATTTTCAGACTCACTCCGGTATCTTGGCTTTCTCTTAGACCAAAGACTAACGTCCGAACAATATTCGATTCTCCGTTCTATGTAAGCAACAAAACCATACATCATAACCTTAATATTCCATTTGTCCTCGACCTTATTCCTATATTTTTTTTCCAAATTTCAACAGAACCTTACAAATTATCCAAATCATCTTGCACAATGCCTATCTAGTTTCACTCATCCCTACAATCCTCCTCGAAGGTTGAAGTGGTAGTGGCCCAGAGACCTTTTGTAGAATATATCTTGGATGCTATGGCCAGATTCTCCACTCAAAAAATGAGTATATGTTTCTAAAGTGCTCTTGCTCAATCTCCACTAGCTTTAGCAACTGTGACGCGGTTGAGAGAATGGCACGGGGATCTTTTGGAGTCCTGCTTTTCCCTCTATAGTGGGAGGTACAAGCCTGTCATGGGGTTTCCTGCCTGATTGTATATAGGTATGACTATGTTTTTAATTTACTTATCTTTATTTAGTTTTTATTTTAGTTTTTGATTATTGTGTAGTTATTATTTTACTTGTGTTAATTTTATATCTGGTGTGAATTTGTTCATATTTCACCATAATTATTGTCTGTATGACAGATTATTATATTTCTGAATAAATAAATAAATAAAAAAAATAATTATGATATATTATATAAATATATCATCATAGTGTAACATAATTGTATGATGATGCGTAGCTGGCCAATATTTTTAGGAAGCTCGGTAAATAAAGTGTTTTCCACTGAGCCTCTAGCTTATAGAAAATATTGTTTCTTGGACCTTAAAGAAAAGCAGAGAAAACTCTCCTCTCCGCAGGCATAGAAATTCTAGTATATTACTCTTTATGGTGTAAAGGCGCTGCTACACGATGCCCTGAGCGTTTGCGCGAACGTTCATAGGAACATTTGTGGAATTGTTCGCAAATGTCAGGCGAATGGGTAGCGGAACGTAAGACGAATATTGCATTTTTAATGGTTTTGGTGATTAATATTGAATTTATAATATTTATCATTTTATTGATTCCAACGAATATTAAATGTTTATTTTAATTAAACAACAAATTATTATTATTAGTGAATACTTGCTTAGCGAGAGGAGAAATACTTTATTAAAAGTAATGCTGCCCTACTACATAGGGTTGCTTCGTACACAGCATACCTATCAATCCACAAGGACATTAATTTTATATTTCATTTTTCTATTTTTTTATACATATATATGTCATATCTTTCCTTTCTTTCTCTCTTTTTCCTCTTTCCTCTCATAATTTAATTTAATTATAATTATTACAGGCACGTTTACTATAGCGTAATGCCAAATATATGTTTTTCTTCGAAATCAGACCGATCTCTGAAATTAAATTCCATGCACAAAACCCTGGTATCTTGTCCAGATTAAAATAAAATATGTATTTTACATGTTACACACGATAAAATATCCGAAAACCATTAAATATTTTTTTAGAGATAAAGTTAATATTCGTTTTTTGCATTTCACAAACCCTTTAAATAAGAATTCTCATTGCAATCGAAAACTACATCTATCAGTCGTTTTTATGAGATCTATCTTTTATTATCGATATGAATTATAATTCGTCAACATATTATATTTTATCTAAAATGTTGACCTAGCATCTCCAAAAAAAATTTTGATTAAAGTCGATCACCCCACGTCCGAAACCTCTCTCTTGAAATGCTGTTTTACGCGGCCAAGCTTCTAGACCAGTTTCTTGAATGAACTAAGCTTGGTGGTGAAACTTGTACCGTGTAAAACAGTTTTGTAAAGTTTCGATTCTCCGTTTCGATTTTGTAATAGTCCGGATTCTTCAAAAATGTTAGAAAGACACATGCTACAAATCTGTTGCCTTGTTCACTCCTGGTTCTTCTGTCCATTCTTTCAACACGAGATCCCAGCCCAAAAACACGAATCTTCCTTCTCATTGGACAGTTTCTTTTTAAAAAAACCTTCATAATGCGTGCTAACTTGATTTGGAATTCCTTACCCACCTCCATACGCAAAACCTCATCATTGACTTCATTTAAAAACCAATTGTTTTTCCACCTCCTCAGCCATCAATCTTCCGAATATTTATAAGAATTAAATATGTTTCCAATTTGATTCTACTGTTAATTCAAAACTATTATTTATATTGAATACCTGATAGTTGACCGTTATATTACTAAGGAAGGAGATGGTTCGGGGTGGCGGTCATAAATAGACTAAATAGTGGAAAAACTTTTTTATTAAAAGTTAAGGTTTCAACCAGACTTTGCAGGTATTCTTCACAGCTAGAACGGACAAGATACTTTTTATTTTTTTTTCTTCTTCTTTTTTCTTTTACTTTTCACATCGCTTTATGTCCATTACTTGATAAAGTAATGGACTTCATGTAAAACGGCCTTAAAATTAAAGTCGAGGAGTGAATTAGGGTGAAGGCAGCAGTTATGGATTGAGGTTAGACATGTTGGAAATTAAATGTAAATAATAAGCTGGCTTGTTGATTTAAATGTTTTTTTTCTGGATTGAAGAACAATGCCCTGCATTTAAAACTGTATGAATAAAGTTTCCAATACAAAATTTTAAAATTCTTTTCATTGTTGCTCTTGAGATCAGTTCCAATACCTTCCTACTAACAGTTTTACAGTCCATTAATAGAACATTTGAATTTCATATTGTTCATCATTAGTGCAAAAAGGTGTTGTTTTTTTTAAATGGAGATTATAACTGAATTTTTTTTTTTCAATTTTAAAATATTAAATAGAAAAAGGAGACCCTGAGGATTCTAAACGTCTAGCGAAGATTTTTATAACTATGATAATTATGGCGGAATAAGCCAACAAATAAAAACATTTTCTTAGCTATGTCCATCACTGGTACGCTTACCCTACTTATGACAAAAAAAAGATAAAAAAAATGAAGTAGGAGTTGTGATGAATTTAATCTATTTAGTTGTTAAATTAATTTACCCTTTGGTTAAATTTAAATTCAGTCAGTTTAATTCAGTGATTCAGGCATTGTTTGAATAAAAAAAACCACCTGTTCTTATGACCACATTCTGTACTCGATAGAATTTCATGAAATTTATAGAAGGTTTTGAAATAACTTCTTTGCTGTTGTTTCCTCTCCACTGGGACAATGATCGTGTTTGGTAAATTATATTAATTGAAAGGTATCCACCCCAGGGGGATCGAACCCAGACAGCCGCAACAGAGTGGAGCCGAGACGTGTGCCAGCAAGCCATTTCCTCCCGAAGGAGATTGCCAGTTAGTCTCGGCTTCCAATTAGCCAATCAATATCCTCGTTGCAACTTGTGTACCCTTTCATCTAGTAGGAGGTCTTCTGTGGCCGGGGAAAGGGGATACCGAAGAACAAACAAGAGCGGTTCTGATTGGTAACCCGACACCCCGGCCAATTCCTCCCAGCGCACCGAGTCGTTCAATTGAATGGCGCTCAATCATTCGGTGTGAGCTTAGGAAATAAATAGGATTTAAAAATCCAAAGGGTCGGTTTGAGGTTGAGGTTGCTGTTGGATCCCCATCAATACACCATCAACTTCTGTAAAATACTATAGAATGGTAAGAAACTTAATGTTTTTTAAAAATGTTTTTAATGGGTGATTTAGTATTTTAAAACAAAATGGTATGATTTAGTTATTACTCCATTTATGTTCTTTCTTTTATATTCCGCTGTACAGACTCTTTCTTCTTAAGCTGCTTAACACTCGTCTTAACCTGCGTGAATGGCTTCATTGAACGTAATCCATATCGTTTTTCTTTATAAAAACATTGAAACTTCGTTAATTTAATGATATACTAAAAGTTCATGAACAGCCATTTGCTTTCCACTTGAATCACAAGAAAACGTGTAAAACGTTGGGATGTTTGACCAATAAGGAGGTTATTTAGACCAAACTGCCCATTATTTTGTAGGCCACCTCTTTCCTCGAATTTGTGGGGCATGAGCTTGTCGGGGAAGTTTTCTGTTTATTTCTTTATTTCAGGTTGGATTTATGTGCTCTTAAATCAGAGATGGGTAAATGATACTCTGAGTACTGAGATACTTTATTTTATTTTACTGGGATACTCAAATACTGCCTTTTTTTTTGAGTACCAAAGAATTTAATTACTATTTCAGTTCTCAAACTACTAACTGAAGTAGTGATTAAATGTCCAACAGACAACAGATACAAATTTGAACAAAACACTTGAAGCTCGGTACTTATTTGCCCTGAGTAGCGTTTGCCCATCTCTGGCTTAAATGGTCTAGGGAACTCTTTGATTACTCGATCCTTCAGTGGGTGGTTGGATATACATTTGGTTTTTATTATAAAATAAACATTTCTATGTTCCTCTTATTCCACAGTCTGAGTGATCCCATTTATTTCATTTAGATCCCTTAATCAATATTATAATTTTGAAATTTGAGGTTTCTTGAGTCACTGAAACTTTACGCTCCACAATGAAGAGTTCTAGATTCATCTGATTACACGGATGACTTCATTTATAAATTGTCGAGTATTTTATTTTATAAGCCTGTTATAGCATTCTAATCGATTTAATTTTACAATTCGTAGTAAAATATATGCCCATATACTTAGTAATTTTAATTATAATCTAGTAGTCCCGACATTGCGGATGTAGTTTTTACAGATATATAAGGAAAATAAGCCTAACCAAGAATCATTCATCATCAACTTCTTTAAGTTGTTAATGAAGATAAGTCCGCTTCAGTGAAGAAAGGAATGAAAAGGCCCCATCCATGACGCAGCTGCAAGACACGGAGCTCTGCAAGGCTCGTCTGAAACACGACGAGGAGCCGGTCGCTTGACAAATGGCTGTGACAGATGTTTTATGACAGGATGATATTTATTATCGCCGAGTATGATGGATGGTATGAGGGCCATCTTCTTGTGTGGGTTCCGATAAGGAAGAACGGACGATGTAGCTGGAGTACGCCTGGATTACAGTCAGGATATGATGAACTGGTTCTTCCTGTTCGGGACATTTCTCTGCGGGTGCTTGGTTTTTGGCTTGCACATCTGCTGAAGAAGCATTAGGATTAAGCCATTACTCCAATGTAACAACTGATTATTAATGAGTTGAAAATAAATAATAAATCTTCGGACTCTTATTTAAAACAATTACTATTGCCCAAATAAAAAGGCCCAGTCAAATTAGACATGTTGTCTTTCAAAAGGCCGGGTAATTGAAATTTCTTTTTTATATTTGTATGTATGTAGTGATTATTAAAAATCCAAGTTTACGCCCTTCAAAGCCTTGTAGGTTCAGTCTGCACTGCTTCAAAAATCATTGAAATTTCGAAAAATTTTTGGTTCATGCCTAGCATGTGGATATATTCAATCTTAAACAGCTTAAACTTACCTAACATTTTTTTAAATCCAACTGGAAGTGAACTATCGAGCTTTCAAAATGGGTAAAGTTTACAAAATTCGTCAGAAACATACACAATTTTTTGTTTTAAAATAATTATCTGTTTTAATAGGTTTTTAAAACAAAATAAAATTAAATATTAAAACACACACAATCTACTATAGCTTTTATAGTAAATATATTTTTCTAAACTTAACAACTCAAATACAAATCACTAAAAAGAAATAGATTTTAGAAATTAAAATAAATCCTATTAATTTTATTTTTACTGTTTTACACTTATTTTAATATATTTTATTTTAACACATTTTTAGAATTTAATATTATTCACATTAGATACCTGTGTTGTTACAGATGTTTACCATCTCAAGACTGTTCAATTTCTTCATAATAGTAATCTTTCAGTTTTGAATGGATTTTGCAGCTCCATTTTGAACCTCGCTCAGAGAATTTGGAGGTTTTCCTTGGAGATAATAAGTCATTGACTGAAACGGAAGAAAAACCTCCAGATTCAAAATGGAGTTACAGAATTTCTCCGTTCAAAAATTGGAAGTACTTTTGCGAAAAATCGAAGTTTTAAGATGGTAACAATCCATAACAACACAAAGTATATAATTTAAATAATATTAATTTAAGACGTATTTGTAAGAATAAAGTTCATTTAAAAATAACAAGAAAAACAGTAATTGTTGATGACAAAAAAAGCAGAAAACAGTAAAAATAAAATGATAAAGATTTTTGGAATTTCAAAACATCTATTTCTTTTTAGCGAATTTGAAGTGAGATTTGAGCTGTATCACCTATAAAAACTGATAATTAGTTAAAAACAAACAATTATGCATTTTTTTTTGCGTTTTTTTAAAACTTTACTCATTTTGAAAGCTCGATGGGTTGGTTTAGAAAAATAAGTTATCCCGAAAATTTTGAACAATTGTAAGCTGTTTATAACCAGATATTTAGCGTAAATAAAAAATAGTTGGAAATTTCAATAACATTTTGGAGCAATGCAGCGAACCCATCAGGCTTTCAAGGGCGGAAACATGTTTTTTTTTATATTCTATACTTACCTAAAAATATATATATATATAAAAAACGCTGCAAATTATTTCACAATGATTTATTATTTCCGAACAATTATACATCTAAAGTAGCATTACCTTCGTAGTAACAAAGAAAAAGTAATAAAAGGTGATTGTAACTATTAATTTGCTAAAAAAATAGCATTACTTCATTAACACATTCAAAAATCCAAATCCAAAACAAATGTTGTAACCTTTGCAGTAGAACATATAAAAAATATCTAGAGATCATCAACAAAAAAGTGTATACTTTTGAGTTATTAGGAATCTAATTTGACTACCCATCGTAACTTTTTTTCTAACCTTTTTTCGTTGAAGTATGTTATATAGATAAATTTAAAAGGCATGGAGAAGAGGAAGTTAGCCAAATTTCATTGAAATCGGTGTATTCTTTTAGGTGCTATAATCTATAGCAACGCAGGTTTTTCGGCAGCCATCTTGAAAGAAAAAGACGGATAGTAATGTTGATGAAGGAAGGTCATCATCGAGTGACCTCTTACTTTAAATACAAATTTGAAAACAAATCAGTCCAGTAGTTTCGGAGAAAATGCGCGAACGACAGACGGACAAAAAAAAAAACGAACAAAGATAATTTGATCACAAAATCGATTTGTGAAAATTTGGAGGTGTAGGTCACGCCAAACGGTCCAATATTTTTGAAGGCGCCTTTTTGTGATCAAATTATCTTACGATCCAAGTAGAAAGGAAATGGGTATTTACGAGTTTTTAGTACCTAATTAAATAAACAAAGTTTGCCCCCCTCCAGATTGAAAACGCCCCAATTCCAAGAGTTGTCGTAAATAAAGTTATAGGTTGTAGGTTACGATAAGGTGAAACTATTCCAAGTTTCAGTCTGTACCGATTACTATATATATATTTTCTATATCTGTAATTTATGCTAAGGTTTCTAGAACCTTCCGACTCGACTTATTAGTTTTATGTCATCCTGTCAAACATATTTACGTACTGTTCCTGTACGTCTCAAAATATCTATATATAAACATTCGATCAATGAAGAGCTTGTCAGTAACCCAAGTAATCTTGGGAAAAGCAAAAGTGATATTTATTTGAAAACAAACCCAAAAAAATAAACAATATTATGAGAGGAATAAGCCGATACGTTATTAATTCATTCCGCACTCTCATGTTATATAATTAAGAAAATAAGGTATAAAACTACACTCAAAGAGTAGTTGGGAAGTAAATTGGAAAAGAATTAGGTGGAGTGGAAGGAGCCCAGGTGGAGTTGCTAGTTCTATCAAATTAAAGGTCACAGGAATTTAACTTCATCGAGTGCACCTGAGTTCTTGGTATTAGCTTCCTCTTACTGAGAGAGGGATGTTTTCCATTTTATCTAGACTCCCTTACATCGTCACCGAGGTGCTATCTCAGTTATGCAACGCACAGTAATCAGAAACCATCTAATTCAGTAGTCCTCTAATGGTTTGACGAACGTCAAATCACTTTTAAGGTTCAGAGGAAAAAAAAACACTGAACATGGATTGAATAAAGTCTTGGATTGAATAATTTAATTTCAATTCCTATCTCACCTCCCTTATGTTCCGGATCAGCACCCTCCTCTTTCGAACTTCATTCCTCTTCAGAATGTCCTCCACAATCTCGTCTGTAGCCTCTACACCTTCCACTAGGTCAGAGGTTCTCAACTCAGAGCTTGCGGACATAATGGTGCCCGATTGGTTGTCACTCATGCCCTCGGGCAAACTTCTGTAAAGATTCCTTCCGTTTTTTATCGGAAAACTAGGTTATTTACACTCGTGAATATTAAAACAAAACCCCGGCACTGGATATAAACTTTTTTAGGGTGTTTAACTGTTGTTGGGAATTCGGGAACCTAATACTTTTGTGACACTAAATGACAAGAAACAATAAGAATATATATATATGAAATGTGGGACTGAGTAAATACACTTTGAATGAATTGACTCACCTGGTTTGTTATTCTTCAATTGTTAGGCGTATAGAACAACTAAATAAAATGACTTTTCACTCCTGTATAACAAAACAATTTATTTTGACAACTGTAATAAATTAATTTATTAAAGTTTTATAACTGTTGGCTTGATATTCTTAGTCTTCAGTGTAGTAGGCCTTTCCTCTTCATGCCCCCGCCTCAACTGAGGTCTCCAGCGTTTCTTCTCTCCAGCGTCCTTCTCCAGCTGTTCCTACCTGCTCGGTCCTTTCGGTACCTCCAACGTTCTTCCTTCTTCATCGATTGTTTATCGATATGAGACTTTTCAATGAATAATTTGTCCACTGCACAATGGAGTACAATTCACATGTCTATATATTCCTTCTCATTCCTTCACACAATGTCACATAAAGGAGTAAATACGGGGGGCTATTCACTACACTTATGACCGCTTATCTATAACATAACCTTTATCACCCATCGCTTTGGCTACAGTTTTACTGTTGCCTGCTGCAGACCTGAAAGTTTTCTTTTAAATGTTGAATATTAATTTTAATAAATATCTAATAATTAATTGTAAGTATGAATGATCACTTTGAAAGTTGTTGTATATTTCGTAATTTTTAAAATCATCATAATTGTTTTACGTGCCATGCTGCAAAAAGACGAGTTTCCATTTCAATTGTTTTATAATTGCTTTTTAAATATATGCATATTTAAAAATTTAACAATAGATATAAAATTTAAAAATTATAATGTCGCTGATCTAGCCCGAGCCATATATCTATCCTTTCATGATAAGCTTCAGTCCCATCCAAATCCCTTTGTTTCCAGCCTTGCTTGTTCCTCGATTCCTGATATTCCTCCAAGGCGTCTGAAAAGGAGATGGCCTCGTGATCTTCTCAGCTAGTATTATTTAGGGAGTGCTACCACTGGGTAGTATCTCTTCAAGCCTGTTCATGTCATTATTTATAATTTAAGCATATTTACTAGTTGTATTTGTATATAGTTGTGAATTTCACTAAACAAAAAAATATATATATAATTCTAGACACAATCTATTAATGTGCCCGCTGCTGAAAAAAGATTGGAAATCCCTACAATAGGTTGATATCGGGCAGGCGTTTGAATATTGAGTCACATAACCCAAATACCTGATGGGGGTATTCCTCATACGAGTATTTGGCAAATGTGACATTGAGAACAAATCTGGTCTCTCATGTATCTGGTGCTGCTCGGTATGATAGGACTGTTTATTTTCATTTTTTCGAAACTAGAACTTTTTCTCATGAGACTTTTAAAGTTAAGTAAAGATTTTACAGAACGTTTATTCTATAAAAAAACTTTTATGTAAAAGTTCTTTTGATTTTGATGAAACGTCAATCTAAATGACTTTTATTCTTAACTACTCAAACAAACTAAACATTATTAATTCAGTTAAGATAAATTATAACTCGAATCTATGCCCAATTATTGTCTATCAACTTACACAAATCAAATTTAAACTTTTTTCACGAACCTAGAAGTGTAATACTACAAAGTAATAAATAAATATTAATATTAAAAACATTTTTTCCTGAACAGTTTCGCAATAAGTGTTACAATGTAACTTTTAAAAAAATTAAAAGTTTTAATATCTGTTTTATTTAATGTCTCCCAGGCTCCTGAAAAAAAAGATGGCTTCGTGATCTTATGTTGACATATTATTTGAGTGCTACAGTGGGCAGTTTCTCAACAAAACGTTTTCATGTGATTATATTTCTGTGTACACATTTACTTGATGTATTTATATTGTAATACAGTTGTAAATATCAGGAATCAATAAAAAAATAAAAAAAATACGTCTGATTGATGGAATTAAAATTATCTGCCATTGTCGGCTCAACCCGGGCTCGGGAAATTAAAAGAACATTTTTTTACTCACTAAGCTATTCAGCTCACTATGTTCTTTGGTTTTGGTTACTAATTAAAAATTATGTTATCCTTGCATATAGAGTCATCGCGTAAAGAGCAGGGTAGCAGAGCGGACCAACATGTGTGCACAGCACTGCATTGCCAAAGAACCAGATGGAAGATTATTTGATAAAATTATTACGAGTTCGTTTTCCGGTGTCGAGGGTGCTTTTAACTCTGGCATTAATCCTCGCCCTCTTTCCCTGGCCCGGAAAACCTCCTATAGCCTAGGGGAGAAGAGAAAAAAAAAGTAGAGATATCGTCCCCAAGGAGGGATGGAGAAAGCAAAGGAGGTGTAATATCCTAATATTTGAAAATCTATAGTCTAAAAATTCAGATTTGAAAATCTAATTCAAACTGCGAAAACCGTAGGACTATAACTATAACCGTAGGAATGAAACTGAGTATATACTTATACTTATTAAAACTCCTCACACATACAGAAAGCCACTTTAAATTTTCCAATCAAAAATATTACAACTACTAACTATAGCACCTTGGTACGCGACTAACGAAACCCTACTTACTAACTTTCTCCTACCAACAACACCTGATCAACATAAAAGGGCTCTTTACTAATGATTTCATACTAATGTACATGGACATACTAACATACTAATAAGATATATGATTTCTGCTGACATATCCAACAATCGAAGAAGGAGACTAAAAAGGTGCTGGATGAGAGACCTCTTTCCTTAACGTACCAAAGTAATTGAATCAAGCCAGGGAAGAGGTACTGCTGGGTGCTATACTTCCTCATGCCTGACATATCATTTCCATTAAAATCATCAGAACATCTACTGATTGTCAACAATTTGACGACCGGTGCTATGAACATTTGAAGATTAAAGAAAAATATATATTACTAACAAATAAATAATTTTTTTTTCATTAATTTAAGTTCCGTAAAATTTTATTTTAACTATTATAATTGGGAAAGTTTTTAGCATTTATTGAAATTGTAAACGTTTGGCCGAACTTTTGAAACTCTTACGAATTTTTGTATTAGTCCATCTTTTCCAAACACTCTTTCAATGCCCCCCTGCTTACCGTAATATCACTGACCTACATTACTCCAGGTGAATGGCGTTCTACATTTTGAAGTTCAAATATTTTACACTTTTTTGGTATTCTCTCTGATATGTGCATATCTAAAAGCTCCATCCAGTTTAAGTTGCCATATATTTCGTCTTACTTTCATCGATCGCGGGACCTATTTTTTATCGAGAAAAGTTATTTTAAAATAGATATATTTTCAAAACAATCTTTTTCTTATCTTCACAGCTCTAAAAATGGAGTTTATGGTCATATAATACAGATAGTCTCAGAGTTTAAGATTGTATTATTGATAAACTGGAGCATATTCCAATATTTGCTTGCTATATATTGCCGAGAACATAAACAGTATTGTTTCGAGTGCGGTTCATGTCTGCCACCTTTATAGCTCATCCAAACGTAGATTGTCTTTTGTTACTCGGCAGATTCCAGTTTCCATTACTCCTAAGTCCGGGGTTCAGCTGCCCAAACTAATTCGAAAGGGATCTTCAAACTTATTTCCAAACTTTATCGTCACTCGGAAATGTTTTTATAATCGCAGGGTGGGTAGTCCCTTCCGAAGGGACCCGTTTTACGTCATTCCTCAATTCCATCCTCATTTATTTTAAAATAAATTATAATCATTTTTTTTTTCCTCAGAGGAAGGAACTCGGTATTTTTTTTGTAAGAATTAAATAAATGTTGCACCACTTGGACACACCTTTACGATTTATTAATTTATAACTAAATAATTTTTTTTTTATTTATTCAGGATATTTACAACTGTATTAAAAAATTAAATACATTAAGCAAATTTGATAACAGAAAATAATAACATGAAATGACCTGTTGAGAAACTACCCACTGGTAGCACTCTAATAACTAAATAATAAAAATTAATTTATTTTGGGTAAATGCCTCTTCAGGATATCAGTTGTGTACAGATAAATGAAGACTATTCCTGGCCAAAAAACGTTAGATTAAAAATATTCACCACAAATAAAGAATGGAAAAAATTGAATATGTATAAAAAAAATTATTAAATACAATTCCTCTAATACGTAGGTAAAAAGTCAAATAGTCCTGTACGTTTTAAGGCAAAAAACAGGGCCGATATCCAGAAAATTCATAATTGGCTGTAAATGTGGGAATTAAATAAAACCTCAAGACACCAATTTTAGGAATAATGAACAGAAGATATAATCAATCTGTAAATTGATCTATTTGTCGTAAAAAAAAGCGAAACTTTCTTGATTTTAGTTCTATCACCTCTCATAATTTTGTAACTACTGACAAATGAGAAATAATGTTTCTTTTGTAGTACTCAGCAAGAGAAATAATCAAAATATCGTTTTGTAATTATTTTTTTTTAAAATAGTGGAGGTATGTTATTTTTTAATAAAAAATACTAGTTTTCAAAGCTGAATTCCATCGCGGACTATTCAAACTGGGTAGCTAAATATATTCTTTATAGACTATGAGCTACACACCGTTTCATTTAACTGAAATACAGTCTTATTAAAGCTTATTAATCCTTTCTGCTTATATTGGTGCTTTCGGAATTCAAGAATGATGGTTTTTGACGGAGATATGAAGAAAACATAAAATAAGAGAGAAAGTTCTAGGTGACCATCTTTGACCCTCTATTTTGGATGGAAGCGTACTTGAGAATATAGGAGACTTTTCATGGTTTGTTCCACATTCGAGAAGGAACTAATTCTCACATTTACAGGCAATTATAAATTTTCTTGATATAGAATTCTAAATTTACTGGGTTAATAAGAAAAGGAAAAATAAATCGTAATAAATGAAAATTACTTTATAATTACCCCAAAAAAAGTACAATATTCAATTTACGGGAAGGCTTTTAAACCAATTACGAGTTATTTTTAGCCCTTACACAATATTTATATTTTAGCTCTTACGGAATCTTTGAATAAATTAAATATTTGTTTGTAAATTTAAATGTACAAAACTATCTTAAAAAAATATTTGGAGTATAGTTGAGTACAAACATTTTAAAAGGTTATTAAATTTCCGACAAAACTATAACAAAAAATCGTCTAAACCTGATCAGTCTTAGCAACTTTATGTTGTATTGAATTTTATACACTGATTTTAATAATTGTTCATTTGCCCTTAGATTGTTTTAGTTCCTCGAATAAATTTGACTGTAATCATTTATCTAAACGGTTATCAGAGAAATTAGTCTAGTTAAATTGTGTTAATTTTAATAAACAGAAAAATAAATTATAATCGTTAGGGAAGTCATGTGTGTGGACATACCAGATTTTTTATTTAAATAATTGGTGACATTGTATACATAGTCTTTACTCTACAAGGTGAAAACATATCACTATCCTTCTTGACGATACCTTTTATGTATTTTCAAGGTAATTTTATTAATTTGGTTGAACTTTACTATGTTCATATCAATAAGACATCTAAATGTGGCTATTCTGTAGGATTTTTCGTAGGTCTAAAGTAACATGTTTAATAAATAACAATAAGCATTTACGTAACAGCAAGACTCATCTTGCTCTTGCATTTGGGCAACACTTATCCGTTACAACTATAGAATAATATCTAATGCTGACTAATGTCCAAATTGGTGAAACTTTTACTGTGGAGCCATATTGTTTTTTTATAATTCACGCCTACACTAATAAGACTTGTTAGGTTGACTGTCCCTATTAATTTTTTTTTCCTGCTGATTAAAGTTAGACTACTCAGCTTCCCTTTGATTGCCCTGGCGGATAAAAGTTGAAGAATAAGATCCGAGATAAGAACAATGGCAGACAGCCGTTGGCAATTGCAGTGCCTGCCAAGCGATAAATCACAACCCACTCCCAGAGCTGTTTATTCTGGAACGATGCTTGGAATATCTGTCATTCGAAAGCTATTTCTTATAGGCCTCTTTGGGTCAATGGATGGTTAAGTGCAACTGGCTGAGTATCCGTTAAGCGAAGTCTTAGTAGTAGTAATTACATCGGTCTAGTCACATTATTTTTTTAATAAAAAATCTTAATCAAGATAAGCTACTTGAGTTCTGCATTATTGTAATTTTTAGTTCTATGTATGATTATACAATCAAGTTATTGTTGTTAAATTGATTGGTTAGCATGCTATTGGGGGAATTAAAAAAATTCAACATTAATGTGAATCGCACTTTAGTTCTGACGGTGGATTTTTGCAAATGGTTTAATCGACAGCAAATATAGTCTTCTATCGATATTTTTCTAATGAGTCAATAAGTTGATTATTCATGATAAACTAATAAATATTAATAGAATAAGTGAATGGGCAAACCTCAACAGGCTCAATCTGAACGCTAAGAAAACTAATGCCATCTTGATTGGTTCCTCCACACTCCTCAAATCCTTCCCGGCATCCTTCAATCTTCTCCTGAACAAACTCATCTATCTTATTTCATACAACCGTTAAAAACCTAGGTGTTAATTTTGATCAAACCTTTCCTGGAAACCGCACATCTCCCGAATTTCCCGTCACACTATCTTCACCCTAAAACAGTTCAATCGCCTATGTTATCTCCTTCCATATAAGTCACACCAACTTTTAGTTTCCTTTCTTGTTTCCCCCACTTCGACTAAGGCTGTATGGTGCAGAGTGGACTCTCGGGAGATTTTGAGGCCAAACTTAAACGCCTAATGAATTGCGCATTACGTTTTGTTTTCGGAATCTCAAGAGATACGCATATAACCCAGTATTGCACCGAGTTGAAGTGGCTCTATCCATCCTTTCGCCGTCAATACTTCCTAGCAACCTTCTGTACCAGATCATTAGAACTTATCGACCCTCCTATATTTCCCATAGCTTACAGTTTAAATAATTCATCCGACCCGTCCCACTAGATCTCGCACTTCCGACCTCTATCCGCCTCCTTCTGGAATCCCATCCCTTCTGATATTCGACACGCACAATCAGTTTCCTCTTTCAAATCTCTCCTCCTTAAACACCTACTACTTTCTCAATCCACCTGATTACTTAATATACCTAAGAGAGCTATCTAACTACCCCCATAAAATATTTCTGTCATTTTAGTTTTCTCTGTTTATATTATATATGTGTACGCTGTTCATGTCTTTTCTTTTCTCTCCGTCTATATGTTTTCTTTTAAATAACCAATATTGTAAATATTTACTCTATTCATGACCACTTATACATGTATTCCATACATATAATTTGTTCTAAAGGGACAACAGTCCCAAAATAATAAAACGTATTTTCATTTCATTTCATATATTGAACTAGTAATAGACACTCAGATTGGGGGGCCAATAGGTTTTTCTTTATAATTAAGAAAAATCTAAAATAAATTCTTTGAATTTACAGCTTTGAATTAAGAAATGATTAAGTACATCTGAAAGGATTAACATTTCAAATTTGTCCCCATAAAGAAAATTTGATAAGGAAACCTTCTGAAGCAAACACCAAGCCTAACTTCATTAAAAAATCCACTGCCGATCGATTAATGTTGCATGATATCATTTGAAGTTCAGGCATCACCCTCTTACATGTAGAATATCTATTCATATTTTGACTATTTTTCAGGTGTGTAAAGCTTATAAGAGAC
This sequence comes from Nezara viridula, assembly GCA_928085145.1. Taxonomy (NCBI): domain Eukaryota; kingdom Metazoa; phylum Arthropoda; class Insecta; order Hemiptera; family Pentatomidae; genus Nezara; species Nezara viridula. The sequence goes on from OV725082.1 coordinate 82,023,796, forward strand.
TGGAAACTGTCTATTATGATGTGTACCATTAATAGGCAGTTTTCAGCCCCTTCCTGGTGCTTATGGATGCCCTAACTAGGCTTGACAATGCATATATTTCGTTTTTTTGACTCATTTGTTGTACGGCTTCCTGTAGAGCGAGAAATACCTCCTTCGTAGATGCTAAGCTTCTTCCCAATGTCTAAGTCATCCGCGAAGCCAAGGATTTGGGCCTTGAGGGGCAATTGAATCATAAAATCTAAGGATTTATTTATTTATATTATTATCTTTGAAGACCACGTAGAAGGCCAGAAAGCAGATGGATAGATAGAATGAGCAAAGATGTAATAGAGCTGCGTGCCAATAAATGGAAATAAATAGCCCCCCAAGACATGGCCTGTAATGCCAAAAAAAAAAATCGTTGAATATAATTGAAAATTTAAATAAATGTAACGTTTAGGTATCAATAAAATAGTTACATACCTACTACTAGACCCTAGCCTAGCATATTCGACTTTTCTTAATCGATTTTGGTTTACAAATTGTATTTTTTTTTTTTCCTACCCCAGGAATTTCTTTATTATAAAGTACAATATATAAATGATATATACATATATATTTTTATTTCCTTTTATTGAACAAGAGCATTTTAAGGTAAGAGGGCTATGCCCGCTGTATGCGTACTTTGCATCTGTGACCAGAGGCCTTTTATTATACCACTGGGCGTGGAGGGACCGCCCTGCATTAAACAAATTGTATTCATTCATGTAGCTTATTTATAAATGATTTTAATTTTTTTACCTCAAATTATTGGGACGAGGGCGAAACGATATTCTCGCCCATTCAACATTTTTATTGTGGGGCGGTAACCCATCTCGCCCTGCCGAAGTCTGCCCCTATGGTTGAGGAGATTTCATTATTAAAAACAAATCTTTAGTATTATAAATTGCCATGTCCAGGTATATTCATGTCGTATAAGAAATTATAATGATAGAATCTAATGGGCAATGTATCTAAACAAACAAGACATTGCGTGCAGAAGTGAAATAGTACATTTGTACAATTTCTTTCACAAAGAGTTCTCTGCAATATATCAGTTACTTCACATGTTCCAGTTGTATAACTCGTATACTCTAGGAATATTAATGTTTTTACATTGGATATGAAAGGAATTGTCATATAATTCAGTACCATGGTCAATTTGGACGCGCACACAACGTTGATGGGATAAGTTATGATTTGAAAATATGTTGCTGTTCCAAATAACTTGAACAGGTAAAATTAAAACATGCTTTTTCCTATAATTTATACACGTAGATAATTGTTCAGGTGACAGATTATTATACTTCTAAATAAAAAAAATAAATATTATATATATTTATAACTTTTCAACTCTCAGTAATACTATACTCCTTACTCTACAAGGTGTCAGTTCTGAATAGCCAAACTGTGAGGAGGGGAGGGTGGTGATTCTAGAAAAAAATCCAACAAAAAAGGTTAGCCGATTCTGTACGGAAAAGGAGTTAAGACCAATTATGTATTTTGGTCAAGAACATTCTTAAGGTGATCACGTTTTTTATTGAATGAGAAAGGATTGCTCAAAAAACTTTTTAAGATAATTAAATCCTAAGTACACCATCGTAAAGTAGACAAAATTTTCTTTGAGAAAACAGTCATGACATTTATTAAGGTAAATAATTAAAGGGACTTTCATGGGATTTCTGACAACTCAAAGCCTACCGTTATATCGAATTATTCCACAAATTGGGATTTCAGGGATGAGTATTGTAACTGCACAGTACAGCGGCTGTATTAGACTTCCTGAAAGTTCCTTTTATAATTAATCGCAGTTAATTTAATCACTGTTTTCTCAAAGAAAATTTTGTCTACTTTACGTGTGTAGTTAGAATTTATAGTTACAATTTTTGAGCGACTCCTTTTTATTCAATAAAAACCGTGTTCATCTTAAAAACAAGCTGCAAATTATTTCATAATGTTATTATTTCCAAACAATTATAAATCTAAAGTAACATTACCTTCCTAGTTACAAAGAAAAATAAATAAAAGGTGATTCCAATAATTGGACTAAACATTTTTTTTTAATCATTAGTAATATGCTAAAAAAAATAGCATTACATCAGTGACACATTCAAAATTCAAAAATCAAAAATCAAAAATCATCAAAAATCTGCTGCAAAGAATATATGCTTTGCAGCAGACCATATAAAAAAACTAGAGACCATATATGTGCTCCTAATTGTTCGATTTTAACGATTTTTTAAAGGAAATTTCGTAAAGTTTTAAAAAACCATCAACAAAAAGGTGTATACTTTTTGGATTATTTGGAATTTAACTTTACCATCCCTCGTAACTTTTATTCCAGCTTCTTTCGTGATAGTTATATAATTTTAAGAGTGTCAGAATTACTTAGCGAAGTTTCATTGAAATCGGTACATTCGTTTCGGCGCTACTGTCTATAACAACACAGTTTTTTCGGCCACCATTTTGAAAGTAAAAGGCAGATAGCAATGTCGATGATGAGAACAATCATCATCCTCAGGTGACCTCTGATTTTATATCCAAATTTGAAAAACATCGGTCCAGTAGTTTCGGAGAAAATACGCGTACGGCGGACGGACAAAATAATTTTTATTCGTTTTTCGAATTCTACGTATCCTGAAACGCAAAACCTTAAATTTTTCAGAGGGGGTTAAATTTTTGTTTTTTTGGTCGATCACAATGGTTCATTATTTAAAATAATAAACCAAAAAACGACACAAAATTGGTCTTAACTTCTTTTCGTTCGGAATCGGTCCGTGAATAGATTTTTTGTCGGATATTTTGTCTAGAATCAAAACTGAGGCACCCTGTATACTTATAAAGTGAAGAAACTACAAAATCCTCTGCAACAGCTCCTCTGCACCAAATAAATAGGCCTGGAACGAGCAACATAATGGATTAGTATAGTTTCTAAGTAATAATAGTATAATTAAATTGAGGGATAGCTGTGTCTTATTGCCCAACTATTAAACTGAAGGACATGCCAGCTAATCACTTATTGAGCAAATAATTTACTCAATTACAATTATTGTTGATTTAACAGTCGTGATAAGTATCCGGCGTCACCAATTGGATGTGCTAAATAGACTCTCTTGGTAATATTACGTTGTTTATTGGAATAAACATGTTTCAATTATCGCTTTTATGTCGAATGGATTATGGTGAAGCTATTTAATGTGAGAGTTCTGTATTATCAATATTTTTTTTTTTAATTTTTATTTTTGTTATTTTAAATTTGCCACTGCGTTGGAACGCATCAAGCAAATGTGTTAGCGTTAATTATAACTTCTTGAATTCTTGATATCTTCTTAACTTTTCAGCAGATCTCTAGGCCACTGCCTTTTTAGTCGTATTTGAGGCTCACCAGGTAACAGGGAGGAAGATAGAGATAGAACGAGTGGATTTGGATGATTGAGAGTAGAAGTGTGAAATGTTGTGTATTTTTTGTGTATATAGGATTTTACTTTTGGTATGTCCATGTCTTTGTGTATGGTGTGATTTGAAATAAACCAAGGAGCATTGACAATTTTACGGAGTATTTTGGATTCTGTGGTTTGAATTTTGTTGCTGTGTGTGTGTTTTGCGGAACCCCAAAGTTCTGCTCCGTATGTCCAAATAGGTCTTTGTATAGTGGTGTAGATTAGTCGCTTGTTTAGTAAGTTGAGTGAAGATCTGTAGTCTAAAAGATGTGACAGTTGTTTGTATTGTCTGGTCAGTTCTTGTTTTTTTAATTTAGTGTGAATGTTCCAGGTGAGTTTTTTGTCCAAGTATAGTCCGAGATATATTTAATATATATATATATATATATATATATATATATATATATATATATATATATATATATATATATTATCAATATTTAAATTACGAAATAATGACTTGCTGCATACGCAATTACTTAAACTAGTTTTCTCTTACGCTTCTCAATTTTTCGGGACTCCAAAAAAGACTCTTCTAACCATTATAGAAGGATATTGATTTAATATCTTACAAAAATAAATTTACACCTTGACTACCTTATTGCAGCTCTCAAAATTTGATAAGGTTAGTGTACCAGTAGTAGACACTTTAACAGATTTTTTTTTCTACATTAATGTGAACTACAGCTTTAGTTTTGATGGTGGACCTCCATAAACGAATTTAACTTAAAAGAAGATGATGGTCCGGGGTGGCGGTCATAAATAGGCTAAATATTGGCAAAACTATTTTATTAAAATTCAAAGGTGTGTTCCGCTAGGAGTTTCACTTAGAACTGAGTGAAACTCCTACCTGAACGCACCTCCCTGAAGAAGACCTGCAAAGTCGGGTCGAAACGTTGGATTATAAAATAGTTTTGCCACTATTTAGCCTATTTATGACCGCCACCCCGGGCCATCTTCTTCATTTATAATGCAACGGTAAACTATTAAATATTCAATAAGAATTTAATTTAAAGAAAATTTAGTCTTTTATCGAAATATGTGCGCAGGATGGACAGTTTGAATTCTGACACATTATTTTGTACCGGTAATAGACACTCTTTTGTACCAGTTATAAACAGGTTATAGGAAAAAAATATAACAATAAACAAAATAAAATTATAACGCTTAAAAATATATTAATTAATTAATAAATAAAAATTAATATATATATATATATATATATATATATATATATATATATATATATATATATATATATATAAAAACAGGAAAATGCATTAATAGTATTATAAATTATAAATCAGTATTGTCTCTCTTTATTATTTTTTGTCTTATTTTTTGAGGTTCCGATCAGAACAAAACTTATTTGAATGGACTTGGTTTTAGGTTTGTACTATTGTTTATTATATAGTTTTATGCAATTTTTTTGTGATTTCACGACGCTTACCATTAAACATTAGCATATAGTGAATTACATAAATTTAATCAAAGCATTACAGAAGGATTTATATTTTTTATCCATGAATCAGACGATCTGATATATCAAAAACTATTATCATTACTAGTTCCTGCGATCAGAATTTAAAAAAAACTCCCAGGGATACCATTATTCAATATTTATTAACCTATCGGTGTTAATAACAAAATAAAATGATGCAGCGTTAGACATGTGTGTCTATTACTAGTTCTATTGCTTAAATGCTGCTCCGATAATGGACACCCAAGTTTGGTGGTTAATAGGTTATTTTATATGATTTAAAACAATGAAAATATACTGTTTTTTTATTATGAAACAGTTGTTTTTTTTAAACTCCTCTTGGCTCTTTTGACTTCTGCTATTAGTCTTCTCGCAGCATTGGGGCTGTTCTAGCCAATAAACTGTAATCGTTTGATTCTCTTCTTATGTAGATGATTAGAGTGCTACCATTGGGTAGTTACTCAGCAAGTTTATTCATGTCGGGGGCGGGGTGGCCAAATAGGCTAAAGCGTGTGTAACATCACCGCTAGTTGCCTGGCAACCGGATAACAGAGATTTGAGATGATATAAAAAGGACGAGTTCGCGTCCCGGTGCGGGAGGGGATTTTAAATTTCTCCGCCTTCACCCCCCGGCCCGGGAAAATCCCGTATAGCCTAAAAGGCGAGGTAGGGAAGAACAAAAAAAAAAAAAAAAAAAGAAAAAAAAGTGTATTCATGTCATTATATCAATCATGTCCAAATTTACTTGATGTATTTATGTAATACAGTTGTAAATATCATAAAGAAATATAAAAAAATTTAGATGATATCCAGAGAGCACGTGTTTTATAAATAACCGGACGCCATCCTCTTCATCAGGATGGTTGGCAACCTTTTGCATACGTCTCTAATCCTGTTCTTGTTTTTTACAGGATAGGGTTATGAGTCCTGTGCCATAATCCAGAGGACCAAAGGAGCTATGTTATTAGACACAGGGGTCGCTCTCACCTTCCTGTGAATCTCAGGAGGCGTATGATGATATAGTAATTTTTTATTTAATTGGCTTGTTGATTATTTCATTAAACGTCCAAGGATGTGTAAAATATGTTAAAATCTAAATATGCTTAAGCTGTTGACGATTGAACGTGTTTATTCCGTAGGCCACCTAATGAGGACACAAGACGTTATGAATAATGGCCGACGATGTGAGGACGTTGTTGACTGACGTTGGCGCTTGTCAAATATTGGCAGGTTGCTCGACATCTGCCACTGCACTCTTGGTCCCGATAGTGGGCGATAAGATAGCTATTGCGTCCGTCAGGTGCCTAACGTGGAAATTGTAAACTATTATTTCTTTTCTGGGAAACAGCTTCAGTTCCTTATTATCAATACTTTTTAGTATAATCCAGGCTGAATAACTCCCTTTCACCACCTTGTTCTAGAAACAGACTAGGGTTGCCGAAATGAAACACACCAAGAACAAGTCAGTCTTGTTCTTGGTCTTGCGTATGAGTCTTGCAGTCACCTGTTAGTTTATTGCTATTTATTAAACATGTTAATTTAGATCTTAGGAAAACGCAAGAGATCAGATAAATTTATATTTTTTGTTGACATAAACATAGTAAAGTCTAACCAAATTAATAAAATAATAAAAAAAAGTTTATTTATTCAGCGTTTAAAGAGAGTGCGCTCAATATTTTCAGAAAATGAATTTATCAATATTCTTTTCCCTACTCTTATAATATCAGCTAGTCGCTCAATAATAATTAAACATTACATGTCGGATGACACATAATTTGGTAATTTAACATAAATCTTTTAATACGAATACATTTTATAATAATAAAGTAAAATAATAGTTAAAACAGATATGACGAGCATGATACTGGCTGTTATGAGAAGACGCATTTATTTTACATGAAACGTAATGGACAAGTACATTTTTAAAGTGTTTTTAAAATATATCAATAATACAAATAATTATGCATTGATACTCAACATAATTGGACAGCAAGCTTTTATATTTTATTTGAAAATAAAGTGTTTCTCTCACTACTGCCATACACGCTAAGCAAGTTTTATTTAATTTTTATAATTATTGATACATTTTTATGTCTGATATTGTAATATAAATTGTTCAAATAATTGCTGTCTTAGGAATCCGATTTTCCTACGCCGCCTACTCCGCTATTATACTCATCCTCAAAACAATGGTTGCCCTTGGCAACAGTGACAAGCGCCAATTCACCAGGGTACCATTTATTCGACTTTCTCTGTAACGTATTCTGCCCGCGGATGATTATTCATCGTTCCTCTTCTATTTTGGAAGTGGGACCAGAATTTTTTTTCCGAAAAATAAATTTCCAACTTCCACGAAATATATTGTTTTCAACTCATCCAGAATATCTTATTTTCTTCCTGCAAATGCTTCATTTTTCTTCACTAGAAGGTTATAAGGTTTTGAAATAATCCTGTTTCCGATTTTCATCACTGGCCAAATAATTCTTGAAGGTCTCGGTAATCGATATCGCGCCTCCTTAGCCTGCTCTTAAGAGGATAAAGATTTGACTAAAATTGCTCAACATAAGGAATGGTTCAGTCAGAAATTGATTTCTTTAGTGGCTTATTCTCGAAGGTATATTTTATTCTATTTTCTTGTTATTCCCATTCTGTTCAATTGTTTTATTCTTTGATAATTTATGATTTCAATCATTGAAAAGAAACCTGTTAATTTTTTTCTTTCTTTTTACCCGACTAGCGAAACAACTAATATGTTCGGGCCAACGGTTTCGGTTGGATCGATTTTAAAATTTAATGGATCGATTCTTTCGGATTAATCATCTCAGTGTTTTCAAACAATTTGAGCTAAAACATTTCCTCTAAATAAATAAAATGTGTTTAATCGATTTGATAAAAGGTACGTAACGATTTTTTGAGCGAACTGCTGGATCGATTTTAAATTTGATATGTTAAATTATTCGTTGAGATCCACTGAGAGAATTTGGATACAAGTAGCAATAAAAACGCTGACCGATGAATGACTAAAATGTGTTTAATTAAGTTGCTGAAAGGTTTGTAACAATTTTTTGAGCGAGCAAGTGGCTCGATTTTTAAGTTTGAAATCTTAAATTATTCGGTGAGCTCCCTTGAGTGTTTTGAATGCGGAAAAACACGAGAATCATATGTTAAATAAGGACAGTTATGCCCGCTAAAAGGTATGTAATGATTTTTTCGTTTTTATGTTTGATGGCTCAAATTATTACGTGATTTTCGGAGAGTTTTGAAATAATTTGAGCTAAAAACGGTGACATGTTATTCAATATTACCTGGTTAATCAATTCGCTAAAAGGTATGTAACGATTTTCTGATTAAACAGCTGAACTGATCTTTAAGTTTAATGGCCCTTGTTGTTGGCATTAAATTATTTTATTTTTATTTTTTAATTTCTGAATTTATATAAGTTTTAAAGTGGGTTAACTGGTGTGAGATCGTGTGGAAGTCGATTGTGTGATCAAACAGAGAAAAAGAAATAATGCCACTAATTTGGTAGTGTGATATGGGAACGGAATAAAATTGAGAAAATGAGGAAAAGAAAGGAAGGAAATAAAGAATTTTAAATATATTTAAGTTACGTACGAAATGGGGGTTATATAGGGGGTGGGATGGCTGAGCGGGCAAACGCGTGTGTAAAACTCGAGTTACCAGGAAAAGTTAATGATAACATAATTGCGAGTTCGCGTTCAGGTGCCCGTGAGAGCTTTTAACTCTAGGATTAATTCCTTCCCCTGGACTGAGAAATAAATGATATTTACTAAAAGGCGAAGACGGAGCGGAAAAAATTGTATATATATGTGTGTGTATTTTCTTTATATGTTCCCACTAGCAGTAGTTATAGTCAGTTAAAATACTGATACATTCAGTTAATCACATTTCTGTAATTTTATACCCATACAAGTGGTAATTGATATTATCCAATTAGTCCAGAATAATTTTTTCGCCCAATATTGTCATTTTCCCAATATTCCTTAAAACAATAATATCCAGTTAAAAAAAAAAAATGTATTTTAATGGAATACACAAATAAAATATGTTTTGAGATATATTAATCATAATACGATCTTTTATGTAAAACTAAAATATTAGCATATTTACTGTAATATATATATATATATTTTTTTTTTTCTATTGATTCCATTTTCAATCGTCCTATGTGGTTATGGATCATCTCTTTGAGATCTTCAAACTTATCGAAACATTCAATTTTTTTTTCCTGTTTATATCGAGATGAAAATAAGCTTGGAAAATCTCAAGTGCAAATTGAACAAAGATGTATCAATAGTGAGAGTGGGTCATTGAAAAGACCTTTAAGTGTTCATCAGAGCTGAGTACTTCACCCACACAATAGCTACCATTAAGGTCCAAGTTCAACCCAGTGCTTCTCAGTTGAAGGGACTTAGCAAGAAAGAAGATTAACCTAATGTTTTATGGACATATAAATGTTATTTTGTATTAATAAATAGATTCATACGTCTAATGTTAAACGTATAAAATATTGCGTAAATCTGGGTTCCAGTCTATGGGTATTTTTATGGGTCTATGGGTTTCAGTATATGATATTTTAGTTCCTATATTGAAAGCTAATGCACCTTTAAGTGCTGGCTGCTGGTACAAAGTATTTTTTATTTAATTCATCTATTATTTCTACTATCAGTTAACGATGGAGTTGACTGTTTCTTACAAGCCAAGAGACATCTACTGCAGTTCTCAGAATCTTATTTTGAAAACTTTGTAATTGTTTTTAGTTTCCTTCATGATCCTGCACTACACACAAAGAAGAATGAATAAATCTTCACATTAACAAATGTTCTATGGAATAATTACCTAAAACAATGATAAATGTCATCTCAACTGTTTTCACTTAAGAGCTTAATACGCGGAGAAGGTTTTTAGAGAGTACAATACTGTCGGATCCATGGTCCGAAATGAAGCCCATTCCTCAAAATTGGATCAGATTTGTTTCTGTTTAATCTGAGATGGATAATTAAGCAATCACAATAAGGGTATAAATTTTTTTAAAATTATAACGCCTGTACTGGTTCTAAATGTTTTATTCCATGGTTCGAAATTTACCTACAGTCGACTCGTCGAACAAAGACGTTCTATACAAAATTGAAGCTTATTAAATTTTCAGTTCGATTGATCATATATCTTGTTTCGCTATCTCGCTTAGTTTCCGAGATATCCGTCCTGAACTTTCACTAACTCTTGACTGCTTCGATCAAAAATTAAGTCACGAGGAAGTAAGGTTTGAATAATTAAAATTTTTTTTAGTATATGAATATATGCTATTTTACTAGTTTATATCCAACTATTCAAAAGTTAGATTAATTATAACTTTAAATGAGAATTTACAGAAAAAATAATTTCTATTATATATATATATATATATATATATATATATATATATCTATATATATATATATACCTGTAAATGAACTGGCTGATACAGTTGCCAAAGAAGCCTGCACCATACTTCCAGAAACCAAACTCTTAACACGGAACGAGTTCAATGCAGGCGCGCTGAATCATTGCAAAGAATCATGGCGCTACTTTTGGTCCAAGGTCCCATAGACCAACAGACTGAAGACAATTTATGAAGACACACTACCACTACCTCAGATAATAGGGAACCCTTGGGAGCAAACCATAATTTGTAAAAGGATAGGACATACTAGGATGACCCACGGACATCTCCTTGAAGGGAAGTCTTAGTCTAGATGTAGCAGCTGTAACGCATCGAACATATACTGGAAAACTGCAGCGCTTGTGTTCTTCGAGAATTCCGGAGCAACCGTCAAACTTTGCAACAGAAAAACTATAAATAACTTTGAATAGCTATATAACTTACTGCAATTTATTAAGGGCAACAAACTGTATAACTTAATTTAAATTTGAATCTTTACTAGGTTAGTTTTTGGCCAGGTATGTATTTTTTCTTTTGTAAATGTTCATTATTGTTATTCTAATGGGACATCGTCGCAGAACAAAGTTTAGTTTCTATTTTATTCTATTCTAAATTATGTAACAGTGCTTCTAACCTTAACTGTTGTACATAGCCCCTTAAATTGTAACTAAATAAATGAATAAATTCCATTTCACAAAAAGAAAACATGAATAATAAATACCAATGAGCGTAGGTAAGTAATAACATTTTTTTTATTGTTATTAAGAATATGAAAAGCATTCAAGTTATACGTTATGGGACAACTTTATTTTATTTTTTTTTTTTGATGAGCTTAGAATAGTATTCACTTTAGTTTTAAGTATCCCATGAATCTCAATACGTTTTAGGAATAACGAAACTGACGTTAGGAAAGTTTTTGAATATTTAAATAAGCCAGTATTTTATTCATGCGACTCAGAACTTTGTTTTAATGTTTCCGTGTGAGAAGTAATCTGTTATGAATGTTGGATGATTTATTTGAAAACCATCTTTTACTTTTTCTTCAGTTCTTATTTAAAAAAAGAAAAAAAAAAAAAATAGAAAATCTAAAGTAGCTCTCTCTGATTATGTATATATTTATATATATATATATATATATATATATATATATATATATATATATATATATATATATATATATATATATATATAAAATTTTAATATTATAAAATAAGGCTCTGTTTATTTTTTCACCATATTTATTTTAATTTTCATAGCTACGTTTCGGCCGGTAAGCCATCTTCAAGCCATTTTATTCAACCATGCTTTTTGCATGTAGTCCAAAGTATAATTTAATTAGACTTTGGACTACATGCAATACAACATGCAAAAAGCATGGTTGAATAAAATGGCTTGAAGATGGCTTACCGGCTATACGTAGCTATGAAAATTAAAATAAATATGGTGAAAAAATAAACAGAGCCTTATCTTATAATATTAAAATTTTCACCTAAAACAAGCACATATTGATATATATATATATATATATATATATATATATATATATATATATATATATATATATATATATATATATACATATATATATATTTCTTAATAACGTCGTGTGGATAAAATTAATCATTTTATAATAATGTTGAACGTTTTAAAATTTTAATTACGATCATCAGTAATTATTAATGAATTAATTAAATCATTTTCCTCTATATTTTTTAAACATAAATAACAGGAAAATACGACTTCAGTAGTGGAGCTCTGCTACTCACGTTATTTTTAATATTTTTAATTTTGGGAATAATCACATTTTCTCAAAATTAAATTTTATTATTCTTTATTATTTATTATATAATTTTCGAATGATTATAAAATAGAGTAAGACGATTGGACAAACAAGTGAGGCGCCAGCCCTCTTGACCTCCTGAATTACTTCTCTATTTAAACCGTCAGTAATGGAACATTAATGGATCTTAGGGGTCTACCGCAAACACGCTAATAATGATGCAATTTTATTTTAGTATTTTGGTAGAATTTTGAAATTTTTAGGAGAAATGCACACTATTTCGGAAATAAAAACCTCTATACATATGATGGGTGATAAATATTCCGGACGTAGTCATTATAAAGTTTTTATTAGTGCCGATGTTTCAGCCCAAACATGTGATTCATCAACAGGGCGTGGTTCGAGCACTGAAGGTATTCAAGTACTTGACACTGTATAAGGTATACCTTCAGTGCTGAAATCACGCCCTGATGATGACCCACATGTTTGGGCTGAAACGTCGGCACTAATAAAAACTTTATAATGACTGCGCCCTGAATATTTATCACCCACGATACGTTGAACAGTCGATTAACTTCCTTCTATATACATATGCGTATACAGTGCCTCACAGAGAAATTTATACACCCGGTAAAAAAATAAAAAATACTTCAATGGTTACAGTTAATAAATAAATCCAGAAATTCTTGGACAGATTTATTTATAATCTCATTTTAAATATGTATAAACTCAATAAAATAAAAATATTGAACTGTGATTATTTAAAAAAATACTTAAGAGAAACTGGATAATTTTACCTCAAACTCAAAATGATACATCTCACTTCTTATTAATTTTTAAATAATATTAATTTAGTTCATTGCCTTGTAATCAAACCATTATTTTCTATTACTCCCTTCAGTCTATTTGCAATGGATTCGACTAATTTTTTGGTGATATAGGCTAAGCCTATTGCATTCTTCGAGGAGATATTTTTTAAAGTCTTCTTTGCTAGGAATTTGTATTTTCATATTTCTACCTCCAATTGTTCTATCACACTAAGATCTGGGGAATGTGGTGGTGTTTGTATAACAGTAATAAATTACCCATTCCTCAACTAACAAAGCAGAATGTTTAGGGTCATTCTCCTGATAAAACGCAATTTTTTTCTAGAACAAATTTTCCACAATTTCTTTCAAGTTTCTTATAAAAATGCCCTTGTAAACATGTTCACTAACACATCACTATATCATGTGAACATTCCCACAATAAAGTGAAGATTTCCTAATAAAGACCAGATCCACACCAAGAAACATAACATTAAAAAAGAACATAAAACATAACATAACAACAAGAAAAAGAAAATAACACTTTACTAGGACGTTTATTGATTACAATAAATTATTTTTTTAAATTTAAATTCCCCCGAACAATAGTCGATGCTCCGTTCTGTGTAACCAACAAAACCCAACATCACGACCTTAATATCCCATTTGTCCTCGACCTTATCCCTGAAAATTTTTCCAAATTCCATCAAAATCTTATAAATAAATCAAAAACCCTATCTAGTTCCAATCATCCTTACGATTCTCCTCGAAGGATGAAGCAGCAGTGGCCCAGAGATGTTTTGTAGATGTTATATATATCTGTCTTGTAGTATATAGTTCTGGCAATGGCCAGATTCTCCACTCAAGACATGAGTTTATGTGGCTAAAGCGCTCTCTCAAACTTTGGCTTTATAACCAGTGATGCGGTTGAGAGAGTAGCGCAGGGATCTCTTGGAGTCCTGCTTTTCCTTCTATAGTTGGAGGGAGAAGCCTGGTTTTTAATTTAATCTTCTTTAGGTTATTTTATTTTTTATTTTACATAGTTTTTGATTATTATTTAGTTATTATTTTACTTTTGTTAATTTTATATTTTCTGTATATATGCTGTGAATGTGTTCATATATCACTATCATTATTGTCCACGTGACAGATTATTATATTTCTAAATTAATAAATAAAAAAAATAATATAAATTGAACTATTTATGTATTCAATAATTTATATCAATATTCAAGTGTATCATTTCGACTGTGAGCTACTGTACATATTTAAAAAAATATATATATATTTTCTGGTTTGATTTGATTTTTTAAAAATAGTAGTTTTCTTATGATGGTAAGGTGCGTGGTGCGAAAAGTCCTTTGGTAAAGTAAATGATACGAAACTATTCTAATTAATCAAAATACATTGTAGTACTCTAGATACATTTCACCCCGTGATCTCCTAATGTAGTCATATCATTAGAGTGCTACCATTGGGTAGTTACTCAGCAAGTGTATTCATGTCATTATATCAATTATGTCCAAATTTACTTGATGTATTTATGTAATACAGTTGTAAATGTCATAAAGAAATAAAAAAAAAAAAAGATACATTTCTGTCATCGTTTTGATAATTTTTTTATTTTCTCTATATAGATTGTTGATCCATTTTTATTTAAAAATTATGAAAATACGTTTTCTAACGAACTATAAATTATTACATTTTAAAAATTTGTGTAGAGGTCATAAGCGATGGTCGATTTGCTAACTGAGAATTTCTCTGCAATTTCTGGGATTTTCTTTTATTAAAAGCTTGTAAAATATCGCCATGGAGGAAAGAAATTCTTCCACGATCTTCTTTGTCTTCTAGGCTTAATTATTATCCTACGAAATGTTGTAAACCATCGTTGAACGATTCACTCGCTCATACTGCCATCACTTCAAATTTTATTAATGTTTCTAGTATATTAGGTTCTTTTCCGAGAGACTTTACGCTTGTAATACGAAATTATACGTAAATAAAGCTTTGATATCACAGTAAAAATTGAATTATTTCGAACTAGTGAAATGCTACAGAAGATAAAACATATTTGTTTCGAAGAAGATTAATTACTGCTTACATTCATGCCAATGCTAAAAACGCTGCAAATTATTTCATAATGGTTTATTATCTCCAAACAATTATACATCTAAAATAACATTACCTTCCTAGTTACAGAGAAAAATAAATAAAAGTTGATTCCAATTATTGGACTAAACTTTTTTTTTAATCATTAGTAATATGTTAAAAAAATTAGCATTATTTCAGTAACACATTCAATATTCGAAAACCAAAACAAAGGGTTAACCTTTGCAGCAGAACATATTAAAAAAAAAACTATAGACCATATCTCTGCTACTAATTATCCGATTTTTAAGAATTTTGTTTTTAAGGAAATTTCGTAAACTTTTAAAAATTTAAATACCTTTGAAACATCTTATCACAATATCAACAACAAAGTATATACTTTTTGAGTTATTCGGAATTTAATTTTAGCATCACTCGTATCTTTTTTTCCAGCTTCTTTTCGTTGAAATATGTTATATTGGTAAATTTAAAGTGAATGACTTTAGCGAAGTTTCATTGAAATCGGTACATTCGTTTAGGCGCTAAAGTCTATAGCAACGCAGGTTTTTAGGGCCCCCATTTTAACGATGGAGGATGATCCTCGGGTGACCTCTGATTTTATATCCTAATTTTAAAAAAAATCGGTCCAGTAGTTTCGGAGAAAATGCGCTGACGGCGGACGGACAAAAAATTTTTATTTGTTTTTCGAATTCTACGTATCCTGAAACGTAAAACCTCAAATTTTAAGAGGGGGTTAAGTTTTGGAATTTGTTGTTTGTTAACCACAAAAAAACCCAAGAAAATCCAGCATTTTTTTTCACGAACAGCCCAATATAATATTTTAAAGTCTATGTAGATAGAAATAAAGTCTTTCCACTGACCAAATCGACATATTTTATGTGACTGTTAACTTCCATTATTATAATAGGTAAATAATTTTTGATTTAAATCGTTGTAAAAACTATACCATAAATCATATTAGAACAGAAAGAACCTTATTACGTGAAAAAATTTATTAGTTGATTTTCGTCATTTAGGACCTTTTAATTGTAATTTTTTCGAAAATTCTTATCGCCTCATATTTATCAAAAACTTATTTTTTCTTGATTGTGAACCACCTGGGATGGGACGTATAGCTGTTTTAAACTAAAAATAGTAAATATTAATTCGATTGTTCAATTAATCAGATCATTAGTTAGCCACGTGTCTTGCCCACATGAATCTATTTCAAACCCGATTCTAATATTAGCTGGAAATCTAAGCCGTCGAACTGCTCTAAGTCTGCCCTGAAACTTGAGAGAGGCTTTGTGAATCCTATTAGCCGATTTTTCAAGAGCAGATCACATAAGTTTTTATTATTTATTTATTTAGAATTATAACAATCTGTCACGTGGACAATAGGTTATAGTGATATATGAACACATCCACACCAAGATCACATAAATAAAAGTGATATTTTTACAAGCATTGCCAATGTTACGAAACTGAAAATATGCCATTCGATTTATCTAATTACATTTTCCTTGAACGAAACAAAAAAAATTGCCAACACGATTCATCAATATTTATTTTGTTTGATGTTTCTTTGAATCCAAAGTTGCGTGACTCAACCAATCGAATCTAATCAATCGATACAAATATTTCTCGTGAGCATGATTTACTTTAGTGTTATAGGCAAGGTTTAAAATGGATAATTATTTTTTTTTTTTACAAAATCATGTATTAATAATTATATTTTTAATTTAAAAATTGTGTCTGATTTATGAATACAAATTTAAAACGATCTTTCATGTTTATTTGTTCGATTAACAATAATGAGCATTCACTGAATGATACAGTTTTACATAAATAATAATAAACTGTGTTAAAAAAATGTTTGATCATAAAATAAAAAATTCCCTTTTACAAACTAATTAAATAAAATATTAATATATATGTATATGTTATTAATGTATACATTGTTTAATATTATATTTCTGAAATCGCTTTAATTGTGCACGAGGTACTTGCACTATAATAAATTATATAAATATAAAAAATATAAAATATATATATAATATAAGGAATATATATATATAATATAAATATACATAAATAAATAATATAAATATATAATATAAATAGACGTATATAATAAAAAAATATATATAAACTATATATAATAGGCTTACGATTCCTATTGACCGCAGAACTGTATAAAATCTAACCGAGCAGGGGATTCCAAAAAACTAGGAAATCTAGTCAGGATGTGCTTGACGAGACACTCATAAAAGTAAGTAAACTTTAATAATTTGTCCGAAAAATTTGAGGTTCGTTCGGGCTTAAAACAGGGGGATTCTCTTTCGCCTGTCCTGTTCAATTTGGCATAGAACATGCCAATAGGGATGTAATGCGAACCGAGAAAGGTTGGATCTGGGCGGGACAACATCCGTGCTGGCTATGCTGATGATCCTGTTACTGTTAACGTAGACGTTGACTATAAAACTAAAGACGACAACGTTAATGAAAGCCGGTAAGAACTAGGACTCGAAATAAACGTGGATAAAACAAAATATATGGTTAGCTGCAAAAATGGCGATACTACTGGTGATAACGAAAAAAATATAGATGTAATATGTTTTGAACAGGTAGAAAATTTAGGTAAGAAGGTTCTACGATAACTAGAAAAAACGAAATTGAAGAATAGATTAAGTTTAGACTGAGGCGGGGAATGCTTGTTTATTTTTCTGTGACAAAACTACTTAGATTCGCGCCTCTTGACCCGAAACTAAAATTATAAATCTATAAAACAATTATCCTTTCCTACAGTTCTTTCTGGATGCGAAACTTGGCCGCTTACATTAAGGGATGAGCAGCGTCTTAAGGTTTTTTGAACTAAAGTATTGTCGTAGAATATTCGGACCGAAGAAGGATGAGTTAACCGGATAGTTCAGTACGGTACACAACGCCGAATTTGCGAGAGATGTAACCGGGTATATAATTGAGGTAATTCACGCGGCGAATCAAATGGGCTGTAAAGTTTCTACAGATTCTAGAAGGCTTAGTCAACGAGAGAATTCCCTAAAAGGTTATATTTGCTGTGCCAAATGTAAGCCGTCTGAGGTAAGAACGAAGCGAAGTGGGAAAGATTGCATTAAAGCCGATCTGAGGGGACTGGGTTTGGACGTCGAACGGTGGAGGGAGTTGTAACAAGCGATTGGTGTGGTGTCGGCATCGAACCTTCGTGTTCGCTATCCTTGATTATTATATATATATATATAATACATATATATATTAAATATATATATATATATAATTTATTTTTTTTAGCGATAAAATTTCTAATAAATTTCGAAAATAAAAATGTTATGTTGCTACTAGTTGACAACAATTTTCTCCACTTACTACTCCAGACTCAAAATATATCACAGAGATTACACTTTTTTTTTTAATTGTTATTTATTTATGATATTTACAGCTGTATTAGTATAAAGTAAATATGGACAGAGGAATATAATTACATGAAAAGGCTTGTTGAGAAACTACTCATTGGCAGCACTCTAATAAAGTATCTAAGTTAGGAGATCAAGAGGCCATCTACTTTTCAGAAGCCTCGGAGGTTTATCAGGAATAGAAGAGGAAGCAAGCTTGGAAACATGAAGATTCGGATGGTTATAAAGTTTATTATGGAAGGATAGGTATCTGGATTGGGCAAAACCTGAAAAATGTAGACCATTAAGCTCTTTATGGATTATTTTATTTGGGACAAAGTAAGGAGCATTGTGAATTTTACGAAGGAGTTTGGATTATAATTATTGGATACGAGAGGTTTAGTGGAGCCTCAACAACGCAAAAAGTATTACTCAAGAATTATTATTGTTGTTAATAGTAAAAGTTTTGTTCTAAATAATGATAAGAATATGTATTTCATGACTAATGATCAAAAATTAAAATAGTTCTTAATAAAAATCATCAAATTATTTTTAAAAATTTTGTTCATACTTTATTTTTTTTAATCATTGATTTCAAACACTGTTCATAGGTTTACTTTACCTGATTTATTTTATAAAAATATAATCGTATAAATATATATATATATATATATATATATATATATATATATATATATATATATATATATATATATATACATATATATATATATATATATATATATATATATATATATATATATATATATTTTTTTTTTTTTTTAACGTCAAACTCATCTTGAAATATGCATGACTATTTATATGTGAAATGTCACTTAAAACATAGTTTTTTGGTTTGAGACTTGGTTCTTATTCCGTGTGACAGACTCTTAACGGTCAGGCTAAGTTGTCTTACAGTTTCAGTCCCGTGGGGTTGATTCTTCAGAGACCTGTGCTTACCTTTCCTGACAACACATCAAACATGCACAAGGCTCGAAGTTTCCGTCTCGTTTGCTATGTACCGTACCTCTTCCTGTAATATTCCCCTTTACTTTCCTATTAATAATAATAGCTATTAAGCGAGAAAAAAAACCAACGTGGTATAAATATTATTATTTATTTGTTTATAAACATAATAAGTATAACTGCCAATTAAATTACAAAGTAAAATGTACAGTTAATAAATAATTATAAAACAATATAACCGAAAGACTGCTTGATTATAATCCAAAAATAAAATACAAATAAATAAAATGAAGGGTACTGTAGGATATTTTCTAGCTCAATATGTAAGAAATGATAAAGCAGGGGATGGCTATTATTTAACCATTTCCGTGGGAAAGTTAGTTTCTTGTTAAAAGTAACAATGCACCAACCATGTGCTAACTACTTGGGGACTAATGAGGCTTAATATACAAAAGTAGGTATCTTTTACGAGACACTATGGCCAGTTGTAAATAATACAAAATAATGTTGTAGCCATAAAGTGTAGGACTGTCTGTCTATAATAATATAAGCATATCAGAAATAAAAAGGAGTAAGTAGTCTTGATAAAATAAGTTGAACAAATATAATACATGGGTGTTAAAATTTTTTTATTTGTGCCAACGTTTCAACCCCAGTGCTCGAACCACGCCCTGAAGATGACCCACATGTTTGGGTTGAAACGTTAGCACAAATAAAAAATAATAATTATAATGACTGCGTCCTGACTATTTATCAACCATGATGTGTTGAACAGTCGACTAGCTTCCTTCAAATATAATACAAAAAATGAAAATAAACACTTAATAAAAATAAAAATGATGTGTACACAATCCTTCGATAAGTTTTTTTCGATAATTACAAAACAATAGAACAGACAGATTACATGTTTGTAAAAAAAAAAAAAAAAAAAAAATGTGAATCATATAAGCGTATAAGAATAACAAAGAGTAAATAATCTAGATAAAATAATTAAAAATATAATCAATAAATGCAAATGAACTCTTATAAGAAAAAAAATATGTATATGAGTGTATCATGATATATTTTTTTTTTTTTTTTTTTTAATAGCTTATTTATTGAAATATATTACAATCTGTCTCAGGGACATTAATAATAGTGTTCACAGATCACATTCACACTCTATATACAGTAAATAAAATAAATTATACAGAAAAATAATATATATACAATAAACAAGAATAAAATAACCTAAAAATAAATAAATAAAAAGAACACATGCACACCTACATACAATATTTACAACTTGGCGAGAGAACTCCAAGCCAGACTTGTCCCTCCAACTGTGGAGGGAAAAGTATGACTCCAGGAGTTCCCTGCACTCCTCTCTCAACCGCGTCACTAGGGCTAAACCCAGTGGAGATTGAGCAAGAGTGCTTTAGCCACATACACTCATGTCGTGAGTGGAGAATCTGGCCATTGCCAGAACTCCAATATTTACAAACTATAAAAGATCGCGGGGCCACTGCCGTTTTAACCTCCTTGGAGGATTATATGGATGGGTGGTGCTGGATAGAGATTTTGCAAAGGGATTTGGATGATGGGTAAGGTTCTGGTGGAATTTGGAGAATTTTGCTGGGATAAGGTCTAGGACAAATGGGATATTAAGGTCATGGTGTAGGGTTTTGTTGGTTACATAGAAAGGAGCATTGGCTATTGTTCGAAGGACTTTTGATTGGAAGGATTGGATGCGTTTGATGTTAGTAAATTTTGCTGTTCCCCACAGTTCAAGTCCGTAAGTCCAGATAGGTTTCAGTATTGTCTTGTAGATCAGTAACTTGTTTTCAATGGAAAGTTTTGATTTTCTGTTTAGTAGCCGGTATAGTTGTCCGTATCGTCGGTTTAGTTCCTGTCTTTTAAGTCTAGTATGAGGGTTCCACGTTAGTCGTCTGTCTAAGAGAAAGCCAAGGTACCGGACTGTGTCCGAGAAAGGAAGCTGAATGGAATTAAAGTGTACTGGTGGACAGGAACTGCGTCGGAGCGTGAAGGTGATGTGTTGGCATTTGGATTCGTTTACTTTAATTCGCCATTTATTACACCAGTGTTCAATCAGGGAGAGATGTCTTTGAAGGTTTAAGGATGCTATATCAGGATCTGAGTCGGATGATAGAATGGCGGTGTCATCAGCAAAAGTTGCCAGGAAGGTATCGGGATGGACAGGGATATCAGCGGTAAAGAGGATGTAAAGGACGGGACCCAATACGCTACCTTGAGGAACACCTGCCTCAATTGGATAGCAATTCGATAATTCACTACCGCAGCGAACTCGGAAGGTACGATCTGAGAGGTAGGAACGGAGGACAAGGTACAAGGACTGAGGAAGATAGGTTTTCAGCTTGGAAAGAAGCCCGGCGTGCCATACCCGGTCAAAAGCTTGAGCTATGTCCAGAAATGCACCCGAGCAATATTGCTTGCTTTCCAATGCTGCGGAAATATGATCGACCACTCGGAGTCCTTGTTGGACTGTGGAGTGTTGTGAACGGAATCCGAACTGATGTGAAGGAAAATTTTGGGATTCTATAAAGGGTAGGATTCGTTTCAGGAGGATCTTTTCAAAGATTTTTGAGAGAATCGGAAGTAGGCTAATTGGTCTGTAGGACGTTGAGATGTTGGGAGGTTTGCCTGGTTTCGGAAACAGGATAATAGTGGAATGTTTCCACAAGAGAGGAAAGTGGGTGGTTCTTAGGATGGCATTATATAAGTAGGTGAGAAATATAACAGCTTTAGGAGGAAGTTGTCGAAGGATTTGAGAGGTAAGGAGGTCGTATCCAGGAGATTTACGGAGAGGAAGTTTTTGTAAGTGATGTTTGACCTCAGAAGGATTAACTGCTTTAGGTGGCAAGGAAAGTGGAATGGGAGATGTAAGGAATTCTTCTACTGTTGTGGTATGGGTGAGGTTGGATTCCGGATGAGAGGTAAATGTTCTGGAGAGGTGTCTGGCGAATTCCTCAGCTTTATCTTCATCAGACGCTGCCCAGGAGCCATCGCTTCGACGGAGGGGATGGGAAATATGATGGGATTTTAGGATTTTGTTGGTGATCTTCCATAGGGAATTGTCATGAACAGAGAGGGAAGTAAGGTAGGAGTTGAAGGATTGGGATTTGAAGGTGGCCAATTCCTGCTTTAATTGTTTACTGTAAAAATTATAGGAACGACGATCGATGGGGTGTCTAGTACGTTGCCATAATAATCTGGCGCGGCGTTTGGTATGGATTAGGTCTATGAGGTGTTGAGGTAACTTATTTTTTTTGGGAGTTCTTGAGGAGTGGTTTGGAGAGGAAGCAGTCCAGATTGCTTGTTGGATAGTGGTGGTGAAAAGGTGTACGGCATTGTCAAGGTCATCTGGGGTTTTTAGGGTTATTCTGAGGTCAATTTTATCGGATAGGATTTGGTGATAGAGTTTCCAGTTAACTGGGCCTCTGATGAAGGACGGTGGAGAAGACTTAGGAATAGGAGCAAGAGATAATTGGAGTAATAATGGACTATGATCTGAGGATAGTTCGGCAAGACGGGTAAGGGAATGATTGAGGGGGCCTAAGCCACTGTGGATGAAAAAATCAAGGATATCGGGATTGCGGTTAGGATCTGTGGGCCAGTAGGTAGGTGACTTAGGAGGAAGGATACTGAACCGTTGGGAATTGAGTGCAGATAACAATGTTCTGCCACGAGAGTTCGTGGTTCTAGAACCCCATTGATGGTGTTTGGCGTTTAAATCTCCACCCAGGATGAAATTATGACCTAAGGAGTTGAGGAGAGAACTGAACTGGACTTTGGATATGGATCTGTTAGGAGGGCAATATGCTGATGCAAGGGTGACTGGAAAGGAGAAGGTTTTGATTACAATAGCGGTTGACTGTAGGAAATCTTGAGTGGGTAATGGGAGTAAGTGATGGGAGAGGGATTGGTGTACGATGACAGCAGTACCGGCATGTGCTCTGCCGTCAGGATGGTCAGTACGGTAGGTTAAATACTGTGGGATTTTCAAATGCTGTTTTATGGTCAGTCGAGTTTCTGTAATAAGGGCTACGTCAATGTTCTTGTCTTGTAGTAAAGCTGTTAGTTCGTCAACGTGATTTCTAACACCATTCGCATTCCAAAGGAGAATGGATATGGGTTTTGGGATGTGAGTCATTAAGGATTTTTCAAAGGAGGGATTAGGTGAGATACGAGATTTGTAAGGAGTGATATGAGTGGAGTAACTAGGGATTTGAAATCGGTGAGGAAAGATGCTAACAAACTGGTGAGATCTGTTGCATTTGAAGGAGGAGGAATTTGAGGTTGTTGATGATTATGTGTGTTAGGATGAACAGAATATTGAGGTTGGGGCTGAGGTAGTTGCTGCGACAGGGCTTCACATGTATTATTGGGGTTCTTACCTCCAAGTAGTTCGGAGTATGATAAATTATTATTAACTATTCTAGAAGGTTCTCTTCTTGGTCTGGTTGTCTCATCTTGAATCCGGTTCTTCTGGTATCTGGATTTGAGGCTCTTATAGGTTTGGCAGCCTTTGTAGTTGGCCGGGTGTCCCTCCTGGCATAGTGCACACACTGCAGGATCTTGTATTGGTTTGGTGCACTCCACAGATTTGTGCTGTTCACCGCATTTCACGCAGCGCGGCAGATGGTGACAATAAGTTTTCGTGTGGCCATACGCCTGACAATTGTGGCACTGTACAATTTCCTTCTTGGGGTATGGCTTCTCTATCTTCACGATAGTGTAGTACAATCTCTTGATGTCATATATTTTTTCAATACCAGGTGATGGCTCTAGATCCACGAAAAATAAAGGTAGTGGAACCTTATTACTTACTCCTGGCTGCTCCTTATTCTCCTTCAGAACGTTGGTTACCTGACGCACTTTGAAACCAAGCGTCGCTAGTTCTTCTTTTATAACTTCAGTTGGGGTTGAGGAGTGTAAATTTCTTACCACCACTCGTAGCGATCTCTCCTGTTTCAGCTGGTATGTGTGGAAATTTGCATTCGTTTCTGACAGGTACTTCACAATTTTTCGGTAGGTTTCTGCAGTATCTGGTGTTATTTTCGTATCGTTGGTCCTATTGAGGCAAGAATAACTGCCGGAGCAGATTTCGTTTAGTTGTGTACACAGTAGTTGAAAATTTTTTATATTTTTTACAAATATCGGAGGAGGTCTTGGTTCCCTAGGTACTGCTGCTGACTCCATTACTTCTCTGTCATTATGAAGCACTTGGAACGGGTTTGGAGTGAAGAAAGGAGATTCTTCAACCATTTCTTGCGAAGAGGTACCTGGTTGAGGCTGAGGTTCTGTACCTGAAGTTTTCACTGTGGTTGGAGCAATTTCTCGCAGGCAGCGCCGAGTTCTTTGTTTCTCTGGTGAATCACGAGGGGTGCTAACACCGTCTGACCGAGTCCTTTTGGTGGGCACCTTACTGGACATCACTTGCTGACTATGCCGCATATCATAAGAGAAAAAAAAAATTAAAATAAAAAAAAAAAAAAAAAAAAAAAAAAAAAATTAAAAATTAAAAAAAAATGTAGCAAACAGTAAATAATAACTGCTCTAGTGTACACTTCAAATGTATTGAGTAAATAATCAAAGAGATTCCGCTGAAAAATAGGCAAAAACTGAGAGAAGATTTCAGAACACGTCCTTCGCATCAGCTGATCCACTGCCTTCTGTTGATATATTAACGTTTATATCACTACTGGATCCAAAAGGTCATATGTAACAATTGTCTATGTTAATTATGTTTATTAATTAATAAAAATGTTAAAATATGCTCAAGGTGACATTTGTTCTTCAACAGCAATAAATAGTATAAAAAAAATAAAATAAAAAAACCTGCACCTCTACAACCCATAAAGGGTCTGGGGTTCAGTACTATTTAGGAAAAGCACTGTTTCTAGGTGAACGGTTGCGCAAGGAGGTGATTTGAACGAGATCACGCTCAACCGCCAGGTTTTCCCCCTTAATTAATTATTTAATTAAGGGTACCCACTTTATAGAGGCTGGGTGTGTCCCAGGATTGTTTTTCGACCCAGCGTCGCCCCACGGCCAATGAAACAGATAAATAAATTTTCTGCCATGAGCCGGGGTTCGAACCTGGGGCTCAGTGAATAAACAGTCTAATAATGTGAAAAATAGTATAGGAGAATTAAAAATGTGAAAATATTATTTAGTGATATTTATTTTAAAGTTTATCTTTTAATAAAAATTATCTTTAATTTTCAATCATGCTAGACTCATTTTTGTGTTTCAAGGGTTATTTTTTTTTCTTTACGTTATATTGTCATGTTTCCAAATATTTTACTTTTGAGTTGTGTTTCTTTTATGTTTTTTTTTTAATATATAAATAAAGAAAATTGGTTTAAATTTTATTATTTTCTATAAATCTACTTTCCATGAATTAAGTTAATTTTTGGAAAATACATTACATTGCAAAAATAATTACTAAAAAGTCAATTTTAACAGAAAACATAAAGCTGCAAAGAAAGTAGACTTGTTAGAAATATATTCTATAAATGGGAAACTCTTGACAATATCATTATTTTTTGTACGATATTTTAGGACAAAATATATAAATATTTATGTTTTTATTTTTTAAATTTTTTCCCCTTATTTTTGTGTACGGTCACGAAGTTGAAACTGTTAAAGGATAAGAAATTGCCAAAGGTTGAACGAGTGGTTTACGTTTCTGAGACCTGTTTGGACGATTCGCTAAGCAATATTTCGATAATTTTAAAATAATTTTTATAAATCGAATGTTAGTTTTAAACAACAACTAAAGAACCTAACGCAATTGTTAACCAAATGAAAAAAAAATAGGTCTAGAAATTCTAGCCCAGGCCATAGGTTGGAAGTCCCTTCATATTTATGAGGTCAATTTATCATGAAAGAAATACGTTGACAAAAAATCCTTGCACATGCATATTAACCCGCTAGCTGGGCTCGTAAGAAGTATTATTTAAAATATTTTTAAATAAATAATATTTAGCATGTCAGTAAATAGAAAATAGCATATACAATTATAGTTATAATAATTAATGTAACTAATGAATCCTACATATATTTACTATTTCATACTATACTATTTCAATGTTCGATAATATTTCATGTATTATAGATAATATATTGTTTCGTCAAAGCTATTATTTTATAACTGCATGCCTATGCAAATCAATTTTTACATGATCATTGCTTTAATTTACTATCATTATTCATTGAAGAATAATTAGATATTTAGTTAGGGATAAAAACTTATTCGATTACATTGAAAATATATATTTTTATTATTTAAAACATTTTATTAAAATATTTTACATAGGAATTTTATAAAAAAAAAAGTTATTCCGGTACCGGGAATCGAACCCGAGCCTCCTGGGTGAGAGCCAGGTATCCTAGCCACTAGACCATACCGGATGATGTACGAAACGAAGGATTTTACATTTATTAAGTTTAAAATTGAATAAAAATGTAATAATAATAATAAAGTTATAATAAAAATATACATAAAATATGATATTGTCATTACAAACAGTAATAGCAATAACACATAAATTTTATTATTATTATAAAAGATAATAACAATAAAAATAGAAAATGGGACTCAGATTACTATTGCCCGTGTAATATCACCTAGAGCCAGGGATTGACAAAATATTAATAAATGATTATAGGATTACAACTGAAAATAAAACTACTGCTTCAATTTTATACTTGATACAATATCACTATAAATAAAGCAAAAGTGTTACTATTGATTACGTAATTTCGATTCGGAAATCTGATCACGATAATAATCGTGTAATCACGTAAAAAAAATTAATGTAATCTTAATCAAAATGGATATTTAATCTCCAATGTTTTTAATTTAAGCTGCTCTATTAATAACATACATTAATTATGATATATATTTCCATAACTCATGAATTTATAATATTTATAACTCATGAATTTTAATCCAGGAATGGAAAATTTTATTCGCTAGGGAATGACTTTGTGGAAGCAGAGATTAGTGTAGTTTGTCACCTATTCAGATGATTGAAGAGAAGATTGTTTGGGGTGTTCAGTCAAAAAAATGTAAAAATAAATAAATTATATTTATTGAAGGAACTTAGTCAACTGTTCAACATATCATGGGTGATAAATATTCAGGAAGCAGTCATTGAAGTTGAGTATTAGAATATCTTCAGTTCATTTGATGATGACCC
This sequence comes from Nezara viridula, assembly GCA_928085145.1. Lineage (NCBI taxonomy): Eukaryota > Metazoa > Arthropoda > Insecta > Hemiptera > Pentatomidae > Nezara > Nezara viridula. Next base: position 82,051,455 of record OV725082.1, read on the forward strand.
ACATGTTTGGGCTGAAACGTCAGCACTAATAAAAACCTAATAATGACTGCGTCCTGAATATTTATCACCCATAAAATATACTTATTTTTTCGACGTTTCGTTCCAAAGCTCAGGCCTTTATCAGGGCTAAGGAAAAAACAGATAACAAACATAACCCATTGTTCTATCAAACTATTAAAATTAAATGTATAAAGCATGATAACTTAAAATTAAAATTATCATTAAAAAGGAAATAATAATATGTAGGTAAAAGTATATGTACATGTAGGAATCTAAAAAACATAGGTAGAATAAACTTAAAGTAAAATAAATGAGGTAGAATAAAAAACTTTAAGTAAAAAACAATACGTAGAATAAACTTAAAGGAAATATATAAAAACATAAATATAAAATATTTTATATTTCCTTTAATTCTCCCTACGTTACGTTAGTATAAGTTTATTCTACCTACATTTTTAGACCATACTTTTCATCTCCATATTATTATTTTATTTTTAATGTTAATAGTCATGGATATTATGTTGAAAATATGGATTTTAAAGATAAATAAAAGGAACAAAAGATTATAAGAAAATTATAACTTTAAAGAAGTTTATAATTTTATCTTCCTGGCTTGCCTTACTCCGTCCTTATAATCGTAACAGCCTCTTTCCTGTATATTTGATTACTGACCTCTAGAATTTAATTTGGAGGAGGGGAAGAATAAGAAGTAGAGATAGGAAGAGGATAGTATATGTTTTGTTCTTACTCATACCTCAATTAAGATGTCATTCTATCCCCTACTAATCGTCTGCTGTCAGATACTATTCTTTCCTATTCCTATTATAGATGTCTTAGCCTTTACAGATTTTCTTGCTGCTCGACTAATGAAATTCTTGGAACTGCAGAATTTCAATTCCTGACCACCTAAAATTGGTCAAATATGTGGTTTGGAGAAGTGTTTACATGTTGTTAGCGTCAGGAGAAAACGTCTGAATCCCTTTTCGTGCGTTCCTAATAGGACACCTGGTCGCTCTGTTTGTTGTCGCAGCCAACTCACTATTTTCTTATTGGTCTTATTAACTATAATTATGAGTATTTATATTTCGACTGTTTCAGTCAAATAGCAATAATATTTTTTTATTTATAAAATATTAACATTCATGATACTAATACTTCAAAATAAATGTGTCTAAACAAAAATAATAATATCATAATTGTCATATACTTCATTATATTGAAATTCAGTTAGACATATTAGGTAAATAATAATAGGCATATTTATAAACCGATGGAATAATATTTTATTTATACAATTAATAAACCCATTTTTATTTTTACTCGAACTCATGAAATAGATCGGTCGATCTACAAATAACTTAATACGTCGCTAGGTTTGACATGTTTTGAAATGGTTTGACTTTGAATTAAAAAAATAAAACGCTAAGAATCTACCATTTTATAATAAAATCTCGTTAAAGAATCTCGTTATAAATAAAATTTACGATTATTATTTTCACTATTCATTCTATGTTAGTAATTTAACTTTGGAATGTCTTTTAATAAAAACATACCTTGTTTCTGTTTTAAAATAAAATAAATCGAAAAGCAGTAAAATAAAATTCCCTTGTAAAATAAATTAAAATGAAATTGGCAAAGTTGTTACAAGTGAAGCTACAAGTGAAAAAAAAAATAATTCATTCTTTGAGGAAGGCCAGAAGCACCAATAATCTCATTTTAGCCTAAAATGTCAGTTACAACTTTGTCAAACCGAGGCAGCGACATACTAGCGTAAAGTGAAATAAATAGACAAAAAATGCTACTAGAATATTAGAGAAAGGCATAAAAAAAAAAAAAAAAAAAAAAAAAATTCCAAATCAGTAACCATCAACAGGACTCCAAAACGTAGCATCACATAAAGCAGTGATATCACACCTTACATCAACAGTATAAAAAAAAAGCAACCACAGAGTGGGAATATCTAAATCAGTTCAATATATTATATTGTATTATATCAAAATTGGCCGATTGGTGACTAGCTGTTTTGGGGGTATTAGCAGACCCAAAGATTATTGCTATTTACATAAAATTAGTGAATAATAGAATGTTTATAGAAATGATCGTGTTTTTAGTATCTGAAGAAGACTTTAAAAATCATACATCCTTTTTTTACTTTTTTGGATTTTTTAGTAAAATACAAAAAAAATCCTTTCGCCTGTATAGCTTTATCTACAAGTTCCTATCTTGAACCAATTATTTTCTTCCCTTCCAATCAACCCATTCCTCTCCGGTCAAAGACTTTAACCTTGCGCCTCATAAGTGACCCTTACCAGACTGTTTTTCTAGCACTCCAGAAACTAGTCCGATCCACCTTAGCTATTTTAGCCTTGCAGATTCAGGTTGGATCGGACAATTCAGGTTGGTGTTCCTCATTCGGTCTCTTCTTGTCTTACCTTCGACCCCACGGATACTATGCATCACTTGGAATTGGCTTTTTTATGTTTGCTTTTTAGGGCCCAAGACAACAAAAATAAGTTCCTAAGGCATACAAAAAATAATAATAAAATAAAATAATTGGATCACTTTAATTTTTTATAGATAAGAAAACAATACTGTTTGGATACAAAATCCTTTCATTATTTGGCGATATATTTTTAAACAATAGTTGAAGGCACCTGGAGGGAACACAGTTTGGAGCATTACCCGCCAACTCCCTAACTTCATCACGGCTTTAACTCCTTTAGCTCTTTATCTTGTTCTGCTTTCCATTAGCATTCTTAAAGTCTCCTTCGATATTCAATTATTCAACTGCCTTCCCACTAATCAACCTTGCCTTTTGGAGCAAAGGCACTTTGTAACGTATTAGTGTTTTAAGTTTTGAATAATAATTCCAAAGACTGAAGTTCCAAGTTTGCGTGGTATTGGAATTCGGTAATGATTGTGAAGCCATCTACTAATAAATTAATTTAATTAAAGACTAACAATATAATTAGATTATTTTCTGAAGATTCGGTTACTTTACTTTACTGATTACTTGGTTTATTAATAATCTGTAAAGAATTCTTCGGATCCCAGGTCTAAAAATATACTTTTACTTTTTATTCTTAATGAAAACAGACGAGGAAACCGATTTGTTAGTTTCTTTTGTGTCATTTTATAACCAATGATTATGCATGGTTTAGGGACATACTTAACCAGATAGAACTGCATGGATTAAATGTTAATTTCAATCGCTCCAACTGATCTTGTTAAGCTTTGGAGAAGTAATTTAGCTTTACTAAAAATTGAAGCTCAGAAAGAAATATTATATATCCTCGCGCGGGCTCATTACCGCGTATGGGGAGCGTCCCACGGGTGGCGGATGTGGTGATGGTCGGTGGAAATTCCTTGGAAGTTCCTCCCGGCTAAGTCCGATGGACTCGCTGACCAACAATGAGAGGGGCCCTCCAGACTTGCTGGAGGGAGGGGACCTCCAGACTTGCTGGAGGTAGGGGCCCACCAGACTTGCTGGAGGGTGTGACGAAGGATTGAACGCCCTACTCACATATCTTTAGTTCACCAAACACCACAAATAGTCATGGATCTCCCTAAGGTAAAACGCTCATTATCCGGAAGTAAACTAGTCCCCCGTTCGGGTCTCCGGGTGGGGACTGCTTTAGGGGATTCATGGCGCAAGTTGAAATATAGGGATTTAAATATTGGTACGTGGAACGTAAGGAGTTTAAACACAGCAGGGGGGCTAAAATCGGTCGCGAATGAGGTGAATGGGTACAATTTGGATGTCGTGGCTTTGCAAGAGGTTCGCTGGCCAGGGGAGGGCTCGATGAGGGAAGGAAAGTACACTATTTGGTACGGAGGAAGCGGGAATCACTGTTTGGGTACCGGGTTTCTAATTAGGAGTAGATTACTATCCGCTTTGAGGGACGCACAATTCTTTAGTGATAGAATTTCGGTAGCTACATTTCAGGGACGTTGGTTTAAAATCGCATTAATAAACATACATTGTCCGACCGAAGACAGTGACGATGAAGTCAAAAGTGAATTTTACGATAAACTCGAATGGATTTATGATAAACTACCGCGAAACTACATGAAAATAATTATAGGTGACGCGAACGCAAAGGTAGGAAGGGAAGAAGTTTATATTCCGACGATTGGTAAAGAAAGTTTGCACGAATATAGTAATGATAATGGGATCCGTCTGATAAACTTTGCCATCTCGAAAAACCTGATAATTAAAAGTACGACGTTTAAACATAAGGATATTCATAAATATACTTGGACATCACCGGATTTGCAAACACGAAATCAAATCGATCATGTCTTGATACAACATAGCTGGCAAAGCAGTATAATTAATGTACGGTCTTATCGCGGAGCAGAATGTGGGTCGGATCATGAATTAGTAATCGCGAAACTTCGACAAAAACTTAATATAAAAAAGAGAAAAGAAAACCGTTTCGATTTTGAGAATTTTAATTTGGAAAAATTAAAAAATCCATCAATTAGAACCCAATTCGAGCTAGATGTTAAGAATAGGTTTGAAGCTTTAGAGCTTCCTGACAAGGACCGCGAGGATATTGACAAGTTATGGGTAGAGATCAGGGATAATATTAAAGCGGTCGGTAACTCGTGTCTAGGAAAAAAGGAAAATAAGAATAACAAACCGTGGTTTGATGAAGATTGCTTAAACATGTGCGAAAAAAGAAAAGCCGCTAAATTAAAAGCTCTAAATAATCCTAGCGAAGACAATCTGGAATACTTCCGAACCTCAAAGAACGAAACGACAAAATTGCTCAAAAATAAAAAAAGGGAGTATCTTAAAAATAAAATAATTGAAATAGAAACTAATAAATCGAAAATAACGTAAGAGACATGTACAAAGGTATAAACAGATCACGTAAATGTGTAGGGTCCGTAACGTCTGGAATTAGGGATGATAATAACAATATTCTGACCGATCCGGTTGACATATTGAATAAGTTTAAGGACCACTTTGACAATATTTTAAATACGGGAAATTATGATCTGTGTCCTCCTTCTGAGTACCAGAGTGCTGAACCGTTAATAGAAGGACCAAGTAAAGAGGAAGTTGAAGTAGCTATCGGAAAATTAAAATCTTATAAAGCAGCGGGAACCGATAATATTCCTACTGAACTAATTAAGGCATGCGGGGAAGCTGGAGTTTCTAAAATACATCGGTTGGTTAAAAAGATCTGGGTGAATGAGAAATTACCTGAAGAATGGAAAGAATCTATTCTTATTCCGATTCACAAAAAGGGTCCGAGGACGGATTGTAATAACTATCGAGGAATTTCACTCCTTCCGGTATGTTATAAAATATTCACTTTAATCTTAACCAGTCGAATCACGGAATACGCCGAGGAAATTATCGGAGACTACCAATGCGGATTTAGACGGAATCGTTCGACTATTGATCAAATATTTTCTTTACGGCAAATATTAGAGAAAAAATTGGAGTACAACGGTATTGTTCACCAGCTGTATATATATTTTAAAAAGGCTTACGATTCTATTGACCGCCAGAAACTGTATAATATTCTAATCGAGCAGGGGATTCCTAAAAAATTAGTAAATCTAGTCAGGATGTGCTTGACGGAGACACTCAATAAAGTTAGAATCGGTAATAATCTGTCCGAAAAATTTGAGGTTCGTTCGGGTTTAAAACAGGGGGATTCCCTTTCGCCTGTCCTGTTCAATTTGGCATTAGAACATGCCATTAGGGAGGTAATGCGTACCGAGAAAGGGTTGGATCTGGGCGGGACAACATCCGTGCTGGGCTATGCTGATGATCTGGTACTGTTAAGCGAAGACGTTGAAACTATAAAACTAAATACGACAACGTTAATGAAAGCCGGTAAAGAACTAGGACTCGAAATAAACGTGGATAAAACAAAATATATGGTTAGCTGCAAAAATGGCGATACTACTGGTGATATCGATATAGATGGTAATATGTTTGAACAGGTAGATAAATTTAGGTATCTAGGTTCTACGATAACTAGAAAAAACGAAATTGAAGAAGAGATTAAGGTTAGACTGAAGGCGGGAAATGCTTGTTATTTTTCTGTGACAAAACTACTTAGTTCGCGCCTCTTGTCCCGAAACTTAAAAATTAGAATCTATAAAACAATTATCTTGCCTACAGTTCTTTATGGATGCGAAACTTGGCCGCTTACATTAAGGGATGAGCAGCGTCTTAAGGTTTTTGAAAATAAAGTATTGCGTAGAATATTCGGACCGAAGAAGGATGAGTTAACCGGAGAGTTCAGACGGTTACACAACGCCGAATTGCGTGAGCTGTATCCGGGTAATATAATTGAGGTAATTTCATCGCGGCGAATCAAATGGGCTTGTAAAGTTGTTGGACTTAGTAACGAGAGAATTCCTAAAAGGTTAATATTTGCTGTGCCGAATAGTAAGCGTCCGAGGGGTAGACCGAAGCGAAGGTGGGAAGATTGCATTAAAGCTGATCTGAAGGGACTGGGTTTGGACGGCGAACGGTGGAGGGAGGTGTGTAATAAGCGATTGGTGGTGTCGGCATCGAACCTTCGGGTTCGCTAAGCCTTTTATTATTATTATTATTATTATTATTATATATATATATATATATATATATATAACCAACATAGAATTAAAGTTCAGAATTCTAAAACATTCCCTTTTTATCCTCATTTAACTCCAGTAAATGATATTAATGACAAAAGCTCATTGGATTAATTAGATGGGTAATTATAGTGGGTTATTAATCAGTGGCAATGTTTTTAACTTAAATTATAAATACCTCAAGCAAACGAATAATATTCATAGCACGTGTAATAAATACGAAATAGAGGATCTCTATTACTTTCTGGCTGGCCTTATTCTATCTAGAATTTAATGGTTGAAATCTAGATATTCATCTCAGGATCAAGCAATAGAATCAATAAATGGAAAAGATTGGATAGCATTGGTAGATTACTGCAGATCTGCTTTCCCGTATGTAATAGTGCTAGCCAGAGAATTTAACTATTAATAAATTAGACAATGTTGGTACCATACTTCAAGTAAAATGTAAAAAATGTGCTGTCGTTCATTTTGTTTGCTATTTCTTGAAATATTTTTCATATTGTGAGCAGACCCCGAGGCCAGTGCCTTTTTAGTCTTCTTTAGGGCTCCTCTGGTAACAGAGAGGAAGAAAGAAAAAGGACAAGTGGATTAGGGTGGTTAATAGTTGAAGTGTGGTATGTGGTGTATTTGTTATGTATGTAGGTTTTAGGTGCTGATGTAATATTCATGTCGCTGTGTATGGTGTTATTTGAAATACACCAGGGTGCATATAACCAAATCACAATAAAATAATAATACACGAATACATATTTTATCACAGCAGTGACAAGTAAGAAGAATAATTCGATGAAAAGTAAATAGAAAAGGGTGTCCATTTATTTTTCATTCAGCTATTTCACATATGACCAATGTGGAATGGAATTGCCTAAGAAACGAGTTAAATATATCAATTAAGTATATTTTCGATCGATATATAATCGTACATAAATGCCTCATTAACGGTGTTTTCAGTGTCTGCTGTTTAAGCATTGCCAAATAGACAATTACGAGATTTTTTGATTTTTCGCTTGTAAAAAACAGGCCGAAGTCTCCTTTCCAGAAATTTCAATTTTCGGATTCGTGGAAGTATGAGCACATGAAGAAGTGTTGTAAAAGTTATATGATCTATTAAAATTTAATATTTCAAGAGGATCCACAATTATGACTCCTCATAAATTCTTCGCCTGCCAGTTAGCGTTGATGGCGTTCTCATATGTAATAAAAATGTGTTTTTCTCTGCTATATTAATTTTATGCTTGTCATGAAAGTCATGAATGTTAAAATCAGTATTACCTATTTCCGAGTGTGTAGGAAAAGTATTAATACAGAACTCATAACCCCAGGATTTAAAATCATAATTAAAATGTTAAAAAAAGTCTGGTCGTTAGTGAGGTCAAATTCATCCAAATTCAAAGACTTTGAAATATGAGGTCCAATGTGAATGAATGTTGTCGAATGATTTCCTAATGAATAAATCCTGTTGATTTTCTTGTATAAGTAGGAGTTTAAGAAAAAATTAGGATTTGGAATAATTTATATAAGTGTTGTCATGGTTGACTCTGGTGAATAATTGAAGAAAAGTTGATTTGAGTGGTCAGTCCAAAATAAACAAATTAAAAATAAATAAATTATATTTATTTTTATATTTACCGACGTTTCGGCCCAATTTCAGACCCTCATCAGGGCCCAGAAAAGGCTAGATAAACAGAGAAAATAAATATGAAGTTATATAAAGAAAATAATAGATTTAAATAGAAACAATAAGCTACTGTAAAATCTATCAAAACATACTGACTACATAGAAATAAAAAGTTAAAATTATGAAAAAAAGATGCGATAAGTAAATTTGTCAATATACTCAAAATAGAGGTAGGGATATGGAAAAGAAAGTAAATAATTTATTTTATCCTTCAAATGCAGCTAAACGCTTTGTTATATTTTTTTCCAATACTCCACTGATGATAGTGAATAACGAGAAATTTGATGACAATTTATAATCTTTCGTTACTTCGAGAAATCATGGTGATGCTAAGGATAGTATATATATAGCTTAGATAATCAAAGTTAAGCAACGCCGAGCGTCACCACTTGAACGGTCACCACTTAGATGGGTGACCGTCCACCAAGGGAAAGCCACGCTGCACGAGATTCTCCCCCTCCCCCTCCGGGTATGTGAGACCCGCCAGCCTACTGGAGAAAACTCACACCGACGGGGCGTAGGATTGATGAATCTTAACCTTCAATTTCTGGATAAAAAAAGTTTGGTCGCACTTGTTGAACGACGCCCCTCACCACTTTCCCAACTTCTTATGTACCAGAAATGACAAGGTGATATTTAAACGAAAACAAAAATAAAACTATTTATTTTTGCATGACCTATTTATAAAACCATTGATGGAGGAATCATACTTTGATATTAGTTAATCTAATTTTTCATAGGTTGTATTAGTATCGTTTTTTTAATTGCTCTGGAGGAGTAAGAAGTTATTTATTATTAAATAAAATAAAAGTTGCAATGATGTTCAATTGCTTTAATATCTGCTGATTTATATCCCAGATGTGATGGGAAGCTGTGAAGCTGCCAAAAACTTTGCTCAATGCAAAGAAATTTGCAGATTGCAAATTTAATTCATATGGTGCTTGCCAATTATAAAAGTTAAAATTGTTTTCGTCTATAAAAAATTTTGGAAATAACTGCGGTATTAAGAGTTATTTTTACCTAAATAACTAGGCGAACTAAAACATTGAAGCTTAGGTTCGAAGTACCTATGAGTGAGGCGGAATCAGCCGCTGTTACGAAGGAGGCCGAGGCAGCCCAAGCTGCGGCTCGTATGGACTGCTACGACAATGCTCCGTGCGCAGACAACGAAAGAGGAGCATGGGAACTGGTAACAGGAAGAAAACGAAACATTACTGAAAACAGGGATCCGAGGAAACAGAAAAAACAGGAAGTAGTGGTAACTACTAGCAATAGTTTCCAGGTTCTTTCTAGTACTAATGACCAATGTCAAACTTCTTCTGCTAATCCACCATCTAATAATACTAAGAATCCACCCCCAATCTACATCACCGGTGTCGAAAACTATGCGGCTCTTGTGTCATATTTACAATCCAATTCAGGACCAGATTCTTTTTTGCTAAAAACAACTTCTAAGGGAGTAACTATTTACCCCCAGACCCCAAACAATTACAGGCAAATAGTCAACTGCTTGAAAAACAGCGGAGCCGAATTTCATACCTATCAGCTTCCTGAGGATAGAAATCCTCGCGTGGTGATTAAAGACCTTCATCACAATACACCAATTGAAGAGATTAAAAAAGATCTTGAAATATACGGATACAAAATCGTAGGTATTACCAACGCCATCTCACGTTTTAAACGGCCACTACCTATGTTTTTTGTAGATGTAAGTAAGGAAACTTTCAATGAAAAAATATTCGATATTACTAAATTATTTTATACAAAGGTTACAATTGAAGAACTTAGAAGGAAGAAACATATACCGCAATGCGTCAGATGCCAACAATACGGTCACACACGATCGTATTGCAACCACGCCCCACGGTGCGTCAGATGTGGACTAGGACATGACAGTTCCACTTGTAGCAAAACTAGAGAAACTCCAGCTAAATGCGCTAATTGTCTAGGCGAACATCCGGCCAATTATCGGGGGTGTCAAACCCTTAGAGATCTAAGGGCACGGAGGACCAAGACGAATCATGCTCACCAGAGGGAATCACCTCCATCTGCAAATCTTCATAATTTCCCGGATCTTCCACAACCTTCGCAAAGCCCACATCAAGAGCAGAAGCGGAACCAGAAGCCTCATCAACGGCCCCAACAGCAACCTCCAATGCAACAGTAGAAGCAAATACAGAAGCAATCGCAACCGCAAGCTCAGGAACTGCCTCCATCATCAGTACTTCCAAACATTCAACCTTCAGCAACTATGAGGGGAAAAAGTACCCAGCTACCTTCAGCTGAAAACTGCATGTCTCCACAACTATTCCAGTTATTGAATGGTCTGAATACTCTCATTCAGCCCCTTTTTAGTCTCCTCCAACAGCTCTCACAGATAACACAAGGCATGTGTCTTCCTAATGGCCATTAATCAGCTAACTGTAGGCTCCCTGTCCATCCTTCTGTGGAATGCAAACGGACTAACGCAACATAGGACAGAATTGGACTTATATTTACACGAAAAACGCATTGACATCGCAATGATAACAGAAACACACTTTACACCACGAACTAAATTTCATATTTCTGGTTACAATACCTACAGAACAGACCATCCGGACAACACAGCTCATGGTGGTACAGCAATACTAATAAAGACATCATTATCACATAATCCCTTTTACTTACCTACTACACCTGACATTCAAACCACAGGCTTAACACTACACACCAAACATCACACAATAACAATAGCTTCAGTATATTGTCCTCCGAGGTACGTATTAACACCTTCGATGTTTTGCAACTATTTTCGAAGCCTTGGGCGTTGCTTTATAGTAGGCGGTGACTTTAACGCAAAGCACCAATTTTGGGGGTCACGGCTGTGCACACCAAGAGGAAGAAATCTGAGGGCTGCTATCCACGAGCTTTCATTAGACACTATATCACCTGATACACCGACATATTGGCCGACTTCACTACGTAAATCCCCAGACCTACTAGACTTTTTTATAACCAAAGGACTGCGCACCATACCTTACACCATAAATACGAGCTCTGATCTTTGCTCTGACCATTCCCTTATACATTTGGTTATCCTTGATGAGCCCATCAATCTTCCACGAACACCTAAGCTCCTTAATGGTAAAATGGATTGGGATGCTTACAGGGAAATTCTGGATTCAGAACTTTCAATCCCTGGCTCCATTAAAACAGCAGATGAACTAGAAGAGGCAGTGGACAAATTTACAAAAAGTGTCCAAAAAGCAGCTTGGTCTTCATCGCTACCAAGATCATCAAGAGCAGAACACTTGCCAAGATATCCTCAATATATAAGGGACTTGATCACGGCAAAGAGGAGAGCGCGTAAGGTATGGCAGACTAACAGACTTCCCTCAGATAGACGGACATTTAACAGACTAAATAACGAACTTAAACGACTAATACAAAAATTCAACAGAACGAATTATGATGCTTATTTGAGCAGCATATCAACTGACGATGGAAGTTTGTGGAAGCATACCAAAAATTTGTTAAAACATCGAGAGGTGTCAGTACCCCTGCGAAACGAAGACGGTTCATGGGCTTTGTCGGATAGAGAAAAATCTGAACTATTTGCAGACCATCTTTCATCAGTATTTACACCATTTACCGACTTCACGAACACAGAACATGAAACCTTAGTATTTGATACTCTAGACATACCATTACAGATGACACCTCCCCCTCTTCCTTTCACTCCTTCACAAGTCGCACAACAAATCAGACATCTCCCAAAAAGAAAAGCTCCAGGTTATGACTTAATAACTGCCGAGGGTCTCCAGCAAATGCCTAGGAAAGCTCTAGTGTTCCTTACGACAATATACAACTGTATTCTGAGGACAACTAACTTCCCATTACAATGGAAATACTCACATATCAAGATGATACACAAAAGGGACAAAGACATTTTCAATCCCTCATCCTACCGACCTATCAGTCTCCTTCCGATTTGCTCCAAAGTTTTCGAAAAATTAATATACAAAAGACTGGTTGACATACTGACAGACCAACAAATAATACCTGACCATCAATTCGGTTTTCGTACATTTCATTCAACTACACACCAATTACACAGAGTTACTGACTACATTGCTGGAGCGCTAGAGCAAAAACAATATGCTACCGGCGTATTTCTGGATGTTGCCCAGGCATTTGATAAAGTCTGGCACCAGGGACTTCTCTTCAAACTCAAAACTATACTGCCTAATACATACTATCTCATTCTCCAATCTTTCCTTTTCGACAGATTCTTCTCTGTCCGACAGGGTTTAGAAATTTCCTCAATTCGACCAGTATCAGCAGGGGTACCTCAAGGATCAATATTGGCACCTTTACTCTACATTGTCTATACTCATGACATGCCTACCAACTCTGAAACATTGACTGCTACTTACGCTGACGATACAACAATTTTAACAAAACACCATGACCCCAGACTAGCATCATTAAATTTACAAAATCATTTACTAAATTTACAAAATTGGTATTCACTCTGGAAAATTAGATTAAATCATAACAAATCACAACACATAACATTTACGCTTCGACGAGAAACATGCCCACCAGTTTATATCAGCAACAATCCAATTCCTCAGACGGACAGTATACGCTACCTCGGACTAATATTTGACAGAAGGATGACCTGGGGCCCACACGTAAAAATGAAAAGAAAGAGTTTGAACAAGCGACTGAAAATACTGTACTCACTGTTTTCTAAATCAAAATTGAAAATTAGACAAAAACTAAATACATACACTTACCTGCTCAAACCCATTTGGACATACGCCTCACAGATTTACGGTTCAGCAAAAAAGACTCACTTACAAAAACTACAATCCTTTCAATCTAAAATTTTAAGACTAATAACTGCAGCTCCCTGGTACGTCAACAATAAGACTTTACATACCGACCTAAGACAACCAACCATTGACCAGCACATACGTACTCTTTACTCCCGATTTCATCTAAAACTACACGGACATCACAATGGACTTATCAAAGACATGGCCACGGCTGAAATGCTCATCAGGAGGCGACTGAAAAGGAGCTGGATGAGAGATCTCCTTTCCTGATTTTAGGATATAAACAGGCCAGGGAAGAGGTGCTGCTGGGCTCCATTCTTCGTCATGCTTATCATGTCATTTTCAATTTAAACAGCGAATCTGCTAATTGTCACTACCATGACAGGTGCGGATGAAGATGTAAAGACAAAAAAAAAAAAAAAAATTAATGTTCAATATTTTTATTTTGTTAACAATAATTATTACGACGATAAAACAATCTATTTGTTATGTATAAACTTTATTTAATATTCTGTTCTCATTTTAATTTACTTTGTACTTTTACACCCAAATGAAAGTTTCCAATTACTCTAAGACCCTATATTTCTAAACGCTGAATTGAGGAGGAAGGATCTAGGAAAGAGGAATGCATAATTTATCAGTGTTGGTGAGTAACAGTGATTTTTCTGTTTTATTTTTTAAATATGCAAATAAGTTTTGATTAATAGCAGTTTTGACACACCAGTTTCTCAGAAATCAAAGATATATTCAGTAACGACAATGGTTTTATTATTAGCGGATATTTTATTTCAATTGTAGGTAATATAGTAAGTGTATAATATTCACGATTTCAACGATTTACATAAGGTATACTTGTCTTTGAAAGAACGTAGGTAAATGTTTCGAAATTGTGTAAATCAAAACGATTTTAAATAAATAATTATATATATATATATATATATATATATATATATATATATTATATATATATATATATATATATATATATATTATATTATATATATTAATTTTTATATTTTATTTTAAATTTAGTATATATATTTATTTATTTTTGAGTGAACACTTTTTTGTGGAGATGGAATTCCATTTTAGACGTCAGATCTGCGATGTGTAACGATCGGGGAAAGTCGGCTTGAGTCGATCAAGTGTTTTTGCATTTGGATTAAAATATCTCAGAAACTAAAAATCGAACCTGCATACTGTAAGCAAGAGAAATGCTCAGCATTTCATTCTCTTTCTAATAAGATATTCTTCAAAATTGTGTCTTGACGTGTTGCCGATATAGAAATTTAGAAAGGGAAAAAAAAGAGAATGATACAAAAAAAAAAAAATAAAAAAATGAAAACGACGGTTGTAAACAATAGGAATAAAATGTTCCAAAATTTAAATACCATAGACAATGCGCTTGAAGAAGTGGCTAACTCTGTATTTCCGATCAAGTTATAGTAATTTATACACAATTATAGTTGTATATATTGTTGGTGTTATTGCATTGTTCTTATAGAATAAATATAGTTTATACACAATTACAATTGTATACATTATAAATCTTATTACTTTGTGAAAACAGACAAAAAAAAAATCCTTAAACAAAAAATTTTATATCATTAATCCTGGTTTGTTGATGTTTTCACTTTTATCATGTGGTTTTAAGCAGAGCGTAGTTTTTTTTTTTCTTTAATGGTTTTAATTTATAGCATTTTAGAACATATTATTTTAAGTATAAGCATACCTTACAATGCTTATGTATGTGTGTATATATTACATATAACTGCGGTTAATGTGGTAATATTTATTTAAAATTAAATTCTTAATCTTTCGTAAAAGCCTTAGAAATATGATCGACAAGAGATAAACTAAATTGTCCATTAGTATTTATTTTCATGTTTTAAAAGTGGATTGAAAATTAATTCTTTTAATCACACCAGCTTGTAAATAGTTCTCTTTGTTCATATACAATAAGTAAATTTGCTGATAGTGAAAGATGTGGAGCAGCAATATTTCGAACTATATTAAATTTCCTTTTATAAAGTTTTTCAATATATTTTATTTTTGTATAAGAAATTAAAATGAGTCTAATAACTTTCAGATCAAGTGATACAGCCATTTTCAAAGAGTAAAATGTAATTGAAGACAGAATTAACTTTAAAATATTGAATTTTTTCGGATCTAATTTTAGAAGGTAATATCTTTATGGATTTATGGAAATTTCAATCCATGTGTTACTTTTCGAAAAAGTTAACCCTTTTTCTTTTAAAAAAATTAACTCATTAGGTGAACATTTTAGAAATGTTCATGAAATCATAATCAAATTGTTCGCTATAAGAAAAATGTGTCTTTTGGCCTTAGAGGGCTCTGAAACGTATAGATCCGTCGAAAACCGCATATCGGAAATTTGACCCGATCGCAATACTTTCCTTACCTAGTATAGGTAGGAAAGTAATAAATTAAAACATGTGGAGAAAATAGAATACGCTCTATCATCGCTAATACTGGTTCGATTCCGATGATTTTTTTTTTTGTTGTTGGTAATTTAATTACCTTTCAAAAGTTTTCTTATAAATTTTACCATAGAATATATACTTGGCGAGTTAGGCCCTAAAACATTTTTCTTTTCTTTATAACTTTTTTTCCTGATTTTTTTCGGGAATTCAGTCTATGCACGAAAATTGAAAGGACAAATATTAGAACATTATCGGAAAGTTTCATCAAAATCGTTAGAGCTGTTTTCCCGCTACAGTCCATAGAAAACACGTTTTTAATTTATTGCGCAGCAGCTATTTCGCATGGAGTCATCCAATTTCTGTCACAGCCATCAGTAGTCAAAACTCTACAAAATAAAAAAAGAAGCAACAAATCGGTTCAGTAGTTCCCAAGAAAATCTTGGCACAGACAGACAGACAGACCAATGGATAAAAAAGTGTTTTTCGTACTCAAGGGCTCTGAAACGTACAGATCCGTCGAAAACCGCATATCGGAATACTTTCCTTACCTAGTATAGGTAGGAAAGTAAAAATAACTACATCAAAATATTTATGATGAAATTTTGAATATGAAATTCTTTAATGAGGAGAAGAATAGTTGGGGTGATCAGTCAAATAACAAGGCAAATTAAATGATAATATTTATTTTGTCATTTGCCGACGTTTCGACCTGAAGTTCAGGCCATCATCAGGGCTGAACTTCAGGTCGAAACGTCGGCAAATGACAAAATAAATATTATCATTTATTTTGCCTTCTTATTTGCCTGATCATCCCAACTATTCTTCTCCTCATTATTCACGACAGTCAACTATTTAACCACTATTATGAAATTCTTTAGTTTAAAAGACACAATAGTATAAAAAAAAAGATTTATTGAAAACAATACTATGATTAAGTGAAGTCAAAAACTAGATTTTTCGATCCTAATCGTCTTTCTTCACTCTGCTTTTTAAGTGTTAATTCGGTTAAATTGAACTTTTTCGTTTTATAGTAAGTTTAAATAATTTAACGAAATTCTATTGTTTTTTAATTTTTGTTGTTGTGTAATTTCGAAAAAAAAAAATAAAGGTCACTAGAGGTGTCTCATAGATTTCTTATGTCAAAATTATTTGCTTACAAAGTTCTGATAGAATATTTAAAAATCAAATAATTGTTTTAATTTCTGACATGTATAACATAATTTTCTTGTTAAAATAAGTTTTTTTTTTATAAATAATAATAGTTGTATTACTTATTAATATGATGAAAATTAGGCATGTTTACCGAACAATAGAAAGTATTTCAATATCATGAGAATTTGATTGAACAGTTTATGAAAGCAGTTCTTTATTGGCCTCTCTGTTCTATGCATTGGAGTCCTGATCCTTAAACCGCTGCGGTTATTGTCAGAAGGATTTTCTTCTTAAACCTTCCAATATTTCTTTATTGGATGTCGGTCAGTATCTAGATCTCGCAGCTATATATCAGGTCTTGCTTTATCATAGTATTGTACACCCTTAGCCTTAGATTTAAAGAGTGTTTTTAGGATTTTATTAATTTTAAATAAGAGAAAAGAGATCTGTTCCCTCTATTCATACGCTGTCCTATTTCTGACCGTTGGCCTTTTATTGAAGTTATTGTAGAGTCGAATTATTTGAATGTATTTACGCTCGGGGACGTTTTCCCTTCCACGCAGAACCTCTTGTTAAGGGGTATTTCCGGGTTATTGTCATATTGTTTTATCAATATTTATTTACAGGTCGATTTTCCTGCTTCTCATGTTGCATCTCATTTAGGCTCTCAATTTCTACCTTACTTTATTTACCTCAATTTAACATTTCTGGATGACCAATTACAAATGATTTCGTCAATCTCACTATCTCCTTGCGTCTTAACAGTCAGCTCAATTATCTTCCAAAGACAGATTCTGTCAGCGGAATCATTGGCTGCTTTGAAATCAACAAATAATTTGTGCAACCATCGTCTTCGAATAAGGGAAAGCGGGGCTAAAAGTTACCGAGGTAAGTTTTTCCGAGTGAGATAACTGAAAAACGAAAACGGATAAATATAAGTCTGAAGTCTGTCGCGAAATATTGGGTTGTCCAGAAAATACTGCAGGATTTCGAGTTTTCTTTAAAATACCCCTGTACAACAAACTGTTTATGTTATGACAAAAAAAAAAAAGATAATAAAATAATTTTTAGTAATATAATTTTCCATAGGAATTTTTACTTGTTTGGCGCCTGGCTTACCAGCCTTTCATCTCTAAAGAGATAAATATAGAAAACATAAGGTACTTACCCATTATTTGGCCATCATTAAATATTTATTCTACCATGCTAGCTCAGGTGAGAAGGGGTTAGGTTGGATATTTTTATAAAGCAGCAAAAAAGGTTAAGAGATCTATTTACAGAAAGAAATATTTACAGAATTAATACTATGTACAAGAAAAAGAAATAAATATAAGGGAAAAGAGAGAATTTAAACATAATTACTATATACGATTAAAGATAAATAGGAAGATATTTAAGATAATAAAAATAACAAAAAAGATACTTATTCTATATACAATAGTATGGCATGCCACATATAAACATCAAGTAACGAAAGTCAAGATATAAGAGATATAAGATGTAAGAGCACACGCACATGCTAAAAATATAAATTAATAATCAGTCATAGGAAACAAAAGAGAGAAGTGTTCTATTATTTTTTTCAATGCTTCCTCAATCTTGGATACATGGTTTACTGGATTATTCATTTGTATGTCAATCACTGTCAATACTTATTAGTCCTCTTCCATGCGTTAATTTGCTTACATCTGTAACATTTCGCTGCTTAGAAATAATAAAGTCTTTATTAAGGATGTCAACGTGTCATTTTCATATGATATTGTTTTACGAGTTTAAGCTCGGTCGGAATGGCGCCCAGACGGCCAGAAACATCAATGAAGTATTTCGGGAGGGAGGCTTCAATCTTGAAGGCATAGAAGGCCGTGGAAGGACTTCCTATCTTGATGAAGATGTTCTGCGGGATTTAGTGGAAGAAAATTCGAAAACTTGCAGGGAAACAACCTTAGCAAATCAACCGTCGATGATCACCTCAAGACGATTGGAAAGGTAAAAAATTTCGAAAGTTGGGTTCCACACACATTAAATGACCGCCAAAAAAAAAACAAAAAAACAACAGCAGTGTTTTGAAGTCTGTAGTATACTTCTTTTCCGAAACAAAAACGACTCTTTACTTTCCATAATTGTTGATGTGATAAAAAGTGGATACTTTACGTTCAGTAGACGCTCTGGACAGTGGCTCGACTAAGGAGAAGCAGTAGAACATATTACAAAGCCCCCAAATCATGACAAAAAGATGATGGTTACTGTTTGTTGGACTTCATTTGGTTTGATACACTACAGCTTCTTAAGTCCTGGAGAAACCATCAGTACCGAATCGTATTGTAACCAAATTAATGAAATACATCAGAAATTGTAATAATGATTCCATCTTCGGTCAATCGGAAGGGACCCATTTTGTTGCATGACAACGCCCAGACACAAGTCTCTTGTGACGTCACAAAAACTGTTAAATCTTGGATATGAAGCTCTGCCACATCCACCCTACTCTCCGGACCTCTCGTCTCCGGATTATCATTTTTTTAAACATGTGGACTACTACTTACATGACAAAAAATTTAATGGACAAAGGGAATTAGAAAATCCATTTTTGGAGTTTATCAATTCTAAAGATGGGTAATTCTATAACGAGGGAATGGAAAAGTTGCCGATACGTTGGCAGAAATGTGTTAATAATAGTGGAGACTATTTAGATTAAATATAACATTTATAAATCTTTCTTTTTTCTCTTTATACCAAAATCCTGCATTATTTTCCGGTCTGTCCAATCGTAAGAAGCAGCACAATGACGGCCGCCATGTTAGTCAGGCCAGTGGTAATATGTTCCTTATTATAAAGACTAATCAGCTACATCAGCTGTTAATTGCGAAGTGAGATAATGTACAACATCAAAGTACAACTTAGAGTTGTGAAGTAATTATAAATGATTAATATGCGATATTAAAATATCGTAGTAGAATTATATTTTTCGGGGGTAAGGTATTACTTTCTGTTTTCCTGTATACTAAATTTCATATAAAACATTCATTAAAGGCACACCAAAAAGTGTTTCAGAATAATATAACATAAAAAGTTGTTCAAAGTGTTCAAATTATCAACAACATAAATTTTATTAATATTTCATTTTCTAAATAATATGTGAGATTGATTAAAAATCGGAAGTTTTAGCCCCGCTGTCCCTTACGTAATTTAGGATGAAGATCTAGTCTAGTGTGTCTCCTTTTGAATCCTGCTTGGTGTTCATCTATTATATTTTTTAATACGGACATATCCGGTTCAGCAGGATACTAGTTATTATCTTGCAGCATTATAAGGGGGTGCTGTAACTTTATTAAAGTTAAACTTTTTCAATAATCTCAGAACTCAATTACAAAAAAGTATATCGAATAAAATGTATTATATAAAAAATGTATATCGAAACCTATGAAAAACGAATGAAAAATTAGAGGAGTTAAATGCAAAAGTATATTGGTTATATCAATTATTAACATTTAGTAACTATGATTGTCAAGTATTAGTAACTATTTTGCCATAATTTTTATTTAAAAATCGATTTTTTTACCAGTCCTGGTCTTGGTCTTGCAACAGTTAGGCGGCCTTGGTCTTGGTCTTGCAAAGTGCAAGAGCAAGACCGATTTTGGGCAACACTAATCGAAACTATTAAAAAAGGAAATCACATCTATGAAGTTAACCATCGGCGTTTGTATGTGATTTTTAAAAACCACTTTAGTTTTGGAAAATAGTGTTTGACTATATGAGTATATTTCGAATGTTCATCAACATTTTTTTTTTATTCACGAGATTGCTCATTGGTTTTTTAAAAGTATTATTTAAAGTAATTAGTTCGGAGGCAGCTGGCGTAATGAAGAAAGGAAAACGGTTAATGAGGTTTTTCTCTTGAGAAATGTATAAAGCTTTGTGAGGATGGCACATTTGAAGTGGTCAGAGGACAAACCGAGATCCCTGATATGAAAAGGGCTAGGCCCCCCCTCTGTACAAATTGTTAGGGGTCCTTCTCCCAATTCTATTTTTATCATGCTTTCAGTAATTCTATTATTGAAATTGTGAGTGGACAGGCACAGTGAAGACAGAATTCATTACCACCCTTGCTATTATAAAACATTTCTCATTTCAGAGGACCCCTGAATCGCAGTAATGTGTTTTTCGATTTTTGGAATTTCCGGTGAAATTAAAAATTGCAGAATCTACTCTGTACATTACGTTACTTTTTCATAGCGTCATTGATGTAATGTTGACTTCAATATCGGGTGGAGTTCTACAATACAAAAACATATTTTGGAATTCATATATAGAAGTAAGAATAGAAAATCGTCTTTATTCCGGGACAAAGTCCCTTAAGATTGTCAATATTTTAAATAAAAATTAACTATAAATATGGCTCACATACCCGGGGAGGGGGGAGGGGGGAAGAGACTCGGGCAGCGTGGCTTTCCCTGGTGGACGGTCACCCATCCAAGTACTAACCACGCTCGACGTTGCTTAATTTTTATTACCTATTGCAAGCGCCTTAGCCCATACGGCTACCCCAGCCCCCATATATATATATATATATATATATATATATATATATATATATATATATATATACCCAACTTGTAAATATAGAGAGTAGTGTGTGTCGAATGTAAGTAAAAAATGAAATACATTTCAAATAAATACAATCTTATGAATAGAAAAAAGAGATGTAAAGAAAAAAAAAAAAAAAACACCTTCCCACAATGCTTTCTGGAAGCTGATAAAAAATCGTTTTCCTATTCAAAACAGAAGGAAAATACGTTGTCTTATGTCCAAAAAATGTCTTGTACCGGTCAAGAACAAGTTGCGTGACCTTGATGGTTCACAGTCCAAATCTGAAGAAAACGAGTATAATTATAGAATACAATAGAAAATGAATTTTATTATATAAGACTAAGTCACTTAAGAATAAAACTACGTATACTAATAAATTTAATACAACTCCAGCTAAAAACAACTTGACCGAAGTTCAATCAGTATTACAATATAAAACGTTGAGATATATAAGCAACAATATAAAATAAATTTTAGAATAGTTACAACTTGAATGAAAAGTACAGCCAAAATAAAATAATTTAATTATTAATAAAAGAAAGAGAAAACAAAATTGAAAACTATGAATAAATTCATAAAGTTGAAGATTACGTATGTATACTATTATTCACTTCTAATTAACATTTTATTCTTAAATTAAAATTCGAAAATTGGAAGACGTCTGTTTGGGATGTAAGGTGATCGAAAAGGAGGGATTGGAAAGAGAATATTGTAATTCCATATTAGATGATTAGGAATGCCAAAAGACGTCGAATCGAACAAGAAATGAGCGTTCGAAGGTCAGAAACACGGGATAATGTTTTATGTGATTGGATCAAGAGTTTGAATGGTAGAAGGTTTTATATAGAGGAAGAATACTGAGTAGTAATAGTTTGGTATAGGAAACATATGAGGAAATATTGGCGACGTAAGGATGGTAAAGCCACTTCAACTCGCCAAAAAAGTGGATCACATAAGGCAGCCTCGAATAGGTTTAGTATATAGAATATAGTATGTTCGGTGTAACTTTTGCATTAAACAGTTTCTTTGTTGGGCTCGTATATCTGATAGTCCGTGGTAAAGACTTCTTTTTATCAAATTATTAACGTCCGGCTGAAACTTCGTAAATAGCTTCATCTCATCGTAAACTAGAAATATTTTATTTGCGAAAAATCTCGGAATCGGGGCGTTTTCAATCTGGAGATTGGCAAACTTTGTCTATTTAATTAGGTACTACAAACTCGTAAATATCGATTTGATTTCCACTTTGATCGTAAGATAAGTTGAGCACAAAGTCGAGAAAAAAAGTGGCCTTAAAAAATATTTAGCCGTTTGGCGTGACCTACACTCATAAATTGTCAAAATAACGAGGTTATATAGGTCAAACAGGTCAATATTTTTGAAGGTCAGCTTTTTTCACGAATTTTTACTCAAGTTATCTTATGATAAAAATGGAAATCAAATGGATATTTACGAGTTTTTAGTACCTAATTAAATAGAGAATGTTTGCCGACCTCCAGATTATAAACGCCCCAATTACGAGAATTTTCGCAAATGCAATATTTTTAGGTTACGATGATATGAAGCTAGTCGGATGTTAATAATTTGCTAAAGAGGGGTCTGTACCTCGCACTTTGACAAATAGCTGTGAGCAAAACCGATCATTCTAGGATCAAATTAGAATGATTTATTCACTGCAAAGTGTCTGTTGCTTTTCATGATTCTTTGTATTAATACAAGGAGCTTAAGATTAGAATAATGCAGAAGTTTCTAGTTGTAGCAGTGCAAGATATTACCAATCTGAACTTGATTTTAATAATTTCTATTATTATATCTCAACGGTATTAAAATTTTACCAATTCACTGTACTATTGCCTAAAAATGTTTGTTTAAGTTGGTCGTATTTCTTATTTACGCGGTATTCAAGAAATGTATAGTATGTCGTCCATGAAATAATGGGGTCGATCTGTTACAGATAATTATAATTTTTAAGCAGGAGGAAAAAAAAGTTTCTCATGGATACTGTTTCAGTATTTTTCGATATAAATCCATTACGATGAAGTTAGATCAAAAGTGGATTAAGTTAGAAGTATCTGCTGTCCTCAGTGGGCCGACTTTTCTCTTTTCTACACAATCAGAAAGTCCCAACTTCTTAAAGTCTAAAGTCCCCAGTAGTTTCATCCGGAACAAAACCATTACCGGAAGCGATGAGCAAGAAGGGCAATTCATCTTTCTTTTGGTGTTATAGGAGCCTCGTATTCTCATGAAGTTGTTGATTAATAATCTCTCACATGCTTGACTACAACTCTAGGAGACCATCAAAGTATTACAATGCATACAAAATAAAATCAAATTTATCGTTTGGTTTTGTGGTCTGTTAGGATGGGCAAATAACAACAATTGCTTTATGATTCTTTATACTACAGTTTTATTTATTGCGAAATCGTATTCTCGATTTTGTTATATCTCTGCTGATTGAACTTAGTTGCAACATAACAAAATAGGCATGACGCCATTTCGTGCCCATCGCTGTATATAAGATAAATTTTTCCGCCTGCCTTCTGAATACTGAACTAAGTTATAGTTTAATCTTTAGGATAGCTGTTTACTAATCCATCTTCTAATCGGTTCCTTCTAGAGAAATTCGATATTTTCGTCACTATGACGGTACTCTCGCTGAAACATGCCTGTCCTATATGGATTGATATCGTGGCAAGGATGATTATGTGAGGTCATATTCGTGTCCTTGCTAATTTTTGAAACTTTTAAAAATAACACGTTTACCAATATTTTCGAAGTATTTAGAATTCAGACTGATTTGTGTTTGGTTAAGAACCTTTTAATGCAATTAGGTATTATTCCATTATACTAATAATAATCAATAGATATATCAATCTGAAAGGTATTTCATTATTATCTAAAGATATCGAATAGGTTCCTGAGTACTGGTACACGTTTTTATTTTTTATATAACATATTTAGGTTTTTATTTTACTTTCTACAGACTTAATTACTATAGCTTATAACTTCTTTGATATCATTTTATATGTTATCATTTTAAACCTTTCATTCTGACAATATTAGGATACAGAAGTGCACCGGAAATAAATTTTGAAAAATTATAAATATTATATAACTAAGTATTTTTTGTAACAACTTGGAAATATTGATAAAAAGAAAAACAAGTTAAAAAACAAAACAAAGCGAATGACGAAAAGTGTTTATCTGTTATTATCTATATGCAAAAACGAAACTGAAAAAATCTCTTTCGTTGATTTAGTTATTAGTTTGATAAAACCGTTTTCTGTGGTGTTTTAACTTTATCCCTCCAGGCCAGGGTCGAGCCGACGTCGCTAGACTCGAGAATGTTAAAGTTTACGCTCTAACACGTAACGACATCTGTTGTTATGTTTGCAATCAGCAAATGAGCTGACTGTACACGAAATGACATGTCAGGGATGGGAATGGACAGCACCCATTAGCACCTCTTCCCTGGCTTGATTCAATTGCTTTTGTTGTTTTAGGAAGGAGATAGCTCATCCAGCGCATTTTTTATTCATCTCCTCATATTTAGAGATATGTCAGCTGTTGCCACATCTCTTGTTAAACTGTTGGTTTATATTTATATTAAATCGTTAATAAAGATTCGTTGTATGATGGTCGATGATAATTCCCAATAATTATTGGCAGAAGTATAGTATATAAAATTTTGTTAGTCACGTACCGCTTTTGCTGTGGGTTGTAATAATCATGGTTGAAGGATTTTAAGTTTTTATTTATTTATACACAACACCCCTTGAATTCAAAAATATTTGATGGAGGACCTAGTAGGCGAGGGCTTAAGGAGATAGAGGGAAGCACATTCAAACAAATAATTGATAAAACGCTAAATAATGTGAACATGGATTTGAACTCAATTAGACCCATCCCTAACCTCAAAATACCTAACTGGAAGAACAGTAGACCGACTATAGATCTGTCAATGACAAGACATAACAAAGAATACCCACTGAAAATTCAAAACTACTTTTTTGAATTATTGGAGAAATATAAAGGTTTTAATGTGATATATACCGATGCCTCCAAAATGGAAAATAGTGTTGGCTGGGCTGTATATATTAATAACAACCAACACCAACTTCTGTTTAGCTTACCAGGAGAGAGCTCCATATTTACTGGAGAAGCTACTGCGATCATGAATGCCCTCCATTGGATATCAAATTCCAATGACAATCAATGGATGATAGCATCAGACTCCAAAAGCGTCATAGCAGCAATAGGTAACCCATGGCCAAGCAATTCAATAATAAGGGATACATAGAATCTATGGTGGGAATTAAATGAAAGAACGGTCAGAGTGATATTTGTCTGGGCTCCATCTCATAGCGGTATCTCAGGCAATGAAAGAGCAGACCATGCAGCTAACTTAGCAAGGAAGGGAGAGGCACCAACCATAATTTCTATAAATTATATCACAGTAGAAGACTGGGTACACGCAACAAAAAAGACGTTGTTGGAAAATTGTGTAAATTGATGGAAAAATAGACAGTCAAAATTAATGGAAATAAAAACAGACTGCAACAAGTGGGCTAGTAGCACAAAAATATCCAGAAGAGAAGAAACAATATTGTGCAGAATACGAATAGGCCACTGCCTGTTTACTCATGAATACCTTCTCAGAGGACTGGAACCACCCACGTGTCAAAAGTGTGACAATAAACCACAATCAGTAAATCACCTGTTAGTAGAGTGCAACGAATTCAACAACATTCGGCAAAAATTGAAACTACCAATGACAATGAAAGAAATATTAAGAGACAACGAAGAAGGAGTCACCACCCTATTCCGGTACTTAATGGAGACGAATTATTACAATAGAGTATAGAAAACTAGCCGCCAATGACCCTGTAGGGTAGAGGCGATTACAAATAAAAAAACAAGTTTTTTATGGATTCTTTTGCAATATGGTTTGTCTGCGTTGAGTTTTTTTTTTCGATTTAAGTAATTATGTATCTATATTCAGTTTCTGTTTTAAGGATTCGGAAAAAATGTAGGTAAAGTAATTCAAATCGTTTTTAAAGGGTCTTCCACTTCATTTTAACTTGCAAGCTCCTTGTCATCCTTTTGTCAAAGTTCAAGATACTGTACTGTGTCTCTTTGAGAAAAACGGTTGATGTGGATATAATGTGGAGGACAGGTGTTTCTTCAAATAGTAAATATTATGTTAAAATTTATCATGTTTTAGTCGAGTTTTCAATAGTTTTAACTAGTCTTGTAATTTATGTGGGTGGTGTGGAGTTAATTAGAAGGCCTGTGTAGAAGGCTTGATGTTTTATGAGAATTATTGTATCGTCAGCTTTAGAAGTTGTCAATATCTCATTGCTAAAGGATGTGTTGTAAGTGTATAACATTTAAAGTAGAGGGGCCAGTATTGAACCTTGGGGAAATCCGTTGAAGAGGAAAGATTGAAGCATAAGATAGTGTTGTTTGATGTTATAGTTTTAAGTTAAAAGAGAAGAACCTAGTGCTATACATTATCAAATGCCTGAGCGATATAAAAAAATACATCAGTTGGATAAAGTTTTCGAAGTTCGATAAAGTCGAATGGAATGTAAGAAAACCGAACTGGTGATTAGGTATAACCTATTGGTCGGTCAGTATGTCAAAAATATGTTTATTAATATTTCAAATATTTGTAAGTTTGAATTTAATTACTTAAAGCTAAAGTATTATGAACAACTGTTTAGATTTTAAAAATGAGAGGATATTTTCCATACAAATGCTAAAAATCGAATCTGAAAATCAGCACAAACTACGAGGATATTTTAATTTCTACACTAATATCTGATTTTATGAAAGTTTGAAGATTTTGTAATCGCTGTTTAAAAATATTTAATTGAAATACCTAGAGATAAAAAAATGGCAATTTTTAGTTTACAATTGTATCAACGATATCAAAGGACAAAAAAAATTGATAACATTTTTATAAACCAGAAAATGTGAAAAACGAGCCGGTTTTTATGTGATTGCAAACTCCTAGATTTAGCGCCTAATCATGTGATAAGTATTCCCATAGCAACCATAGGCATTTTGCAAGAATTATTATTAATCTGGAAAACTGTAAATTTGTATTCTTTAAAACGCAGGGTCCAATACTTCCTTGAGAAGTACACCGCGTCTTGACGATTGTGTCAAAATCGTTAAATTACAATTCATCTCAATACTTTGACTTTGAAACATCCATTTTTTTCAATGACTTTTGTTGATGTTGTTGAAAAAATTAAAGCTTCTAAATCGGGATTTTTCACTATGTATATTATCACTAAGGATGTTCTGGAATTTTGCAACTCTATAGTGTTGCATTGCTAGTAAATAAAGCATTTCTTTCTTTATCTTTCCACTCATACTGTCTTTTTCATTGGTAATTTCAAGCTGTATGAAAAACAAAATTAAATAATTTTCCTTATTATGCGTTAACTTTTATGTCCTGAATTATAATATGGTAGTTTGTAGTGTAAGCCATTTCCTCTGACGATCAGCTGCCAAAAGGAGCATGACGACTGGTATGATTGATGAGGAGACAGATAGATAATACATAAACAGATAAAGATAGATAAAATTGTAGGCGGGGGTGGAGCAGAGGGGTGGGGGTGGGCACTATATAAGGGACCGCCGACGGATCTCGTCCCATTCTGCGCCCGATCGCACTCGAGTAGAGACAGTCAGAACCATAGGCATGTCCCCGATAGCATTCTCTTTAGCGATCATAGTCTGCGTATCAGCAGCCCAGCCTCTCAGGGTATATTTATTATGTATTTGTATTCGCACTATGTATAATGTATAACTTGCTATATGTATCATCTTGAGGTAGGTATGTGTGTTGATATGTAAGCCATTTGCTGAGCACCAAGCTTTATTTTATACCAAATGGGACGATTGTCTCAGAATTCATATTGTCGTTAAAGGAATTCATTGCTTTGAAAAAAAAAATCTTATAAAATCGCAGTATCTCTAAACTGCAGATTATATTCCACTATTGATAGAAATCTCCTTACTGCTTCATAAAAAAATTGTATCATTTTTTGAATAATTTAAGTCGACCTATATATCATAAATTTGACGAACAAAACCCCAATAAAACTTTTATATCCAGATTGTCGGGATTCAATTTTTATCTAATTTACTCATTTACAATAAAGGTGGCTTTTCAACCAATTTCGGGCCATTTTCGCCCGACACAATATTTATATTACACAATATAAAAATTAACAATAAAAATTAAAATACCAAAATTAATTAAAGTACAAAAAGAAATTGTTTAAAATTTGTTGTATTAATACTAGGCGAGTTTTGTATGCATAATATTCAGTTTGAATTCAATTTCTGAAAATATATATTACAAAATATTACGCTAAGAACCTTTTTCCAGATAGGCTTAACAAAAAATTTTTTTTTTTTGTAAGGACTCAGTATGATATCCTTTAATTTAATATTGTTAAATGGTACTATTTAAAATGTAATATTCAGTATAAGTAGCTAGAATCGTTGGATATTAATCAGATATGAAATAATATCGGAATTTCCACAACTTTTTTTATCAGAACGCTGTAAATTATAATAAAAAGTAAAAAAAAAATGAAATATAGAGCTTTTTATATTAATTTACGAAATAAATTAAAAATTAGAGTCCCTTGCCCAATTCCTAGAAAAATTGTATTTTTTTATTAATTCAAGCAGGTCAGAATAATATAAATTTGATGAAGTAACATCCTAATTAAACATTTTTTTGCTAGATTACCGCGATTTGATTTTTAAAAAGTATATATTACAATAAAACCAAGATACGCCTTGAAAAACGCAGTTTTTTTTTTAAATCATCATGGTATAACTTAATTCAAAATAGTTTAATATTACCATTTAAAATACAATATCCAATATAATTCGTTGGGTTTCATGGATATTAATCAAATATGAAATAATTTCAGAATTTATCACAAATTGTATAAACGATAAGTTGTAAAATGTAAGTAAAAAAGAACAAAAAAAAAAATTACCTAAAGCTTTTTACATTCCTTAATGGTGTTCTTACAATCTTGCTATTTGTATGATTTAGGATTTAGGCAATCATTTAAAAATTACAATCAAATATGAATATGAAAATCGAATATGAATTTTTTTAAATTGGCTGTATAAAAATTTCGATAGATAAAAAAATACTTGTTCCATGTCATACCGATACCAAAACTAATTAAAACATTTTTTTAAGAATTTAAAAAATATCAGAAGCAATTTTTGGGAGTTATTATATGTTTTACAGTTCATTCATTACAGGTTCTCAAATGTTTATCTATGTTTAAGAACTTAAATCGTTTCAGATATCTTCCAAACTTTCAAGCATTTTCATAAACTATTTTTTTGTCAACTTTTGACAAATTAACTGTCCTATTTATTTTATTTTTCAAACACGTTTATACGTTTTTTATTCATTGCAACTTTTTTTTATACTTAATGGTTTTATTCTGGAGTCATTTCATTTTTTATTCATTTCATTTTGGAGTCATGCGCTCATCAAATAAGACACAAATATAAGAAATATAATATTACCTTTGATAAGAAAAATATTTAAAGAACCTCACTCCCGTTGGTACCGCAATAGATTCTACTCAAAGTTTTTCCTGAATTTTCAAAGATTTGCTGAGCTTTTTTTTTATAATTATTTTATTATCATCCCTACTTATTCAACGTGAAGCGATAACTCTTTTTGGTGTAAATCAGAGAACTGGTTGGAATTTATCATTTTACAAAAAATCATTATTTTATATAATTTATTTATCGATGAATTTAATAAAATACCCATTGATTTTTTTTTATAAAATAGTTTCGGAATTCTAATAAATAATAATTATAATACATATCAACAATTACAGTATAATTCAGAATACTTTGAAAAAGGACGATTTTCTCTTTATTAAGCTTTATTGTACTATACTTAAATTTATGTTAGTTGAAAAATTTTAATGACCTGAGCGAAACGAGAATTTTAACAAATGTTTGAATATTTCTTTTTTAATTCATGAACGTTTCGGGATTGACTTTCTCATTTCTAAAATCTTCAGAAAAATCAGGCGATTAATTATCCATATGGATAATGATAAATTATTAAAATTACATCATAATTTTATAACTGATAACATATAATTTACAATAAAATTATTTACCTGATATTACTAAATTTATTTAATTGAGTAACATGTACCATATGGGAACAATTAAAAAAAATATGGCTAAATGATTTTTAGGAAGTTTTGAATTGAATTATTGCTTACGATTTTCAATAGGTAAGGTCTGTCTCATGGTTTAGGTATTTCAGACGGTAAATTTAAGTTGAGAAGAAAATTTAAATTAGAATTCTCTGTTTTTATTCAAACAAGAAGGATCATATAGCAATCGTATTAATAATTTATCTATCTATAAATAAAACTGCAGCATATGGAATGGGTGCATAATGTAATAAAGTTTTGTGTCATAAAAGAAAATAATGTATACTTGTTGAAAGCTACAGATTTTTCCAAAAGCACTTAACTTTAAATTGGGTTTGCTCAAAGCATGTGAAATTCGGAGTTATTATTTTCTCTTAAAATTACACGTAAAATTGCCATAAATGTAATAGTATTATACTATCATATTGTTAAAACGTATTATTATTATCACATTTGCCTAAAATTCAGCCATAAAATTGCTTATAAGCTTTTCTATTATATCTTTGAACTTTTCAATTATATTAGACTTATTTTATTTTAGTTTTTTTTTGCGGCTATAAAATAGTTAAAATATAATATTTAGAATTATTATTCGTAGAAATCCAATCGCTCATAAAATAAATACTATGCATTCAGATTTTGTTTTGGCAACACGTAAATTTTTTTTTTTAAAAAAGGGTACGGGAATTTACTTTTTACTACTTATTTTATTGAATATGAGTCGCTATTGAATTCAAGACGGACTTTTGTGTAGTAAGGAATTTAGATAAATCAAACAATAAAGAAACGTTTGAATTAGCTCCATTAAGTCATATTAAGAAACTCCAATAATATGTTGGTTGTTTAAAACCAAATTTTTATAAATTAGGAATAATGAAATAAATTAAAAAAGTAATTTAAAATTTTAATGAAAACCGTCTAACTATTATTACACTTTATTGTTTAGTGTGTTTTTTCCCCTATATATTTAAATACGTAATAGTATTTGAATAAGGCCAATTGATTTTTAAAAATATATATTTGCAGTAAATTGGTTTTTATACGACAATTTAAGTCACATAAATAAGTAATAACTCACTTGATTTAAATATTAAAAAACTCACTAATTTAAAGGGAAAAGAGTATTTTTTTAACGGTTTTCATAATGCTTTTGTAAAAGTTTATCCGTAAAATTGTGAAATTGCGTTTTATCAGTTAGTGTTTTCAGATGATTAAAAAAAATATAATTATAAAACGATAACAATTTCGAAGAAAAATCAATTATTATAATATAACTGTTTTTTAATTTGTAGCCGCTTACAAGAAATTGATAAATTTTATCTCATACGAACTATCAAAGATGAGAAGATTGAAATTAAATATGATGATGTATATTTATTTATGATATACGGTATACCAGAAAACCTATCATTACTTATTTAAATAATAATTTCATAATTTTTATTTTAAAAACCTAAACTAAACACATATCGGAATGATAAACTTTGATAACGTATGAAATGCCTGTATCAATTCTTATAATTCTTATGGTGATAAGAATTTCAGGTTTTTAGAACAATAAAAAACATGTCTGATTTAATTCTAGAGCCAATAAATGGTTTGAAAATTTTTTATTAATGTTTTTCTTAAATTTATTATAGTTCATTTGGTTCTAATTTAAATCTTAGATGGATTAATAATAATGTTAAATATTGTTGAATATTTATTTTTACAAACTACAGATACAATAAATTAACTATATTAAATGCTGCTTTAATCTGAAACCAACAAGATTAGTTTTGATTATAATATCAGTATAAATTACATCATTATGAACTACTAACTTAAAAATATATTTAATTAATTTTCACTCATCAATTTAAAATGAACATAAATTTATAATTTTTTTTTTATTTGCTCCTATTCTATTACATATCCATATCCTCTCAACCTTTTAGGAAAATAATCCAGAAATGGACATCCTCCATCTAACCACAATGTAGGCAAGGGGTGAAAGATGATGTACATTTTCCGTTTAAGTAAGTTATATTTCAACTGTTGCTGTCGTATGAGCTCTCGGGTTTCCTAAAATAATGGGAGCTTTTACCAAAAACATTATCAGATTAGATTTATATCACATCTATTCACAAGTCTGCACAATCTAGTTTTCTTAGTGTGGTGGTGATTTGAATAAATAATTATAAATAAATATAATAAATTCATAGTATACAGCAGGGTTTGAAATCGATAGTTAATTTTTTCCACAAAATTATTTAATAATTATTACATTTTATTTTTAATTTAAAAATCAAGACTGATTTATAAAAAAAGTAAATCGATCTTTGATGTTTATAGATTTGATTAAAAATAATGATCACTCAGTGAGTGATACGGTTTTTCATAAATAATAATGATTAAAAAAAATTTAGATGAGAAAATAAAAATCACCTTTTGCACACGAATTAAATTAAATATCAATATGTATGTATACATTATGCACACTTTTGTTAATATTATATTTTTGAAATCGCCTCAATTGGGCGCGTGGTATCCGCACTACTACATATTTGTACATATGCATTTTTTGTAACCAAAATTTGTAATAAATTTCGAAAGTAAAAATGTTCTGTAGATAATTAAATTTTGATAGTTAAATAATTTTGAAAATAAAAGAAAGTTGACAAAAATATTTTCCGCCGACTACTCCGGACTCAAAATATATCATAGAGATTTCAAAGAAATTATATTTCTGATTGAAAAAAAGTATTACTCAAGAGTTATTATTATTATCAGTCATTTATGATCAGAAATAAAAATACCTCTTCATAAAAATCATAAGATGATTTTTGAAAAGAATTCCAGAATAAATGTTGATCAAATTTAATTTGTATAATTATCGATTTTAAATCCTGGTATATATATATATATATATATATATATATATATATATATATATATATATATATAATATATATAAACCTTGTGGTCATAAACTTTATATTTCAATAGTTTGAAAAAAGAATAGAACTGTATATGTATACTACAAAATAATAACGAATCATTGGCGTGATCGGCCTAAAGCAAAGTTGAAACATGTACTATTAATTTAATAGAGGAAAAGCGCTTCAATTATTTTAATTGTTTATTTTTTGTTTTGTTTTTTAAATATAATAAAAGTAATTGGTGGTTATATCAATTTTATAGCTTGAGCAGATTTACCTCGAAAACCGCTACTTTCCGTCGCCTAAAGGGTTTTACGATATACGACATGATCAATTAATTTATTCTGACGACAAATGTTTGAAATGGTACTAATTGTTTATAAACCTACCAATAAAATCGGAGTCATTAACTATTAATACTGCTTTCACTACCCTCAATAGAATTTAATTTAGACGTAAAACCGAACAAACAAGGAATATGTGATTGAAAGTAATGATTATTGACTAATATTAAACTTTTTTTGTTTTTTTTATAAACCTATACAAAAATGTATTTTTTTATTAATAAATTCTGTATTACACTAAATATTTGGGTTCCAAATACTATATGAATAATATCATGTGCTGAAAATAATACATTAATTGTCTGTTATATATGTTCAATGAAATTATATTTTAACAAGATCCAGGTAGGCTCTTTTATAATTTTGATTATATAGATTCAAATAATAAAAATATTAAATGGACGCTATCTTGAATAAATCATTAAAAATTATTGTATATTGTAAGATATTACTTTAGTTTTTGTAAACCGATCGATCACTTCAAATTTATAAATAGATTTTTAGAACTAAGACAATTACTTGGTTGTGCACTATAAGCAATGTATAATATATCATGAGCATACAAAATATAAAAAATCAATAATATTATATATTAACAGAAAAAAAACTTATATGCAGATTTAATATATCGGGTATCCCTGTTGAACAAATCCGATACCTAGGACTCCACCTGGACAAACGTCTAACTTGGAATCCTCATACCAGACTGAAACGACAAGAAACCGCTCGACCTTTCCGACTACTTCAACACTTACTAGACAAACGCTATAACCCTTCAATTAATTACAAAAGACTCATGTACATGACCATAATAAGACCTATTTGGACTTACGGAGTTGAGCTTTGGGGCTCCAATAAACCATCGAATTCCTCTGGTATCCAATCTTTACAATCCGAAATCCTTCGTAAAATCCTTAATGCACCTTACTTTATAACAAATAAAATAATCCATAATGATCTGAATGTTCCATATGTTTCCGATGTGGCCCAATCTAGATATATATCCTTCCATAATAAACTTCAGAACCATATTATTAGAGTGCTAGCAATGATTAAATTCTCTACAAGCTGATTTGTACAGTTTCATAATTAATAATAATATATATATATATATATATATATATATATATATATATATATATATATATATATATATATATATATATATATATATCTGCAAAACCTGTAAATGCAAATTATTCATTAGTTGAAATAAAATACTTATTTTTTATTTTAAGAATTTGTTTTTTTTTACTTCAATTTTTACTGCGTGCTTAAAACAGAGTTGTAATTTTTCGAATAATCTTTTTGGTTTATGTTTCTGAAAATGAGCGAGGAAAAGTTTGACTAAATTGTACTTTGGGGTTTTATTAGTAGCATGACATATGACTCAGGTATTTCTGGAATAAGTTGTAGTAAAAGTTTGACTGATTTTTTTTTTATTTATTTTTTTTATTTTATTGAGATTGTAGTTTAGTATTTACAATCCTCACCTAACTAAAACAATATCGACGGAATGGATCCTCAAACGCTTTTAATATTCTTTGACGATTTATTTGTCTCGTCATATTCTCTGATTGATCCGAAATAAAGTTATCCAAGAATAAATTTAATATGTGTAAACACATAAAGGAATTCCGACCGAGGGTTGTTTTATGCTTAAAGAGTTTACCAGACTGTCCTCAATTTCTTTTCTACCATTCTTGTTTACCGACCAATTTTTCGTAAATTATGCATGTTTTTTAATGGGTTGGTATTTAGGGTATTTTCGGTGCGATCGCAATCCGTTGGTAATGTCATATCAAACACAACTTTTTTTGACTTTTATAGCGTTATATTTAATTACTTGTAAATTGAAAAAAAATTCAAAAATAAAAAAGTTTTAGGATAAGATGAAGGGAAGAATAAGGGTACTATAAGATGAAGCTATTTACAATATTTTTGTAGGATGTTAATAATTTAATAAAATGAATCTGTAACTTGGATTATTATAATGACTGGGAAAGGAAGATCAAATCAGCTTTGAAAAGAACTTAATATAAACATGTAAATTCGCATCTTGCAACAAATAGAACGTATATATCTTTTGTCAATTAAGTGTTAAAATAATCTAATTAACGGTAAATAGTTTCTTGTATTTTTGTTCTTGCTGGAAGGTACCCGACGGGTGGTCCAGAGGACGGGATGTTTTCAAAGAGATAAGATGTCGCAGATTCAATATTGAATATCATCAATATATATTGATCCAGAATTTTTTTATTTATTTATATGTGATAATATATAGCACTTTATTATTCGCATGTGGAGGATAAGGGAATAGTAACATCCCACCACAGCAGAAAAAGCAATGCTTTTATATCCCTGAATAATCGATGTTCGGGCGCCAGACTACTTAATAATCGAGAAAAAATGGGGTCCATTGTTATAAGATGGCGGACCAGAGGGATCTCGCCGAACAGGAGACTTCCATTAGGAAGCACTGACCTTAGAATCAGCAAACAGCTTGTCCTTCTTGAAGCATTGTTTTTAAAGGATGGTTTTGGGCCGAGTGTGCTCCTGGAAATGTTCAAGACTTATCTTATCTTACTTTCGAGAAACCGCTAGGACCTAACTCTAATCTTACTGAAAAATATACCTCGAAATCACGCGGGCTTTTGCTTAAACTCATTTAGAAAGAGGGTCTTCGGACGGAAAAAATCGATTGACGCCATCATTTATCAAAGAAACTCTTATACCTCGAAATTCTAAAGTATTAATGGGAAAACGTGAATGAAATAGATTGAAACGCATTAAAATAAGGATATTTTTTTATTATAAATAAAAATCACAATTAATTTTTATTTTAACAGTTCAACCATTTTCACAGGAATATGATTTTAAATGTTTTAATAGGAATTATGAGACGATAAAACGAGCTTTAGGCGATGACGTAAACTGAGCAAGAGTTTCATTATATGAAGATTCTTAGCTAATTAATAATATTAAGTGAAGGGTTAAGGAAAGGGAACGACGATAGTCACAAATAAACTCGTTTACTAGAACATGTATATACTACATACCTGGTATATATATGATATATCTTATACCATGGCCTTTTCTTAAAAGAAGTTAGAGCTTTTTAATAAATTATAATGATTATTTTTTCTAAAACTGCTGGTACTCTGGGGTAACAGAATATAAAAATCACATTTTTTTTTTTTACATAACTCAAGGCGAATATGAACTTATTACATAATAAACTTCAACTTTGTTAATATGGACTTAACTATTATTAAACAAGGACGTTTTTTTGTAAAAGTGGGGTAGAGGTAGCCGAGTGTGAGAGAGATCAAAATAAATCGAGAATAATAAATTGTTTTATGAAAATATAACTTAGTGTAGTTTAGCCTATGCTATTTAAATTTGTTTTAACAAAGATAAATTGTATGTAAGTTGAATTTAACTTTGTTAAAAGTAAATGTTTTCTACTTTACTATGAAACATTTGTTAAACGTCTCAGTTAAATATTTGTTTAATTGTCGCTTTATATTAAACAAAAAAACGTGACTTATGAATAAACCACAGAACTTAAATTTTCCACTTTTCTGCTGAAAATTGGACAATTGTTTATAAAGCATTTTTATAGTATATTCAATTTGCTAAAAGATACGCAACGATTTTTCGAGCGAACATCTGGAGCGATTTTTATGTTTCACTTAAATTACACGGAGATCCCTTTAGTGTTTCGAAAATTTTGACAAATTACTACAGAGTGTGTTTCATCAATCTGCTGAAAGGAATGGAGCATTTTTTGAGCGGATGGATTGACCGATTTCTAACATTGTTGACTGTAAATACTCACAGAGATCAAATGTTCTGAAACAATTTGAACACAAAATAAGGAAAAAAAAATTAATTACAGTTTAAGTATTTAGATTAGTAATTGATTTGATACAATACCATTTCGTATTGTGGTATGTAGGTGGTATCATTTATTATGAAATAAATTGTTAATATTTTGAACCTAAAATTGTTAAAATGACGTATTTAAAAATAAAAACGATTGCATAAATAACTCTATTCCTCTTATGGGATGGAAAATGAAGATAAAAATATAAATGGGTTGTTGGTTAGTGTCTATGAATATTGAAACGTGGTGAAGTAGCCCTGTGCCTTCCACGACACATTACAGCTATTTGCGTTCCATCCATCTGTGCTCATCAATATTCAGAAAGCTCCTGGAATCGTATCTGGTGTAAGTCCGCAGAAGGTAAATAGATGTATTGAAATGAAATGAAAAAATAATTTTATTCTGGGACTACAGTCCCCTAAGAATAATAACAGAGTTACATAATTAAGAACATTAATATGCCTTATAAGAATACAAAATTATGCCTAATTAAGTGTTGTTTTCGCAAATGTGCAATTGATTGAATTAGACTTTGCACAGACGTAAGTGAATTTTATATGTTTGAGAAGATTTGAATATAGAGTAGGTAGTGGAACAGGAGTTGTTTGAAGGAATTTGTGGACGAAGATTGACGTACTGAGTTAGGTAGAGAGTTCCAAAAGGAAGCAGCACGAATTAGTAAGGATTTGCTGAAGGAAGTAGTTTTATGGGAGGGGATATATAAATCTATAGATTTAGACCTGGCATTGAGAGAGTATAAGAGGAACGTAAAGTAAGGAGTTACAGGATAAAGGGAGTGTTTTTTTTTTTTTTTGTATTTTTTCTGAGGACTTGGAAAAGCAAAACGCAAAGGAGGAATTGTTGTCGGGAAGTAAAATAAACTCACTTCAATTCGGTGCACCTGAATGAAACATGGGAGCGCTTGGGAATCTCAAATATGTATCTTATGAAAGAGTTCATGAGCTTCTTCAATGATATTTCTTGCTTGGTAGATAGCCCTTCATACACTAAGCAGCCGTAGTCGAAGTAGGTGAATATAAGAGGGATTACATGGAGCTGTCTGATTTTCAGAGGAAGACAATCACGGAATCTTAGAAGTTGCTTAAGGACAGTAATGGATTTTCGGGTAATCTAGGGGATATGGTTTTTCCTGTAGAGGTTCTGTTCAAAGGTTACTCCTAGGTTTTTAAATGTTAAAAATAAAAATGGAATGGTGTTCGGCTATTGAGGTAAAGTAGAGGAAAGTAGGGGAGTGAACTAATGAGATGTCTGAACCAGATGAGAATAGCATTTGTTTTATCTGTATTCAATTTTAACATGTATTGTGATAAGAGTTTCGTTCGGGTATGGTAGACACTTCATTACTTCAACAAGTTTCAGTATTTTTATACACAAATTAATAATCCACTTTTTTATGTAGGTGTACATCATTTTCCATCCCTTAAGACGGATAGAGAAATCTGCATAGTCAGTTTTTTCTTTATTCAAATATTTTTTTATTATTCAGTCAAATTATTTAAGTAATTTCCAGCCATGGTTCGATAAGTTATACAAATACACACAAAAAAAAGTTATACTGATTACACTAAAAATCGTTCAGAGAACTTGCTTGCGCTGATTATAGATAACAGTGGGTCTGTTTGTGTTATGTTCCAGTTAGATGATTTATTCACATAACGTGCTCATTTCCGATTAAAATTACGTAGCTTGGTAGAACTATTCAAAGTTACCAACTACCGCTTCAGTTCAGGAATGAAACAGTTAAGAGTGAAGTATATTTATCTAAAATTGAATACCGTAAATAGGGGAGAAACTTTTTGAATAGTGCTCCTTTTAAATAAAATAAAAGCTTTAATACTTTTTTGATGATCTAATCAAAGCTAATGGAGTGGCAGTTTCGGTTTCTCTATAAAACTAAAAGTTACTTCCCAGTGAAGCTAAATTATTTTCTAAAACCGAAAACAAAACTGGCCAATTTTGTGGTAATGTTACCAGTTTGGTTTTACCAGCTTAAGTGTAAACATACATCATTGTATATTCGATTAAAAAAAAAATAAAAATAAAAATAAAAACTGCGGTGCGTGCTTTAGACTACACGATAGAAGTGAAAAGAACAACAAGGTGAGATTAATAATATGAAATATAAATTATATCTCATTATAAAGACGATAAAATGCTTACAATATGCAGGTCCTATTTTTGTAGTTTATGGGATATTTTAATCCATATCTTCCATAAAACTCGTTATCGTTTGGTTTTCGAAACTATTTTTTTTTCCTTTTCGCCTCTCTGATACGGCCACGCGTTAAGATACAATTTTGAATAACAGCACATTGCAGAGAGCATGAAATGCTGAACGATTCTCTCGCTTACGGTATGCAGGTCCGATTTTTAATTTCTGAGATATTTTAATCCATATGCAAAAACACTTCAATTAGTCGACTATAGCCGACTTTACCCAAGCGTTACACATCGGAGATCTGACAGCTCAATCTTATTAACTTTCAACAAAAAAATATAAATGTGCCTAAAGAATTTTTCACTTCAAAAAACTTAGTCTATGTTACTATGTGCTTCGCTATGTGTCAGGTTATAATAATGTTCATTTTCGTAAAGGTAAACGAAGTACCTATGAAAAAACATTAAAATTCCACATCTTCAATCTTTTTATTTTGGCGCAATAACAATAATAAGAAGAATCGAAGAGTATGTACTATT
Source organism: Nezara viridula (assembly GCA_928085145.1). Classification (NCBI taxonomy): domain Eukaryota; kingdom Metazoa; phylum Arthropoda; class Insecta; order Hemiptera; family Pentatomidae; genus Nezara; species Nezara viridula. The sequence goes on from OV725082.1 coordinate 82,091,862, forward strand.
TAGGACCAAAATAATATAAGCACCAATTAAAGATTAAATAATAGATGGATACGTTATAATGTATCAAATAACTTACAAGTTATAAATATTATTTTTAAATAAAATAAAATTTAATTCGTTTAAACCATCTAAGATGATCACCTTCAAGTAATCATAATATAATAAAAAATATCGTTATTTGAGCAATATAAATGGTAATTTGTAAACTTCTGCCCATTTATCATAACAGTGACATAGTTCGATTGCATCTTGCAAGCGTCTGGAACGGATATAACTATTCTTCGCAGTTTTGCTGATAGTCAAAACTCAAACAAATCTCTGTAGTACATACCATTAAATAAGACAGATATTTAAACAGCTGTTAGTGGAAAAAGCCGCGTTTTGCATTTCTTTTTAGTGGAGAATGAATTAGATTGAGCCGTCATATCTACGATGTGTAACGCTCGGGTACAGTCGGCTGGATTAGACTAATTGAAGTGTTTTTTTTTCGATTAAAATATCTCAAAAACTAATAATCGGATCTGCATACTGTAAGCCAGAGAATTGTTCAGAATATCATTCTCTCTCTGCAAATGGATTATTATTTAAAATTGTGTCTTAACTCGACGTCGTGTTAGAGAGGCGAAAAGGAAAACATTGTGTCGAAAACCTAATGATTTTATGAAAGATATGGATTAAACTATCTCAGAAAATAATAATCGGACCTACATACGGTAAGCTAGGGAAATGTTCAGCATTTCATCATATTTATAATGAGCTATTATTCATAATTTATATTGCATATTATTAATCTCTTCTGGTTGTGACTTCTACCGTGTGGTCTAAATCACACACCGCAGTTTTTTTTTTTAATTTTCAAAATATACTTATGTCAACATTATTAGTTTTTTTTTTAATTTTCAAAATATACTTATGATCAACATTTTCATAAAGTTTTCTCTATAAAGTGTCCATTAAAACTATAAAGTTTTCATTGTATATAATTTTTTTTTAACTCAAATTAATGGTATGTCAATACGGGTGAATCTTATTAATAATTTCGTCTTGGAATATTCAGCAGTTCGAAGTGCGAAGTTTTTCCTATCAACCTTTCATATATCCTCCCACTTTCTTCGTTCATCGATTTTAACATTACTATTCAAAGTCTGTTCTCAGCCTTATTACTGTTGGCGAGTGCTTCCTTGTCCTGATGGACTCAGCGATTATAACGGAAATCGCTATTCTGTTAATTGGTTTGCGTCTTTCCTCTTCTCCTCACGAGAAGGAAACATTACAAGATTTCTACACTTTCCAACTGACTATTATCCATAATATATGTATATTTCAATGTACTACATCTTTATAATGGTGAAAACATTATTGGCTGTTAATACGAGTTATAAGTTTTTGGGAAATCAACTGTGGATTGATGTCAGTGAGAAACGCAAATAAAAACTACCTACTAACTCTCCAACCATAATATCTTAATATTCTTATTTTTTTCCAAACAGATTGAATCAACCAAGATGAGTAATTTTTATAAGCCTTCAAATAGCAATTTCAATTTCCTTGTATTTTAAATTGTTACTATAATCAATAAATTTACTATGATGGAATTACGCTATTCGTATTGCTTGTCATAAATAGGTCAAAAGTAGTCACACTAATTGTATGTGAAACTGTTGGGATATCACAAAAGGAAAACTCATCAGATTATTCTATAATTTAATTTTCTAAATGATAACATGATGATATCTAATTATTTAAATATACTATTAGATCATGATTTATTAAACTACAGTAAATATATTTACGGTTATAAACATATCCAGGAAATATTTTTCTATTTCACTTCTTTTTCCACACAAGTACAATGAATTTTTATCATAAACAATGTCATTGACTTGATTCCGTGGATTTTCAATACTTTTTCAAACTTCAAATTTTTTTTAAATGTTTACATTTAATAAGAAAATTCTATTTAATTTCCTTGAAATTATTTTTTTTTCGTATGGCACTTATAATTTTCAAGACCGTAATGGTATAGAACTTATAAGGTTATTTTTATGGTCAGTTTTTGTTTAGGTCAGTAGTTTTTATCTTTTTTATAATTCAGAGTAAAAGAATATATCTTCGGTTTATTACAAAAAGTCATTAAGTGAAATTTCGTAACCTTAAATCACTAAGAACTTTAATTAAATTTTATATTTTGGTGCACATTATTTTTTATTTATTGATAAATAAAGTCGAAATTCACAAAACATTCTTAAACGTTCAGCTGTATAAAAAATGTACTTGGTGACTTTTTTCAAAAAATCAACGATATAAACATTCCAGGGACATTTAAAAAAAAAAACAATTAGTTACTTTTCTGTAATGAAAGAATATAGTGTTCCTAGAAAATCTGAGGAAATTCATCTATCGTCTAATAAACATCGTAATGGACATTATAAGTAATTAAGATTTATAAATTAATTATAAAAATATTATGAAATTATGTAGTGGGCTCCTAAATTTTTTTCTTCTGTTTCTCAACGATCTCATTCTATTTAACATATAATTCAGTAAAAAATAAATATTATGCAGAAGTATTTGGTACTTTTTTGTTACTCAACAACTTTTAGAAAATGTTTGTATCATTAAAGTATGGTCAAGCTTTGAAGGAACAAAAATTATTTAACCCTAATTAAATTATTTGGCTCAAAAATTATCATCTGGTGTTGATGCATAATTGTTACGATGCAATTTATGTAAACTTTAATATTACTATTTGTATTCTTTAAAAAATAATATTAAAACTATCAATTCCATATTATTTTTCATCATGCCATTTTTTTTTAAATATATACTTGTTCCTATTTTTATAATTTTATTCTTAAAATCAGACCGTTGAATCCCTACAAGTGTAGAAGGATTTTATCTACAGATTTCACTGGAAAAATGAATTTTAAGAAAAATAAAAAATGTTGTACCAGCAACGAAAAAGAAACGGTAGAGTGAGCAGGTATAATAACTGTCTCTTTGAGGTGAGTTGATGTTTAGGTGGGGGGAGGGGAGGAGGATATTTGTGTACAGCAACCCTTTGCTTCTTGTTTACTAAATGACCCGCCGCCTGTTTTGCAAACAGCTGCATTCGTTGTTACTATCGCACCTGTTTGTAAAGGATCCAATTTTTCAAAGAACCGGAATATAAAAATAAATTTAACAGCCAAATAAAGATCCTTTCGTCCAAAGAACCGGAGAAGAAAATGCTCTCTCTCACTCTCTCTCTCTCTCTCTCTCTCTCTCTCTATATATATATATATATATATATATATATATATATATATATATAACAATAAAAACAAGAAAACCAAAATTGTAACCAATAACAAGTCAGTAGTAATTCCAATAAATGCAATTAATTTCCCAATTATATAATATTACATGTTTTTATGATAATTCGACCTTTATATATTATGACTTAAGATATAAATTATTGACGGATATAATCATGAATTGCATGACCTATTATCCGACTATAATTCATATCTTAAGTTATATATATATATATATATATATATATATATATATATATATATATATATATATATAAATACCCATATACCCATGCTCATAATAAAAGTGATATAATAGTGATTGAATTTTATTTCTAACTAGGAGACATTTAAGTAAGTTATATGTATATATAATTGTATATAATTATATGTGTATATATATATATATATATATATATATATATATATATATATATATATATACACATATAATTATATATATAATAATAAAATAATAATAAAAAAAAAGGAAAGTGTACATATATATATAAATATATATATTATATACATATAATTATATACAATTATATATACATATAATTTACTTAAATGTCTCCTATATATATATATATATATATATATATATATATAACTTAAGATATACCGTATATATATATGGAAGTAAGCACTTTCTTTATCATTATACAATATTATCCCGTTTTACATTTTTAAGATATTCTCCGATAACGCAAGAATATTTTTCAGGTTTACATTTTTTTAAGATAAAAAAATTAATTTTGGCATTACATAAAAATAAATTGAAAATCTTTCATTTTTCCTGCTACAGTTGTCCAGTTAGCCAGTTCGTAATAAATGTTTTTGCCTTATTTTGGAATATAAGCAACTATTTTCGCTTTTGATCATAAACTTTCTTCTGCTTTATAGATATTTTTTCAACAAAAAACAACACCATTAAATTTAGATTTAATTTATATCTTTATGCAATCATTTCCATGTAAAATTTTTTTTGTGTTGATGAAAAAAAAACTTTTTTTTAATTCTAATATTTTGAGTGGTTTTTATTGACTATTTTGAAAAAAGCCGTTTTTGAAAAGAAAAAAATCACCAAATGATTCAAACATTAAAACAATTATATTTGTTAAAAAATCATTATAATTTTTAAAAAATTATTAATAAATTTATTAGTATTCAAAATTGTTTCTTAAAATCTAAATACTGCTAATAAATTAAAATTTAATACTGTTTTCAGGATGCGGTAAAAAATATTTAATAATTATTCTTCTGAATACCCATGGTCATAATAAAAGTGATCTAATAGTGATTGAACTTTTTTTTCTAACTAGGAGACATTTAAGTAAATTATATATATATATATATATATATATATATATATATATATATATATATATATATATATATATACATGCTAAATAAAAAAGTCTATATATATACACACGTTCTTTTTTTTTAATTTAGCATGCATGAAGTAGAATGGAATGTTGAAAAGTAAGTATCAAAAGAGAGTAAATTGTTTCTTGAGACTTTAATTGCCTGACGAATTGGCGCCTTAAAACTGGAAGGAAGCTTGGGCACATCTGTTCCTGGAGATTCCTTAAGTTGACTTTAAGGGACGACCTTAAAGGACTCCCCAAGTACTAGGCCGGCTACCAATTTAAGTTCTTAATAGGTCATTCCGGAACTACTTCTTACCTCACAGAACTTTCTTAACTTTCCAAAGAACTGCATTGTACAGAAACAATATATGATGTTTATAATATTGAAATATATAAAATCAATTGTTAAAATTAAAATTATTCGTTAACTTTATCTATTTATATTTACTTATTTAAGTGCTCATGTAATAATTTTTTCCAGGAATTACAGGAATAGGCGAGAAATCAGTTTATTTCTTTTAATTAGTCTGTTGCTGAAATAAGTCACTCATAATTCAAAATGAGAAGGAGTTAGTCGGGGGTGCGGTCAGATAAATACTAAATTAAAATAGTAATTATTTTATTTTAATTTTGCCGACGTTTCGACCCACTTTGCAGATCGTCTTCAGGGCTACAAAAGATACAAAACATGTTGAGAATTAAAATTAAATATAAGTAGATATAAAATAATACTTAATACTTAAATAAATAATAAATAATAAATAAATAATAAAATAAATAGATAATAAAATAATACTTAATATTTTACTACATTGTCACCCACTATATCTCTGATATCTTTTATTTCTGTATCTGACAACTTCTCCTTATTTTATATCTACTTATATTTAATTTTTATTCTCAACATGTTTTGTATCTTATGTAGCCCTGAAGACGACCTGCAAAGTGGGTCGAAACGTCGGCAAAATTAAAATAAAATAATTACTATTTTAATTTAGTATTTATCTGACTGCACCCCCGAATAACTCCTTCTCACATTATATCAACGTTCAACCATCTCTACATCATAATTCAAAATAATACAAAATTGGTAATGATAGAAATTACTATATTGGAAATCTTTCATATCTATTTAAAAAAAAAAATGATAAAATAAATAGTTTATAACAGAAATTATTTAGTTTTAATTTTTTTAAATGTAAATACAATAAATAAAATCTATTTAATTAATTGATAAATTAATAATACATTTATAATAGTAGCAATCATTAAAATTCCTATATATATATATATATATATATATATATATATATATATATATATATATATATATATATATATATATATATATATATTTGTTTTGATATACAACAATTGATATGAATACAAGATCTCACAGAACTTTTATGACTGTGGTTTTAATTGTAACAAGGGTTTGAAATCTATAATTAAAACAATCAAAATCAAATCTGATCAAAATATATTTATCTGAAATTTTAAAAAATCATTTTATGATATTTATTAGGAGCGATTTTTATTTTTACTCATGGGTGATAAAAATCATATCCTGATCATTATTTTCAACAAAATTTTTACAATGATAATAATAATTTCTTTACGTCATTTTTAGAGCATAAATTTAATTTTTAGTACAATCTCTATGATATATTTTGAGTTTGGAGTAGTAGGCGGAGAATATTGTTTGTTGTCAGATATTATCAACAGAACATCTTTTTTCTCCGACATTCATTAGAAATGTTGGCTTCAATAAATATATATTTTTAATTGTTTTTTTGTAATATATAAACTGACTCACAGGTTGCTGGAAGAGTTTAGTTTTAAAATAATATTTGTTTACAAGGGCTAAGATGTCAACCGAGAACGTAGTCGCTAAATATCTACTTCACTGCTCAAAACGCACTTTCAACAATAACCTACGTGCACGATTAAAGTGCATTAAGTACATTAATAACGTATACATACATATTAATGTATGTGCAAACAGAAATTTTAATTTTTTGATCAACATTTTTTATCATAATTTAATTATTATTATTTATATAATACCATATCATTCACTGATCAGTATTTTTTATCGAATCAATAATCATCAAAGATCGATTTAAATATATAAATTAGGCATGATTTTTAATGAAAAATAATTATAGATTTCATACCCTGCATACGTATAACAGTTGATAGTGAAACCTATGAGTAAGCGAAATTAAGTTATCAGAATTTTTTTGAATTTTTTTTAACCTATTATATTTTACGAACTATTTAATGCGATACTGGTTCCGGTGCCAATAAAACAGATTTTTTAAAGATATTTTTATTAAATGTAATGGATGTTTTGACAATACCTTAATTGATGTTCCCACTATTTTTGTGTCAAAATTTTAATTTTTTAGGCTTTTTCTTAATTTTTTAAATTTGTGTGCCCTTTTTAATTTTTTGTTTATACATTACAAATTTAGATACAAAAACAAATCAATTTTTAACAAGAGCTCTATTATTGTTAATTATCGTATTAAGACTGTAAAACATTCTGTCAGTTACGTAAAATTATTGTAAATGAAGATCAGTGTATTACAATTCAATTGTGAGCCAAAAATGTTTTCTTTTACTATATTTCATGAGAAGAGATTTTTTTTCACACTTTCAAAATATTTTAAACCATAGAGTAAAGTAATTTGTTCGTATTTGTCTTTTATTGTCGAGTATTAAGAATAATTATATATATTCTATTTGTGTATCATGAATTAACAATGTCCCGGTGACCATAAATTTTCAAAAACGGCACCATAAATGTCAGAAAATACTATAAAAAGTTAAACCATGAATAACGGATATAGAATATGATGACTGAAAGAGAGAGACGTAATAAGATACTTATGAATGGGGAAAAATATTTGAAAATTAACATAGGTTGAATAGTAAGATATATAATTCATTATTTACCTACACATGAAAAGACAAAAAAACATAATAAACAAAATAAAATATGTAGCGTGACGCTTAAGCTGGGAGAAAGAAGAATTCAACTGGTGACAACAGAATGCGAAATTTAGGGCGACACAATCATAGTTGAAGTAATCCCAGCGTTTTAATTACAATGGGTGCTTGAAAGTTTTAAGCTGGACAATCTCTCTTTTTATTTATTCTTATCCGAAACAGAGCAGTTGGGAGATAGGGTGTACCTATTTCGTTTTACTGTTGTAAAAAAAAAAAAAAAAAAAAATGCTTTTACTGTACACAACTATGCTTCGAGGAACATTTCCGATGTTGAGATCAATGATGAAGTTATTTGTAGTCATAAGGTGGCTTTGAAGATGTGTCCTGGTTTTTCCTCATTGCTGGTTATTCCCTTTCTGGGCCGGGCACAGTTCTTATTCCTTATTTCAGCAAGGAATTTGATCGATATTGTCCAATGTGTCCCCTGAGACTTCTAAGGAAATGCTGATGATATCCTCGGAAAGGAACTCCCTCTCAAGGGATGCCTTAGGAGGGACGAAACGTCTTTTGACCGGAAATCTCGTAATATTTCCCTTTACATGTTATTTACACATTTAAACAACATACGTTGATTGATGCTCAATAGTTTGACCACTTCAATCCTGCCAGTTTTAATAATGCCCTCGAATTTCCAGTGAATTTGTAGTTCTGAATAATAATAAACAAGTAAAATTGTTACATTTAACCTTTTGAACTGAAATTAGCAATGAATGATAATTCCTAACATTTAGGGTTAACACTCTGCTGATGACTAGGGTCTCTCCTAGAGTAGAGGATCCTCTTAAAAAATGTTGCATTATTGTATATTAAAAAGTAATTACAAGTCTCATGAATTAAGAGAGGATAGAATATATAGTCTGAAGATGGGATGTCTGAAAAAGTGATTTCAAATACCTCGAAAGGACTTATTTCCAATGTTGTATTTTTAAAAAAAAATTTTATTAATACATAACATAAAATTGGACATAAAAATTAAATTTGCGATCTGCAAATTTCTTTGCAATAAGCAAATTTTTTGGCAGCTTCACAGCTTCCCATCACAATCCAGGAAATAGTTCAGTTCAGCAGGTCTCTTGGCCACCGCCTACGTAATCGTCGAGGTGGGCTGTACGACTTTCTAGTGCTTTTAAGTTTTTCTGTCAGAGGATTTGTGTTGTAAGTTAGTCTTTGGCGAAAATTACTGTAGTTTTCTTTTGCAGTGTCTAAAATTGTTGGGTTGTTCAAGTCTTTATGTAATCTATCGTTTGCGACATAAAATGGTGCGTCAACTATTCTTCGTAAAATTTTGGATTGAAAAGACTGGATTTTTTTAATATTAGAACTTTTACAGAACCCATAGTTCTATGCCATAAGTCCAAATTGGTTTTAGTAAAACTTTATAGAGTGTTATTTTGTTAGTCAAAGATAATTTTGAACGTCTGTCAAGTAACCTAGATAAAAGACCGTATCGTCTGTTTAATTCCATACGTTTTTGTTTAATGTGTGTTCTCCAAGTTAGTCTTCTGTCGAGGTAGAAATCCAAATATTTAATTACGTCGGATGCAGGTATTTCAATGTTATTAAAATATATTTCGGGGGAAGAGGTATGATTAAGAAAATAAACGTGATTAGTAAACCAATTTCTCCATATCCGCACGTTTCATGGTTTCTGTTACACCATGAGAGAGAGAGAAATCTAAAATTCATCAATTTATGGAAAGAAACTTCTTTGGCACACCCAGCATACTTTACTTGCATACTTAGTTGATACTTATATTTTAAACAGATCGGATGTTGAGTACCTTAACTGACCAATCCTCTCCACTCCACTCTCACATACATTACTTTCGTGTATTGACTAGAAATTAATTATTTTTTCTTCATAAAAGACTTTGTAGGACGTAAGTCATTCTAGTTTAATAGATTATGGATATTTGATTTTATACTTCTTTGATAGTGAGTGCAGAACCATTTATAAAATGATCATTATCTTCACGCGGAGTCGAAGAATAAATTGAAATCTACAGTAAGAGTTATTGCTGTGACATCGTCATAAATTCAGTCTCTCAGATCGCATTTTGGCCGTAAAAAGTTTGATAAATGCTACTCCCCTGTATCAGAAAATTCTAAAAATATTACTATTCCTCTTTGAGAAAATTTATATACCCATTTTTTCTAAATTTTAATCCTTTAAATCGGAGACCTACAATTGACATCGATCTGTAGTTGGGAAGTACCATTAATTAAAAGTACAAATGCAAGGTTAATATTTTTTTAAAAATATTGAGAATTTTTGTTACAATAACTGATATTTCACACTTTGAATGATAATGTTTAGATATTTTTTGTTTTTATTCAAACGAGGATTTGTGTTCACCTGTTTGTATAAATAAGAAGTGTGTTTTCTTAATTAATTTACTACAATACATCACATGCCACAGAAAAAAGAAACGAAAGCTTTGTAATGATTTGTTATAATATTTTTTTCTGAAAGCACAGGAAAAAAAATATCAAAGGAGGAAATTCTGAGGATACAGAATTTCACATCACATTATTTTTTCATACAACTGGGGATGAAGCTCAGCTTGTTTTATAATGAACCTCAACTTAATTAATACAGAATTAAATCCTGTTGAAAAAAAACTTTTTCTAAAAATTTGGAATCTGTAATCTAGTGGATTAATATTAAAGTCGCGAATACTATATGATTTATTGAAAATTGAACTTATATAGAAGTATAAATAGCGTATTTTAGCTGCTTAAAAGCCTTTTGAAAATTATTTTAATAAATAAAAATTCTATTTTAATTTTATGGACAGTTTGTTTATGTTTACTTTGAAGGTTTTGGAAATTAGCTTAATTAAATATTTTGTTAGTTATCGCTTCTCATTGACAAGACGTTTTATTCCTTAAAAAATCTAAAATTTAATTTACTGACAAACAACCTTATTTTGGTTCTTAACTTTTAGTGGGATATTTAATTATTACTTTTGATCAATAATAAGTTACGATTTTAAAAGTATCATGATTATTCACACAGATATTAATTTATTTATATTCTATGCAATTTGTACCTGCGCGGCTGCGCATCTAGCAAATTTGTTGTGTTTATACTGTCTTGGTGTATTTGCTTGATTTTATTTTTATCGATATTGTATGTTCTCTTGGCCATTTTCTTATTTAATCTGCGTTGTTCAGGTAACAGGAAGCAGGAGATAGAAAGAACCAGAGGATTGGAGTGATTTTGGGTTGAAGAATGAAATGTAGTGTATTTGTCGTGAATGCAGGATTTCACTATTGGGATGTTTAAGTCGTTATGTATAGTATTATTTGAAATGTACCAAGGTGCGTTAACAATTTTTCGTAAAATTTTCGATTATGCTGTTTGTATTTGTTTTATGTGTGTTTGTTTTTCCGAACCCCAAAGTTCTGCTCCATATGTCCATATTGGTCTCAGCAAGGTGTTGTATATCAGTCGCTTGTTTCGTAAGTTAAGTGGAGATGTGTAGTCCAGAAGATGTGTAAGTTGGCTATATCGTTTTGTAAGTTCTTGTTTTTTTAATTTCGTATTTATCACAAGTAAGTCTTTGTCTAAGTAGAGTCAAAGCTTCCGTACATAGTTCTTTGAAGGCACTGGTTTATTGGCAATCTTTATGGATGGACATCAGGATTTCCTAAGAGAGAAACTAACGTGGTTGGATTTATTACTATTTATTTTGATTTTCCATTTTTCAATATCAAGAAGATGGTTTTATATTTTTAAAAACCTTTCTATAAAAATATGTCTTTATTTAATGTATAATGACTTTTATTTAAACCGTTTTGTATGAGCTTTTTAAGAATTCAAACTACGCCAGTTTCTTTTTTTTTTTGTGTAAATTCATATATCATTCCCGATTTTTTTTTTTGAGATCTCGATTGGATACCCGATTTTGGAAAAAAAAAACTATTTTCTTTAATAGTCTTTAAGTTAATTTTATTTGATTAATTCAAAACTTCAACATGTTATTGATTAAATGTAATAATTAAATGTCTTGATTTCCTGTTTGGAACCGGACCATTTGCCTCATTTAAAATACTATCAGTTTTATAAAATTAATTTATAATATCACCTCTTTAAATATTTTAGATTATTCGCATGCCACGCTGTTTCTGCTTACTAAACAAAAATAATTATTTTGGTTATCCTCTAGTTAAAATGAGAAATAGATGTGGAAAGGGTGCGTAGAGAGTAGACTATGTTCTATGGAGTGTAAGCAATGGCCGGATGAACCTCTGAGGCGTAACATATCGTCTCTTCTTCAGGTTTCGAACTCTATGTCGTTGAGGCTAACGTTTTACTCTATATTAGAGCTATTTAATATTGCATAAACTTGATTTTGTACATCAACCAACTAAGTTTTGGCCTACTTCAATACCGACCGCCAGTTATATAGATACTCTTCAAGTATATACGGCAATATAAAAATTAAAATGTTTATATATACCAATGAAAGCTAATAAAAATATCTAAAAAAATAATATGAATAAATATTGTTGGACTAAAAATATTTTTCATAGCACTTAATTATTTATTATAACCAATTAAATAATTAATATATACAGTCGTGATAAGAAATGGTTAGTGAAAAAAAAGTCATAATCATAATACATAAGACGGTTGTGAAAAACATGTGGTAAATAATTGTTTTAAATAATATTTTGTACCGTCTGTAATGATTGCTTTCACCTATAATTTCCTCAAAAATATTTTTTCAGAGTTTTGGCTGAAATAATGGTGGTAAGTGAAGGCTGTGTGATACGCACACCTCACCAGATTTTTTAAAAATGTAGTAGGAAAAAAAGAGAGAATCCTGATGTTTTTCAGCTGAAATGTTCTAAGTTAATAAGAAACGTAGTTTCACATTGTGTTTTCCTTTTTTCATTTTCACATTGTACATTTTACGATTTTTCAAATATAATAGAAAGTTAATTATTTAAGGAAGTTTGATATAATAAAGTAAAATAAAATAAAAATATGATTTTAAATTTATTCTTCTGTTTGTAAAAGAATATCTTTAATTATATTTCCTTGAAGGTTTTTTACTACTGTCTTCAGAAATACTTTTATCTGGTGAATGGCTATTATTTTATGTAACGTTTTTAGAGGACTAATTAAGGTAAAGATCGTAAAATACTATGACATATTTGGACATAAGGAGGTTATGGGGTTTCATTAATCACGTCCACATAAATAACCTCACAGTCCAAAATACTTCGAAAAATCTGTAATGTTTAAATTGGTTTATTTCAAATCACTTCATACACAACAATATGAACATACCAACAGTAAAATTCTACATACGTAATAAATATAAAATCCGCTTGTTCTATCTCTCTTCGTTCCCCCGTTATGCCTCAAAAAAATGCCTCAAAAAATTTAAAAAAGCAATGGTCTTGTGATCTGCTTACAGTATAAATAATTATCAAGAATAATGAAGACGAGAAATAAAGAATGAACGACAGCGCATTTGCTTTATGTGTAGCAGATATTAATTTAACTTATTTTCTTTTCATAATTGTTTATCAACGCAGTTCAACGAGATTTTTTTTTCTTATTTATTTTTGTTGCTTCGTTTCCAAATCCTACTCGATATGGAGATACGTACAGGGTCATGAAAATTGGATTTATAAGAGAACCTTTTTACAGATGCAAAGTACGCATACAGCGTGAATAGCCCTTTTACCTTAAAATGCCCTTGGAAATAAAAGGAAATTAGAAATTTTTATATTTCTATATGTATTTATATATTGTATTTTGTATAGTAAATAAATTCCTGGATGGTACAAAAAAAAAAAAAAAAAAAATACCTCTTTACTTGTAGGAGTTGTTCTCTTTTTATCTGAAACAATAGAAACTTTTTCGATCATCATTTGGGAATATGTCTCGAAAAGCTAATTTTATTACGATAATTTTAGTTAAGCCTGCATGATTTCATGTGAATTGCAGATGTGGACATGAGAATCAATTGTATGACAGCAACTTAAATAGATTTAATCTGAAATTAAACAATTGCTGTGCTAATTGTTTCATTATCCAGATGTATTTCATGTTTTTTATTAAGTAGATTTCTAGTCAGAATATCTAGAAAAAAAAAATGCTAATATTTTATTACTGCCTACAATACATCAATAGCAAAATCATAAAATTATTAATTATTATGATTGGATATATGAATATATAACTGTAATAATTTATAAGAAAACTCTCTAAGACTCTGCTAAGATTGGAAGAGCAGATCGGCATACAATTAAACAAAGATAAAACAAAATATATGATAATAAGCCGAAAATTCAAACCCCATAACAGGAAAATAGAAAATTAGAAATTCCCGTAGAAGGAAAATTATTTCTGAAAGTAAAAATTTAAACACCTCTGCTCCACAATAACCTCAATCAATGGATAAACAACCAAATAACTAGCGCAGAGTTTTCTTCTCTTTTTCAAAGGTACTGAATTCCTGAAAAATATCAAGAAATCTCAAATTAATGGTGTACAATGCTATGATAAAGCCAGTTCTGTGAGACCTGGACACTAACTGTGAGACCAGCACCCTAGAAAAAAAGCATTGAAAGATTTGAGAGAAAAATCCTCCGCACGATAACATCTGGGATCAGAGTACTAACACATGGAGAAGAAAGATCAATAAAGGACAGCTTACAGAAACTAGTCAATCAATATCCCGTGATATGAAGGCACGAAGGTTAAGATGGGCGGGGCATGTAGCTCGTAGCATTTAATCTGGAAAACTCTTGAATGAATGCCTCAATAGAAGGTTAAAGAGCAAGTGGAAGACCAAAAATCAGATGGATAGTTAGACTCAACAAAGATATATTATACTTGCGTACAGATAAATGGAAAGAAATAGCCTAAGACAGTCAGAGATGGAGAGTAATGCCAATAGAAAAAAAATCATAAGGTCATAAAGAAAATAATTAATAAATATGAATAGAAGCATATGAATTAAAATAACAATAATAGCATGACTATAAGGAATAATAGCCTATAACAAACAGAGTTAATGTGACAATCATATGAATTTCGTTATGTGAAAATCGATTATAAGTCGTTCATCAATAATTGGAGTGAATAGTAGAATAATGGTGTATGATAGATGTAAAGCCTATAAGAATGATGTCTAATGATAAAATTTAATGATATGAATAATAATTAATTTCAATAATAAAGTGAAATAAAAACAAATTCAAACTAATTAATAATTAATGAGGTCTCATACGATATGGAGAAATATGATACTATGATAATAGTAAAGAAAGTATTGACATAGAAGAGATGCAACTAAAATAATAAAACTCGAGATGATATAGCAGTAAACTAATTCTAAAATACAATTATTGTACAAAGTGTTATTTTGGAACAAAATGAAAGTGTATTGTTTTCAATTATTAGAATAATCAATAGTATCAGGAAAGACTCAAAACCTTCCTTGAGGATGAGGCTTGTAAGGAATTGTAACTATGAACTAACTATTAACCTGAATCAACAACAGCTATTGTGTGAAGTTTGATCAGACCTTTAATGTTTATCCATCCGCAGGTACTAACGAACCCTCTTCCGAAAGTGACTCTTGCTTCGTAACATTGTGAACATCTCTCCCTTTGACACTCTCCCTTCCACAGGTCCTGTGTAAGGGGAAGTTTGAATTGCGAATGAGCTTTATTTGTTCATCTCTACACTAATTTGGACTTACACGTACGTGTGCAGAAGTTTGATTCCTGTCAGGCATGATGAAAAGAGGGCCTATTGTGAGTTGAAAGGAATGATCACTTTACATCATTCACCTTCTTGATGTTCAGTTTAAAATATCCTAAATTCCAGTCTGCTTAAGTAGAGAGGGAAACACTTTATTTTAATATGGAATAAAAAATATAGAAGCGTGCTGTATTGGGTTGATAGATATACAGCATACTGGATAACCCTTTGGACAATCAATAAAATATATAAGTACTTGGCCCGTGCGAATAAATCGCAGAAAATAACAAAACAATATGGAAAGAAGCAGTTCGTATGTATTATGTAAGGAAGGAATTAATATTTTTCCTCAGTCGATTAAAATATTCCATTAAACATAATAGACCAAAATATTTGTACAAATTGCTTTGCTAGGATCTATTTTTAAACACCGACCGGAAATATAACAGAAGTAATAAAGGAAAAATAATTCCCCGATAATGGGATTTTCTAAATTATTAAAAAAATAAAATGTAAGAACAACCAAATGTCTTTAAGAAATAATAGAATTAATACATCGGCCAGGAAAAAAAGTGTAGTAGACTATTCTACTCCTAAATGCAATATCTTTAAACAGGAAGACATTATTAAGTATACCGAACTAATTGACTGTAGCTTTGTTAATAATTGTCCGATTTTCACGATTTTTTTTTTTTTGGTTTTGTAGGTAATTTAGTAATCTTTCTAAAATGGTAGAAAAAAATGCATATTTTTTGAGTTATTCGTAAATAAAGTTTCTTTTCCTCCATAACTTTATTTTCCGAAATTTCGGGAGGATGGGACAATTTTTCGCATGTGAAGGAGAAGAATATCTTCAAAATGAGTGGTCAATCATTGGATTTGATGAAGAATTGACGAAGTTATGGCGTACCGACAAAAAAACATCTATTAGAAATAATATATAAGATAGATATATATGACTATAATACATATATATATATATATATATATATATATATATATATATATATATATATATATATATATATATATATATATATATATATATATATATATATATGTATTCCCCCTTTTCCATCCTTTTTTTTAAGGTTTAATTTCCCTTTAAAATGTTTAAAATTATTCAATAGTTTCAATTAAAATAACAAAATAAAAGTGTATATAAATCAATAACTGAATACAATTTAATACAAAACAAATATAATAAACGTTTTTCAATAAATAAATACATAAATTAAAACTCTCACCCTATCCATGCACGTGGTGGCAGATAATTGATTACTTGTAATACAAATTCTATTAAACTTCCAACTAAATAGATTTACTTCTACCTCTTGCGTTTCCCTTTTAGAAGTTAAATAACCACGAAAAGTTCGACTAATTAATCCTAAACCTTTATGTACAAGCACGCTTCTTCAAACTCATTATTCTAAAACAAAATATTATATTAATACATTTTTATTACGATCCGTTGGTTTGCTTCCACTTACCCATATGTGGAACATATAGTTATGGAAAACATTGTAGTCGTAAAAAAAATTGAATTCGGGGTTTTCAAAGGAAATGTAGGTTTGAGACCTCGAAACGTCCAAGTAACCAACTAACACAAAATCCCCTATATTTATGCGAATAGCCTTGTTCAAAAATAAGTAAGCCTGGTATTATTTATTTAAGGTTGGTAGATAGATACATGCCTGCGAAGTTACATAAACTTTTCCTATAAAATCGAGTAATAGGAAATGCCATTTTATAAGCCATTCTCTCGAAAACGAAATTTCTCCAAACTCACTATGTAAATGTACAACTAATAGTCATTAATGTAATCATTGAAATGGCCTTATGGAGTTCAAATGTACAATTTTCAAAAAAATATTTAATTTGTTTTGTTTTAATTGTGTTATTATAATGCCTCTTCTCAGCCTCTACTGGTCCATAGTACCAGTAATGGGGCTGAGTTCGAGTCAAGGGATTATCATCAGGGCTAAAAATTACAAAATATAAATTAACATCAGTAAATTAATAAATATATAAACTATTTAATTTCTTATTACCCTTACACTTTTATATTTATTATTTTACTGATGTTTTTCTTAATTTTGTAAATTTTGGCCAAGCTGATGACCCTAATGTTTGGTTCGAAACGTCGGCTAACCCAATAAATATATTATTGTGACTGGAATTCCTGACAATTTTGTTTCATCCTCATTTTCAAATAAAATAATCTTTATTTTATGATTATAAAAATGAATTTGTATAGGGCTGGAGGAAATGACGAAGAGCAAACACCTAAAAAAAATTACTGTTATATTATTTTACGGAAACGAAACGGTCACATGGAAACTAAATGGAATATTCGTAGAAACTTACGGCAATATTTTAAAACTTATTAACTTCATTACTGGTTTGAAAAAAACTTTATGTGAGATGTCAAGTTAACCTCGCTAAAATATATCGATTAGTGTTACCGGACGAAAAAAACACTAAAGTAGGTAATATTGAAAAGTAAGTAAATTCGAAAAGCTAGTTAAAGTTTATAACCTTAGATAACATTGCGCTTTTTAATAATTTAGGCCCTAATTATAGATTCAAATATTAGTAGTATGGCATTAAGCAGAAGAAACTAATCCACATTACAATGTTTTAAGTAAACCCAAATCAAAGTATTAAATAAAGAAAAAATCTATTTACAATAATTTTGTTTTTAACTTCAGTATTCTATGGAGGGTAACAGAAGAAGTAAGCAATAATTTGATTCAAATTCTTCCCTAATTCGTTTTCTTATAATTTGCGGATTTGATTCACTTCTTCTAAATGAGATCCAACTAGCCATATTTATGGATAAATTAATATCTACTCAAAACAGAAAGGGTGTTAAGTAAAAGTTGTGTGATGTGCGCCATTGATTTTTTAGAAATTTAGTATGCAAAAAAGATTAAAACATTATAGTTAAAAGTTATGATTAAAAGATAAAAATTAACAGGTATATTTACAATTAAAGAGGAACATAAAACTTAAAAAAACTTAACATTTACAATTACAAGGTGTGATTAAATTTTGTGAAATATTTTGATTTCCTTAAGGAACAATATTAAGTTTTTAATAGCATTGAGGTCCTTTTGGAGTGATTCTTCAAGGCTATTTCTGAGAAGATGTTGATCCCTAGAAGATTGGAATGCATAACATTCGGTTAGGATATGGTTCACTGTAAGAGGTACCCCGCAGGAAAGACATTGAGTGGGAGAGTCTTTCCTCATTAAGTACTCGTGAGTAAGCCTAGTGTGTCCGATCCTTAGCCGGGTCAGTACCACTTCTTCCCTTCTGGTCAGCAGGATATTTGGAGTGACTCTCCGGAATTTATATATAAATTATGAAAGAAATTTATATATAAAATATGATTTCACATTGTGTTATTATTTTTTTCTTTCATTTTCACATGGTTCATTTTACGATTTTTCAAGTATAATAGAAAGATAGTTTAATGCAGTTTAATAAAATAAAGTAAAATAAAATGAAAATATGATATTTAATTGATTTTCTATTTGTAAAGAAATATCTTTAATGAAATTTCTTTTAAGGTTGTTCCTCATGTCTTCAGAAATAATTTTACCTCATGAGCTGTAATTATTTGTTTATTTTTATATAGATATTTTATCAGTAGTGTATATATTTGATGTAATGTTTTTACGGAACCTATTAAATAAATATAAATATAAAAAATAATTCTACTTATGACTAGATAAAATTTTGAAAACCAGACCCTTAGGACAATCAGTGTATTTGCCTTTTAATACTTGGCTTGTTTCCAAGGATGAGGTAAACAGCAAAATCAATAAATCGACATAGCCATATGCAATACTATTTTTATAGGTGTATATATTCTCTCTTATTATTTTAATATTGTTTTACTTAAGACGGAAATCAACTGTGCCGCTAAAAAAAGACTTGATTATTTTATTTATATGTTTTCTAAACAATAATTTGTGTTTCTATTATATTAAAAAAATCTGGTATAGTGCAGCACATAAATTTTACTTACCGCTCTACTGTAAGTAGAAGTTAATTTCTCAATTAATCTTAGGAAGATTACTTTAATTGCAACGCATAACTCACAAATATTAATATTAGATATGCCACTTTGTAGTTTGGTTTGTCAAAATCAAAAGCAATTTTAAAGTTACTATGGAAACATTTGTTTTCCAGTTAATAATAATATAATGAAAATAGTCATTATTATCTACTGAGAAGAAGTTGTCTTAACCAGACTGAGAATAGACCACACGAATCTTACCCATTCACATCTCATTAGCAAGCAGCCACCACCACAACGTCAACACTGCAATAATATACTTACAGTCACCCACATGTTACAGAAATATTCTTTTTACATATCAAATCTAAGTGGTCTAGGACTCATACCTCCAATATCAAAAACTTTAAGTGATGACTAAGACAATATAAAGTGTTAAAAATAAATGTTAGATTTATTAAAATCGAACAGTTTGTTAAATAAAATTTAAAATTGTTTATAAATTTAATCCAAAGATAAACAAGATTAATTTGCAGGCGTTGATGATCTGGATGTTTTACGCCTTGAAACCCCAACAAACAAACAACTTTCTACTTAGATATTTTTTTCAAAATCTTTATGTTTCTAGAGCTATACTATATATGTACTTTACTGCTCTTATTTTCTGATATTTCTTGTTTAGTTGACAGTTTTTAGGGATGGAATAGGAATAAGAGGTTCCGATAAATAAGCTACGTGCAATACCTTGATCACGTAAAATTTCTGGACAGTACTTAAGAATACTGGAATCATTACACCAATCGATTTATGGTTATTTGAAAAAATGGATTTAACGTAACATACAAATGAAAATGTATGCAAGTTATTTTGCAATGATTATTTTTTTTGTATGTATGTTTAAGAAACAGAGAGTTGTAAATCAGTGGCACAGATAGGTTTGAGAAAGATCTCGCAACTTCTGTAAAAGTGTGCTATGAGACTGTCTTGGATGGGATTATTTCAGTATTCTGAGGTGTCTAAAACTTACAAATGGTTTAGCCTCTTCTATAGCACGTAGTCTCTTATGAAAGAAAAATAAGCCGAAAATTATTATACTATTATATCTATAATTTGGTATTTTAAATCCAAAATACTTTATATTTTTTCTCTGCCTTTTTATTAGTCCGTGTTACAGATTCCTTTTTATCAAATTATTAACATACGGCTGAAAGTTCGTGAATAGCTTCATTTTACCGTAACCTACAAATATTTTATTTACGAAAATCCTCGGAAGTGGGATGTTTTCAATCCGAATATCGGCAAACTTTTTCTCTTATTCAAAACTCGCAAATACACATTTTCTTTCCACTTGAATCGTGATATAACTGAAGCACAAAAAAATGTGGCCTTCAAAAATATAAAGCCGTTTGGCGTGACCAATCCTCAAAATGCCAAAATGACGAGGTTATATTATGTGCCAAACGGCCTAATATATTTGTAAAGCACTTTTTTTCTCCATTTGATGCTCAAGTTATCTTACGATTCAGGTCAAAAAGCAAATGGGTATTTACGAGTTTTTAGTACCTAATTAAGTTGACAAAGTTTGCCGATCTCCCGATTGAAAACTCCAAAATTTCATTGGCTAAAATATATCTATATCACAGGGTATACAATTTTTCATATGAGAATAAAATATCTGGGAGAAGCCGATTCGGAAATATAGTTACCTTCAACATTCGCAAGGTTTGATATCAACGAATTTCGTTTATCAGCTAATATTAAAATGCGAAATAGTGCTGTATTTGAAGATTCCATATTTGATTATTCTTAATTAAAAAAAAATACCAGTGCATAATGAACTAGCATTTCACTATTGTTAGTGCAAAAATTCGTATATAAAAATTGACTGTTTTACAAGAGATCATAAAAACAGTTTATTTCTTTATGCTTTATTAGTATAACTTCATATTATATTGTCATCTGCTATTTTTCATAGTAACAGACTACTTATATCAGTTGCAGACTACAAAGTGTAACCTTTAGCACCGATAGAATAAAAGTTGAAAAATTTTACATACGACATTTTGCACTAATAGTAGTGATATATAGGTATATCCACATACATACATATACAGAAGTATATTAATAAGTATGTTTTCACTCGTAAAATGGATGGAACTAGAAAATCCATAGGAAAAATTAAACTTGTTTGTTTGGAGTTAACGTGACCAATACTTCAAATTTTGAGTATCATTCTAGAATGACCTGTGACCTTCCCAAAACAAAAACAAAACAAAAAAAAATGAAACTAAATGGCGAATAATAATTTTGATTTTCGAGGATCATCCTTTGGCGACCTTGATTTTGATGTGGAATTGGCCCAGTAATCGCTGAGAAAAGCGTACGGATCGATTGTTTTTAGTTATTTAGCTAACCTGTTTGTTTCGAAGGTGAAGATAAGTTATAATATATAATTTAATTTTTCAAATTTTATCCGATCCAATCGAGAGTAAAAATAACTTTAAAAACATTAAACCATTTATAATTATCTTACTAGATTGCCTGGTATTTTACCTTATAGTCGACGAAGGCCTTTGCGAGCCTTTGCTGATTCCGGTTGAGTAGGCTGATGGGGCCTTTGAAGCCTGGTTTATTTTTGCAGCGCGCCATCTTGGTTGAACGGCTTGACTCAACACGCTTGTCAACATTGTCAAGGTGAACGCGACTTGATTTATTGGAAGTGAATAAATGCTTTTACCTTTACCATCTGATATGCTCATCCTCCCGTCTCGTTATGGATGAACAAGCAAATTGAAACTGACTCAGTTGTACTCAATTATTTCTCCGAAATCATCCTGCAGGCTCATTAACATAATTGTACCACTCCCTCCTCTATCATTGCTACTAATGGAAAGGTGCTATATCCTTTAGTGTCTATTCAAATTGGCTCCTTCTGTTCAAATGCTTCTACACTAAATAGCCGATGATAGAATTATTCTTATGATATCAATATGAACACTATAATATCAATAGTATTTTTTTTTCTATTTTTCTCACCTCTACCCTAAAGGGTCAGTGGCGTTATCTATAATTTATATTCTATTATAGTAATTTGTAATCTTAACAAATTTAAACACGATTGAGACTCGTTCTTCATTATCTTGGAGAATATCTTTTAGTGTTTTTCCTAGATCTATTTTTCTGTGGCCTTCGAATTGGAAACATTCTACCAGAAGGTGTTTCACAGTTTGCGGTGTATTAGTGCAATCTTCGCAAGTAGGAGCTTCTAGACCTCTTAAAAGATAGCTATGATGTGAACTGGCAGTGCCCAATCCTAAGGCGGCACAGTATAATTTCTTTACGCCTGGAACTTCTGGTGCTAGTGAGCCATTTATCGCAGTTAGATTTCACTTCTTTCAGCTTACACTCTTTGATTTTCCAATCTTTTTCCCACTTTGCCAGTTTTTTTTTCTTTCTTTGGTATAGCCAAAAGTGATATATTTCACTCTAGTCACTGCCTCTTCTTCTCCTCCACTTCTTGCTAAATGGGCTGCATGGTCAGCTTTTTCATTCCCTAAAATTCCGCAATGAGCTGTTACCCATACCAAGACAACTGATATTCCTTTATTTTTTACCTCTCACCAAATGTTGAGTATTTCCCTAATTATAGAGTTTCTAGGATATGGGTTATCGATGACAGTTAAAACACTGTATGAGACCGTCACAATTACTCAGTAGCTCTTTTTAGATTCGCTTATAAGATATAAAGCATTAATGATGTCAGTCACCTTCTCCTGTCAATACGTACCATTCTTCTGGTAATTTAAACAGTAATTGGCTCTCTTAACTCGCACATCCTTCCTTGGATGCATCCGTATATGTGAAATCGAAATTTTTATATTGTTCAGCCAGTTTATTTCAATTGGATATGTTTTTGCAATTTTAGTCATGGATTTATTAATCAAGTCTAACTTTCTTCCAACGCGGCATTTTTAATTCTGGGATGATTCTTATAATGTTCGTATCCATGTTTAATTTCCTTGTAAATTACTTCTTTAAAAATGTCCTTTTCTATATCTTTAAGTCCGTTTCTTTCTGATTCTTCTGAAAATAAATATGGAGTTAATGGGTGGTGGGAAGATGCTTTCAATTTGGCTATGTATTTGAGAGATCGGTATTCTAGTCTCATGTTTACGGATGTTTCTCCAGATTCAGCATAGATGGTGTCGATGTTAGAAACGCTCCAGTGCATATTCTAAGGGCTGAATTATGTATAGAAACTGTCATCCTCAATATTATTTTGCTGGTTGTACTGTATACCTGCGCTTCATATTCTATTTTGCTTCGTATTATAGACTCGTATATTTTTATTAGAGTGTATTTATCGCCACCCCAGCTAGAATGTGGGAGACATTTAAGAATTCATGGTCTTTTCGTGCATTCCTCTCTCAAATATGTAATATGTTATATCCAATTACGTTGCTTATCAACTATCATTATAATGAATTTATAATAGTATTTATGAATTTATAATAGTATTTATAATGAAGTCCTTTATTAACATATATAATTACTCATATTGTAAATCTGTATCTTATTATTATAACTTTGTATGCGATCAACGTTTCAAGATGATTCCTCATCCACAGGATCATTAAACATTACTAAGCAT
Organism: Nezara viridula; assembly: GCA_928085145.1. NCBI lineage: Eukaryota > Metazoa > Arthropoda > Insecta > Hemiptera > Pentatomidae > Nezara > Nezara viridula. The sequence continues at coordinate 82,115,959 of OV725082.1, forward strand.
TACATCATATTTCATAATTTTATTTTATTTAACGTTGAAGTAATAATGTTGTTTTTTAAAATCATATATTTTTTATTATACATTTATCTCTCTCTTCTTTTTCACTAATCTATGAATATTCACTCATATTGCGTTCTTCATATTATTTGAAATGCATTGAACTGAGAATAAACCTATATACAATTACTATTACTTCAATGTATCATAACAATTAACTAATTCTATCTGATCTGCTGGGTAATATATGTTATTCGCATTTTCCAAGTTTTCTTATATTTTTCTTATCTATTCACATTTAAAAATTGTTCATTCATGTTTATTCGTTCATTCATTCATTGTTCAATCCTTTTTGTTTTTAATCTAATTTAAGTTTTTCATTTTATATTTTTTAGAAATTCCATTTAATTTTTTTTAAGATGTCTTCAGAGGTCCATTTAATTTATTTTATGACTGTCTCAAAATTCACAGTCTGTATAATGTTAAAATATGACTATTTTTATACATAAATTTCATTATGATTATGATTATGATTAATTAAACTGATATAATTTAAAAGAAAAGAATATTTAAAAAATTAATAAAAAATGCATAGTTCTTAATGGCTAAACTCTGGAGGGTGATCCAAGACAAAATTATCAACCAAAAAGTTCATTTGATGCATTAGCTCATTCCGAACGGAAAAGGAGTTAAGATCATTATTTTATTTGATTTTTTATGGTGGTCACTTGGTTTTTTTGAAAACGAAAGAATTGCTCCAAAACTGTTCAAAATAATTAAATTTTAAGTGCACCATCGTAAAGTATACAACTTTTTTTTAAGTTTTAGTACTTTTTTTTTTAGAAAACTTAATACATTTACTGAGGTCAATGATAAGAGGGACTTTCAGAAAGTCTAATAAGCTGCACTACTGCAGTTACACTGAACACACTCGAGCCGTATAGTCCGTGGTACAGAACCCTTTTTATCAAATTATTAATATCCACCTGAAAGTTTTTCCTGGCTTTGTGCTCAAGTTATCCTACGATTCAAGTGGAAAGCAAAGGGTACTTATGAGTTTTTAGTACCTAATTAATTACACAAAGTTTGCTCTCCTCCAGATTGAAAACGTCCCAATTACGAGAATTTTCGTAAATAAAATATTTGTAGGCTACGATGAGATGAAGCTATTTACGAAAATTCAGCCGGATGTTGATAGTTTAATAAAAAAGGGTCTGTACCATGGACTAGTTATCCCGAATCCTGAAATATTAGATGTTAGACATTGTGTTATTAAACCTTCTGACAGACCCTTTTATCATTTACCTCAGTAATTTTTATTTTTATTGAAATTAAATTAAATTTACAACTGTGAACATATATACAACCAGTAAATTTGCTATAGGAATATATAACATGAAGGTACTTGTGAAGAAGCTATCCATTGGTAACACTTCAAAGATAAATTAATTCAGGAGGTCCCTAGGCCATCTTCTTTTCAGACGCCTCGGAGGGTTGTCAGGAATTGTGTTGGATGAAAGGTTACAAACTAGAGGATTGGGGTGACCAAAGAGTTTGGAATGAAAATACGTATATCTAGTTCGGGCCAAGTCTTCCACAAGAGGAATGTCGAGGTCTTTATGGATAATTTTATTTGTTACATAGTAATGAGCATTTAGGGTTTTACGGAGGATTTAGGATTGTAAGGATTGGATACGGGAAGAATTTGATGTTTTTGTAGAGCCCCAAAGCTCAATACCGTATGCCCAAATGGGCCTGATGATGGTATTGTAAATGAGTTTTTTGTAGGATATTGGAGGTTTAGAGCGTTTGTCAAGTAAGTGTTGTAGCAGTCTGAATCTGTTGGGGCAGTTTCTTGTCTTTTAAGTCTAGTATAAAGATTCCAGGTAAGGTGTTTCAGTAAATTTAATCATTGTTTTCTCAAAGAAAATTTTGTCTACTTTACAATGGTGTACTTAGAATTTAATTATGTTGAGTAGTTTTTGAGCAATTTCTTCTTATTGAATTAAAACATTACCATCTTAAGAAAAATATAAAATTGGTCATAAATCCTTTTTCGTTACGAATCGGCATATGCATCAAATGAACTTTTTTGTTGCAAATTTTGTGTAGAATCATCCCTCAGAGTTTGGTCATTAAGAATGAACTATACATCCTGTATAGCCGGACTGGAATCTACGGGTTCTTCGACATTCGGAGTCATTTGTCTTATCTAAACGATCTCACTCCAAATATTTCTATTATTTTTATTTAAAAGTCTGTCATTACATGTTTATGAAATTATTCAAATTAGTGGAATTCCTATGCCACTTTTTTTTTTTTTTTTATAACTAACATACAAGTTTCACGTTATCCTAGGCTAGGTGATATGGATAAGACTTCTTTAGCAAATTTGCATTATATTCAGGAGAAGTTCCATTAACATTAACAACATAATCGTGTTAAATAAAAATAAGAATAGTGTTTCGATTAATAAAATAATAATTAATCAGTAGATACTTCAATCACTAGTAAGAGATAAATAATTTCATAGAACAGGTCCGTTTTACTTGATGAGCGAATTCATGGACTTGTCTATGATTTATTTAGCCTTATGGAAGTCTTGGTTTCTTGCCTTAGGATATAAAGACTATAGAGGGAAAATGGTGGTTTGGATGTTTCCGCCCCCAGGAGAAGCAAGAAGACGTATGGGGCTGTTTGGAGGAGATGGAAATGAAGTGACTTACCGCATAGTCTCCGTCGAGTCTGGGACCCTCTGGGACTGAGGCCAGTCATTATTGACAACCGTTACTCATCTCCGGGGGCGCTAAGTCTGAGGATGTGGAAGGAAGCCTCAGTCGTTGAGTGGGAGGGGCCATGTATGCATTAATAACATTTAGTGATTAGATGAAAAGGAAATTGAGTAATAAGTGAACAAAAACTAGAAGTTTGGTTATTGCTTAATGGATAAAAAAAAATATATATATTGGATCTAAGGACACATTACAAGAAAATATTAAATTGGTAATTGGATCCAGTCATTGAACACACTCCAATGAATGAGCACTTCTCAAAAATCCGTTCGAAATGAGATTATTGATGACATCATGTATTTAGAATTCTGTGTTGTTTCATTGCAATTCACTGTAGACGAGCCTATGTTCTAGAAGTTTTAGATTTAATTTTGAGAACATTAGGGTGCTTCTAATCAGGGATGATGGTGCATGCCCCTCTAGAAATTTTAAAACTCATATTTAAAAAAAAATCAAGTCAAATTCTTTTTTTTTACTTATTATTTTATTTTATTTAGACATATAATATTCTGTCTCGTGTACAATGATTATAGTGATAAATGAACACATTCACAACATATATACAGAAAATATGAAATTAACAAATGTAAAATAATAACTAAATAATAATAAAAAAAAACTATGTGCAATAAAAAATAAAATAACCTAAAGATAAGTAAATTAAAAAAATAAACAGCCATACACAGCCATGCCTATATACAATATAGGCATGGGTATATAGAGAAGTCATATAGAGAAGTCGTATATACATATAGAGAAGTCAGGCGGAGAACCCAAAGCCAGGCTTCTCCCTCAAACTATGGAAGGAAAAGCAGCTCTAACAGATCCCTGCGCTACCCTCTCAACCAAGTCACTGGTGATGAAGCCAGTGTAGTTTGAGCGAGAACACTAAGTCAAATTAGGAATAAATTTTAAAATTTCCGCAAGTGGGGCATTTTTAATCTGGGGACCGTTAAAATTTGTCAATTTTACGAGATACAAAAAATGAGACCACCCATTCTTTCTGCTTGAATTAGAATTTTAAGGTAATTTGATTTAAGAAATCGAAAAAAAAGGTGGCCTACAAGAATATCGGGCAGTTTAGCATGGCCTTCACCTCAACGTGTCAAAAAAAAAAAGAGGTCATATAGGTCAAACGATCCGATATTTTTATCGTTCAAATTTTTTCTTCTGTGTTAATAATTTTATAAAAGGGGTCGGCTCCGCTGAAATATGACCTTTTCAGTTTTTTGACCTGATGATTTTTTTTCTTAGGTTCTCTTGTTTCCAAATCGAAACCGAAAACTCGTAATAATACGCCCAAAAAAAAATTCATAACTCTATGAAATGTGTTCTCATAATACTTTTTTTATGACGCAAATGGCTTCATGTCATTCCTTGGGAACTCCTAGTTTTAAGAAAACAGTCATAAAATAGTTCTAATCTTAGACGTAGGTGGAACATATGACATTTTTTTAAGCTGGTTTTTACTAACTTTTAATGATATTTGTATGTTTCTTTATTTACTATTTTGCGCTGGTTTCTGCATGTAGAAATTACCTGCTGAAACCGAATATGTTTCATATTGTTAATACCCATTGTTCGAACATTTTGGTTCCTCATTGGTTGCGGGATCGTTTACCAGACAGAATCCAGAAGTTTTCTGTTTTTTTTTTACAAAAAATAACCATTGAATTCCAATCTAAGAAATTTAAATAGTATATTCTTATTAGTGTTGCCGAAAAGCAAGACCGTGAGGAATCTTGGTCTTGCAAACTCAGTCTTAGTAATGGTCTTGGTCTTGCGCAACGTCGCAACGTTCTTGCAGTTAGTTATTAGCTTATTACTATAGAGATATTACTGTATTTTTTTTAAATAGGAGAAACCTAACTAAGCCTGAATGAAAAATTAGAGGAGTTAAATGCAAAATTATATTGGTTATACCAATTATTTACGTATAGTAACTAAGATTGTCAAGTATTAGTAACTATTTTGCCTTAATTTGTATTCAAAAAATCGATTCTTTTTACTAGTCCTGGTGTTGGTCTTGCAATAGTTAGACGGCCTTGCAAAGTGCAAGACTAAGACCGATTTGGGGCAACACTAATCATATAATGGACAACGTGAAAAAGTTTAAGGCTCCTGTAGATGTACAGAGGTAAAAAAAAGTAAACGTTGGAGTTCAAATACTGACATATCCAATAGGTTGTTAGTGCTCTAATGATTGAACGCCTTAGATTTTAATTTTTGAGAAAACTCAGTAGGAATAATAAAATGAAAAAAAATACAAGAGACACCGACTTGTAACCTTTCTGAATGTGTAAAAATTATGTTTAGCTAATAATAAAATTATCTTTTTTACAGTTTTGCCTTTTTTTCTATTTTTTTGTGCACTATTTGTTTTGCCTATAGGTCAGTGTAATAATCAAATTTATTTTCTTATTATTGTTTATTTATGAACGTTTCGGAAAATCTTTGTCCCCCTCTTCAGCATAAGATATACCCTAAAATTGATCAAATGTCTGAATAAAATACATAGATAATGTTTGAATGAGAACTCGACATGAAGCACAAAACGCACTAATTTCAATTTATTTATACTTAAAAATCCTAATAATAAATTATAGTCTCTCCTTTGCAAAGTATTCCTTCGCGTTTTATTCCTTATCGCCTACTTTCCTCATTCCTTATCACCTTGTGCACAAGCTAATTGTACCTGACAGAAAGGTTTTAACAGGTAATTGAAAGAACTATTGAGGTGTTAAATCGATGCTAAGGGTGGTATGCGCATTAGTTCCTCTAATTGTACTTAAACGTTCCTTCAAAAAGGAATACTTTTATGGAACTAAATAAGAAAGGACTCCCTTCAGCCAAAGCAGGTGCGCTTTTATTGTAAATTGAAACTGTTTCGTTACTTATTTTAATTACTCGATATTGAATTGAACGCATTTTTCCGTCAATGCTCAAGAGAAGAAGAAACATCAAATTGGCTCTGAAATCGAATTATTTGATAGATTGGTTCCGAATCCTGCCATCTACTAGGTAACAGCTCTTTTACCAGCAAAATGGACAACTTCGCATCAATTATTAGAGCAACGAAATTCGATATTTTTTCAGTGTAAGCTTTTCTACAGAGATAAAGTCAGTCGAGAAAAAATGTCACCAATTTTCTTGTATAAATTCCACGAAAAAAAATTTGTAACATATTTCAATTGTTTAACCACATGTGATACAATCCTACGATATAAATTCTAAAAGCTAGGTTATTCGGTTTGTTTGTGCTATAACAAATACGGAAATGGCTCAGAACATTTAAGACCCTTGGGAATGCATTGTTTGTCTAGTGATGCCTCCATCCCACACAAAATATACCCCTCTCCTTGAACGCTGTTTGGAGAGCACTTGGCTCTAAGAAGCTGCAAAACCTTCGAAATGTACAAGCGCTTTTACAAATATATATGTATGTATATATATATATATATATATATATATATATATATATATATATATATATATATATATATATATAATATGAAATATAATGTTTAAATAATCCAAAATGAAAAATATAAATAATTTTGATTCAACCTTTACATCACAATTAACGTTAATTATTTAATGATTTACTTTTGTCTTGACAAACAGTACTTTAATCATATTTATATGAATAACAGATCTATTACAGTTTATGGCAGTTGTTATTAGCTATTATCGTGTGGAACATTCAAAAGCCTAGAGTTCGTTCGAAATTTTGGGTTTTGATGGACCCTAAATCTTCTCTAACGAAATTAAAAAAAAAAGTCTTTCATTATGTTTCAAAGTGTGGAATATCATGTGCATAAATAATATATGGTAGCGGAGGGAGTACTGAACCTTGAGGTACTCCTGCTAATAGTAGAAAGTTCTGTGCAAAATTTAAAACATAATATTGCAATAATAACAGCAATGGAGAAAACTATTAATTTACTTTTTTGTTTAATTCAATTTAAAATAAAAGTTACATAAGCAATGACCTCTATTTGAACTTTTAAGTAAAACTTTACAGACAAGCTATATTAATGCATTAATAATTAACAGAATATTAAACGATTATTTATTATACTAAAATTATAGTTTGGATTTTTTGGTTCTAAATTCATGATTTGGCCCACTGTGAGTCACTTTTTTATATGGACTAATTTGCGGCCCTTCTTCAAAAATACTGATGAATAATCTAATCATCCCTGATCAAAAAGTAATCTGAAAAGGTGTGAAGAAGGGATTACTTGATCCATGGTATTACTTTATTAAGGAAGGGGTTAAAATCGTAAAACGCGATGGTTACACCTCGTAAAATAGTTCAATTAATTCTAAAAAAAATATATGACAAAGATGAGGAATATAGATTTTTTTTTATTCCAATAGGTTCTATCGAGCTTGTTGCAGGATTGCATTGGATAGTACCTAAGCTCAGGAAAGATTGAGCCAGGGAGAAACTATAATAGACTAATACAACCTGTAGTAAAACTTTATTGGGATTTAGTGGGAATTGCTCTGTATCCTTCTGTAATGGAAAACTCGACCTTCAATGGCGTTTTAAGTTATATCTTTCCATTATATTTTTTTTATTTACACAATACCAAGAAGTTATCGGGTTTAGCGGTGCCGCACACTGGGACAAGCATATAGGTTCCATGGAGATCCGGTCTAACTTACTCCGAACAGTACACTGCTCAAATTTTTTCTCATATATGTTTTTGTGGGTGTTGAAGTTGAATTAAAGCCATTTAATCGACAAGATACTATTTCATTAGATGATAATAATAAAATATTGATTTTTTTTTTTATAATTATAAATATGAGATGTGAAGATTTCATTAGTATGCTATAGCACTGTAACATTGTAATATAAAATAATTATTAATCAATTTTATTTAAAAAGGGGTTACTTGTTAAATATACTACAAAGCAAACTTCTCTTTCAAATATGATTATTCTTCTTATTTTCTAATTATTATTTATTTCTTGGGATTATTTTTAAAAAATAGTGATATGATATTGTATTAATTTTTTTTTATTTATTTATATTATTTTTTTATAAATAATACATTTTGCAACATTTAAGGGCACTGAGTACTAAAGCTGAGTGAGGCCCATTCATACTACATATACAATGCAATAAAATAAATAAAAATAAAACTATATATGTATAACAAAGGTAAAAACTATAAAACCAAAGAAATGTAACTTGAAATCAATAAATAGCAAATTAAATAAGTCATAAGTAAAACAAATAAATATATATAAAAAAAAAACATTCATACTTATAAAAAAGAAAAACATTCATACTATTGTATTAATTAAAAAAGAAAAGATGATTTAAATCAATTTTTTTTTAGAAACAAACATTCGATATGTGACCTAAATTCTTAGATCTATTGACAAAGTGCCGGATATAGAAAAAACTTAGATAAATTACTACAGCTTTTTTATATTAGAAAAGGAAGAAAAAGATGAGTAGTGTAGTTAATCATTTGTTACACCCATTTGTTGTTAACTGTCAATGCTTTACTATACGAATCTTAAAATATAGCAAAATAAATAAATATAATTTTATATAATGTATTATAGAATTATAAAAGTGTTGAAAATAATAATATAATTTCAAGACAAGCTCTCTACAAGTTATTTATAAACTTATCATTTCCCTGTATTTTTATGATGGCTTTGTATTATTATATATGTAATATTACCCAGAGCTAGAATTTATACCATGTTTCTTATGTTGTACCTACGAAACAGTAAATGTGTGACAGATGATGGATGGTGTATCATATAGTCCAGTTCAGGTTACGAATATAGCTCTTATTTCGTTCGTCCACGGAATTTAAATGAACCATTGTTCCTTGTATTATATAAATTTCAGGCTTATTGTGGAAGCATTAAGAGAATTTATAAAATATGTTTTGATGTGTTGATATTCTATCATTTGAGCTATGTTTATTTTACACTTATGTTAGTGAATTAAGTAATCAGTTGGGGATTAACAATCATTTTTGTGTTCAGCCATTTCATAATTGGGTAATATAAGAAAGGATTTTTGAATTTTAGTCTTGTACTCTCAAGTAAATGGTTTTAAATATTGCATGAAGGCGAAACACTCTTTATTTATAATGCAAAAGAAGAATACTTTATATATTCATTTACCTTTTTTATTAGTTTCATATTCTTTTGATCGTGTGCACTAATTGCACTACAATTCAATGTATTTCTTTATTTTTTTTAAGCATGACCTTCTGGCTACAAAGTAGATAGGCTGAATCAAAACTAGCTTTCTGTTTTAACTAGTTTTTTTTTAATTATTAAATTTTGTATATAAATATTCCTGTTAAATTTATTGTTGGCTTTCCTACTAATATCAAGAAAAGTTCTGCTTTATTTCATGTTAATTACAATAAGTGATATCGTAAATTTTATGAATCAATAATTATTTTTTAAGTAGAGACAGGGTTTTGTTTACGTTAATGACATTTTATCAACAAAAGCAACGCATTTATTGTTTTTTAATCCATTTAATCCGCGATCACACAGTATATTTTCTGCAAAATTCATAACACAAGTTTATTTTTGAACAATGATATTTTCCATTTAAATTCTATTCGGTTATTACAACCGATGCCGATGACATATCTGTCCTATCGGTTCATAACGACCCAACCATTGCATCCCAAACCCTTCAATCCCACATCACAAACGTTGAAGAATGGTGTCAGAACTGGAGTATTAAAATATATTCCAATGAATCTCATCAAATCACCTTTATCCATCGTCGTAAACCTATGTCCTCCTGTCCTCCAGTAAGCTTTAATAATACCCCACTTATCCCTATTGAACAAATCTGAAACCTAGGACTCCACCTGGACAAACGTCTAACTTGGAATCCTCATACCAGACTGAAACGACCGACCTTTCCGACCACTTCAGCACTTACTAGACAAACGCTATAATAACCTTTCAATAAATTTCAAAATACTCATATACATGACCATAATAAGACCTATTTTGACTTACTGAGTTGTGCTTTGGGGCTCCAATAAACCATCGAATTCCTCTCGTGTCCAATATTCACAATCCAAAATCCTTCGTATATTCCTTAATAATCCTTACTTTGTAACAAATAAAATAATCCATAATGACCTGAATGTTCCATATGTTTCCGATTTGGCAAAATTCAGATACCTATCCGTCCATAATAAACTTCAGAACCATCCTAATCCTCTCGTTAGGTCATGCATCCTGCCGACCTATCAATCTCCTTCCAATATGTTCCAAAATGAATACATAAAGACTAGTGTGGATAAAAATAAGAAGAAAAACGAAACTTTATTCGACCTTTAATTTTTTTTATGAGCGTGGGGTGACTCAGAGCGTAAGGTACAATGTTCGTGTACTCTGTATTCGTGTTTTTGCGGTAGATAATTATTTATTATGTTTCATCAGCTATGAATCGATATTGGGGTGATAAGACCCTTCTAGGACACATCCAGTGGCTCCCAGTAATGAAATACGCGGAAAACTCTAGGAGTTGAACGTGATCTCAGTCAAATCACCTTACACAACCGCTGACCAACTAACATTAGCTTCTTGCGAAGTACAGAGTCCGTTCATTATTTTATATGTGATTGATTTGTTTTTTGTTTTATTTTTTTAAATAATTTTAGGAATATTATAAAAAAAATTTTCTACGGCTAAGGTAATTCAGTAACACACTTCTCATTACGTTACTTATTTGAAAGGAAATTAAGAATGTCTCTTATGAAAACCTGATATAATAACCTTTTTCTTCTAATTAACACGCTGGTGCTGATGAGAGGGTTTTGGGTTTCCTTCCTTCTTTAATATGCGGTATTATAAAGGTACAGAATTTTTTTTCCTTAATAAAAAAATGACAAAATCTCTTTTATGATGTTACAAAGGTAATTAAAATATAATTCCAAACATATAAACAGTTTATATTTTTTAAATTATTAATTACGGTCTTATAATCAGTTATGATTATATTTCTAAAATTGTATAGAAGATTTTCGCAATTTTTCTTTTGGAAGGGCGCTTACCTTTAATTTTTATTCAAGATAAACATATACACATGACTCCTGGATTATTTAAGTTAAAGGACTTATAAAGTTCAGATTTTCATAGCTAACTTAATTTATGTAATGAGTCAATGATTTTTTTTTATAAATGATAGATTTATTAAATATATTTTTATCAGACAAAAAATAGTTGTTTGAATAAAAAAAATATTATATTATAAATTTTATTATTATTATTGTAGGGAGGCTGAAGTAATACTCCGCCCGAAACTCAAATGCTTCTACTATATACAACCTACTAATGAAATATATTCATTTAGTTTTACGTAAAAGAAGTAATGTTTTGCAATGTTATGATTTTAATTGAATTTTTTTATGAGTCAAACTCTTGAGTTGTTTTTTTCTTGAAGTACTTCCGTATTCCGTTTTCGCTCCTAAATAAAACGGTTCTCATTATTTGGAGGCCTACATTCACTAGTCACTACATTTAAAACTAGCCACTTTTACATTATGTAACATGATTGTTTTAAGTATAATTGGTAAAAGGTAAAAATATGATTATAGCCTTGTTAAATATTAATTTTATTAATTAAGCTATTCGTGATGCCTAAAAAAAGACATTCAAGATTAGCAAATTATTGGATTGTTTTCTTTGTAACCATGAGAAAGTCATTCATTGAGGCCCAAAACGCTGTCATTCGATACGAATGGGTGGTGGTGATAAATAATAGAAAGTAGTGTACTTGGCTAATATTTTTCACAACCACTCTGACAATCTTTTCCTTTTTCATTTTAAGATCTAAAAATCATCATCGTATTAAAGTATTAAAACTTTCTACCTGCTCCAAACTCTCACCGTCGAACCTCAATACCCTCATAACACTGTGAGGTTTTATTCTAATGCGCATGCATTTCGTTTTCTCTGGGCTTGTTTCCATGTTAATTCCTGATGTGAAATCCAAAATCTCTAAATAAAAAATCACCAAAATCAGGTTAATAAATTGCTATATTAAGGGTATTATTCTCGATGACAGACTGTACAGCCTAACGCGTTACCTAATTTGTATCTTAATTTCTAAAACGTAAAGTGTGAAATTAAATTTTCGATTCTGAGGACAAACATTTTTTTTTTTTACTTCCTGTATGGTAAGAAGAGTCCCCTTCCCTTCGGTGGCGATGAAGCAGCAATCTAATTAAAATAAAAAAAATCTTAATTAGAGGTGAAAAAGAACAAAGTAATTTTTGTCTCTATTCTAATTTTTTTTCCATAACGAATTAATAAAACCTCCTTTACTTCCTGTAATAGGTTCATTAGTGAGTTATGAGCTCATAGGGCGGAAGTAATGCAACGAGATATCCTGCACTGATTTAAAAATGCAAATGACATTTCATGCCTGACACGTGACAGTAGCCACGGGGCCGCCTCGAAATGAGATATCCATGGAAGCAGTGATGTGAGGAATTAATAGGCCCTGTATACCTCTCATTATGTCGGGCTCAGCTGTCAGAACAAATGCTTCCCAATCTGACAATGGCTATTCTCATAAACCACAGTTTTCAACTCTTCCCGGAAAAGTGTTAATATTTCCTGCTTTCAGCGATTTTTAAAACCTAAGGGGCTTTGTTTGTAATGAATTTAATAGAATTATAAACGTCGGAAATTGCGTAGCTTATTACACCATTCCGGCATTTAACTGGCTATCCAGACCAAATGAACACATGTTAAAAAATTATAGTGCTTTAATTGGAATTAGGATTACAACAAATCAGTATTAGTGAGAACTAGTATATTCCTGAAATATTATATCACGAGGGTTATTAATAGAAAGAAGGATGATTAAATAGAAATATATCATTAAAATCCCCCTATAAGATCACCAACATACTGACTATGAATCATTCAAAGGTGTGAATCAACTGTATATTCCATATTGGAGCTTCCACCAGCTTCTTGCTGAGCATGGAAATATGTGATAATATAAAGAGCATAGAATGTAGTTGAATAACTCAAGAGATCGTAATACTAATCGTCATAATAATCATAATAATCAGTGGGAACTAGTATATTCCTGAAATCTTATATCACGAGGGTGATTAATAGAAACAAGGGTGATTAAATAGAAATATATCATTAAAATCCATCATATATATATAATGGATTTTAATGATATATCATACACCACCTATTCATGGGTGCCCAGAAGAGGGTTTCCGTGGCGCAAATCACGCCACCGACACATTTTGAAAGAATTAAAAATTTCGAGGGGGCAAATTTTAACGGGGGTGATAATTTTAGGGTTATCGTTATTCTTATATTTCAAAACTTTTTTCTAGGGGGCTGTTTAGTGTCCAGGTCTCACAGCCATATATTAGAACTGGCTTTATCATAGTATTATACACCCTTAGTTTGAGATTTTGGTACTTGTGAGCGACGCTCGATATGGACTGCTATCCGCTGTTATCTTGTTATTTAAAGTGTTGTTGTTATTTATATTTGTTAGTATTAAATTATTATATTATTATTATATTTATATTTCTGATTAATATATATATTAATAAGAAATAGGCAAAAAAAGGGAACACCAAATATATTTATATTTCTTATTATACGAGTGTCTAATTTCATATGAAGATAGAGATTATTTAATAATAAGTAGTTTTTAATAATTAGAAGCAGTAATTTAATAATAAGAAATATAAATAACAACAACAACACTTTAAATAACAAGATAACTTCAGAAAGCAGTCCATACAGCCCGCGTCGCTCACAAGTACCGAGATTTTTCGGGAATTCAATACCTTTGAGTGAATTTCAATATCTCCGAGAAGAAAGCTCTGTTTGCGCTTGTTATGATGCTTTGGTCATTCGTTGAGGTTATTGCCGAGCCGAGGTATTTGATTTTTTTTTTTCCATGCAAGTACCCCATTAACACAACACATGTGCTACTGCCTTTGACGATCTTCTGGAGTTATTCAACTACACTCTGAGCTCTGTGATATCACATATTTTCATGCTCAGCAAGAAGCTGGTGGAAGCTCCAATATGAAAAATATAGATGGCTAACACCTTTGAATGATTCATAGTCAGTATTTGGTGGTCGAATGGGTGGATTTTAATGATATATTTCTATTTTTCCTCAACAATTGCTGAAGTATGCTTATTATCGAGACATTTTATTTCAGATGTTTCCAGGAAGTGGTAAATTCCCCCTTGAGACTACCACGTGCTCTCAAGGCACCATGTGCCACCATCGGTCATCTTATTATAGACGTCTCCCCCTCCCTTTCTTCCCCCCCATTCCCTCCTACCAATCACGGATGTATATTGTGCAGGGATATCCGAGCCGACTACAGGGCGACGTCTAATGAAGTAGATGACGTGACCCACTCACAATTCCAGCTCATTATGGAAAAGCCACTACGTCTTTTCCAGCCATTATCCTAAAGATGTCTGGAGAGAAATAAAGTTCTAATTAGGCAACCGTTCCGTAGCATTGTTAAGGAACTGTCTTGGGTTCGTCATGACGCAGGATTAAAGCTTTCAAAATGTCTCAGTGCTTTTTCCTTTCAATTAGGTTTTATGAATTCCTCTGTAGCGGACAAAACTTAATGAATTGTTTGTAGAAATTAATGTACCGTTAAATGAGGTCCCTAGAAGCCGAAGAGTATAAGTTACAAAAACTAAGTTTCGAGTAAACGATGCTTAAAGTAAAGCTTATCCTGTAATGGCATTGATCTTTCTACACTAGAGGACTTTATTTTTTAAAGTCTTTCAACACCCCTAAAAGCAATCGGACAGTTAAAATAGTTTTTTTGTTCTTATTATTTTATTGAAATTTACAACTGTAAACATATATACAACCAGTAAATTTGCTATAGGAATATATTACATGAAGGTACTTGTGAAGAAGCTACCCATCGCAAACCCTTTAAAGATAAATTAATTTAGGAGGTCCCTTGGCCATCTTCTTTTCAGAAGCCTCGGAGGGTTTTCAGGTTGTGTTGGATGAAAGGTTACAAACTAGAGGATTGGGGTGATCAAAAAGTTTGGAATGAAAAGATTTATATCTAGTTCGGACTAGGTCTTCCACAAGAGGAATGTTGAGGTCTTTATGGATAATTTTATTTGTTACATAATAATGAGCATTTAGGATTTTATGGAGGATTTTGGATTGTAAGGATTGGATTCGGGAAGAGTTTGACGTTTTTGTAGAGCCCACAAAGCTCAATACCGTGTGTCGCAATGGGCCTGATGATGGTAGTGTAAATGAGTTTTTTTGTAGAATATTGGAAGTTTAGAGAGTTTGTCAAGTAAGTGTTGTAGTAGTCGGAATCTGTTGGGGCAGTTTCTTGTCTTTTAAGTCTAGTATAAAGATTCCAGGTAAGGTGTTTGTCAAGAAGGAGTCCTAGGTAACGTATCTGTCCGACAGGGATCAGTGGAAGTTAAAATATTTATAAATGTTTTTATTATTTTACAACATACTAATATATTTATAATGGTGAAAAGTAACCACTATCTTATTGTATTTCTTCAATATTGAGATTAATTATTAATTTATCGAAGGAGGTTTTTGTTTGGAAATACTATCGATTTTCAGATTTCACCATCGCCTATCAATCAATTTATTATATCTTTTTAAATTTCTTTAATATAAGAGTCCGTTTTTATATTATCGGAGGCACTTTTTATGAAAATACTGACAATTTTAAGGTTACATGTTCAGGCATCTTTATATTTAAACCCTCCCACCTCCCATAAATCCAATGGTGAATCTGAGTATTAAAAACTGCAATACGTTACAATAAATTTAATCGTACTATTATAAAATAGGTCATTCTTTCAAAAATACGCATAGTTTTATTATCACAAAGGAAAAAGAAATAAAGTTACGGGGTTATTAATTGTCCAATATATTTACGCATATTAAATAATATTTTTTTCATTGAATAATGCTGTGTAGTTTTTTTTTTCAAGGAATATGGTAAAATCTCAATTAAATTTCTAACTTCTATTCGTGTTTATTACATATTATATGAAATGAAATGATATTCTAAACGCCTTGCAATACTTCATTCGAATTAGAATTTTTTCATTCTTGCAGTAAAATAAAAAAAAAGTCCAATTTTTTAAAATTTATTTCTCACGTTGATATAAAAAAGTTAAAATATTTTTCAGTTGAAAATATTGTGAGCCTTCGCTCTGTATGGGCTTTTCATGAAAAAAAGTTAAAAAGAAAAAAAAAACTGAGGCCTCCACACAATAGGCTTATGTATTTATAAACGAGAAACCCTTAACCATTTCATCAATAGGTTTAACTTGCTTAGTAAGCAATCCAACCCAATACTAAAATAAAATATCGGCTAAGGTTAATAATATATAAATAATAGGTAGTAATATATTTAATAAATTTATCTGAGAAATTTATTTTTTCCCAAACAATCTGTTTACATTTAGCCAGTAATTTATTCTTATCAAAAGTTTTCATAAGCATTACCCCATAGTTGATAATAAATAAACATTTTTAGTATTTGTATGTAACTGAAATTTCGTTTCACACAAATTTTAATGTGACTTATAGCATCGAGCTTATATAACTTATATAAGGAAAAATCTTAACAATAAACAATGACAATAATTAAAAATCCTACAACGAAAACTGTAAAAAAAAAGTAAAATTAAAATTGCTCAAGTTTTTTTTTTTTTGTCGATAAAACTATTTCGTTGCAGTACGTTTTTTTTTTTGTGAATTTCAATCTTATTTATTATTGCAAAAAATAAAACAAGTGCGTCTAAATGAGCCGAACTCTTCAATATATCAGAAATAATTATGCTAAGTGCTCAGTATTCCAAATTAACAGAGAGAAAATTCATCGAAATATTTAGTTATTTAATTTTATGGAACGTTAGTTAATGAATTGTTGCAGTAAATCGACGATTTTTTCGGCACACAAAAATAATAATATAATAAAACAGTTCAACAAAAAACAATAACAGTTATTGTTAAATAACAGTTAATGTTTCGATGTTAATTGATTGTAGCTTTCGGTTGATTTATTTAATATATCTGTACCCCGCAAGTAAAGAAAACCATGTTTCATTATTGAATTTGTTCAGGGAGCCAATGTTCAATAACTTTAACTAATAAAATTTGTTTCTTATTTATTAAATTATTTAATTAAAAATGGACGTGGTATCTTTTACTCCCGGAGCGCAGATATTATACACTTTTTTTTTTTTAATTTATTTTAAATGATATTTACAACTGTATACAAAAAATACATCTAGTAAATTTGCACATTGGTATAAAGACATGGAACACATGTTGAGAAACTACCGATTGGTAGCACTCTAATAATATGTCTATATTAGAAGATCACGTGGCCATCTTCTTTTCAGACGCCTCGGAGGGTTATCAGGAATCGAATAGGAAGCAAGGTTAGAGACAAGAGGGTTGGGATGATTATGAAGTTTATTATGGAAGGAAAGATATCTGGATTGGGCCAAATCTGATACATAATTAACATTAAGGTCATTATGGATAATTTTATTTGTAACAAAGTAAGGATCATTGAGGATTTTACGAAGGATTTTGGATTGCAAGGACTGTATACGAGAGGAATTTGAAGGCTTGTTGGAGCCCCATAGCTCAACCCCGTAAGTCCAAATAGGCCTTATTATAGTCATGTAAATCAGTCTTTTATAATTGATTGGAAGGTTAGAGCGTTTGTCTAGTAAGTGTTGAAGTAGTCGGAAACGTCGAGCGGTTTCTTGTCGTTTCAGTCTGGTATGAGGATTCCAAGTTAGACGTTTGTCCAGATGGAGTCCTAGGTAACGGATTTGTTCAACAGGAATAAGTGAGGTGTTGTTAAAGGATACTGAAGGACAGGTAGTCATTGGTTTACGACGAATTATACACTTAAATTTCAAAAATTAAACATTTATGAATAATTACATTATTTTTTATTAGAATAAGTCTTCATAGAAGTTTTTGAGTTCTGAACAATTTCCGTAATATTTTGATATTTTATTGATAACCTATTCATGCTTGAATAACGCTATATATATATATAGGGAATCACTTTATTTTGATAAAAGGGTGCTTGCTGCTCAATTATATTGGATTGTTAGAGACATAGCATATAGCCCGCGGTACAGACCCCTTTTTAATATATTTTTAACATCCGGCTGAAACTTCGTAAATAGCTCCATCTCATCATAACCTACAAATATTTTATTAACGAAAACTCTGGGAATTGGAGCGTTTTCGTTCTGGAGGTTAGTAAACTTTGTCTATTTTATTAGATACTAAAATCTCTTAAATACCCATTTGCTTTCCTCTAGAATCGTAAGATAACTTGAGCATGAAGTCGAGAAAAAAGGTGACCTTATATTGAGCCGTTTGGCGTGATCTACACCCCCAAAATGTTAATATAACAAGGTTGTATAGGCCAAACGGCCCAATATTTTTGCAGGCTACCTTATTATTATGCTTTTTTTTATGACTTTATGCTGAAGTTATCTTGAGATTCAAGTGGAAAGCAAATGGCTATTTACGAGTTTTTAGTACCTAATTAAAAAGACAACGTTTGTCAACCTCCAGATTGAAAACGCCCCAATTCCCAGAATTTTCGTAAATGAAATAGTCATGGGTGTATATATATATATACACACACACGCATAGTAAACAATTTTGTTAGGTATTCATTTTTTTTTCCCTTCTTTTTTCTTTATTTATTTCATTGACATTGCGTTCCCCTTTCTTTCCGTTCTCTCCCCTTACACGTTTGTCTTATTCCTCCTTCTATTATCCTTCTCTCTACATAACCTAATTCATACTTTTTGATAACAAATTATACAATAATGATAAGAAAAAAACTAAAGTATTGGTACTGAATCCTATTGAAATATATCAATATAATACTGGATAAATATAATTTAATAACAAGTTGGCATAACAATATGTAGAATACTTAGCATCAACCTTGAGAAACTTTGACAGTTAATGGAGTACTAGACGCGATACACAGAGCATACAAGAAGCAATAACCTAATGGCATGCTTTTAATAGTAATTACATTCAAGTCGAATTATGGAATAGAGATGGAATTGCAACGTGTACATGTTAATGCCCTAGGTTAGGTAAGAACACGACTACGTTATTAGCAGGTGTTTCTCAAGGATCAATAGTACTAACTATCCTCATCTGTACATTCTGCTAACCTAAGTGCTCTATCCCTAAGCTTGTAGTAATTTATCTTACCATAATTAGGCAAAATTATAATGCTAGCAACAAATGATGAGATTAAATACTCTAGTAGGAACTATTTTTTTCGGTCTTTAAATATTTATTTACACACACCTATTTTATATTAAGAATCAGCAAATTAGCTAACAATAATGGAAATAATGACATATCAGTCATAGGAAGACTCAAAAGCACATCTTCCTAGCTTGATTCAATTACTTAAGCTGAGTGAAGTAGGAGAAAATTCACATCCATCCACATTTTCATTCTTGGAGTAAAATCCAAAAAAGTCATAAAGATTTTTTTTGGATTTATTTCTCATACTGACTTAAAAAAGTTAAAACATTTTTCATTTGAAAATATTATGAGGCTCTGTATGTGCTTTTCATTAAAAAAAAAATTCACATCTAACGCCTTTTTAGCCTTCTCTTCATAATCAAGGCATTTATGCTGAGATCACGTCTCTTAATAACTTTTTTTTATGTACGTTTGAATGTATATAAAATAGTTGGTAAAGGGTCATTATATAAAGGGACTACTGGCAGGTGGGGGTCAGCATGTAGAGTTTTGTTAGTCACGTACCAAGGTGCTTTTGTTATGAGTCGTAATAAAAAGTTTTTGTAGTTTTAATAATATCGTCTATCTGAGATCAATATGTCTAAATGGCTTAATTTCGGTAATTATATATGTCCAGTTTCTATCTCAGTTACAGTTTTGAATATTTCGAAAATGTCGATAAAGAAGTTTAAAATTAAAAAAAATTAACACGAAAGATTTATAGTTTTATAAATGTGTTGGTTATTTCAGAAACAAAATATATTTTATATGTTTACCGGTTATGAGTTGAAAATAATTTTGAGTACACCGTGTATATATTTCTCGAAAAATAAAAAGGAATATTGTTAGTACATAGTTTATTTTCCTTACAGTTTTTATTTTATTTTTATCATAAGATACATTGAAAATTAATATTAATAAAATTTTATTTGACTCCGGAAAATTTTATAAAAGGTGTTTAAAAAAAAATAAATTGAATGTCATGTGATCTTGGTTTTTATTATTGCGAATTGTAAACATTTTTTTTTTTTTAGTTTAAACATCTGTGTAGTGTTCTGTGTTACGGACTATCTCTCTTCATCTATTGGGCATACTGTAAAAAACATAAAACAATGATTTGCCAAGGAATTTTATGAGCATAGTATTTCTGCTCGATGTTTTAGTTGATAATTATTTTTAAAATAATAGATACTTGTTCTTTATGTTTTTTATTTACCGACAAATAAAAGAATTCCTAACGAACAAAAAAATAATAGTGTATTTTAATTAAAACAAATAAAGTAGGCATTAAATAGAAGTATACCTATTCATTATTTAACAGTATAGATATATCTGAAAGTAAACATGTTTCATTGTCCTTTTATTTAAAAAAACGATTAAAAGTATTGATTTATAAATTATTTAGAGCAGAAAGAATAAAGAAAAACACACGTGCCGTTTTTATTGAATTTATTTTATCAAGGGCAATTATCGGTCATAATGTTCCTATATGGACTTTTATTTCTCAGCAAGTTGATAACGTTAATATTTCTTAATAATTCAGGTCCTGAAATTATTTGAGATAGAATGTTTCAAGAGGCAAGACATTTTAATGACATTTAATTTAATGACCTTATTGAATTGAAATATGTGACTTCGAGCTTTCTATTTCATGAATGACTTGGACACTCTATCCTCAATGACATCTCCTTTTAGCCGATAGTAATGATACGACCGTAATTTCGTTGCGTGTGTCATGGAAGTCTGATCCTCATATAATTAGGGATGAATTATTCAACCCCTATTAGGAATTGGGTCCTATATAACGTCGTAGGTACCGCTGTAGTTATTTTGTTCGTCTATCAACCGGATAGAAATGTCAAAATTTCTTAGACCTGTTATATACAATTTTCTTTCTAATTTACATTTAATTTGACGAATAATTACACCGTTCATACATCATAACCTATTTGCATTTCTTTTTTTAATTGAGTTATTTACAAACTTGTTTCATTTTGAGGTGGTCTATTTAATTTTGACAATAGGCCACTTAGGCCAATAGTTCGTATGACGTTAATTAATTACATTATACGACGAATATATCGACACGCCACTGAAAAGAAGTAGGTATCGACGTTGAAAAAAAAAGACGATATAGATTTTTATGACCAAGACTTGTAAAACCAAGACCATGGCCACCTAACCGCCCAATATAATTTTGCATTTAACTCTTTCAAATTTTCATTCGGGCTTAGTTAGGTTTTTCTTATCTGAAAAATTACAGTAATATAGATAGATAGATAGATAGTTTATTTTATTTGTCTAAGGAAATTCCTGTACAAATAAATATAATGGTATAATTAACAATGTTAGATCTTGAGTCTAGTACTGCATTCAAACATGACATTAACAATGTCCACAGCATTAAGTATGACTAATATAATAACAGATTAGTAAACGATATATATAACAATCAGTAAAACTTTTTTTTTTTTTGTTTTATTTTTATTTTTAAATTCGAGAGGTATAAGACAAATGACAATATAAATAAGCATTAATATATGTTATATGATTAACTTTACCACTTAACAGTTCAATGAACAGCCCTGAATGAAATAATACAGTTGGTTTATTTTTTTCGTCCTGTATATTTTCAGTATCTCCTCCACACTAGCATCTTCTCTTGATTCAATGATAAATGCCTTCAAATACTTATTTCTCGGCTCGTTGAACTTGATACATTGGATCCGAAAATGAGTTACCGGGTCAGTTACAAGGCAGTTGCATGCACCACATACCTCACTGGATTTAATAGTCAAAGTAGCATCTTTTAAGTATATTTTCATAAAAACTTCACTTGCTACTCTGAGACGACTAACGGCTCTTATTTTGTTTAAATTACAGTGATATCTCTATAGTAAAATAAGCTACTAGGTAACTGCAAGACTGTTGCGAGACTCTTGTGCAA
Organism: Nezara viridula; assembly: GCA_928085145.1. Classification (NCBI taxonomy): domain Eukaryota; kingdom Metazoa; phylum Arthropoda; class Insecta; order Hemiptera; family Pentatomidae; genus Nezara; species Nezara viridula. The sequence goes on from OV725082.1 coordinate 82,138,049, forward strand.
GACCAAGACTGAGTGCGCAGTACCAAGACTCGTCTCGGTCTCGCATTTCGGCAACAATAATCTAGAGCCGTTGATTAAGTTGAAGGCAAGAATTCTCTTGCATTTAATATTACTATCTGACTAACATGTACTGTCGATACAAATGCTAATTATCGAATCTGAAAATCACCGTTCTAATATCATTATCAATTCAGACCAAATCGATGTTTTAATTTCCATACTAATATGTGGTTTTATAAATGTTTGAAGACTTTTCATTTGTTCTTTAAAAATATTTAATTACAATTACAATCGCTAGAGTGCAGGGTTGAAAATATTTCATATTTTCATATTCCACCATTAGCAATTTTATTCACGATATATACAACTGGTTTCTATTTAGCCTTAGAAAAATTATTTCTGTGTTATTTTTATTTTTATGTTAACTATAACCGATATGTTCCGATTCAGAATGATAGTCACGTCTGGTTCCCCTTTTTAATTGAATTTTAGTGTGTCCTAGACGGATTATGGGTAATATGACGGGCTGATCTCCTTGGTATGAGCGTCTTCTCCACCCATTGGGGTATAACTGACACAGAAGTTGATTCTTCGTTTCGAATGTATACATATATATATATATATATATATATATATATATTTTAAGCATAAAAATAAAATTTAATAACAGCATTTACTCTCCCAACAATTTTTCTTTATTTTTATGACGTTTTGGGATCACTTTTTTATCCCATCTTCAGACAGTATCTCATCCTTCTATCATCTTATTTTATTTTCATATTTTCATAATTCATCCCTTAATTATATTGTGAACATCTCTAGGCTCTCCTTATACTATATTCTGACTAGATTCTCCCTAGAGGAGTCCACAATATATTAAGGGGTGAATTATGAAAATATAAAAATTAAATAAAATTATGACTAATTTAAAAAAAAATAAGATTATAGATGGATGAGATACTGCCTGAAGATGGGATAAGAAAGTGATCTCGAAACGTCATAAAAAAAAAAAAAAATTGTTGGTAGAGTAAATACTGTTATTAAATTTTATTTATATACCGCAGATAAAAAGCATCTACCTTAGGACTTAAGAAGAAATAGATATTTTAAATTGTGCTTGCCCATTGCTATGGAACTATATTGTTGACCACGTTTTTACATATATCAGGCCAACCATTGTGTGTTATGAATTTTATTAAATTAAGAAACTCAAAGATTCATAAAACTACTATCATAGAGAGATGTAAAATAACAAAACAAATATTTAAATAAAAACTATTTATTTTTTATTTTTTAACCACTTTTGGATACAAAAATTCAAATAAATAAAAACATATTTAAAAACTGTTATTAGCTATGCGCCTTTGTTGGTTACTTTACGACACTTGTAGACAGGTAATGTTGTAAATAACACAATTTTGTTTTTCTACCTTCCATTCTCTTTTATAAATCCTTCTATAAATATTCATTTTCTGCAGATCAGGATTTCAAGAGCTAATCTAATCATTATAATTTTATATTTCAATTTATTGTTTATTATAATTGCTATTAATAAAATAGATAACGGAGATCCTTATTATATCAAATTATATTATTATTAATATGTAAATTCAACAAATAATTTAAAGTAATATTGACCCGAAACCCATTCAGGAAAAAACAAAATGTAGTTTGTTACTTTTTTGTTAGATAGGCATTCACCTCCTACTTGTTGGTATGTATCCGTGCTTCAGAAAAAACAAGAATCTGGAAAACATCTGCTTGGTTTATTCCCTTGAAGAGAAAATTAAATATATTCCTTTGAAATACAGTATTTATTAAATTCCTTGCGTTCAGCAACGCACATTTCTCCCAATTTTTGTATCTAGAAAATTTCATATTCATGACAGATAATTAAATTTATTTGATTTATGTTTTGGTACGCTTTAAACATTATTTAAGACATTTTAAATTGATGATAATTATTTTCCTATTTTTGCTGTTTCAGAAACGAAACATGTGAAACATATACGATATATATATATATGCTTATTGCTAAGATTTTAATAGATTTATGTTCACAAAAATTGTATGTTGTTAAATCGATCGTTGCAATATATATTCTAATTTAGTTTCCACATTTAACAAAATTAAGATTCAATTTTTCACTTACACTTTAATTATATATAAATGTATATTTTTATTTTCATATTGGAAAATACAACACTACTTAAAAAAAAAAATTGAATTGAATTTTTGACAATTAGCAAAGTGAGAGTATAATCTCCTACTGAAGACACTTATAAATATAAATATTGTTTATAAAGTATGGGCTAGTTTAAAGTTATTAAAATAAATTAATAATGAAATTTAAATAAATGAATTATAAACGCATAAAAAAGTAATGATAAAAAATTCGGAATATTGCATCTAACATAGAGAAATTTTATTTAAAAAAAGTTAAATAAAAATAAAAATAAATAAATAAAAACAAGTGCCAACTGGTCATTTTTGAATGTGATGATAAAAATTTTTTTTTTATTACAAGGTTTTTGAATTGTCAATTCTTCCTGTTATTCTAAATCTAACTGATGCGGTAAGGAAGAAAATAATGCCATTTTCTCAGTATGAATCTTTGAGTTTCTTAATTTAAAAAAAATCATAACACACAATGGTTGGCCTGATATATGCAAAAACGTGGTCGACAATATAGTTTCATAACAATATAATTGTTCATAGGAAGATAATTACTTCTAAGCTCGTACCTCCACTCACCATATAAACTTATTAGGAATATGAATATTTTGAATTGATTTTTTAAATGAAAGAATATGTGCTCGTTTCAAACTAAAAGAAAAAATAATATATACGAAACCACTTGATCGAATCAGTTCTAGAATTCTTAGTATTCCATTTTTAAAAAAAGTTTTGTTAATAAACACTTTATTTACTTCATCCTATGTTTAATCACTTTAAAGATTTTAATCTTTTTAAGATTAATTTATTATAAAGGAAAATAAAAAACTTCATACAGCTAGCCATGTAACCGTAGTAGGATTTCATTACCTTTATATCTTTATTAATTTATTTTTTATTACATACATATTAATTACTTTTGATTATGATTATTGATTATTAAATCCTATTTTATACATTTTTTTTTTATAAAGTATGTTTAAATATTATTTTTATATTTGTTGCAGGTATGTATTGATGGCTTTTTACTCATCTAGTCAGTAGAACAGATATCAGGTATTCAATTAGAAACTATATTTTTATATTTTGTCATTATTATTTGATTGTTCAAAACTATTTTAAATGGACTTATATGATGTTTAATTGCTTTATTATATATCATGAGTTGAGTAATCGTATGTCGTATTTCGTCAATATGTCGTACCAATATGCAATAATAATGATAGGTAGAAAAATATACATATATTTTAGATTCTTAGATTTTACAAGTAAAAGATGAAATCCCTTGTGTAAAATGTCAATCTTTTCAAAATTATAATGGCCATTACCGTAGCTAGTCGGGCGTTGAATATTCGATGTTACTAATGATTAGACCGTTTGATGTAATATATATTTAGATACATGAGAATGCTATCCCCTGGTGAGAAATAAATTTAGGGACCAAAATGCCAGTGTGTGTGTTTGTATTTTTAGCATACATTTTTCGATCAACAATTTTTTTTTTCCTTCAGTTTGGATTTGTGTAATTTACTACAATCCCCTATGCTGTTTTCATAATTTTATATTTTTAAAATTTACAATAAAATTTAAAAAATAAATAAATAAAATTAAATTTATCGGCCTCCTTGAAAGCTCTCTTTACCAAGTTACCAACCCTCCTCTTTCTCTCTCGGGAGCTCTTAGGTCGGTACATTTCAAATGAATTTTATTTACGAGACAGTTGCAGTAGTCTACATGAGAAGAGAGTACTGTAATAAATAAGTTTTATTCTCCACAAATCTTCTCAACTTTAGTGAGATATAATTTTTCTTATACTTTACGAATTAAAAAAAAATCTACAAGATCTTTTAAATAGTTAACACAAATATGTTACCTAGATTACTACTCTAAACTATGTACACATCACTAAAGACTTGTGATATACTGGAGCTAAGTTATAAGTAAAATAAAATAAAACATAAAACATTGAAGATAACTTGGTTTCAGTGATCAATCAAGAAAATAAAATGTAAAAATATATAAATGACATTTATTTTTATTTTTACCGAAGTTTCGGTCCAAAGTTCAGGCCCTCATCATGGCTAATCTTCCGAAAAGTTCCCCTTAGATGTAAATAAATATAAATATAATTTATTTATTTTTACTTTTTATTTTTTTTTTACTGAACACCCCAACGAAATTCTCTTCAATTTTGAATACAGTCAACCGTCAATCCACTATTAAAATAAAACATATACAGGCTATTAAGAATACAATACTAGCAATTAAGTATTTTGTAGTTCAGAAAAGAAATGTATGTCGGTATATATACGTATCGGTATATATACGTCGGTATATATATTTAATCTTTCGAGAGGGATTCCAGTCTCATTTTGTGATTCTTCAGTGCAGATAATCAACTGGTGAAACTCCTGGCGAAAGTAAGCCAAAATACAGCAAGCCAAGAATGACCGCTATGATCGCAATAGGTTATTTGGAGGCGATCAATTCAGTATTCAGTACATTTCTATGGAAGACATCACGAGAGTATAAATCTTTTTACATTTCTGCAGGATTTTTTTTTCTCCACCACTTCCTCGTATTTTAGATCAGACGGGGATTTTTCTGTGCCAGGTGAGAGGGCGGGAGATTAATGTCAGAATTAAAAGCATCACTCGGCTCCGGAACCGAACCTTAATTATATTTTATCTTGTTAAATAATCAAGAGTTCATCATCTGGTAGTCGGACAACGCGTGTTTGCTCTGCGTCCCATCATTTCTGTACGAGCATTCAATCAGGATTTGAGTCGGCGAGGCACTACGCAAAGATGTTACCTGCGCACACTCAAGATTCTGTACTGTTCCAACTCTGTTCTCTTTGTACAGGACAGAAAGTGTTGAAGTAGAAAGGTAAAGTAGCGGCATAGCTCCTTGAACCCAAAGAGCGTTGTAAGAAGGTGAAGAAGGATTGTGCAGAAATCACAATTTATCACAGTTAATACCAAGAAACTGCTTCTTCTGTATCAATTTATTTATCCTTTCAAAACAAGCACATTGCAGTGTACCGCATTTGGTTTTCAACCTCAACTGACCACTGACACAATTTCTCTTCTATCAGAAGAATATAAGGTTGGTGGACACCAAGTATTACGGACTCAATCTGTTGACATCGCCAAATCTATCCGCTTCCAATCAATAATTTATAAAATCCTCTTAAAATCGGCACTCCTTCATGAAGCGCTATGCTTGCAAATATATTGTTATCAGCGACAACTAAACCAGGAGATTCAGAAAAGTGCGTGCTGAGATGTACCTGTGAGCCACAGCTCACTTTCAAAGAAAAAGTACTCTTACTTCTTTAAGCCTTATAACTACCACAGTGACAATCGTTAACAAAGCAATTGTTTTCAATATGTGGTTTCTTGAAAGTCTTACAAAACTTCTACTTAATGATCTAGAAATCCACTTTTTCTGACACTGTTTTCGACAAGACTACCACAGAGGTGGCAAACACATGTAAGCTCTCATACTAGACTGCACTAAGGCGTGAAAGAATATATTTAGTGAAATACATCACTAGACGAACATTTTTATCATTGGAATTCCCTCACTAATTTTGGATCCTCTTGTACTCCTTACAATGAATACTATGAATTACGACTGATTTCCCCAAATACCTATTGTTCTCACATTTTAAGAGTCTAAGGAAACGAAAAATTAAGAATTATTTACAAATTTTAGTATAGCTAGTTATAGGCCAAACGTATTTTCTGAGTTATTTATCGTGCAGGATTTGAACTTATAGAAGGTCAAAGTAGAAAGACTACATTTTGAATGACATAACATATTATAAAACGAGACACTCAGATAAGCCAACGAATCTTTTCCGAACCTTTTGCAGTGAGTACCTTTCTTAATTTGAATGCGCACCTCCATCCCTTCATTTGTTCCAGTGAGATTCGATTGAAACGCTCTTTACCTCGTGAGATCCCCCGGGTGTAGACTCCCGCTGACAAGATTGATGTAGGTTTAGCAGGTAAGAAATAAGGAATTACCCATCAGGTAGGAACAAGAAGGATATATAGCCGGCGGTATCTCATTGGTCATACATGAACCGTGAGCTCTTGAGGCATCGCCGACGTAGAGGCATCAAAGGAAGCGTTCCCTTTTATTTATTTACCCTCCTAGTTTCAATATATTATAGTTTCCGTTCTGGAAAAATATTAATGTATTTCTTCATCATCTATTCAAATGAAAGATGGTCCATGCAATTCATTAACTTTTCATGAATTCTTATATTAATAATGAGAATTTCTCACTTCCTTTTGGCATACTAAGACAACCTGTTTTAGCAACTACGTCACCCCATTTATTTTATGTCTACACTTACCTTTTTCATCCCATATGTTATATTAATTTTCGTTCATTTCTTATGTTATCTTACTTCATTATTTTTATTTCATTATTCCCAACTTTTTTGCCGTTATTATTTATTTCATAGTTCTCTGTTACTGTTATTATTTTATTCATAATTTTCTAACTTCGTTGCTGTTATGTTATACCTTTCACTATACCTTCCACCTACATATTAATTACATATATATTTTCTTTTTATTGTTAACAGTTTCTCATATCCATTGTTATCTGATTTTTTCTTCAATTCAATCTTCTCTTCAATTATTCATTACAGTCAACCATTAATCCTCAATAAATAATAATCATTCCCTTTAAATATTAATTGAAAAATTGGAAACAATTGCGTTCCTATTCTTTCATTATATTCGATAATACTCCATACTATTACCATCTTTGACTGTTTCTTTTCAGTTATATGCATACGTTCCTATGTTATCGTTATCGATTCGATCTATCCATTTCGTTTTTGGGCTTTCATCGTGGTTTCTTGCCTACTATTGAGGCATTCATATTAGTTCAGAAGCTGCCAGAAGTATTGCTCCAAACTACATGTCTCGTCGATCTTAATATCTGTGTCTTCCAATCAAGAGATATTGGATGATCGATTTCTGCAAGTAGCTGCTCTTTCTCCTCTACGCATTAGCACTCTTAATTTAATATATGATAAGAAATGAATAAGCAGTATTTTTTTTTTATGAGTAATTTTAAAAGTAGGGGAGTGGCACATTGAGATTAGAAGTTAATTTGATTGGTGTTGACCACTCGAACTAAGGGAGGATTTTAATATTGTTTTGTGGGAGAGAATCAGGTGGATATCAACGATTAGGGTTCTGGTTTTGTGGAACCCGATGATGAAATGATCGTTGAAACGGGCAGAATTGAATCGGTTAGTGCAGAAACCACTTCAGTCACATATTTCAAATTTTTCAGGAGAGAAAAAAAATGTTATAACTCCTCCAAATTTTCAAATATTTGAACTTTTTTTTCCTCTGTTATAACGTGCATTTATGTTGCTGTCATGCAAAAATTACCTAATTTCGACATAAATTAGGCTTAGGGAAATTAAACAGGCAGCTGAAAACTTGGAAAAAGGTAACCATTAAAAAGTTATATTTCTTAATTAAAAACTTGTTTTAAAACAATTTATATTAATTTTACAATTTAATTTAATTATAAGTGTAAATACAAAGGCTCGCGATTTTATATTACCTACAAACATTACGAGTGATAATTAACATAACATAATACATTGTGCAACATAATTAACATAATGTATTGTAAAACAAAGAATATAATATTAATTACAAAAATAAAATCATACGTAGAGTAAATATATTTGTTTAATAAATAAGTGTATTCATTAAGAAGGTAGTGTAGAAATATTTTTGTGCACTTCTGTAAATTTAAGCGTATCCATTTTGATAAATGTCAATACTGCCGTATTCACTTTCACTGGTGTAAAAAGTCGTATTAATGGTATTCGCATTTTTAAAAAAATATAAATATACCCATCAGTCACTGATTCATGTTATTTCTGCGGTCAACGATTAAAAAAGACGTCATGTATTTACGGAACTACTCAACAGATTAACGTGGTTCTTGCACTCAAAACGCATCTTGCCTCTCTGAGCTTCTTTTCATCGAAAACGAGTTTTCGCATTTTTTTGACTGAAATGGTTTCTGCACTCACCGATTCAATTGTGGAAGGAACGATTTGTAATCAAAAGGACCAAGGAAGTATTTTTGGCAATTAGACTGTATTTTAAGTCAATATACGTGTTATTGAAAAATATATCTCTAAGGAAATCTGAGGATAAAGTTCATCAGCATTCCAAGTTAGTAGTGGGAAGGAGTGTTTATATGAATAGGTTTACTAATCTTTTATGAGTATTCTTATAAAAAAAATCGATATCAAATGTATTTAGAGTGTAATAGTTATCGATGCCTTTAGCGCAATTGCTTTTTCCGTAACTCAGTACACATTTTACACAGATTAACGTTTACACAGGTCACTATTTAACTGATATTGGAAACAAATACATTGAAGGAATTGAATGCCTGGTGATGACATCGATTTTGATATACGCTCATACGCTTATATGTCTTATACCATTAGCAAATTAATCATGTCGTGCTATAAGCTTATGCATGACAGTATCGAATTGACATGTCTCGAAAGGTAATTTTTTTTTTGGAGCCATGTCTAGTAAGATAACATTAGTTGTTCGTTTTTGTGAAATGGCGCATTCCTCTATTTGCTGAAATTTAATGGATCCACATATGTATCATAATATATTTTAGCATTTAATATAATTCGTATTTATGATAATAAATAGATGATTTATTACGCAATATGTTTTGTAAAATTATCCATTGATCGTTGAAGTAAATCAACCTTTTTTTCATAATAACAAGTGGAGAATTCATTAGCTCGACTCCACTTATGATAAAGCTAGAAACCTTTTTTTTACGTTTTTCTTTCCGATCCCTCTGAAACAGAAAACATGAAATCAGTATTATATTTGAACCATTACTCAGGCGATGGAACTACACTGAGATTTACTTTAACCTTTAATACCTAATAAAAACCTTTAAAATGACTGGGTCCTGACTATTTGCCACCTATGATATACCTATACGACTAACATTCTTCAATAATTCAAAATATAATTAAAATTTGTTTGATTTCCAAATACTTGAGATTCCACAGTTGTCTCACTGCTGCGATGACGAGGCGATAAGTGATATATATATATACTTTATTAGCTGTTGGAGGTGATTGATTTTATTTGTATTGTTTGTCTACAGCTCGAATTTCCAGTTCATTCTCCACATTATTAGCGATGCAGAGAAAATTACAATATTGTTAAATGTAAGTGTAATTGCGGTAGAACCCATTCGAGGGACAAACGAAGGTTTATGTTAATTAATTCCAGCAACCATGTAATATAGTCTTATATCACCAATATTAATGAAGGAACAGCATTCATTAGATCTAGATACAACAAAATAAAGGTGATGGCAGGAGAAAATATAATTCCTCCTTGAAAAATGGGAAACTATAGTGTTGAAGAAACGAAAAGAGAAACATAAAGAAAAACTAACCAACTAAAACATTTCCCTGGAAAATGCTTTTAACAGGAAAATCACCATAAGCTTTACTGAAATCAACCGTCACCATAGTTAAAATGAATTTAGAATCTACTCTTTGCCACAATATAATAATTCGTCATCACTTTATGGTACAAAAGTACATTTTTTAAAATTTGAGTTATTTTTTTGGACTCTATTAAAAAAAGGCCAGTAATGTGGCTCATATTATAGGATGCTTATAAAGAGAAATGTATGGAGCTTTATTAATGGCGGACGTATTACAGGCCCATAAGCGGTTGCGAAATGGCGTTGTTGATTACCCCTCCTCGCATAGTTAATATTAATTATACTTAATTTTTTATGACTACTGTGTCACATGGGCACTCCATAAAAATGATATTGTGTCCTTCTCTGGGGAAATGGTCGAAGACTCGGCTTGCTACCATTTATTTCCATTTGTATAAATTTATTTAAAAGTTGATTAGCTTCGTAACTTTTATCATTCATCAATGACATTCATTAAAAATAATGAATGACACGATTTGATAAGAGTCCATAATACTGTCTTTATTTAATCTTGTATAATTATTTATATAGGTGGGCTGGTGTAGCCGTACGGGCTAAGGCACTTGCAACAGGTAATCAAAGTTAGGCAACGTCGAGCGGGGTTGCTATTTGGATAGGTGACCGCTCGTTTTGGGTGACCGTCCTCCAGGGAAAGCCATATTGACCGAGTCTCCCCTTCCCCTCGGGTATGTGTGGCTCGTCAGTATACTGGAGGCAACTCACACCGACCGGGCGTAGGACTGATGACCTTACCCCGTGTACTTAAATGGGGAATTGGGATGTGGTTTACTAGGATGTTAGTAGTCCCCCTGAAATTCGGTCCATGGAAAGTGTGTTTCGGATAAAGAAATATAGGTCTTTGTGCGCCTGCTGACTCCGAGCAGCCATAATCCATGGATCTAGACCGATTTGTCACTGTCCTTGAACCCGAGTGAGTTGATGGGAAGGACACTGCCGGATTGGCCCCAAAAGGGGTCACCTACGGAGCTGCGGGTGGCCCCCTCCAGGCTATCTGAGCTCCCGTAAGCAATATACGTCTGTAAGGAGACCACATTTCGCGACCACAGATCATCGTGATCTGTATTGCCAACCAAAAAAAAAATATATATATATTTATATATTTTTGTTAAGCATCACTGATTAGATATTAACGTACAACTAGATATTGCTGATTATATTAGAAGTGTATAAATCTTGTTCTAAAAATATATATAGTTGAATTGAATATAATTATGCAAGGATTAATTTTGTTTATAGAAATATGCCTGACTCCAGTATGCAATGGCGCAGCATCATGTATACAATGGCGCATAACACAATTTAAAAATTAGGATAATTGCCACACTTAATATTCTATAATCAACTATTAATAATTTTCATTTTCTCTACTAAAAAAAAAAAAATCAAGAAGAATCATAGATTTTCAGCTACGATCTATTAACGGTGTTGAAATCTATATACCTATATATTTAACCACAATTTTATTACCGCTTTAAATGAAAAATATTTGAATAATCATATTTATAAATAAAAAGTGTATTTATATAGCCTTTGTTATAAAACCATTCCAGATAATAGAAACAAAAATTAAAGCTTTGCAATAATCTTTTTTAGTAATTTTTGCTGAATACACGGATATTTTAGTTGACAGAGTATAGTATATAATCACCTTATTCTTTTACCCAACTAAGGGTAAAACTCAACTTATTTCGTGATAAACCTCAACTTAATTTTATGTAGAGACTTAAAGCTTATGAAACCAGCAAGTTTTTCTAAAAGTGGTGTATCAGTACTATAGTCGGAGAATGATTAAAAAAAAAAAAATCGTCAATAATTCAAGATTTTTTTAAGAGTCAGAACTTATCTTTGCTTAGTTGCTCAAAAGTCCTCATTAAATAGTTTTAACTATGAAAAAATGTTGAAGGAAATTTTGTCTAATTTATTGAGAAGCAATTGTTAATAACTTAAATTAAAAAGTTTTATGAATATCGCTTCCTATTCAACAAAAAATATTACAATAAAAAAAAACGGAAATTTCCTTAAAGTATGTGAAAATCGGATCATTATGGATATAAAGTTTTTTAAACTTACGGGGCACCCTGTATATTATTCGTTACACTGAAAGTAATATTTTAATCTCGAGGATTCATGTTTACTACAAAATTATATTATAAAACCTTATTTATTTAAAACTATGAATGGGGTTTTCTAATATAATTTTGTTATAAACATGAATTATCAAGATTATAATTTTTTATTTTATTTCCTAATGATATTTACAACTCTATAAAAGAAATACATTTAGTAAATTTGAACATATGGATATAATGACGTGAAAACACTTGTTGAGAAACACCCCAATGGGATCGCTCTAATAATATGTCTACATTAGGAGATCACGGGCTCATCTTCTTTTCAGACGTCTCGGAGGGTTATCAGGAATTGAAGAGGAAGCAAGGTTAGAAACGAGAGGATTGGGATGATTCTGATGTTTATTATGGAAGAATAGGTATCTGGATTGGGCCAGATCAGAAACATTAAGGTCATTATGGGTGGTTTTATTTGTTACAAAGCAGGGAGCATTGAGGATTTTACGAAGGATTTTGCATTGTAAGGATTGAATATAGCTCATCCCCTCAAAATAGCTCAACCCCGTAAGTCCAAATAGACCTTATTAAAGTCATGTATATGAGTCTTTTGTAATTAGTTGGAAGTTTTTATTATTATAGTTTCCTGAAAATTATATTAGATGATTGAGTGTGCAGTTTTTTTCTGTCTGTTTATTGACTAGCAATATTTGTATTTACATGGAAAAATGATAATATTTTTTTCTCATTTCTTAAAGTAGTTATATGGATTTATCGGCAGAATGTCGACATCTCGCCTTGACCGACCGTTTTCGGTATATTAATACATTTCTAGTAGACACATATACATTCTGTAGATTAGTAAGAAATATTTGAACATACAAATTTCTTGGAAAGATATAAATTAAAATATTGATTTATTTTTTATGGGTTCATAAACATCCGATTTTCATATCCTCAAATCGCTGAAAGTCCATCTCATTTCATTAAAAAATATCGAATAAAATATGTACAAGAGAGTTTATTAATACTGAAAGTGGTTAGAATTCGAGGATAGTTATAAAATTAATCTTGATACTGCAAATATCGCACGGAAAATTGGCTGTTGTTAGACATAAGATAGAGGACTTAAAAAAACAAAATAACCTTCAAAGATGTCTTCATTCGAGCTTTTTTATTTACGCAGGACTAAGTTCAGTTAGTACGGTTACATCCTATCTTAATGATATTTTTGACATTGTGACTATAGGGTCAATTTTTCGATGTAGGACTAAATTGCTCGTTTTAAGCGTAAAACCATGGATAGTTGAAATTATATTTAACTGTCCGGTATGTAACTCTCAAGAAAAATAAGATATCATTCACTTTTTGGGGACTTGTCACACGTACAGTGAGATAAGAGAGAAATGTTTTTGGCAGACCTGAAGAATTATTTGGCTTATTAAAGGGTTCTAACTGAAAAGCCTTAAACAATTATGTACAGCAGGCCACATTGCGAAGATCTCAATTGGTCATTCAGTAAACTATTGGTACAATATCATGTTTATTTATTGGAACGTTTGCCTTATTGTTGTATTCAGTTTGATTATTATTATCATTATTATTGTTGAAATTAAATTTCTTATTTATTGTATTTATAAGGTATTAATGATATAAATTATGTTTTTTGAAAACGCTATTTAAACGAATGTAATAGTGAAGGAAGAAATTGCTAAAATGGGTGTATAAATATATAAAAATACTATATATATATATATTATTACTCATTTATTTTAGTTATAAATGTAATGAATATTTATTATTAATTACACGCAGACCTCGACAGACGGAATTTTCCATTGACTATGTGTTGTTTATTGTATATATATATTTTTTTTTTTACTTAGTATTTTTTTAAATTATAGTAAAAACGTTTTCATTCATTCAATAAAATGATAAAAAAAGGTATTTGTCAAAAAATAATTTCTCAAAAACCAAAACAAAAAAGCTCGTTTTGTTTTTGATGTTATATTAGACACCATATATAATTTAAAAGGTATATTAATTCTTCAGACTTAAAACCGATAAATCAAGACGAAGTAGGCACGCAACACGTTTTGTTTCATGAGTTGATAACCTTCTCTGGGTTTCTGATCGATTTTTTTTTCACTTTCGTATTAAAGATAATTTACTTACAACATAATAATTTTTTTAACCTTGTAAATTCGCATTACCATCGCACTTGCATTACACGTACAATCTCAAATGGAATCAGAAACGCATATTTTCAAATGAACTCCTTTATATGCTTTATAAACAAGAAGATAATAGAACATTTTTTTTTTGTTTCTTCTGACTTCTAACACCGAATAATATGAAAAAATTGTCAACGCTTTTAAATACATATCGTTATTGTTATTACAAAAGCTCGTATATGAAAATAGAGCTTTCTCATTTCTTTACGATTTATTACTATAATTTCATATTTTATTTCCCTCTGCTATTTTCCTTAGTTGCAGGCTTATTATAGCAGTTTCAAACTACAAAATGTCATCTTTAGTTCAAATATAATAAGAATTAAAAATTGTTACACACGACTTTATTAGTAACAATACCGAACTTTAATGCAAAATGTCATTACCTGACATATCATAGTCTTGAATCGGCAAGAAATTTGATGAATTTTCTAATTTTGAAATCAGAAAATTGTGGGTCTGTTGTTATATTTGATATATAAAATGATTCGTGTTATTTTTGCACTACTACTATATTTTTTGTCGATAAATATGTACGAAATTCACCAAAACGTTCTTAAAAGATCGGTTCCATTGAAAATATTCTTAGTTAGTGACTTTTTGTACTAAACTGACAATATATCAAATATGGTGAACAAGGTAAGACCATAAGAGCTAAGACCATCTCTGTCTTTTTTATATATTTTTTGAAATTTTATTAAATAGAGAATGGAGGAAGTTAAAAAATTGTTTAATATCGAATAGTATGAAAAATTTGTCAACATACATGTTATAGGTTTAATGAAAAAAGTCTTAAATGCCTAATAACTTGAATTTTCCCATTGTGAAACAAAAAAAATGGGCGCTTGTATATTTGGCATATTAAACAATCTTAGTGCTCTTACTGGTTTTTATATTGATAAATAAGGTCGAAATTTACCAAAACGTTCAACTCCAGCAATGGCCCTTTTGGACTAAACCAACGATACATAAAATACGGCTTATAATATTCCTGTCTTTTAAAAATATTTTTTTAACGTTTATTAAATAAAGAATGAGAGAATATTTTTAGCTTGAATATTTAAATTTCTTGCCATATTTTTTAGGTTCGGCGCCATTTTTTTTTTATTAAGTACTAAGCCAAAGGTCACCAATGACAAACGTTTTCACTATATATATTTATTATTCAACGTTTCGGTCTTCCGAGCTATTGTCAAGATTCTGCAAAAATATATTTATTTTTAGTTTATATATATTGAATATTTTTTCTCCGAAAATTTCTGGAAATATTGTTTCTTTTTTTTTTTAAACTGCATATTGTATTTTATGAAAATTCGTGTGGTCATTTTTATTAAATGATTACATCAAAATGTATAATTAGAAATACATGTGTCGGTTATTGACATATATTTTTTTTACTATTCTTAAGGATTGTGTGCAATGAAATATTGATATTTCTATTTCTATATTTTA
The DNA here is from genome assembly GCA_928085145.1 of Nezara viridula. Classification (NCBI taxonomy): domain Eukaryota; kingdom Metazoa; phylum Arthropoda; class Insecta; order Hemiptera; family Pentatomidae; genus Nezara; species Nezara viridula. Next base: position 82,153,551 of record OV725082.1, read on the forward strand.
TAGTATTTATACATCTTGGTGTTCTTAATGTTTTTATTGATAAATTTTTATTTTATTTTTTTATTTATGATATTTACAACTGTATTAATATAAATACAACAAGTAAATTTGTATACAAAAATATTATCGCATGAAAACGCTTGTTGAGAAACTACCCACTGGTAGCACTCAAATAATATTTCTACAAAAGGAGATCACGCGGCCGTCTTCTTTTTAGACGCCTCGGAGGATGATCAGGAATTGAATACGAAACAAGGTTAGAAACAAAAGGATTCCGATGGTTATGAAGTTTACTATGGACGGATAGGTATCTGGATTGGGCCAAATCGGAAACATATGGAACATTAAGATCTTTATGAATTATTTTATTTGTGACAAAGTAAGAAACATTAAGGATTTTTTGAAAGATGTTGGATTGTAGGGATTGGATACGAGAGGAATTCTATGGTTTGGTGGAGCCCCACAGCTCAACTCCTTATGTCCTGATAGGTCTTATTCTAGTCATGTAAATCAGTCTTTTATAATTAATCGGAAGCTTAGGTCGTTTGTCTAGTAAGTGTTGGAGTAAGCGGAAGCGTCGAGCTGTTTTTTGTCGTTTCAGTCTCGTATGAGGATTCCCAGTGAGACGTTTGTCCAGGTGGAGTCCTAGGTATCAGATTTGTTCAACAGGGATAAGTGGTATGTTATTAAAAAGTACTGTAGTACAGAAAGCTATTGGTTTACGACGATTATTGATAAATAAGATCGAAATTCACCAAAACGTTCATGAAAGTCCATCTCCATCAAAAACGTTTTTAGTGGATTTTTGAATTAAACGATATATCAAATACGGCAAACACCATTTCTGTCTAATATATTTTTTGAGATTTTATCAAATAAATAATGAAAGCATATTCTTATCTAGAATATTTTTTCACCAAAAATTTCTGGAAACATTGTTTGATTTTTCTAAAACTTTTCGTAGTATTTGTTGAAAATACGTGTGGTCATTTTCATTAATGTAGTTTAATAGAATCTATAATCATAAATTCAAAAATTGTATTTAATGTTTATAGGTTGCTCATAATTATATTTGTTTGTTGATTAATCATAAAATCATTAAATAAGATAGATAATTGACTATCATATTTATATATTTATATTATTTTGTAAAATTGCTTACGAAATTGCTTACATTAGTTCGTTATTGGCAGTTCGTACATTTCTCCAGAAGGTTTCTTGTCCATGGAGAATATCGCATTAGGAAAATCCACAGTGGGCCCTGTTTTGAATCGGCACCATGTGTTTCCTCTTCTCCAGGTTTCATTCCATTGTGCCTCCAGTGAATGTTCTAGCTGTCACACCGAGTACAATTAAGGAGTTGACCTATTGTCCAGTTCACCCAGATTAACATTTTCGGGATTGGATGTCCATGCGACAACTTTGGAATGTCCACTTGCTTCAGCAATATCGGAAATTTTCTCCACAATAGGTTTTCCTAATGTATTTTTTACTCTCTAATTATTTTAAAACCATATTCTTAATAAAAAATAAATTTCATTAGAACATACAATTAAAATTGAACGTCCACATTGTAGTCCAAAATGTTTTAGTAGCTAGATTGAAAAAAAAGACATGCAGATTATTAGCGATGTTTTGGGCAAATGACTCGACGATATTCATGTTTGATAACCAAATTATTCAAAAAAGATCCCAATAATATATATTTTTAAATCATCCAGTCATTGCAGTCAAAAGTCCTTAGGGAAAATTATAGACGCACCCTTTTATGTTTCAAACCTCACGTTACACACTGACCTTAACAATCCTTTCATCACTGCAACTGCCACTTGCCGCTTTAATAATTTTCATGACAGACTGACTCTAAATTCCAATCCAGTTACTCAAGCTCTATCTACTGCCACAAATCCATATAATCCGCCCAGAAGACTGCTGAGGCGATGGCCAAGAGACTTATTGCATTGAGCTACTTGCTTTATTATCATTTTTGTGTCATTATGTATGTGTTATTTTACTACTGTTTTTTTTTTCTTTTTGTTTTGTTATTACTATCATTTCTTTTCCTTGATGTCATATTTGCTGAATACCGAGGTAGATGGCAAATTTATTGTGAGCCAGGAAGATGTATAACTAATAAATAAAAAATAAAAAATATTTTTAACAATTTAAGCTCTAAATACTGATAAATTAGTTTATTAAATGAGTAAATGTTTCCATTTGAAGGTGTATAACGATTTGTTGATCGAACGGCTCAACCGATTTTCAAGGTCGATGGCTGAAATTATTCAGTGATATACCGTGAGTTTTTTCAGTGAATTTGACCAGATTACGGCTTCTTGAATGTCTCTTGTGCGTGTGAAATGACCTAAAGTAAATTAATGTATTGTCAGAATATTCTTGAGTTTCGTACCGGTGAGGAAGACATCCACCTATTACACCATGTTGCATTCTTCATAAACGTCAACTTCTGTTATAACCCAGAAATTATTTTATGCAGAAATACGAAGTTTCATGGGGCGGTTAAGATCTTTTCCGTACTAATTTTTTTCTTATTATTTTTTAAATTAAGAATTTTTATTTTTATCAATCCATTCTTTGGATTCACGGATCCTTAAAAAATGTGATACTTCAATCTATGATACTATCATCTCCATAGTACTGAGTAAAACATTGTAATATTTAAAAAACAAAAACATTTTCAGTATTTGACAATGGAAACCGCCCAGAATAGAACCGCGGTATACAAATCCATTCATCTTTCGAAATAGGCTTTTTCTATGTTAAATCCATCTAAGTTCTTGTATCCTACTTATACCTGTCCAAGGTATGGACAAGTTTCTAAACTCAGTGCTGATGCCATCGAAATAATTCATCAATTAATTTAATCCCGAAGATACGGACAGTGGGGACTCTTGTCGAGTTTAGGAACGACCTGATTTATTCCAGTGGAAGATTATTATTCTTGGATAGTTGCAAAGCACATAAAAACAAAATAAATTGATAAGGAAATATTTACCAAACTAACTGTTGAATTTGAAGATCGAAATAAATTTATATTAAATTAAAAAATATAAAAATTTAAAGTAAATTGAGAAATAACAACACCGAGCTTTTAATGAGGTTGTATACGGCAGCCGGTATCTACACCAAAATCCAATGGAACCGCTGATCGGCCCCGAATCCCATTCGTGGATCCATCGACGAGTTTGGTAACTTTCCCTGTATTTAGTAAATATTTAATATTTATAGGAATCGGAACAAAAAATAAATATGTAAAAGTTCTTTTTAATATTTTGCTATAAAAAAAAGTATTGGGTACAAAATTTAATAATCCTTCACGGGGAAAATGAATTACGGTTGTTTTCCATCTCCTTTTTTTTTTTTTTTTTTAATACCTGGAACAAAGGAAATTAACTTTTGTTTTGTAGCTTCTAGGAACAAATCGAAAGCTTTTATGTTTGATGGACTTGGATGGAGTCCAGCTGTGATTGGAACAAACAACTTAACCGGGAAAAGTCTGAAATTATTTTATATATTCCCATCGGTGAGTCTCAAACTAAGTTAAGGGATTGCTTAGCGATGGGGTGGCTTTGTTTCCCAACTAATACATTTCGTAATAATGGAATCAGAAACTGTGTCCATCAGTCGAATCAATAGGTTTCGTTGCAAGTTTCGTATAAAATAAAGCTACTCAGTTCTTTCTAATCAACATATATATAATAATAACGTTGCATTACTAAGATACGCGTATTAAGTAAACATATCGATGTTTGCCTTCAGTCGAATTTTCTATTTGTAACAGTAATCACTCCTGTGAAGCCAATGTAAGAAAAAAATCAACACATCACTTTCACTTTTATGATGCAACTTTTCCTTTAATTTCCTCAATAATCAATAAAACAAACGCTGGACTGTTATATACATTTCTTGTAAAGATTGAGAATTTAACAAACATTGATAATACGTGCTGGTTTTGAACCTACCTAAACTTCAAATTCATTAGCCAAAAACTTTTAGGGCAATAGCTAAAGTTTCATGTTATGTTATCAACATTTTTTAAACATACAAGCTCAACATGCCATCATTTAAAGAACACATCCGGACCCATTATAAACTATTTCATTACAACAGAATATTAACTTAGTAATTCTAGAGTTATTATTCCGGAAAAAAATATAGGTGTATCGATATTAAAATATGTATATCGAAAACCGAAATACCATACCAAAAAAAAAAAAAATTTTTTAAAGACAAGACGGTTCACTAGTTTTCACATTAAAATAGATAATTTTATTTAATTATTTATTTTTTATAACTGTAAACATGGGGGCGGACTTTTCATTCTGGTTAGGGGAAGGGTGGGGGTGAGAACATCCAAAAAACGTCTCAGAACCTTATATTAAGTATAAAAATTACTTATGAGTGATAATTAACATAATTATTGTAAAACGGACAATTTAACACTGTACATGAAAAAAAAAACGATTAATTTATTTATTTGGGACTTTATTTATTTTTTTTTTTTTATGCTTGTTGGTTATGTGTGTGTTTTCATTTACACATTATATAATGTGGTGGGAAGCAATGGTTTTTGTTAAATAGCGTATGAACGGAAGAGAATTTTATGGAAGTGTTTTTGTATATGGATTAAAATATTTCAAAAACTATATATCGGATCTGCATATTGTAAGCGAGGGTATTGGTCTGCATCTCTTCCTCTCTGAAATGGATCATTATTTAAAATTGTATCTTAACTTGACGCCGTGTTATAGAGACGATAAGAAAAATATTGTGTCGAAAAGTAAATAATACGGGTTTTATGGAATATATGGATTACAATCTTTCAGAAACTAAAAATCGGACTTGCATACTGAAAGCGAGGGAAGTGTTTAGCTTTTCATTCTCTTTATAATGAGTTATAATTATTTATAATTTATATTTCATATTATTAATTTCCCCTACTTGATGTTGTCACTTCTATCGTGTGTAGTGTTCCCCAAATGCGAGACCGAGACGAGTCTTGGTCTTGCAAATTCAGTCTTGGTCATGGTCTTGGTCTTGCACAAGAGTCTTACAACAGTCTTGCACATACTTATTAGATTTTTACTATAGAGATATTATTGTTATTTATTATATAGGAGAAACCTAACTAAGCCCGAATAAAAAATTAGAGGAGTTAAATGCAAAAGTATATTGGTTATACCAATTCTTTACATATAGTAACTATAATTGTCGAGTATTAGTAACTATTTTGCCTTAATTTTTATTTAAAAAATCGATTTATTTTACCAGTCCTGGTCTTGGTCTTACAACAGTTAGGCGGCCTTGGTCTTGGTCTTGCAAAGTGCAAGACCAAGACCAGTTTTGGACAACAGTAATCGTGTGGTCTAAATCACACACCTTAGTTTTTTTTTTCTTTTTACACTCTAGTCTGCTTCAGTAAAACATCTCCAAACGGGTCTGTTCTTGATACTGCTATTCTATATTCATAGAGAAGCGGCTTTTTCGAGTGTTTCTGTTTCCAGGTATCTCTTTGTAATATTGTTCTAGATTCAAATATTGCAGAATACGTAAGAAAGACCGCTTCCATGGAATTTGATTATATTCTCACTCACCTAGTCCAATTAATCTGCATTATTTTTTTTTTATTTAGTTATATGTGGGTGCCATGTGCGATTGCTAAGATTAAAGGCACCTTATTCTATTACATATCCAATAAACATATGTATACAGATTATGTTGTTAAGATATGTCTGTCAACAATCTGTTCTTAAAACTGAAGAAATGAGTTCTGATGGGCATTGTAACTGTTTTTATAAGACTTGTATTGTTTAAATATGTCTTTAGTAATTTTGTTTTAAATTAAAATAAGAGCTATAAACGATAGACCAATTAATCAAATACCCCGTTTCATAACCGGCATTACCTTTTAAAACGACTTTTTTAAAAAATAATTATAACATAATCAAAATATGATATTTGGCTACAATATAACTCTTTAAATAATATTTATTTTTTACTATCTCTTCGTAAAAGCTCATTTTATAGAAATGTTACAGAAAGAAACATTTATCGTAGAATATTTTCCTACGTCTTAGGATGTATAAATTTTTAATTGATATTACAGCCCTATTGTGGGTGTATTCTGACAGTTCTTCACATACTAACAGATTATTTGGCTCATGACTTCTGCAGATTTTTTAAAGATCCAGAATATACATTGAGACAGGACCCGACTTCAATTTTTAAAAACAGCCGACAAAACAAAAACAATTAAAAGAACTACAAGAGACTTCAGTGTAAACGAGCGCATTGGCCGAAACACTCAAATAAATAAATAACTGCTAAAAACGTTTTATTTTACTTTATTCTTTATTTATATTGGGTTTTTTTTTTATCGAACTAGTAATTTCTTTATTGAGATATATTACAATCTTTCACATTTAAGGACAATAGTAATAGCGATAAAGAATAGCTCAATAATACTATGCACGATAAATAAAAATAAAAATAAATTAACAACAATATAATAATACTAAAAGTAAATGTATATAAACTTGAATTGATACTAAACTAAACAAAAATATACTAATCTAACAAAATAAATACTTAAATACACATATTCTTTTATACAATATTTACTATATTCATTCACTCAAGGCCTCCTTTCTCCACAACTTTTCTATTTAATTTGCAAAAATTTAATTAATTAGTTATGATTGCAAATAAAATATGGTTAGTTACACATACCAAGTGATAGATTGTTAGTATTTTACTATAGAGACAGTTTATATAATTAATCCTTAGAGGTAATGAAGGAACATACCTCGATTAATTAACCATTAAATATTCTTGACTTAATAACTATTAATATTTTTATGGAATCCTCCTATTATTATGTTATGAGGAGTCATTGCTGTTTTGAAAAAAATATAAATATCGACAGGTTGTCTTTTTCGTACCATTACAAGGAGAAATGGCGGAGCAGAAGCCACCACAGCAATATATGTAATACCCTTATTTGTCTTTGACACGTACTTCCATTTTAGAAAGTATCTTTTGGGTATTGAAGGATATTTCGTTGTTTTTTATTTGGTGTGTTGAACCAGGTCCGTTGAATATGCATTCATCATTTTTTTTTTTTTTTTTACCAAGTGTGTAAATACATTTTTGTATTGAAATCTATATAAACAAACGCCGCTAAAATTAGATTTTTTTTTCCAAAATAAAACTAAATAAAAATTTAAACTTCAGAAATATAGAGTAGGGTAAGTGCACCAGAAATTTTTTGACTGATGCCGCCGTAATTATTATAGTTTTAAATTCCTCCGTTGGACATTTAGAATCTCTAGGATCTCCTTATTCTATTTAACACTTTAAAATTGAAAAAAAAATCAGTTATGGTAATATAATCTTCATTAAAAAAATAATAAAAATATTGCACTACTGATGGACACCAGCACCAATAATAGGCATACCTCAGAAGAATTCTAAAGTGTGTATATAACTATAAAGATAACGATAACATAAATGTTCAATTTACTTTTTGCGAAACTGTTAGTAGGAAGGTATGAAACACACTGATCTCAAGAGCACTATAGAAACAACATTGATAGGCAACAAAATTTTCTTTTGTGAGATTCGTTCATAATGTTGTCAATAGAGGACATTTTTCTACAATCTACAAAAATAAAATTGAGCCTTTAAATCAACAAGAAAGCTTATTATTTACATTTAAAGTTTAATCTGTCCATCACTGAGTCCCCTTTCTATAAACAGCTTGTTCACTCTAATTAGTGTTGCCCAAATGCGAGTCTTGATCATGGTCTTGGTTTTGCACAAGTCTTGCAGTTATTTATTAGCTTATTAATATAGAGATATTACTAAATTTTTTTTAGTTAGAAGAAACCTACCTAAAAAATTAGAGGAATAAAATGCAAAAGCATATTAGTTATAACAATTATTAACATATAGTAACTAAGATTGTCAAGTATCAGCAACTATTTTGCCTTAATGTTTATTTAAAAAAATCCTTCTTTTTTTTACCAGCCCTGGTCTTGGTCTTGCGACAGTTAGGCGACCGATTAACAGTAAAACACACTCAAAACTGTTTTAGCTTTAGCCAGCAAAAGAAGCTGGATTAGGGATTTCTCCGCTTAAAAATGTACTAAAATTAAGACAGGAAGGGATGCCGCTGGGCACTCCTATCCCTCACGATGATCAAGCCACTACTTTCCTGACAGCAGACTCGGTATATTTAAGTACTTCTGACAGGTGTGGGTAAAGAAGAAAAGTTTTTTTAAAAAATCACAAAAAACAAAATAGAAACTTGAAATTATGAATTTTTATTCTTGATACTAATTGTTTTATTTCTGTTATATTACATCAATATAAAGAAACTGATTCGGCCAAAAAATATTAAAATGAGCAACATAAGTGTTGTAAGAAAAGTCCTAATTTTTATCTGAATCGCCCTCTAATATTTAATTTATTATTAGATTTCGAATGCATATTTTTATCTTTGTTTTTGGCAATACTGACTTCCAATTAAGCAACAACTGTTTTATTTGTTGTATTTCCAAATTATGTGTTTACATGTTAACGTTTAGGGATATTTACATCCCTCTTCAGAACTATAATACCAATGTTTTTTTGTTGATTCATGGCTAAAAATTGAGTTAAAATATAATGCATGTTATAATACATGTCGAAATTGGATTGTTACATTAAATTTGTAATTACCTTAACTCTTATAAATAAAATACATATTGTAAATCTTAAATTTCAAACTTAATGTAACAACCCAATTCTGACATGTATTGTATCATGCATTATATTTTAACTCAATTTTTAGCCACGAATCAACAAAATAACATTGGGATTGTAGTTCTAAAGATGGGAGTAAATATCCCGAAACTTAAACATGTAATTTGGAAATAAAACAATTGCTGTTTAATTGGAAGTCATTATTGCCAAAAAGAAAGAATAACATACAACTTCCAGAAAAAAAATGTAAATTTAAAATAAAACATAATCTATCAATTAATTCTTTTTTTTTTTTTTTTGGAATCTTCGACATAAGAAGTAGACGAAGATAACCTAGCGTTTAGTGTACTCGAGCTGTCACAGCGATATTAGAGACAGATATAATTGGATTCCGTTTAAATACCTGGCTCTCAATGAGAAAATATTTGGTATTGGGCTGAATTGGTGGGGAGGGGCGATGGGAGAGAGTGTTGGTTGGTAAATTCATCGAATATATCTGTGAACCTCTTTCGCACCTTTCAAAGGATATTTTCAAATCCTGATGTTAAAGATTTGAAGGAGTTTTATTTCCGTTAAAATAACAAATAATATCGTTGATGGTCTTTTCATATCCATTTTTAAAGTGCAAATTACCATATTACATGTTCTGAGAATGTCAATTTTGGAAAACCTATTTTCTAGGAAAACAGACATTTTTTAAAATAATTTTCAAATGAATAGTTTGTTTACAAATGAGGATTTAAATAAATTTATAATAAGGCGAATATGTTGATATTGTAAAATAAAAATCTCTTTATCATTTCCTATTATGTTTGTGTCTATATTTATTTTTCGTCAAATCTGGATTTAACATTACATCTTGATACTAGACATTTAAAATGTATTTTAACGAGCAAATGGTCAAACGTTGGCTAATATCACAAGAGAAATTTCAAGCTGTATGTATTTTTATTTCATATGAGTCAAGTACAATTTACTTTTTTTTTACTTAAATATATTGATGAAACGTGGAACTAACAGATTCCTCCTTCCTTTTTTACTTTAAGTCTTAATGTCAGAGTCGGTTTAAAGGTTTAATGTGTTTTCACGTGTCTTTTTTTTCATCCCAGATAAGAGCGAAAAAAGCGACAGTAAGTGAATGACAAGAAGTAGTTCCGAGAAACAATTGCTGTGAGAGAGGGAGGGATTCTTAAGTTGTCGAAGCCCCCCGTATCTTAAATTGTCACTGAAAGATTAAATAAGTAAAAAGTCTCTTTTCTTTGTTTTATTTTTTAAATTTTTTTCTCTGCGCTTTTTTTTTTTGACATCACAACAATCTTACATTAAAGGAAAGGTTATATAATATATATATATAGGGTGTGTAAAAAAAAAAAAATATATCTGGTGTGTCCACTCACACGACTTTTAGAAAAGTTTTTATATCTTTATATATGTTCATGAAGAAACAAAAAAGAATTGAACTACATTTCTTTTCCTGAAAATTGATCAAACAAAAGATTTGAGTACGATTTATTTGATAAACTAAAGCAGTGTAAACCGGCTTAAGGTAGATCAGTGTAAAAATTTCAATATTTTCTAATATTGATGATCAAAAGCATTTTGCCATAGCTTGTCAAACAATAATTTTTGTTAAAAGTAGAGGAAATAGTCAAGATTGTGTGATGCGGGCAACAGATTTTCTTACTTTCACATAGTCATCTTTATTCTCTCATTCACCCCTTTCTGACACCAGTATATGAAACCGTAATCTTTGTTGGTAATTTAATTACCTTTCAAAAGTTTTATTATAAATTTTACCGTATAATATATACTTAGAGAGTTAGGCCCCATAACATTTTTCTTTTCTTTATAACTTTTTTTTCTGAAATTTTTGGGGAATTTAGTCTATATACGAAAATTGAAACAACAATGATTAGAAAGTTTCATCAAAACCGTTAGAGCCGTTTTTGTGCTGCAGTCTATAGAAAAACATGTTTTTCATTTATTGCGCGCAATTACGCATAGAACACAGAATTTCTGTCACAGGCATCAGTAGTCAAAACCCTACAAAAAAAAAAAAAAAGAAGCAACAAAATCGGTTTAGTAGTTCCCGAGAAAATCTTGGCACAGACAGACAGACCAATGGCTAAAACTGTGTTTTTCGGACTCAGGGGGCACTAAAACGTAAAGATCCGTCGAAAACCGTATGTCGGAAATTTGACCCGATTGCAATACTTTCCTTACCCAGTATAGGAAGAAAAGTAAAACAAAAAAAAACCAAATATTTATATTATTATTTCTTTGATACAAAATACAATTAATAGTATAGTTCATTGTTATCTACTTTCCTTAGCCAATTGTTCGATCCCACGCTTATATCATTCTTTACAATTTGTCTCAACTCATTGTTAAAAATGGCGTTGATCATCAATAAACTTTTATGCCATCAAACAACAACAAACAAACAAGCTTCATTTTACAATCATTAAATTCTTAATTCTTAATAGTTGTATCAATAAAATTTTAATAATCCATAACGACATTAATGTTCCTTTTATTTCTGACCTGGCCCAATCTAGGTACCTATTCTTCCATAACAAACTTCAGATCCAACCAAATCGTCTCGTTTTTAATTTTGCTTCCTCTTCATTTGAATAAAAATAGTATCAATTTTACTATTAAATGGAAATTATCATTCAAGAACGATGGCCAGGACAAGAACTAAAAATATGGTAATAAGTTACTATTAAAAAATAAAGCGTTATGGATGCCTTTGATAGAAGTGAATAGTTTATAAAAGTGGATCGTATTCTCGGTCAATCATCCATCAAAGCGGAGATAAGTGATGGAAAGTTATTCAAGATTTGATTAATAACTCCGTCATCTTTTATTCAAAATTCTGAAAATCTAATAACAGGGTTCTAATGGTTGACCAAAGCGGGGGTAGAAGGGTCTGGGGGTTGAAAGGATCGACGAGATACCGATTATTAATGTTTAATATTTGGAAAGGGTAGAGCAAACGAAAGCGGTGAAAAGAAGCTGGTTTCACTAATCCGCCATGATTCGCCCTCGAGGCCTGGTAAATATCACTACCTTCTAAAGCAATTTTCTTGAATCAACATTTATATTCGTAATCAAGCCAATTATTGTTCTAGGATATCTATTCGATTATTGAGGTAAAATTTATGACTAAATATTGTCTATTTGGATAAGGGAACTATCCAATAACTAGTTAAACAGAGTATAAGATCTATATATTCGTTGCATAGATAGAAGAAACCTTACAAAAGTACCTCATTTTTAATATAATTGATAAACGCACACCAATAAATCGGACACATTACAATCTGAATTATTCGTATCCCGTTAATTCGTAAACCCCTCTTTGTTAGTCCCTTGGAAAAATTATGGTTATTCGTAAAAATACATTTTAGTCCTCTCGGTAATTCGTAATGATGTTCTTCACCGAGACCGATTAAACGTCTTATAACTCGTAAGTCGATATTTACACTCAGGGAACAAAATCAACCTCTCAATCTTCAATACTCTGAATGTTTGTTTACACTTATTTTTTTTACGTTTGATTAGATATCACTTATTTATTTTCAGCCCAGCATGGTTTCGCCTTGAGTTAAAATCGTATGCATAAGTGTCTATATGTTTGAATGCGAAATAGAGGAAAATATATAAGAGCATTGCAGATGCACAATGCATATACACTTTTAAGTTTATGTTTTTAATTTTTAATTAAACGTAAAATCCCGTCCAATTACCTTTACTCTTCGTCGTAAACCTTCGTCGTAGACTTCCTGTCCTACAATATCCTTTAATAATACCTTTAACAATACTCCACCTTATCCCTGTTGAACAAATCCGGTACCTTGGACTCAACTTGGACAAACGTCTAACTTGGAATTCTCATACTCAAACGACAAGAAACCGCTCGACGTTTGCGACTACTCCAGCACTTACTAGGCAAACGTTCAAAGCTTTAAGTTAATTACAAAATACTCATATACATGACTACAATTTGGACTTAGGGAGTTGAGATTAGAGGCTCTACAAAGCCATCGAATTCCTCACGTATCCAATCCTTACAATCCTAAATCCTTCGTAAAGTCCTCAATGCTGCTTACTTTGTCACTAATAAAATCATCCATAACGACCTTAATGTTCCTTATGTTTCCGAATTGGCCCAATCCAGATACCTATCCTTCCATAATAAACTTCAGAACCATCCGAACCCCCTCGTTTCTAACCTTGCTTCCTCCTCGATCCCTGATAACTCTCCGAGGCGTGAGAAAAGAAGATGGTCTCGAGATCTCCTATCATAAATACATTTTTTTAGGGTGCTACTTGTGGGTAGTTTCTCAACAAGTGTTTTCATGTTTTTATTTTCTGTTATCACATTTACTAAATTTATTTTTTCTTAATACAGTTTTAAATATCATAAATAAATAATATTAATAAAAATTAAATGTGTGTACATATATTTTTCTATTGTGCATTAATGAAATTTCAATAAAAAAAAACTTATTAGTTAATCTGAATTGTTCATTTCTTTGACAATCAATAATTCGTAATAACGCTCTTTTGAATATTTCGTTAACGAGTAATAATTTTTCGGATCTTTGGCAAAAGCGTACTATCGATTTTGTAGAAGAATATTAGATGTGCATTTCAGTTGACAGATCATTCTGTCATTGAAGGAGTCAACTCCAATTCAAAAAATTTGTATTATTAATTTTAGTGATATTTTAAGTGGGAAAATTTATACCTTCATTCACAGTTCTAGATTTTAACACTGCAATCATCTACTCTGGATCCAACTTATTCAGTGCCTGTACATAAAGAAATTTTCCAACTAGTAATATCACTAAAATGACTTTAGTCAAAAATGTTGAAATTGGAGTTAGTCATTCTGTCAACTGAAAGGCTCATATCAATATTTCTGTATATCTCATCATTGTATTATTCTTGATGTTGTCACACCACCTAAAGTACATTCTTTCTGTTAGAAAAATAGACAAAAAAAAGAAGTTACAATCCATGGGTGGATTTATTTTCAGTACTTTTTAAGGAAGTTCTGTATCAAAGGTTGAAGTAGGGGATGACTTGACAAGTTCAAGCCCTACCGCTAGGTTTTCTCCCTTAATTAATCAAAAGTACCCACTTTGTAGAGGCTGAGTGTTCCATCGGTGCCCATAGGTCAAACAACGGCCTGTGAAAAAATTATTTATTTCACATCCAAATCTCACAACCTTTTTTTTTTTTAAATTTCTTCTCATCAATAATAAAAATCTTATTTAAGAATATTAAAACATTAAGAGAGATATGAAAATATAAAAGAATTATTAATTGTGGTCTAGGAAAAGATTTCAGTAATATAAATACAGTTATATTTGTGCCTTTTGTAAAACTGTTTTGTTATATTCGTTTCCCCTCCCCAACCGCTTCTCTTCAGAAAAGAAAAAAAAATCTGGAGATAGAACGTATGTATTGTAAGGGAGAGGGATACAAGAATAAAACATACGTGCGATTGAAAACTCCTAAGTGATTGGGGAGTTTTGTACAGTAGGGTGGGATGGATTTATGGAAGGGGAGTTATCCGCATGGAAAATAATAGGTATATTCCGATTTCGATGGATTACGAGTTTATCAGAAAGTAATCGAGTTTCGCTTGGAACGAGCGATCCAGGATTTAGTTCAATATCGTCCAATCGTAGGCGCGGCTCGGTCATTCGCAGATCGCACTCTGTCGATGGGTGCCGATGATAGCGAAGTCGACTTCTTAGGGGTTTGTGTTTGCCCGGGCTGGTTGGTGGGCAGTATCGAGGGACGAGACTTGGTGCAAATTGGTGTTTTCTCAATTATGCAAACAGGACATGTTGTGACCTCCTCGCTGTGTAAATATGCATATCCTGACTCAGTATGCTTGTGCCCTTTCCATACTGTTCTCATTAAGCGTTTCCTTGTTGTCCTAGTAAACAATGGATGCATCTATTGGAAGACTAACAATCCTGAGATTTATGTTTAACATCGTAAGCCATCCAAAAGGAAGAAAAACCGTTTACTTGAATGGCCTTCAATTGACTTGAATTCATTGTCGATTTCAACACCATTGATTAACTTATTATTATCATTAATAATTTTCAGGATTTTTCCTTTGTTTAAAATATCAATCAATCTTTATTTGTTTTAAGGGAAGAACTCTATACCAATGGAGTCTAACACAAAATAACAAACATTATTATCCTTATGGAAATACAAATTCCTTTTTATACTACATAACAGACATTAAAACACTGCTGAAATTAAAATTAAAAATTATATTAGGTGAAGTTCAGACAGTTGAAAAAGTTCCAATTATCAAATTAATATAAAATCTAAAATTGTGAACAATATACATAAAGAAATACACATAAAACAATAAATACACATTTAAAAAAAATATTAATATTAAACTATGCTTTAAAATTAAATTAAAAGATTAATTTAACAATACCCTAAACCTAACAGACGAGAAAAATTCCAGAGAAGATTACATGCCGATGTACAATATGGAATGTTTGCCATACTATGCGGAGGACAATATTCAAGATCACCCTACTAATTCTCTATAATTTGATATAATTGAGATAAAAATATATAATTTTCTCATATCTCCTGCACAGGTTGCCTTAAATATTTCTATCCCATCAAGATTTTCCATACCCTGGTAAATTCTTAACCTTTATTTAAAATATAAATTGTCAAAAATTGTTAAGAAACAGTTGACGGCAAATTTAGACAAGGCGGTTGCAGTTTGCAGTAGAATTAAACACACTCCAAATATATTATTTCTTTGTGAAGATGTTTCAGCCTAAATTTTATTCTTAAGTCAAGGCTAAGTAAAGACAAGAAAACATGATGGTAATAATGATATGATAATAAGATAGGAAATGAAATCATATAAGCAAGAAAATGAAAAGAAATAATTATATGAAAAAAAGTATATAATAAATACTAATTAATGGATAAAAATAACGATGTGTTACTATGTACAAGTGACAGTTAACAATAATCTCATTTTTATATTTATTACTTTTGCTTGTTTAGATAAACTCTTGATTAGCCTGGTTGTTTAATATGATTATTATAAAGATTGATAAATTTGATATATTGGTAATGATGTAAAGATGGTTGACCGTGATATAATAAGAGGAGTTGTTCGAGGGGGAAGGGGCGAGAGGGCGGTGCGGTCAAATTATAAATATAGTATTATTAATTTATTACGCGGACGTTTCGACCCACCTTGCAGGTCTTCATCAGGGCTACAAAAGATACAAAATATAAAAGATACATGGTGAAAATAAAATAACTGAATGTTAAGTAGATATAACAGTTGTCTGATAAAGAAATAATAAGATGACATCACAGATATAGTAGGTGACAATGTAGGTAAAATATGAAGTAATATATATACATATATATATATATATATATATATAGAAGATACAAACAAAAATAGAAAATAATTATGAATAAAAATAGAAAACAAAGGAGAATATAGCATGTAAGTTAAAACATTTTTAACTTATGGAACAACAAATTCTCTGATTTTTCATATTTTTTGACAGGTGTGAATAAATATTATAAGATAAAATAAAAAATAAATTATTAAACAGATATAAATAATAATAGATCAATCGCTCATCCTTTTTTAGCACTTCAATAAAAATTTATAGGGCGGGAGAACGAGAAACTGTCTATACTTCTAATATATTCTATTAACGTGTAAATTTCCTGCTAGATCTGCCGTTATTTATATATTTTTAAAGATAAAAATAAATCTTTCTAGAACAGATGTTATGAAATATGTGAACTACATAATAATTATGAGTTTTTTTGTTGGCTTTACTGACAAATTATTATTACATATTAATAATTTTTAGCAATATATATATGAGCATACAGCAATATTCTTGAAATGTATATTTTGTAATTATGATTTGAGGAATTTATATAACTTTTGTAATTTTTTTATGTTTACCATTAGTAAAAGTTTTGAGACATAATTTATTTAATCCATCATTCATTATCTTGCTGTTCGAATGAACTCCTGTAATGAAATTTTATGAGAACGTTTCATATTACTATACAAAAGTTTAAATAAATAATTTTTCAATTGAGACATTAAAACAAGAATAAGATTCTTAATTTACTTCAGGATCTTACTATCAATCAATCTAAAAAAAAAAATCTTAAATATTATTCTTTCGAAATTTTGCTTTCTAAAACTTAAACTTTTCTTGTATGTGCTCCGGTAATTTTTTTGTTTAAATAAGATTAGATTTTTTGAGAGGGTGTATCACTTTTCCTTGGAAAATTAAATTTATTTCCTTTCTCCCAACCCTCCTTGGGGATCCCTAATGTTATTTTTCGAAGGACTGAAATAAATTTATTCAATATAGGTAATATAATGAATTACTACTTGGGTCGTCTTCATAAAATCATTAATTAAATAGATTTAGCCGAAGGTGAATCAAATTTTCATAATTATTAATTAAAATTATTTTAATTTATTTAGAAACATATATGTTATTCTATATCTGGATGTCCTCAATGATAATTTTGTTATTTGAGCTAATATAGAAAAAAAAAGTTTTTTAAAAATTTAATATAGCAATTGTTAATCCACCTTGGCTTCACTCCTTCTTTCACTCCGATTCTCCTCCTACCCATCAATCTTCAATTTAAAAAATAAAATAAAATAAACATTTATTTTTTAATATAAACTAGGAGGTACCCCCTGTTCAATACTTTGGAAGGAAGTTCTGTTTTAAAAGTTGAACTAGAGGGTGACGACCAGGATCAAGTCCAACAGCCAGGTTTTTATCCCTTAATTAATTAAATGTACCCCCTTTGTAGAGGCTGAGTGTGACCATGGTGCCCCATGGTCAAACAACGGCCTGTTCAAAGATTATTTATTTCACAGCCAAATCTCACAACGTCTTTAATATATCATATAATACTCATTAATAATATAAATCTTATTTAAGAATAAGATGAGGATCCTTGATTATATAATTTAATAATATTAAATTTGAAACAAAAAAAAAATTTGTGGTTGATATTCATTTAATTGAAACAAGTTCCTTTTCTATCGACAGCCCTGATACTCATCAATTATGGTAACATCTCACTCAATGTACTTACCCTTTTACTTATTTACTATTGGAAGAAGAAGCAACATTGACAGTATCAAGTTGTAAAGCGATGGTTTAAATCTCTGATGACTAACGTCGTATCCAATTAAATTCACAATTAAAGCACTTTGAACTACTTCAGTAACCTGATACGAAGATAAGTCTGAGATTGTTCTTCAAATTGTGATTACATTTTTAATACCGTAATGTTTACGGAAATAGGATACTAACGTACAATTCTTCAGAACTAAATACAGTATATATATTGTCAGCTCCTAGTTTCTTCACTAATTTTTCCTCATTTCGATTATGGCTGCCTTATATACGGTGGATTCTCTGATGGGCTTGAAATCAGATTAAAGCCACTAATGAATTGTTTCATTTAGATTCATTCATGGAGTCCCCAGACGATCCCTCGTCTCCAGATGGTACGCCGAGTTGAAGTGGCTCTAAGTACGTCAATACTTCCTAGGCGTATTACTTTTTCGAACCTTTTCAACCAAAAAAACCAGTTACATTCTCGATTTGTTTACTCCTTGTTCCTCTGTCCATTCGTTCAACACGAAATCCAAGCCCTCAAACCTGTTTATTCCTTCTCATAGAACTGTTTCCTTTGAACAATTCTTTGTCATGCGTGCTACCTAGTTTTGGAATTCCCAACCAACCACCAAATCATCATCCTTGACATAACTTTTTTTTAAAATTTCTTAATGATATTTACAACTGTATTAAAGAAATACATTTAGTAAATTTGAACATTTGGATATAATGACGTGAAAACACTTGTTGAGAAACTACCCAATGGTAGCACTCTAGAGACATGTCTACATTAGGATATCACGGAGCCATTTTCTTTTCAGGAGCCTTAGAGGGTTAGCAGGAATTGAAGAGGAAGCAAGGTTAGAAACAAGATAATTGTGATGGTTCTGAAGTTTATTATGGAAGGATAGGTATCTGGATTGGGCCAGATCTGAACATAAGAAACATTAAGGTCATTATGGATTGTTTTATTTGTAGCAAAGTAGGAAATATTAAGGATTTACCTCATTTAAACATAACTTATCTATCCATCTCCTCAGTAATCAATCTTCCGAATATGTGTAAAATAATGTTCACGTTTTTCAGATCTGTTAATCGCTTTAATGTTATCTGACAGATAATTATATATCACCTACATTGCTTATATGCAAACATATGGGAACTAGCATATCTGAATTTATCTATGATTTCATATATCTAACAGTGCCTTTTCTTTATTGTAACCTTAGATGTAGACAATCTAATTGTAATCTAATTTATTTCCAATGCCAGACAATTGTCATTAAATTGTACATTGTAATTATTCTAAGGGGACTTAATCCCAGAATAAAATTTATTTTTATTCTTCTTCTTCTATATATACTTTCTGATGTCAGCTTGTAAAAAGTTGACTCCTATTATATATAACTTTTTCTTTTTTTTTTTGGAACTTCTTCATAAAACAATAATTGACTGAAATATTCGTGCCAGTATTCTGCAATAAAGCGCTGTGTCCTCATGTCACAGAGTCTAGCAGACGTGTTGTTTCGAATATCTTGTCATAATAATGAAAACCAGTCGGAACGGAATTCAATTTTCTGTTATAACGATTTTCTACCATTAGTTTATTAATTTACAACGATAACGTATGTGAGAATATCTCGCTCGATAAATCAACTCCAAATATAAATTGAATGAATTTCTACTATCGGAAAGTAGAAAATATTTCGTTTTTAGAAACTACCTCAGATAGGACTTTCAATTATGAACGCAAAAAACAATTTTTAATTTGAATTAAATTAATACTTGCCATTATTTCGGTTGTTATCCGTTAGCTGTGGATGGTTATCACTTTAGTAAAGAAATAGTTTCCTACATAATAGTGGTCACAGGTTTGAATTTTTTAAAGACATATCGACAGCCACACTGCAAAAGCCTGTTAGGATAATATCTAAGGATAATGAGGTTTTGAAGTTTTCCAATCAATCGCGTCTTGGTGCATATTCTGATCCCACAAAATTAAATCTACGATGTTTTATTTCTTCTCGATGGTGTTTTGTTAAAATCTGTTATTTAGAAACCAGCAAATTGTGATGTAAAAAAACTGTAAGTTACAGTGAAGGTTACAGAGATTGAGTCGTTACCTAAAAAACGCAATTAAATGCTCAATGAAAAGTGGTCGTGTAAATACAGATTCTATAAAGCGTTGTTTTGAGCATAGACTACAGTATCAATTAATTTTATTAATGAGCTAAAATTAAATTTTCTCATCCGTTTCATATTCTTTTTTTAAATTTCTAATAAGAGGGGGGACAATTCCAACATGGCGCCTCTGGGCAAAATATCAAGTTCCTCTAATCCGGCATTGTTTACCATGGAACTAGATGAACAAAGAAGAGATACACGGTGGGCCAGACCCCCTTACCGTGCACCCCCCCCACATCCCTATAAATTGCATATCGTTGTGTTCCTTGTAACAATTTATTAAAAAAAAGCCAATGTTCCCACAAAAAAAAGTGAACGCACTGCCCCAAAATGGCGTCCAAAGATGGCGGATTGACGACTTTGACTTTAGTTAGTTTTTTGGTCACTGAGAATCAGCATTAAGCTTAATTTCCTCATAGTTGGTCTTTTATTAAAGCTGAATAGTTATAGAATAATAAAACATGAAGAAATATTAAAAAATAATTGTCTAAGGCTATGAAAAACACCAGTAAAGTCAATTTTTTTAACAAAAAAATTTTCAAGTTACAAATCAAGCGTCGTTTGTAATTAAACGGCCTACAATAACGCAAAACGTGCTGAAATAAACCATCTGGAGAATATATTTCTCTTTCTGAAACGCTGATTATTTTTTACAAATGTTTAAGTAGTTCCGTAAAAAATGCACTTATGCGGCAGAAAAGCGGTACTGGCGTGGGTGCCTACAGGCCTCTACCACACCATTCAGTGCCCATAAATGGCTTAGTTATAGTGATATAATAACATTTTTGGTACATTATATTGGTTTTATTAACGAACAAATATTAATGCAATAATTTTATAGTAAAAAAAAAAAATTTAATTTAAAAAAAAATTTATTATAATTTTTTTAAATTTTAACCTCCTTTATTTTATACGTAGGTCGTTTAAGAATACCTCAATTGTAAAAATGATATAATTATAATAATAAAAGTTAATTAAAAAATATTTTGCTAAATATCTTGATTTTTTTTTTATTTAACGTTTGCAATTTAACACTGTGTTTTGAATATTTACTGATTCTTAGAAGTAATTAAAATTTTTATATATTTCCCAGGAAATGAGTCATATTCATACCTTTTTTATAAACTAAAATAATATATACCTAATCTGAACTATATATAATGAATAGCTACCGGGTTGTTTAGTAAAACTCATATAACACTAATTAAAAAATTAATTTTTATTTCCTTTATTTTGTGCAGAAGTTGGACTATATCATAAATAAATAGGAAATTTTAATATTGAATGAATTATTCTCTATGCACAAAGAAAGATATAAAGGGTGACCCTATAAGTTCTTCTATAAACCAAAACTGATTGTTTGGATTTGATCTCAAAATGAGGAAAAACGTGAACTTAAACGAGAAAATTGGAAAAATACATTAAGCGAACGAGAAAGGAAGTGCCAAAACCTCGGAATAGATAAAAAGGACCAGTTATATCCATTATATAGCTAAATGAATGTATAGTAGATAGATGAACAGAATATTTCAAGATGCTGCTAAAACGGGATCAATTGCAGTTTGGATGATATTAAGTGGACGATGTAGGTTTATTATGGTGAAAACCACTTTATTTTCGATTGCTGAAGGTGCACCTCGGGACTATATTAACTTTGAAGATGAATATAGAGATGTATATCGAGAAAGTTATAGCTCATAGCTTTCCTTCTGTTTAGTGGATTTTCAAAAGATTTTTTAAGGGATCTAAAAGGAAAACGAGTGTATCAAACAAATTATACACAAGAATCGTAGAAGCTGGAATAAGAAATATTGTCGATTGCCAGAGCGATATGGATTGAGAAACTCAAGTTGCACATTGGAAGAGAAGTTGAAAATTGGGACTGTCTTCACTATAAGGCAGGTTATAGAGAAGTCCACATAAAAAGATAAATAGCTCTCTATCTGCTCAGTGCCTCACACTTTGGATTATGCTAATATCTAACGTTTTCCTTTTAGATCCCTTAAAAAATCTTTTGAAAATCCACTAAACAGAAGGAAAGCTATGAGCTATAACTTTCTCGATATACATCTCTATATTCATCTTCAAAGTTAATATAGTCCCGAGGTGCACCTTCAGCAATCGAAAATAAAGTGGTTTTCACCATAATAAACCTACATCGTCCACTTAATATCATCCAAACTGCAATTGATCCCGTTTTAGCAGCATCTTGAAATATTCTGTTCATCTATCTACTATACATTCATTTAGCTATATAATGGATATAACTGGTCCTTTTTATCTATTCCGAGGTTTTGGCACTTCCTTTCTCGTTCGCTTAATGTATTTTTCCAATTTTCTCGTTTAAGTTCACGTTTTTCCTCATTTTGAGATCAAATCCAAACAATCAGTTTTGGTTTATAGAAGAACTTATAGGGTCACCCTTTATATCTTTCTTTGTGCATAGAGAATAATTCATTCAATATTAAAATTTCCTATTTATTTATGATATAGTCCAACTTCTGCACAAAATAAAGGAAATAAAAATTAATTTTTTAATTAGTGTTATATGAGTTTTACTAAACAACCCGGTAGCTATTCATTATATATAGTTCAGATTAGGTATATATTATTTTAGTTTATAAAAAAGGTATGAATATGACTCATTTCCTGGGAAATATATAAAAATTTTAATTACTTCTAAGAATCAGTAAATATTCAAAACACAGTGTTAAATTGCAAACGTTAAATAAAAAAAAAATCAAGATATTTAGCAAAATATTTTTTAATTAACTTTTATTATTATAATTATATCATTTTTACAATTGAGGTATTCTTAAACGACCTACGTATAAAATAAAGGAGGTTAAAATTTAAAAAAATTATAATAAATTTTTTTTTAAATTAATTTTTTTTTTTTTACTATAAAATTATTGCATTAATATTTGTTCGTTAATAAAACCAATATAATGTACCAAAAATGTTATTATATCACTATAACTAAGCCATTTATGGGCACTGAATGGTGTGGTAGAGGCCTGTAGGCACCCACGCCAGTACCGCTTTTCTGCCGCATAAGTGCATTTTTTACGGAACTACTTAAACATTTGTAAAAAATAATCAGCGTTTCAGAAAGAGAAATATATTCTCCAGATGGTTTATTTCAGCACGTTTTGCGTTATTGTAGGCCGTTTAATTACAAACGACGCTTGATTTGTAACTTGAAAATTTTTTTGTTAAAAAAATTGACTTTACTGGTGTTTTTCATAGCCTTAGACAATTATTTTTTAATATTTCTTCATGTTTTATTATTCTATAACTATTCAGCTTTAATAAAAGACCAACTATGAGGAAATTAAGCTTAATGCTGATTCTCAGTGACCAAAAAACTAACTAAAGTCAAAGTCGTCAATCCGCCATCTTTGGACGCCATTTTGGGGCAGTGCGTTCACTTTTTTTTGTGGGAACATTGGCTTTTTTTTAATAAATTGTTACAAGGAACACAACGATATGCAATTTATAGGGATGTGGGGGGGGGTGCACGGTAAGGGGGTCTGGCCCACAGACTAAGAGTGGTAAGTGAATATCGTATTAAATGGCCTCAAAACCATTAGAATTTCTTCTCTTTTTTTTTCATTAATTTGCCACTGCGTTATAATGCATCAATCAAATGTATTCGCGTTTATTTTATCTTCTTGTATTCTTGATACTTGCTTCACTTATCTGCAGAAGATCCCTTTCGCCTTTTTAGTCGTCGTTGGGGCTCACCAGGTAGCAGGGAGGAAGCTAGAGATAGAACGGATGGATTTGGATGATTGAGAGTAGAAGAATGAAATGTTGTGTATGTAGGATTTTACTTTTGGTATGTTCATGTCTGTGTGTATGGTTTGATTCAAAATAAACCAAGGAGCATTAGCAATTTTACAAAGTATTTTGGATTGTGTGGTTTGAATTTTGTTTATGTGTGTTTGTTTTGCGGAACCTCAAAGTTCTGCTCCATATGTCCAAATAGGTCTTAGTATCTTGGTGTAGATTAGTCGCTTGTAGATTAGTTGTTTAGTAAGTTGAATGGAGATCTGTAGGCCAAAAGATATGACAGTTGATTGTATCGTCTGGTCAGTTCTTTTTTTAAAATTTCATTTGAAATGTTCAAGAATTGTATTATCTTTAATTTTTTGAAAACCATAAGTGTCGTTTTGGCTGTTTGAACGCTACTACCAACTTTCAATGTATGTTTCTCAGAGGGTTGACAGCAAGATATATAAGAGCTTTAAAATTTACATTAAATGTAAATAATTTGATCATTCAATAAGTATCAATGATAGATATATTCAGAATGATTATACGAAAATATTCATGCCTTCAACGAAATAATTAGAGGCATGGAAAATACCTCAGAGCCAAAACATGGAAACTTGATTAGTCTTGTGAAAATGACAAAAAATATGGTTTTTAATAGTTTGAGTTGTGATGCTTTGGAATAAATTTAATATAAACCTCGACAAAAATAATACGATATTGTGACGTTAAAGTAATATTTGTTTTGAAAATTTCAAATTTTTCATCGTTCCCTAAAAATTTTTTTATTTACGAAAATTCTTTGAAGTGGGGCGTTTTCAATATGGCGATCGGTAAACATGTCATTTTTATCGAGGTATTAAAAACTCATGAACATCCATTTGCTTTCCACTTGAACCGTAAGTTAATTTCTTCCCAATATCGAAATAAAAAAGGTGACCTACAAAAATTATTAGCCGTTCGGTGTGACTCCAAATATTTCAAAATAACGAGGTTACGTTGGCCAAACTGTCCAGTTTGTTTTTAAGCCATCTTTTTACTTGATTTTTTTTATTGTATTGATCAAATTTAGACTTTTTTTGATTGAATTATCCTACGATTCAGATGAAAAGAAAATGAGCTTTTAGTACTTTTTTCAATTACTTTATATAATGAGAAAATGTCCCGTTTCTCTGAATTTTCGTTTAAGGTTACGCTAAAATGAAGCCATTCACCATGTTTTAGACGGGTGTTAATAATTTCATATGAAGAGGTCTGTATCGCTGTCTAATAGTGTTTATGTTTATTTATTAAATATCCTTTCTTTGTTTAAGTTATTATTTTTAGCTTTGGAAAATCGTAAATGAATAAGCCTCTCCTCCCCCCCCCCATAAAAAAACTACCTACCTCTTCTTGCCGATTTGATCTTAATAAAAAGGTAGCCGTATAGTGAAGCGGGCCAATGAGATGCCGAGTTACAAGGCCCACGAACCAATCAGATTTTGATTTCCATCTCGTCCCTGATCATATATTCATACAAGACGCATTCAGCTTATCTCTAAAGTCTAGGGCTGCCTCTTTCTTTATTGTCTCTGTATTAGACAAAATTATATTATATAGTTGTTCTATGTTTTTATTTGTTTGTAAAAATATTTCTGTATGTCATACTTTCTTTTAATCTTATTATACAAAAAATATATATCACATTTTGTTATGTTAATAAAAATCATTTACTTCTTTGAAAGGTGGATGTATACACACAAATTTATCAGTAACATATAGAAAATAAAATATTGATATATCATTTCTATTGGATTTACATTTTACATGCTACTGTGAAGTCGGATTCAGGATAAGATTTCTAAATAGCAGTAAATAATTTAGTAAGCTTAGCAGGTTAGGAGCTATTCTAAATAAAATTATACGAATCTGCGCAGCAAATTTAGATCTTTAACTTAACTGTTATAACTGAGGAGGCTTAATTTTTTATTGCTTTTAATAATTTAAAAATTAATATTATTTTATTATGTCATCCTTCTTATCAGCATACGAATCAATATTAATCTATACGAACAGGTAAAGTTTTTTACTCAATGGGAATTCCACCGATTGAATTCAGTGACGATGGATTTGCGGTAGGTTTGGAGGCGACCAGCTGGATTCAAGAAAATAAAAAATAATTAACAGAAAATACTGACCTACTGTATTGTTCAATTTAATAACATATAAATTAAAAGGAAATTAATATCAATATGTATAGTAAATGGTTAAATATCAACATATCAACTCAATAGCCAATGGAACCTATGAGCCATCGGTAATTCAATTGATAATACAGAGATCTTATAGATTTTCAAAGTCATTGATGAGCTCAGCGAGTTTAGGAACTTTTCCGTATGACGGTAAGGTATCGATTAATTATTAGTGATATTGAGACAACAGGTTCTGGGAACATATCAGCTGATCCAACCTAAAATATTCACGAGGATGTGAAACCTTGACTCAAATCGATGTCATCTTCGCTGAAGGTGGGGTCATTGGTATTCTCATCAATATTTTACGGACATCATTTCAGTTCCGAAGTTGATTAACTGAAAACTTAGTTCATGATTGAAGTTCAGGATGCTTGAATAAATATTCTAATGATTCATCGTGTTTCCTCTCTGACTTTTTAATTGTGTTTAATATTTCTCGATTTATTTATTGAGTATTACAACATTCTGTCACTTGGATATTGTTATAGTGCGGTAAGATCACTATATGTACAAACAAACAAAAAAATCAAAATAAACAGAAGCTAAATAATAATCAAAAGTATATACAATAAATAAAATAAAATAACTTAAAAATAAAGAGAGCGCTTTAATCACATACACTCATATCTTGAGTGGTCTCATGCACTCGTATCTTGACTGGAGAATCTGACCATTGGCAAAACTCCAATATAAACAATCTGCAAAAGATTGCGGGTGCAATGTCGTTTTAACCTTCTTGGAGGATTATAGGAATGGGTGGTGCTTGACAGGGATTGTGCAAGATGATATGGATGATACGTAAAATTTGGAGAATTTTTCTGGGACAAGGCCTAGGATAAATGGGATGTTGAGGTCATGATGAGGGGTTCTGTTGGTTACATAGAAGGAGCATCGACTATTGTCCGAAGAACTTTTGGACTGGAAGGAAGGATTGGATGGTAGACAATTTCGCTGTCCCCCCTCCCCAGTTCTAGTCCGTAAGTCCAAATAGGTTTCATACTGAAGTGTTGTCAATACTGAAGTATTGTCTTGTAGATCAGTAACTCGTTTTCAATAGAAAGTTTATATTTTCTGTTTAGTAGTCTGTATAGTTGGCCGTATCGTCGCTCAATTTCCTGTCTTTTAAGTCTAGTATGAGAGTTTCACGTTAGTGTTTAATATTAATACGTTTTCCCCTTTCATTGTAACCACGTCATGTCCTCCTTCTTATCCACATTTAAAACATTTCTGGTCCAAATCCTACTTTCAAATTAATTAGATACCCCCTAACCATGTACTATGTAATTTTATTCTCATTATTTCGGCATTACGTATAACTTTGTCCGTATATGCCATATCACATTTTATACTAAGACAGTTCTTTTTTCGCTACTTATGTCCCTAGAATTTTATGCTATTCTTTTCTTTCCATCTATCAATTTCCTTATTGTTTTGCTATAAGAATCCATAAATCTTCATTCATTCATTCTATAAATCTCTTATGAATATTTCGTACAGAGTTTTATTTGTTATGTTTATATTGTTAGTTTACTTTTATTTATTTAATTTAACAGATCTTGGCAGAAGTAATCCTTTTTTTTTTTCCTGAACAACTTCGTTATTCTCAAAGGAGTTTGTTCCAGAATAAAGTTATTTTTCTATTCTATTCTCTCTTTCTCTAGAGTAGTTTCTACAAATGGATTTCTTTCAATTAAACCATTAGCGATTCCGTGCTATTTCTAAGATTCTAAGAACTAGAAACTTCTTAGTTGTCTTCTTCCAAGGTAAGACTGTATCCAGCCAGTAGTCTGAACAAGTTGAGTGATTACTTCTTGTCTAAACTAGACGTCCGTTGTTATACACGTTTCCAGTTGAATGAAAGCAAAAACAAAGGCAAGGAAAAGAAAAGAAAAGAAAAAAATAATTTTCTGTTCTTCAAAACAAGAAGCTGATTTTTTAAAAAGAAATTATCATTTATTTGTGATAAAGGCACCAACATATATATTATTTCTTATTCATATCAAATAATTTAATTATTTAACGAAATTTAATGATAGTTCGCGTATATTTAGCAACCCTTTGTGTAGGAAGACCATTTAAAACATTTAATATATTCAGAGGTCATGAATATTTTATTGCCCTGATTTAAATTTAATTTCATTTTAAGTTTTTTATCTACTGAAACGAAAAAAGTGTTAGATTAAAGTTTTTATCGGTAAAGTTGAATATTTGAGTTCATTGAAACTTTAGCTTGCATAAAATATCATATTATAATTACAAAAATAGTTAATAAAGCCCATATTCGAATGTGGTAGTTATTCTTAAGCTTTATATTTTGTAAATTTACAATACTGAAGACGTTTTCAAAATTTCTAAGCCAGTATCAACCCTTCGATAAAGTTAAAAATATATTCTCATTTAATTGAGTTGAATTTTTAAATTTCATCTTCATATTTATAGTAAGAAGAATAAATATGATTTGTAAATTTTAAATAAATCCAAAACATTTTATAGGAATTGTTAAACACCAATAACAGGACTATATATGGCATATAAAAAGAGGCGATCTTTGAAACTTTATTTTTTATTTTATTGTGGTGTTGCCAAAAATCGATCTTTGTCTTGCACTTTCCAATTACAAGTATATCTGTATAGTAATAAGCTAATATGTAACTGCAAGACGATGCGAAACTCTTGTGCAAGACCAAGACCAAGATAAATACTCGTCTTGATCTCGCCTTTGGGCAATAGTATTTTATAGTATAATAAAAAAAAAAAAAGTATTCCGCCGTTGTTAGTAGAGACCCCTCTTTTTTTTTTTTTTAAATTATTATCATCTGGCTGAAACTTCGTAAATAGCTTGATATCATCGTAACCTATAAATATTTTATTTGCGAAAATTCTCAGAATTGGGGCGTTTTCAATCTGGGGGCTGGCGAACTTTGTTTATTTAATGAGGTACTAAAAACTTTTAAATACCTATCTGTTTTCCACTTGGGTTACGACCCAACATCTTACGAGATGGTTTGATCGCAAAACCGATAAAAAAGGTGGCTTACAAAAATATTGGGCCTTTTGTCCTATATAACCTCGTTATTTTGAAAATTTGGGGATGCAAGTGATGCCAAAAAGCTCAATATTTTTTAAGGTCACCAGTTTTCCCGACTTTGTGCTCAAGCCATTTTACGATTTAAGTGGAAAGCAAATGGGTATTTACAAGTTTTCAGCACCTAATTAAATAGACAAAGTTTGCCAACCTCTAGATTGAAAACGCCCCGATTCCGAAAATTTTCTTAAATAAAATATTTGTAGGCTGCGATGAGATGAAAGTATTTACGAAGTTTCAGCCGGATATTAATAATTTGATAAAAATGTGTTCGTACCACGGACTATTTACGGTTAGAGGCCCAAACGGAGAAAGGTGAAAATGTGCTTACAATAAATAATTAATTTAATCAATGTCCATTGCTTAAAGTATTGGGATGGGTGACCGTAAGTTACCGTCCACCTGGAAAAACTTCGCTACCCGAGATTTTTCCTTCTCCAGGGATACGGCCCGTCATTCTACCGGAGGTAAATCAGATATGATAGATTATATTAATCACGAATAATGATGCGCGTTTCCAAGATGCCAGCAAACCGCCAGAGGTTCGATCCAAGTATGACATGTTTCAGGGAAAGAAATATATGTCCTCGCACACCTGCTGACTCCGTGCTGGCATAAACCATGGGTTTATACCAGTTTTTCATTTACCTTAAACCCGAGTGAGTAGTTGGATGAAAAAAAAAAGTCTTATCATTATTTTCCATTATTTATTGATATTAAAAATCCTATTCACAAATTTCCTTATTTATTGTTGTAGTTTATTCATTGCTTGTATTTAACACTTAGGTTTTTCTTCACACTTTTATAAAAAAATTAAAAATATCAGACAAAAACTTATCGACTAACTCATCTACTATGTCCCACTCATCTTTCGGTGTGTCTAAAAATGTTGAACAATAAATCAATCATTCGTCCAACTCTGTTATATGGCAGCCAACTGTTCTCATTTATTACAAAGTCGACAGAAAAACGACTGGAATCAGTTCGAAGTGGATTATTGCGAAAAATAGTAAAAGGAACGTCACTGCAAAAATTGAAGGCATCAAGACCTAACGACTGAGAGGAATGCCAAATCTTACCTGTCAACAAAAAATTTATCATATTGCTTAGTTAGACACATTATACCTTCTATACCACCTCAACGATGCCAAGAGATGTAGAGAGATATGTTTTTTTTGTTTAGGCTTTATGGCGTAAAACCCTAGGGCCATCAACGCCTGTGAGTCATTTATTTTTTTTAACTGTCGAGTTCATAAACTGTTTATAAGAGAAGATATATACAGTTAAAAATAGATAGGTAAAGTAATAAATTGAAAAAAAAAACACATAGAAAATGAAATATATTAAATTAAAAAAAAAAAAAAAGATGTTGATGTCTATATTTTATTTAATATCCTATGGATTTTAAGAAAATTTATTATTGTTTTTATGTTTTATTTGTCATTGCTTTATAGTACTGATATTTATGGTTTTAGAGTAGATATGTATCTAGTTTTAATTGTAGTTTAATATCAGAAACTATTGTAAAAACATAAAGATCCTTAAAATGTAAACGTGCAAAAAAAGTAGAAGTTTTGAAACCTTGAAATTAGTCAAAAAAGTACTAAAGGTGTTAAGGAAAAAAAAATTTCTAATCATTATTTCTTCTTTTGCTGAAATTTCACATAAAATATAATCCGACCATAGAATAATTTGCTATATACAACATACCTGCGATAATAAAAATCTGTGAACATTTGCGTGTATGCTTAGTAAATCTTCATATCCACCTTGAAATTCGTCATGGTTTCAATATCTTGTGCTGAAAGGATTCTAGTGTTTTCACCTAGAAATGAAGCATTAATATTGAATAATTTGCTCTAGATTTTGTGTGACATTCTGTCGGATTAGGATGTATTATGGATGGATAACATAACTAATTGGTTATACAATATTCTAAGCGGCCATCACATGTCACCTGAAGTAGTCTGTGACGTGGCCCAATCGATTCACCGTTTGATGACATCGTTAACCTTTTTAAACTTGAACGGAATCGGTTAATAGTACCGAACATTTAATTGGTCGTGATTTTGTTCAACAATTCGTGTTATAAAATAACAAATTATAAACATAATTGAGATTTAATGACTTAGCCTTCATTTATAATGTCACACCCTAGAGTATTTTCTTACATCATTAATATTACAGGTTATTATTTACATTTTTATTTTATAACTTGTTAACCTATTAATTTTTTTATTAAATATTTTAACCTATTAAAATAGGTTTACAAACAATCATTTTGATTTATTATTTTATTCTATTTTGCGTTAAATATATTGATATATAGATGACATCTTCCTTTGCTGTGCCCACGGAGTTATAATCTTTCCGTACTCCTGAGAGGCGTATCGATGAATGGGATAAAAGCAGAATTATGGGCCAGTGATTTCACGTGGGTTTATTTCAGAAGAGAAAGTGTCTATTTCGGTCTAGATCGGCACCTCAGTGATGGACGCAACATAGGTATTATTGTAATTTTTATAGATTTTAACATATACAGGGTTTCCCGTAAGTAGAGAGAAATATTTAAAAGTGTGATGGTAGACTTCAAGATCTACGAAAAAAATTCATATAAACAATTGCCCGATTTCCAGTAGAAAAGTAGGAAATTTAAAATTTATAATTTTTTATGCTAATCATGTTCTTTGTTGAATAGGAAGCTACAACTAGAAAAACATTTGATTTAAGTAATTAAACATTGCTCCAAAGTAAACAAGACAAAGTTTTCTTTAGCCGAAAGTAGAGTTAGTCATTTTTAAAACCGTTTAAAGAGTTTAAAGAGTAGGATTAAGCAGACAAACTCAGCTAAGTTTCGTTTTAAAATAAGTCATAAATTATTACTGAATATTTTTTATCGACCTTCAACTGTACTACATTTACTTATTTTTAAGTGACAAAGTTAATGTTTCTAGGCCTAACAATTACGTTTTCATGAAAATAATTAAAGTAATCAGTAGGTTTCTTTATTTTAAATGTGAATTATTGGAAGAAACATTTAAGTGTGTCACTTAAAAATATGCAGAAATCTGGGAGAAAATTATAATTTCATAACCTCTTTAGATTACAAATTTTTCTTTAGAGGCACTTTAGATGAAGGAACTAGTAAAGTTTTGAAATCCATTCTTTCAGTATGACAATAACAATTTTACCTCAAGGAAATAAAAAGTATTATCTGTTTAAACATGGCTAAAATTTTTTATTGAATTTAATTTTGTTTTATCGTCATTATTATGTGTCCGATGTTATGATCGGATATATATTACACCTTAATAAAAAGGTGTTTCACATCCTTTGTTATTATTTTAATACATCTATTATATTATAATTATATTTGCTTCCTCACTACCGAAGGCTCGTGTGATAGATTAAAAAAAAATTGTGCTCCGAATCTAAAATTTCCACTCGCGTTTTACGTTTCAGACATCGTTAACCTTTTTAAACTTGAACGGAATCGGTTAATAGTACCGAACATTTAATTGGTTATTTATTTATGGTTTAATTAGTAACATTTAATAAATCAAATTTATTTCGGTGTCCGTATGTCTGTAGTCAAATCGATGTGACGGGCATATCACCTAGTACCGTTCATCAGATTTTCATGAAATTTTCAGGGATTATGCGGGTGGTGCCTAGATGGCCCCGTATAAATTTTATCAAATTCCATCGAGCACTTCCGCTTACGTACTTTTTTAGATATGCCAGTAGTTCAGAAAGGGCTCGTTCGATTTGGCTCAAAGTTGGGTAAAAGGTAGGAGGTAATGGTGCAAAATGAACGTAATGTAAATTTTATCGAATTCTGTCCACTAATTTCTCTCTTATATATATATATATATATATATATATATATATATATATATATATATATATATATATATATATATATATATATATATATGATCAAACGTGTTTTCCTCAATACCTCTATATCTCTAAAACTGAATTTGGCTCAAATTTGGATTAAAGTTAGGGATCGATAAACAGATAATCAAGTAGGTATGAATTTTATCAATTTCTATCCGCTACTCCTAAAAAAATACTTTTTCTTTCGGATCAGTGAACGTATTATTTGAAAAGCCAATAATTTGAAAACTGCGTGTTCAATTTGACCCAAACTTGTAGAAATTTTGGGGAATAATGTAGAAATTACCTAGTATGAATTTCATTTAATAATTAAAATTAATGTAAATATTTGTTAACAATATAATGACAGTAAAATGTGAAACGCACTGATCATATGGAGTGGAAGTTAGGTAAAGACGATATTTTTATAGGGTTATAAAATTTTAGGTTTTATTCAAAGTGTTAATTTATACAGTACTGTTTTGTTTATTTCAAACGTTACTGGCATGATACATCCTGCCGTTACTTAGATTTCGTGTAATTTTTAATAAATTTAAATTAATTTTTATTCTGAGTTTGTAAAAAAAGAATAATATTCATAGTGATATTCATATTCAGTACGCACTGGATTTTTTTTGTTTAATTCCGAATCAGCGGATATTAAATCTACTTATGCGGATCTTTTTCGCATTTTATTATTCGCTGATGAACAAAACTCGTGGATATCAAACCCGTATATGTTGAGATGTTGAGGGATTACTGAATTTCCGAAAACGGCTTCTTCCAGAGATTTTATTCTCACGCGAAAAATTTTAGACCTTGTTATATAGATATTTTTTAGCCGATGCAAATGGTGAGGAAGCTATACTAACCTTACTTGGTAGACTTTTCTTTTTGCATTCAATTTCATTATGAATGTTTACTGTCTGTAGTTATTACTAGTATGTTAAAAATAACATATATATATATATATATATATATATATATATATATATATATATATATATATATATATATACATTCTGATTGATGTGGTGAGGGCTCTTAGGGCCTTAAACACTGACCCAGCTACACACAGCTGTGTAGACCCGCATTGTTTGGTGACATTTGTACACTTTGTCCCGCCTAGTAACTGGCGCCTCGATAAGCCTGACTTTAATTATATTTATTATACCTGAACTGTAATAAAAATACAATGCTCATACAATATAATTTATTAAATTTAATATTTAAACAGTTTACGTCTATAAATTTCTTTCATTCTTCATAATTTTTTTTTATATTCATGTGAGATTTTGGTTGATTTTCAGAGTACTAATGATATTATGAAAGCTCTTATTCTGCATATAGGTTCAAGAGTTATTTAAGGGATACAAATTTGTTTGTGAATCCATTGGCGTGGCACACTAGTGTTTTTTTTTCTATTGTTAGTTGTCATTCGTAGAGATTATGAAAGTATGATGGTTGATATGTCACCATATATGTCCGACTTCTATATACATAAACGTTTATATAAAACATGAAGAATAAATTGCTTCGAAAATTTTTACTGTACCAACTGTTCTAGCCTTAAATATTGATTACATACTTTTCTATATCGTTGTAGGTTATAAGGAAAGAAAAAAAAATCTTTATCTGTACTAAAATTTATTTTCATCTCATTGATCCCCAACAAATGTTATGTGATAATGCAATAAAACTAAAGGAATTATTACTGCTAGTAAAATTATTAAAGCCATTCTTTATCCTCCTATTAAAAAAAATAAATAAACAAACCTCAAGAACATGTATATGAGTCTTTTGTAATTGACTGGGAGCTTAGAGCGTTTGTCTAGTAAGTGCTGGAGTAGTCGGAAACGTCGAGCGGTTTTTTCTCGTTTCAATCAGGTATGAGGATTCCAAGTTAGACGTTTGTCTACGTGGAGTCCAAGGTATCGGATTCAACAGGGATAAGTGTGGTATTATTAAAGGATACTGTAGAACAGGACATAGGTTTACGACGAAGAGTAAAGGTGATTTGATGGGATTTATTTTAATCGTCCAGTAAATCGAAATTAAAAAAGAAACACCTATCTTGATCTACTAAAGCCTATATGGACCTAACAAAAACTAAAGAAGACCCATATACGAAAACTACAAACCTTTTAGTCAAAAACTTTTAGGGCTATAACTAAAGCTCCATGGTATGTCACAAACATTTCTTTACATAAAGATGTAAGCATGCCAACAGATAACGACCTTATACGGACACACTACAAACAATTTTATAACTTACAT
Organism: Nezara viridula; assembly: GCA_928085145.1. NCBI lineage: Eukaryota > Metazoa > Arthropoda > Insecta > Hemiptera > Pentatomidae > Nezara > Nezara viridula. The sequence continues at coordinate 82,188,962 of OV725082.1, forward strand.
ACTATCACACTGACAAAAGATTAACATGCCCGAAAACATGCTTTGGAGACTCAAAAGAAGCTGGATGATTTCCTCACCTAAAAATATACTAAATTCAAGTCAAGAAGAGCATGGCCGCTGGGCAGTCCTTTCCCTCACGCCGATCAAGTTACTATTAGCATTTTCCCGGCAGCAGACTGTATAAAGTATAAAAAAAATATCGATTTGTTTAATTTACTGTTTACAATTTTTAATATCAAAACATTTTGGACTAGGAGTGCGTTTTATCCGGAGTATTGTATGTAATGATTTCGTGATTGTCTCTAGTCACTCGATTCATTAAAAATTCTCTTTAAATAAGGACTATTAATTTCTTATATTGACCATCGTGGGTACAATGAAGTCATAAACTTTTATGTTAAACCATTAACACGATTGTAGAGGCCAATAAACTTCTTTTACTATCCCCCTCAATAACCTTTTTTTTTAACTGCCGTTTAACTCGGGAATTAAAAATCCAGTTGGCCGAGTAAGAGAATAATGAGTAAAGTCAAAAGAGGGGCACTATTGGAGAGCTCTTAAAATAAATATAAAACAGAATAGTTCAGCAATATAATTTTAGTGGATTGAGTAACCAAGAAAGTAGAAGCGACTGATCCAGTACTTAAGTAAGAAGTTAGGTGTTCAAATAATTAAGCAGTTTGCTCAGGCAACCTGGAAAATGATTATTTATTACAAAGCTGCCTATTATTCAATAGATCGAAGGAAACTCTACAGATTGATGAATGAGCTGGAAATCCTATTGAAGTTAAAGTAAGATGTACTATGACAGACCATTGTGCAGAGCCAAGATAAGCAAATCCATTGGCTCCAGTACTATTCAATATTTCACTCTACGTAATTATAAAAAGAACTGTGTTTGATCTTGAAGGTCTAATATTCACTGAAATGAGGCAAGTGCTAACTACTAACATATGCAGTAATTAATAATAAAACATATGCAGTTATATAACTAATAACATATACTAACATAACATAATAACTAACATATGCAGAAGATGTTTTGTTAATGGGACGATCGGTTTCCAGCATAAACGAAGCTAGGTTGGAGGAGGAATCCACGATCGAAAATTCTGGTTTTGAGAAAGAAGAAGCAAATCCGCCGAAAAAGTTACTCCGTCGTTAGAAACTACACTTTTCAAACTGTAGGAAACTTTCAGCACCTAGGCTCTATAATCAATGACGATCCGGGTGAGAATAAAATAATGAGTAAGAAGATTGTTTCTGGCAATAAAGGTTACAACAGCCTCACGGATCCTAAAAACAGACTGATCTGCCAAGCGACTTACATCATGATCTATATAACATGAATAAAACTAGAATATGCTGGGAAAAACGAAGCATTAAATAGAACATCTGCTGACAAAAGGTGGATTTTGCGAAAAAATACGGGTGTCTAAGGGAGTTGTTGTTGTTATTTAAGGCTTAGAGGCGTAGAACACCAGACCTCTAATCTCTAATCAACGCCTATCTTATCTTCATTCCAATTTTTTTTTTAAATTTCTTTATTGAGTATTATAACAATCTGTCTGTTGGACATTGGTTATAGTGAGGTAGGATGACATTCACACCATATGTACAAAAAAATAAAATAAATAGAACAAAATAATAATCAAAAGTATATACAATAGACAATAAAATAAAATAACCTAAAAAATAAGAAAATTAAAACTAAGAAAAAAAAAAAAACACATGCATACCTATATACAATCAGGCGAGGGAACTCCAGGAGAACCCTGCGCCACTCTCCCAACCGCGTCACTGGTACTAAAGCCAGCGGAGATTGAGAGAGATTCCAATTATTTCATTATTAAATTATTATGGGAAGAAAAAAAAAACAAATCAAATTTATAAGCCTCAACGCTCTCTACTTTGTCACAAATAAAATCATCCATAAAGACCTTAATGTTCCATATGTTTCCGATTTGGTCCAATCCAGTTACTTATCCTTCCATAACAAACTGCAAAACCATCCGAACCCTCTCGTTTCAAACCTTGCTTCCTCCTCTATCCTTGATAACCTTCCGAAGCGTCTGAAAAGAAGATGGTCTCGGGACCTTCTAATATAGAACTTTAATTTGAGTTCTACCAATGGGTAGTATCTCTTCATGGTGTACATGTCATGTTACCAAAAAAACATTTACTTGTTGTATTTTTTATGTAATACAGTTGTGAATTTGATTAAAATAAATTTTAAAAAAAATTGTAAGCAAAAGCTTTAAGAAAATTTATCACCAACCTTAATATAATTTCATCTTTATTTAAAACACCTGATACTTTGTTATGAGTCCTAATTTGGTTAGAATTGATATGTAATAAGAACACTCTTGGAGAATGTGGCTGACTGTAAGAAAACTGTTACAGTGTTGACATTTTGGAACAGACTGTTTGGTTATGAAATAAGAATGTGTAAGGTGTATATGTATCCTTAGTCTAGATAGGGCGGTTCGAGGGAGGCTGCGGTTTTACAGATTGTTTGATTTCCTTCAGTTTGCTCGGTGGTCTCTCGTCCCACATGGATTGCCACCAAGAGCTATTTCTTTTCAGGGGGAGACTTGTGTCATGTGGTATTAATACAGGCAGCTCCCCGGCCTAAAGGTGGGTTTTGGTTTCACTACCGCGTTCGACATCTCATAATAAGTAAGTGTGTGGCGGCGTTGCCATGGCAATAATGTTATATGATAACATGAGTTATATGAGACATAACAGTCTATCAAATTATATAATAGGGGAAGGATGAACTCCTGATAATGTAGGATAATAAAGTCGCTAGTAAGGTCTATGATGAAACGTTCTAACAAAGAGGAAAAAGACCCAGATGAAGATGTAAGGATCTGAAAGTAAATCTTACACCGCCACATCAAGCAATTGAGAATAAGCGTCACCCAAGCTCAAGATAGAATAAGGGCTTTCTGCAAGAACAAAGAAGACAGCTACATGAGCCTGCTATGCTAATGTAAGAAGATTTAGATGCTTAAGCAACCTAAGCTAAAATATACCTAAAGCTCGCGGGAGGTTTCAATTGACATCTTTACCTTAAACTACAATTTATAAGTAAACGCTGAATTGCGTACTGCAATCAATGAGTAATAAAAATGCAAAGCGTTCGTAAATATTATGGTGGTTATTTGAAAAACTAATTAGCATTAAAGAAAAGTAGCTATGTCAGAATAATGCAGACACCACTAAGTCATTCCATACCAGTGCCTAGCACAGACCATTAGCGATCGAATACCTTTGTGGTAGTTTTTCCAGTTTCGAAATTTACATCTAAGAAATATATTTTCTTTTTTTTTTTCTCCTACTCTCTCATCTTTGAACAGAAATATTTAATTTAGAATGTATTTTATTAGCTTTTATAAATGCATGTTTATAAAAGTAGGATAAAGATAATTGATATCATCGTGTTTGGGAGCGGTATACATTACGCCCCCAGGTTCCACCATACTCCTAAGATGCAATTTTTAGCCAAATATGGAACTTTTTTTATAATTTGTAAAGTGCATTTTCGACCTTATTTACAATTTTTATCACTTAAATTCTATAATAAAGAAGATGGCCTTGGGACCTCCTAATATAGAACTTTAATTTGAGTTCTACTAGCGGGGAACCCACATACCAGACTTAAAAGACAAGAACCTAACCGACGATTTGGCCAGCTATACAGACTACTTAACAGAAAATCCAATCTATCAATAGAAAACAAACTATTAATATACAAGACCATACTCAAACCCATCTGGACCTACGGACTTGAACTGTTGGGGACAACAAAGTTTTCGAACATCAAACGCATCCAATCCTTTCTGTCTAAAGTCCTCCGTATGATAGTCAATGCTCCTTATTATGTTACAAACAAAACCCTGCATCATGACCTTTACATCCCTTATATCCTTGACGTAATTCCATCCCGATTCTCAAATTTTCACATGAACCTAATCCACCATCCTAACCCTTTAGCACAATCCTTATCTAGCTCCAGTCATCCCTACAACCCTCCTCGAAGGTTGAAACGGCAGTGGCCTCGAGATCTCTTGTAAAGACGTCACTGGACTTCTGGCAATGGCCAGCTTCTCCACTCAAGTCATGAGTGTTTGTGGTTAAAGTGCCCTCTCTCAGTCTCAACCGGATTGATAATGCCGGAGACGCGGTTGAGAGAGAAGCGCTGGGATCTCTTAGAGTCTCGCTTTGACCTTCACACGTGGGGAAAAGGGCTGGACTCGGAGATCTCTTGCCTGATTGTAAATATTGTATTTAAGTATGAATGTTTTTCTATTTATTTCTTTTACTTATAATTTATTTAATTTTGCTACGAAATTCTGTATTTCATTTAATTTTAACTCTAAGTTACATTTCTTTGGTTTATTATAGTTTTTGCCTTTGTTATATAGATATATATATATATATATATATATATATTTTTTTTTTTTTTTTTTTTTTTTAAGGTATTGTATATATGGTATGAATGTGCCTCACTCAGCCTTAGTACTCAGTGCCCTTAAGTGCGGCAAACTGTATTATTTTTCAATAAACAGATAAAAAAAAAAAAATAGCGGGGAGTTTGTCTTCATGTTTTACATGTCATGTCACCAATGTCACATTTACTTGTTGTATTTTACATGTAATAAAGTTGTAAATTTCATTAAAATAAAAAATAAAATTCTATAATAGCTAAATTACTGTTATTGATTTTTTTTTTTATTACGTGATGTAGCATTTCATGTGCTTAGCTCAGATCTGCCCTAATTTTTTTTTAGATTATATACTGACACTTATACAAACAATAAGCGTTAAAAATAATTTAATCTGAATATCATCATAAATATTGTTGCCCAAATGGGAGACCGAGATGAATCTTGGTCTTACAAACTCAGTCTTGGTCATGGTCTTGGACTTGCGCAAGAGTCTCGCAAATGTCTTGCAGTTAGGTATTAACTTATTACTATATAGATATTAATGTAATTTTTTAAATAGAAGAAACCTAACTAAGCCCTAATGAAAAATTAGAGGAGTTAAATGCAAAATTATATTGGTTATACCAATTTTTTACATATAGTAACTAAAATTGTCAAGTATTAGTAACTATTTTGCCTTAATTTGTATTCAAAAAATCGATTTTTTTTACCAGTCCTGGTCTTGGTCTTGCAGCAGTTAGGAAGCCTTGGTCTTGTTCTTGCAAATTGCAAGACCAAGACCGATTTTGGGCAACACTAATCATAAAGCTCTATCCCATACTCAACACCCACAATTTATAATATTTATGTGAGTATAGAGCGGATGAAGGTGATAAGCAACATTTTTCGACTGATGAGAGAGCTGAATTCTCACTATGAGATAAGTATGTAGTCCAAGTATTTGATTTATATGAATTGCCTTAGAAAATATTACAAAAATATATTACTGTACAACTTTGTTCATCGTAATAATTAAATTTATCAAAAATAATTTCCCTATCACTCTTACCCTTTGACCCTTCAATGGTCTGTCCCTGGAGGATCTTGAAGTGTTTACACCTCGGGCAGGAGCAAGATGACCCCGCTGGCCCTTAGAACGCCCTTAAGGACCCCCGAGTACCTCATCCTGAAGGGTCCAACGAGATCCGATATGTCTCCTCCACTTAGGCTAAGGCTATTAGCCTAAGTGCTTCCAATTCCTCACCAATTTCTTTTCTTTCTATAACCTTTCTTCTATTTTATTGAATGGTCTGGAAAATTATCTCATCTAATTTCATAAATAAGTTGGTGAAAGAGATATTATAAAGGAGTGGAATAGAAATAATGAAATTATTTCCACTTAAGAATAGACAGAGTATAATATAACTATAATATAATAATAAATAGTATACTATAACAGGGGAGGGGTGTTTTAATGAGTAAATAACTTTAATATTATTAAATCTCTTTGTCTATCTTTAGGATCCCATAAAACAAAACCATTTTATTTTATGGGTAAAACTTATTTTAGTTTACCTTCATTCACTCTATGGTTATATTTATAAAATCATCATAAAATTTTAAGTGATGGAATTTTTTTTCATTATAAAATAAGAAACACCACGGATTGCAATATAGGTTAGGGTTTTGTGGTGCGTTTTGACTTTTATGTTATTACATCATGTTTTTTCCAAAAACGTTTTTTTAGCGATTCTTATGATAAAACTTCATATTACAACAGTCAACAATAACATGGTTGAACACAACTATTTAAAGGACTGAGATCAACTTAGAACCCACTACCGGCGATTTTATACAACTTTATACGGACATTACAATAGATTAATAAGGGACATGGCCATAGCTGACATGCTCCTTATATGCGGAGGAGACTTAAAAGGCGTTGGATGAGAGATCTTCTTTCTTAATCAAGATCAACCTAAGTAATTGAAACAAGTAAGGAGAGATGTGCTGCTGAATACTGTCTTTCCCGATGCCTGACTTGTTATTATGATTCAGAAAATTTACTGATTTATGACTCAAGTTAACAGTTGCAAATAAATATTTCAAGCAAAAAGAAAACTTCTATTATAGACTTAGTAGAAGATGTAGCCAACTTTGACATATATTTTTTTCAATCCATATGGCCAACATCCATGGCCATTGACCCTTAAAAGTTGAAGACTGTTAAGTACGCCTGTACATTGGTCAATGTTTGCAAATGCATTGATTGTGCTCATACTTCCAATATAACATGTTTAAGTTATTAATAGTAATCAAACCATTAAATTCCTAGTTTCCATGCAGACCACTATAAAGTAAACCGAAGAAATTAACTGCAAATCATAAAATATATGTCGTGAAAAGTTATGGGATGTGTACCTACTTATAACAAATCTATATAAATATGTGTAAAGGGATTGCATTTCTTTACCACGGAAACTTTGGACTCTATGTAATATTAGAACTATAATATTAGATATACTGAACTCGCAAGGGAGCAGTTTGAACAGATATTTTCCCTGTGCTGGCATAGACATCATCCTTAACTGAGAGTGCCCTCCTGTCTGATCTAGGTGCTGTCTATTATAGTATAGTACTATTATATACTTATAGTATAGTATATTACATTAGTGCTGCCTTGGAATGGAGAGAAAGCATCTTGTCGTTCAGCCGGCTCAAATATCTAATATTTTAGATCTTATCAGATCTGTTTTCACTACTCGCCGCTACGCGACGTTCGGGTATAATAGCATTTACACAAAACAGGTGGTATATTCCCTCATTCACTCAAGCACGTTTGAAGTTTAAAAAAAAATCTATAATTTCGTTATTTTTCATCATAATTATGATTAGCTATTGGTGAACAAAATCCTCAAACTGCCGTTTCCAAAGAGAGGAAGTTACCTTAATTAGACTAAGTATAGGGCATACAAACCTAACACATTCTTACTTGTTAAGCAAACAGGCACTCTCACCAATTCTAACCAAATTAGGACTCACAACAAAATTATCAGTTGTTTTAAATAATGTAAAGTAAAAATAAGATCGGTGGTAAATTTGCTTATAGCTAATGATTCGCTAAACAAAATTTAAGTTTCTATTTTTTTATGGAGGTGGTGAAATAAAGATAATATATGCGTTAATGACCTCGGTTTTTTACGCTTATAAACCCTGAATAACAACAACAGACATGGAACAAACAGTATGTTTACGATCTTGCCACTACTAAGGTATATCCAGAACGAGGAAGGTATTCATCAATACATCCACGGAATGATTCTATTTAGATCTACGTGGACTCTCGTCCAGTAACAATTCAGTTTGGTAATGTTACTGTCACTGAAACATTGAGATGTAGTTTATTGTATTTTTACGACATACTTGCGTCATTCGTATGATTCTGATGTCAGAAACAAGACTATTAACATTTTATATGATTTTCAAACTGGGTCACGAGGTTTTGGCAATGACATGCTGACTCGGAATCCCTAATTGAGGAGATTATGTAAATACGGAAGCCCAATTGTGTATCGAAAACCAACCAACAGGTATTGATGTGGCTTCAATTCCGATTAGGCACTGTGTATATCATCGAAAAGTCTCTTATATTATTATTTTTGACAAAGGAATAAATTATAACTAATAATAACAAATATAATAATATTAACGTATCTTATAATATTTCAAGATTCGTAATGTGAACGATTACTTAGATAACATTGCGTATTTCATGTATCTTATAAATCTTCAAAATAGATATAACCAGCTTTCAAAACGAAAAAAAATTTTTAAGGTGTTAAAATTTAAATCAAGGAACTAGGTAAAATAAGTTAAATAAGAAATATTTATACATGTTATTAGCGTAGGATGAATCAATTAATATAAAATAAAACCTTAATTTTAAAGAATAGTCTTAATTATTTTGAAAAATAAAAAAAAATTGAATAAACTGTTAAAATTATTGTTTATAATACCTATTTGTCAGGTTTTAACTAATAAATTACCATTTTGAACTAGGCCTGTCTCACCAAAATGCTTTGTAATATGCTTTTCAAAACGAAAACATTTTTACTATTTTTTATCATCTTAGAAAAGCATAGTTAGGGTAACAGTATGCAAATGGAAAAATGTTATATTAAAATACTAACAAAAAAACAAAAAAAAACAGCACCATTATAATACATGAAGGGTCATAGGTTCATTACTATTTGAGGAAAGTACTGTTTCTTAGACAACGGTTTTGCAAGGAGGTGATTTGACTGAGATCACGCTCAACTGCAATGTTTTCCTCCTTAATCAATTATTTAATTAAGGTTACCCAGATAATAAAGCCTGAGTGTGCCCGAGGAGGTTCACCCGATCCCAGGATCGATCCACAGCTGATGAAGTAGAATTTATCTGTCATAAACGGGGATTCGAACCTGGGACCTTTAGCATCAGAAGCTCAGCGTTCTACCACTGATCTACCCCGCTCCCTTCTTAAAATACGTAATATTAAAATACATAAATCGGGGAATTTTCGCAAAGCCTTTCAAGACAAGAAAATGTACAAAGAAAAATAAAATCGTAAATTTTATAAGCATATAAAATGATAAACAATTCATATTGCATTTTTTTTTTCAAATAATGAATAAAAATTCAACATCTTGTACGATAATATAGAAAAAAGTCTCATGGAAAAATGCTTAAATATTATTAGCTCATAAAATGATAAAAGTAAATATTTTTATGGACGATCACAGGTAACGAAAATTATATCGATAACATATCATAGATAGAGCGTTAATGCTTTTAATGTATTTATAAAATACTTTTTTTTTATTTAGAACTACTAGGTACTGTCAATCATTGAATCCAAATTACACACAGCCCTCAGTAATTAAGAGTAATTGGATAATTACAATTAATTAAGACCCTATAATCTTCAGCAATAACTGCTCAACTTGATTATGCGACAAGCTGTAATTATGAATGGTTGTTTCAATAGCGTAATTGTTGAATATGAACACTATTAATTAAAGGATCATCAACCTTTATGAACCTTAGATTACAAACCCTATCAACTGCATGTACTCAACCAAACTGTTACAACCGCAACGATCCGGGCGTATTGAATATTGCTATAGTTAAAGATCCAAAAGATTTTAATTTAACTATAAATAATGTAGTAGCTGTTCTAAATCCTAAATTGCTTATCTTTAGGTTATTTCTTTTTTATTGTACTTAGTTTTTGATTATTATTTTACTCTTGTTAATTTTATATTTTTTGTATAAACATGGTGTGAATGTGTTCATATGTCACTATAATTATTGTCTACTTGACAGATTATTATATTTCTAAAAAAAAAATATAAATCAAAATCCTAAATAAATGTAATATTACATCAGATATTTGATTTTATTACCTTACATATAAATTTTAACCTGTCATAAAATCAATTAAAACCTTTGCAGCCGGCGCGAAAGTAAACATTTTTTCATAGCTGACATGTATTGCTGGTCCGCATTTAAGGCGTAGCTAGATATGACAGATTTGTACTTTACTAGATGTACAAATACAATGTATAAACAATATGCAATGTGTTTAATGTTTAATAATACTATTCTATATATATATATATATATATATATATATATATATATATTATATATATATATATATATATATATATATATATATATATATATATATATAAATTGTTTTTATTTATTTTAAGGCTTCAACCACTAGGGTCATTATTGCCTCATTTTCATTGAGAATTGTATTGTATTTTATATTTTATTATATTTTATATTCAATGAGAATTGTATTACATTCTATACATGTATTATTACTGATTATTAATAGGCCAAAAAAGTATCACTACAACCCCAATTTTACACCTAACAAACATAATACTTCAAATATGCGTTAGGCTGTTTCAGAAAGGTATTAATAAGCAAATTAGTTGTTTATTCCATTTATTTTGGTTTTTATTCGAGATATAATTATTGACCTAAAAACATAAAAGTGTTATTTTTTCACGTAATATATTATGTAGCATAGCTTTTAATGATTACAAGAGTAAAATTAAAATATTTCTGAATAAAGTAATAATATATTTATCAATTGCGAAAAGAATTTTTTATCAATACTTTAAAAAAGAAGGTTTCTCCCACCTTTTAACTTCCCTACAGCGTATCTCTACACGCTTACACGCTTTATGGTCAATTAAAGGGATTAGATTACAAATCGTTGGTTTATCTTGACTTCGTAGGACAGAACAATGCGGTTTTGAGTATTGAAATTATTTGGGCAAATTATATTTAAAAATCATTTTCAAAGAATCAATAATTTGTGCAATCAAGCGTATTAAAACAAAACATTTATGTTTGCCATCTAAATAATAAATAATGTTTGCCTCCTTCAGGGTTCGCTTCAATGGGTTTGTATAATGGAATACAAAACGCACAACTTTCCGAAACTGAAGCTCAGCCAAGGTACTGCTTACGATGAAAGCTCCTGGTGAAGTCCTTTGTCATTTATCAAATTTAAAATATCAAATTATTTAATTAATGCATGTGTTTTTTCTAATATACTTTTTAAATATTTATTGCCAAAACTTCAAATTAAAAATAATAAATTTAAAAAAGCGACTGAAAATACTGCACTTTATTTTCCATACCAAAAGTGAAAATCAGACAAAAAATATATACATGGACATATCTAAAACTATATGAACATACACCTCATAGATCTACTATTCAGAAAAAAACTATAAGAAATTGAACTTAATCATGACAAATCCGAACATCTAGCATTAAAAAAAACCTTTCCTCAAGTTTATAACGAAATCAACGATATTTTATCTTGGTCTTACCTTCGACAGAAGGATAACGTGGGGTCCGCACGCGAAAAGCGTATGACACTTAAAAAATAATTCAAACTATTCTACTCTCTTTTTTCTTAATCATCAAAACTGAAACTGAGACCAGACCTTAATACATATACATAAACCCAAATAGACATATTTATCACAGATATATTGCTGCTCATAATAACAAAACCTTGGTACCTGTCTCACAAAACTCTTTATGCTGACCTCCATCTTCGAACAGGCACTAAACTGACATTACAAAAGATTAATAGGAGACTTTACAAGAACTAACATACCACTGAATATAAGGTGGAGACTAAAAAGGCGTTGGATGAGATATCGTCTTTCTTAAACAACCTAAGAAATTTAAACATGTCAGTGAAGAGGTTTTGTTGAGTAATGCCATTATTTCTCGTATTCAGCACATTTGCTGATTGTCGACACAAGTTGACAGATGCAAAAAAAATATTTAAAGCAAAATAAAAATTAAAGCTTTTTCACTCCAAAATTTTAGGACTGTTAATAGCAGCAATCTGCAACGTAATCAACAAACCTTTACATATCGACTTATGGAAGCCAACTATCGGCCAACTCGTACGTACTCTGCATTACCAATTTCATATTAAACTATAAGGACACTATAAAAGACTTATGAATGACATGAACACGTTTGCTTGCCCATCAGGTAGTGACTTACAAGAAGATGGATGAGAGATCTCCTTTCTTGATTTGAGGAAGTATACAAAAACCAAGAAGAGATGCTGCATCCATCCTTACTAATAACTAAAATGCATTATCACAAACAAAAACAACACATCGCCTGATGGCCACTTTCATGACAGTTCGAACCTTCATAAAGAGAAAAAAAATATTACGCAGTTGATGTTTTTGTTACGTGAATATATTTTTTATTTTCCTTCTGGAAAATGTGTTTATACCAAATTCAAATTTTCGGTTAGAATTAACTTGCCACCTTATGTTTCGGTAGATGAATTTCGGATCTATTTGTATGTATTTATTCAAAGATATTCGCTTATTTATTCATAGGAGCAAGAACTCGTGCTAAAATGGCTGTTTCAGGATTTATTATTATATATATTTTCATATATGGACTAGTATGAGTCTATAATAAATCCTAAACATCAAAGATTGGTATAAAAAACCTACCAATAATATATTAAATTAAAACAGTTTTATATATGTAATTGTATCAGTATTGTACGTTAGCAAACACCACTTTTATTATTGATGGCCTATGATGTAAACAAATAAAATTATAAGATATATTGGGTTATTAAAAGAAATAAATGATAGTTGCCTATACAAATATTAATCTCCCGTGGTACAGACCAGTTTTTATCAGAATGTCAACTTTACTTTTTGTACCTGTACCTGTATCAACTGTACTGTAACTGTTTTTAAGAAGAGGAAAGCAATAAAATATTTCGGGAGAGGAAGAGTTTCCTCCATTGACCTTGAGGAGGATAGGGAGAGAGATGGACACCCGTGGTTGCGAGGGGTATTCGACGAGGACTACAATTGCCTGCAAATCCGGCATAATTTCGCCCGACCACCTAATATCTTAATCCTGCTGATTCGGCTGGTTCGATGCGCCATGGCGGATGGGGACGCACCGCCAGCAATAGATAATGGCAGATGAGGCGCATTATCCATTTAGTAGAGGAGTAAGGACCAACTTGACCACCGCCGACCATTATCGTGTATTAATGCCAATATCGGCACGCTCTATTTGACCGCTAGGTACTTGATTCTATGATGCATCGATGTGATCGATAATTATAAACGTCGTTAAAGCGATCGCGTGACGATTCCATGAGTGCTGATAATTAAGACATTTAAAATAAATATTTTTAAAAAATTGGTCCCTACAACGTGCGTGCTTATCAACCATTTTTTTTATACAACAATCATCATACATATTAATTATGGTACTTAATGCGAAAATGACATTTTTCGATGGGATATTCACAGTTACTACTTTAGTTAGAAATACACGTCTACATCTTCTATATATTCTTTTCCCTTTTTGGTCCAACAAATACAATAATATTAACACAATCTTAAGATATTTAACAAAAATTATAACTCATTAAAATGATGCCTTAACCAGATAATTACATATCGCTACTGTTATGTTACAATTTACATGTTTATTCTCTTCGCGCTAAAGGTGGAGTTTTATAGTTTTAAATTGCTCTAAGCAGTCTGCTAAATAGGAAAAAACAGAGGGAACTAACATGTGAAATTATAATGATAAACCATAAAGAAATAATCGTTTTTTGCTTTTATGCCGTCCAAAAAAAAAACTCATTTTTCACATACGACCTTTTGCACTAAAAATGATGTACATTAATTTTTCCTCCAGACTAATTTCGCTGCTTTCAAAGAATTTGAAAAATTAATATACAAAATACTTGTAAAGATATTGACTGACAGATAAGACCTGATCATATGCTGATTATCAAGCTGTTGAGAGGTGAAAATTTATGTCTTTATTCATTTAAAAAATGTATATATTTTTTTAATTTCTTTATTGAGTATTAAAACAATCTGTCTTGAGACGGATCAAGAAATATGACTAGCAACCCTAGAAGAATGCAAACCTTTTACTGAACTATCTGCTTTGATGTTCAAATTATTAATTTTAAATTTATGCTTTTAACTCAATTATAGTAACATATTTATTAAATTTATAATATTTTCAATTTACTATAATGCTAGGTTCATATATCTACGTGCAAATTGTTGAAAACAATATTTACTGTTTGTAGCCCCAAGCCATGCTCTATTTGTATGGGGAACTCCACCAAAGAAAAATAAATTTATGTATATATATATTTTTTATTGAGTATTACAACAATCTATCACATCTAAATTAGTTATAGTGAGGTAGGATAACATTCACACTATATGTACAAAAAATATAAAATAAATAGAAACGAAATAACAATAAATAATAATAAAAAAGTATATACAATAAATAAAATAAAATCACCTAAAAATAAGAAAATTAAAACTAAGCAAACAATACATGCATACCTATATACACTATATACAATCAGGCAAGGGAACTCCAGGTGAACCCTGCGCTACTCTCTCAACCGCTTCACTGGTACTAAAACCAGCGCAGAAGTTATAAGTGGAAAAAATTAAATTAAAAATTATTATAATCTTAAATAAACTTAAATGTGATTGGAAAGTTAGTTGGAGGTAACAGTCATAGCAAGAAATACAAATTAAAAATTATATTTTTTGCTGACGTTTCGGCCTAAGTTTCAAATATTCGTCTGGGCTACTTCAGCCCAAAGACTCGTAGATAGGACTACGGAGCACAGAAATGCCGCTCTCTTCTTCTTTTTTATTATCATTTATTGTAATTAAAAGTGATCTGAAATCTTTATTCTTAGCCGCAACAATGCTTAAAAATACATTTACCTGAATTGATAATGTCTGCTATTCTTTCAAAAGCACAATTAAAATAATACATGATGAAAACAAATTTTATTTTATTCTTCCGGAATATTGTTATTTTAATTTAAATAGTTCAAATGGCGTTAGTAAATAAATGAATTTTAGGCAGGGGTTCACAAACCGAAGGTTTATGAGAATTTCTGTGCCCAACTTCGTATTTTATTTTCTATTAGACCTGAAGGAGGCACATCCACTTCCAATTAAGTTGTGCTCAATGGACTGGAGAAAAACCCTGCGATTGGGAGCGATAGTGACTCTATCATCTCTTGCAATAACCTTTGGTCGGGAATCTCTCTCTCTTTTTTTTTATCAAAAGCTGTACCGAAGATCCAACCACTATTGGAAAAATCTTTCTTATATTTCGAAATTTAATTTATTTTAATTTAGATTAAAAATTACACTACTGCTATAATCTCTGGACCTCATTCAAACGATCTAATGTTACTACGATAAACATTTACCAAAACTTTTTTTATCCTCCTATATTATTCTGCACCTGTTGACGACCGTTAACAATCAGCAGATGGTCTGATTAAAGTAACGAAACTGACGATTTCAGGCATCTGGAAGAATAACACCCAGCAGTACCTCTTCCTTGACTTGAATCAATCACTATGTTTTGTTAAGGAATGAGATCTCTGATCCAGCGCCTTTTTAGTCTTCTCGTATTGATGTCAGCTGAAGCTATTAGTATGGTAGTACGTCAGTGTAAATTATTGTGAAATCGTTTGTAAAGAGTTATTATGTGTTCGTGAACTGTAGGCAGGAGAAAGTCGGCATATAAAGTTTTGTTTGTCACGTACCAAGGTGCTTTAGTCATAAGTCGTAATATTTTTTATTGCAAAGTTTGTGGTTTGTGTAAGTGGGTCCTTTATAGCAGCTATACCGTATATTATATAAAATATATTTAGTTTCTGCCTCAGTTATAGGTTTGTATATTTAGAAAAAATGAGTAAAGTAGTTTGAGTCCTCTAGTGAGAATCTTCCGTTTCATTTTTACATGTGGGTCCCATGTCATTCTCCTGTAAAAGGCAACACCAAGGTAGTGTAAGGTGTCCCGTCTAAGGATTTGGTTGTTTTCTATAAAAATCGGAGGGCAGATATTTCTTTGAAGTGTAAATGTAATGTTTTTCGATTTATCGTGGTTTATTCGAATTTTCCTGTCTTCCAGTCTTGTAATTTATCTAAATGATTTTGTAACGTCAGTGAGGCTTGTGCTCATGATGTTTTGTGAGAATCGCTGTTTGATCAGTATAAGTAGCCGTTTATGTCGCATTGTTCATAGGATTATCGTAAATATATACAATATATAGTAGTGGAGCCAGTTCTTAACCTTGGGGCACTCCCGCCAAAACTAAACGAATAGAAGAAAGTTCTGAGCCCTGCCGAACTGAGAAAAATCTATCGAAATGGAAAGATTGGAGAATCAGGAAATATGTGTGAGTTAGAATAGACTTGAGTTTAAAGAGAAGACCCTGGTGCCAGACTTTGACGAACGCCAACCAAAAATACATCAGTTGAATACAGATTTTGTTCTAAAGCTCCAGGAATGTAGTCTGTAACTCTGTGTAATTGATGTATTGTCGAATGGAATGTGCGAAAATCAAACTGATGGTCAGGAATTATTCGTTGGTCAGTCAGTATGTCATCAAGTCTTTTGAATATTAATTTTTGAAATATTTTGGAACGAATTGGAGGAAGGCTAATTGGTCTGTTGGAGGTAGGGATTTGTTTATTTGACTGTTTTGTGAATCATTTAAATGAGGGGGTATTTCCATTGTAATGAAAATTTCGATGTCCTCATTACGCAGTTGTAAATCGTTGTCAGAAATACTGGAGCTTTCCTGGACATCTGTTGGAGCTCTTCGGCTGTAATTAAGTCATAACAAGGAGCTTTTCTTTTAGGTAATGCTTAATCTGAAGTAGGAATTGAGATGGAGTGAACGAAGGAGGTGGTAGCGTAAGTTGCAGAGGAATGTCTGAAGTGTTAATTAGAGGATCTCATGTTTAATGTTTGTGAAATCAGTAAATGTTTTTTGTTTTAATTTTATTTATGATGTTTACAACAGTATTAATATAAATACATCAAGCAAATGTGCACATAGAAATATAATCACATGAAAACGCTTTTTGAGAAACTACCCATTGGTAGCACTCTAATAATATGTCTACAAAAGGAGGTCACGCGGCCATCTTCTTTTCAGACGTCTCGGAGGATTATCACGAATCGAATAGGAAGCAACGTTAGAAACAAGAGGATTTGGATGGTTATGAAATTATTATGGAAGGATAGGTATTTGGATTGGGCTAAATCGGAAACATATGGAACATTAAGGTCTTTATGGATTATTTTATTTGTGACGAAATAAGGAGCATTGAGGATTTTGGATTGCAGGGATTGGATACGAGAAGAATTCGATGGTTTAGTGGAGCCTCATAGCTCAACTCCATAAGTCCAAATAGTTCTTATTATAGTCATGTATATGAGTCTTTTGTAATTAATTGGAAGCTTAGATCCTTTGTCAAGTAATTGTTGGAGTAAGCGAAAACGGCGAGCTGTTTCTTGTCGTTTCAGTCTTGTATGAAGATGCCAAGTGTGACGTTTGTCCAGGTGGAGTCCTAGGTAACGGATTCGTTCACAGAGACAAGTGGAGTGTTATTAAAGGATACTGTAGGACGGGAAGTCATAGGTTTACGAAGAAGGGTAAAGGTGATTTTATGAGATTTATTGGAATTGATAAAAAAAAATGAAATGGCTTAAACAAAGAAGAAATATGATTAACGAAGAGTTCACATTTTTCTCATCCGACACAGCCCAAGAACCATCTTCTCTTCTAAGGGGTGCTGACGCCTCTCGATGTTTTACTAAACTTATAATAAAATTAATTTACTCGTATTGTTGGACAAAAGCATCAGGAAAGAATTTGTTAAAAAACCAACTGGCTTAGGCTTAAAACGGCGTATTATTTAGTTAATAAAAAAACAAAATAAAAACGTTAATGTTTTTTCAAATAACCTTTGAAAATTAAAAAAAGTGATCCAATAAAGCGTTTACAAATATTCGTATAATTTTATTTATTTGTTCTGTTCTTTTATTAAACCTGTAATTATTCTGAGAACCTGGAATAATTAAAATTGAAATCGTACAAAAAAAAATTGTAATCAAAACAACAATTGAGTTAATTACCAGAATTAATTCCTGTTTATTGGAATACCGTGTTAATTTTTTATGCGGCATTTGATTAAATCTCATTTAATATCTAGGGCATTTCATTTCGGATAACTGAATGAAATATTAGAAACCATAATAATATCAAATATCTGCTGATATTAGGAGTAAACTCTTCAAATTGACCATAAATTATTCTATTTTATAATATTCAAATCAAAAGGAAATTAATGCAATAAAGCAATATATTATAAACCACGAAGTTGAAGGTAATCAATATCCCGAGGACGACCAACAGGATTAAGGACAATAACTTTTAGGATTATTCCTCAAGATTAATTATCCAAGAACAATATTTTTTTTTATTGAAAATTCTCGATAAAAATTATCTTCATTCCTTCGAAAGATAGATGCGTTAAATACAAGACAAAACAATGATATTCAGGTTTTGAAATTGCGAAAATAAAATTATAATTTTTTATAATTGGTAAATGGTTGACTGTCGTGGATAATGAAGAGAAGAATAGTTGGGGTGGTCAGTCAAAAAAGAAGGCAAAAATAAATGATAATATTTATTTTTACGTATGCCGACGTTTCGACCTGAAGTTCAGGCCTTCATCAGGGCTAAGAAAATGCACATCTCTTCTCTCCCCCCCCCTTTGTAACGACTTTTATTTTCCCTGCAACACTTAAGGAGACAGGTAGTACTTCTTTTATTCATTTCTTATTTCAGCTTTCTCAATTTCTTCCCTCCTTCCTTTCATTCCTTCCTCTGTTTTTAACTCTTTTTATGTTATACATTGTCTGTACATCTTGATAGACTTTACAATATCTCAATTTTCTATCTAACTACTCCATTCTCAATGTCTTAATTTTACTATTTATTTTCATTTCTTATATAACTTCATATTTCTTTTTTTATGTTTTACATTTTATTCTAAGATTCCTATTGTAACACTTATGTCATCCTTTTTGATTATGCCTACTTCATCATTATGCCTACTTTATCTCTTAGCTCTTAGTCATTATTCTAACAATTTCATTTTACTTTATATTTATTTATTTTATATTTTTTTTTATTTTATTTTACCATCACTACTTATGTTTCTCATACCTTGTTATCTGGTTATTTTCTTAGCCCTGATGAGGGCCTGAACTTCAGGTCGAAACGTCGGCATATGTAAAAATAAATATTATCATTTATTTTTGCCTTCTTTTTTGACTGACCACCCCAACTATTCTTCTCTTCATAGCTTTTTATAGTATCATAAGTAATAATTTTTTTATCGGTTATTTTCCACTCACCCTTGTTACAAATATTAACGACCATTGATTATGCTGGCGGGAAGTTGTGGGGATAGGTGTCAGGGACAGGAATGCCTAGCGGAATCTCTTCCTATTTTGATTTTCCTGTCTATATTTCAGGGAGGAGATCCCTCGTAGTTTCTTTTGAGCCTTCCTGGAGTGCTAATTATGACCATACTTTAAATTAGAGTGTTAGAATATAAGTTATCGTGAAATAGTTTGCAGAGTGTCTGTATGTGATTGTTAACTGTTGGCCTTATGTAAAGTAATATTGGTAATGTACAGTGGAGCATACAGGGCCATTTTTGGCTGTCCTACGTTCAAATAGGCTTAACTAGTTAGTGTTCAATTTTGGTTTTAATTTCAATTTCGAACGTATTTAAAGATGTGGTTATAATAGTAGTCGTCATAGGTTTAATATTTTTCTTTTGTTGTTGAGTTGTGTTATTATTATGCCAAATTTCCGTCCAAGATATTGTACTTTATCTGTCGCAGGAATTGGGGAATCGTATAGGTGTTATAAATGATTTTTCTTGGTTGATTAGAATTTTTCTAAGTTTGCTCCATTATTTGGTTTTGTTGGATGTAGTAAAATCTGGGAGGCGTGTGTAGAATTTTGAGTTCTTGTTAAGATTCTTGTATCGTCGGGATGTGTTTATAAATTTTTATAATTTCGTATGTGTATATGATGAATACCAGTGAAGCGAGTACTGACCCCTGTAGAACGCCTGATAAAGCTGGTCTGATGAAAAAAAGTTATGAACCCTGGCTGAATTTTTATATTTACATTTTACAATACAAGTTTACTTTGATAATGATAAGCTGATATCAGGCTCCCAGACCTTCTATGCATCTTAAATATATTTTTATTTTAACTAAAAACAATATTCCTTACACAATAATTATGAATTTATTTAAAGAAGTGAAATTATTTTAAAGAATTTTCGAAGAACTTTTAACGAAATTTTTTAAAATCAGATTTCGTTTTTCGGTTGTATCAGAAGTATCCAAACTTTGGCCCGCAACCACCTCCTATTTTGTCTACGAAAGTTTTTTTGATTACACGATAAAATTGTTTTTAAAAAAAATATTAAATTTAGTAAATTATTCAAACACGAGGTTAATTAAACATTTATTAAATGAGTTGTTCCTCTTTTAAATCTCATTTCGTAACTAATGTGCCATTTATAGAACAAGATTTTTTTTCATCACAAGGCAAGCGGGACTTAGTGGAGGAATAACTGCGGCCCGCAGGGGACTTGGTGGAAGTCTCGATTTGGCCGACGAGACTTCCTGGACTACATCAATCATTTTATATTTTATTATATTTAAAATATATCGCTACAGTATTTAATGTATTTATCACTTAACGTAAGTATTGTTGGTGTTACAGAACGAGATGGCCTCCGAAGAACTCTATCCAGGCTTCCCTCATGAATCAGCTTACGAAGAGGCGAAACAGATGAGAAACCTTGACTCCATCGGTAAGTACCCTACTTGCAATACCAATATATAAGTAGGGTTCCGCAACTACTTTTGAAATAATACATATTTTATTATTCACATTAGTGCATGGTAGTCTGCATGTGAGGATCACAAAGAATAATTATTAGGAAATATAAATAAATAAAATAACATAAAATAGAAGAAAACTAAAACATGGTATGTTTTGATTTAGGTATAAAAATGAATGATGTGATATATATATATAAGTATTTATAATTGTATTCTGATCTCCCAGTGGGTCAAATTACATTTATATTAACGAAAACTGTATTATATGTTATTGAAAGCGTCTTAGTGAATTTTCTGTCATATCTTCATGTGTTGTCATTGTTCAATGTTGAATGTATAAGTAAAAATATTTTTCTATGCAGAGGAATTCTACCTCAAATTAATTCAGATTATTTATTTTTATTTTTTAATTGTAAACTCTTTTTGCAATGGCTAAGGAAAAATTATACTTAAGCTGTTATTTTTTTGAAAAATATTTTTTGCACCTAAAACAAGAACTTTTTATTGGTAAAATTTATCAGTTAGGTCATTAAAAATGGGTATTCTCTTCTAGAAAGTAAGTATGTGTAATTAATAATAAAAAAAATAAATTCAAATACCTCAGCTCCACTAAAACCAAAATGAATGACCAATGGTCTAAAATAGGATACCTGAACTAAAATACGAAGAGATGCTTACAGAAACCGGTTAGTCTATATTTCATGATATAAAGGCAAGGAGGTTAAGATGTGCCTGGCATGAACCTTGGAGCAATCCGCCACCTCAATATTAGGCAAAATACCACATGGAAGGCAAAAGAACAGAATGGTTGATCGAATCAAGAAAGATGTAAAGCTACATGCTGATAACTGAAAAGAAATAGCTCAAGATAGGCATAATCGGAGAATGCTGGTTAATACAGGAAAAAAATCTAATAGACCTATAAATAAAAAAAAAAATATATTTGATAATTACTAACAGTTACAATAGACAAAAAAATACTGTTATATTCTAGCCCTACGGGAAAATTTAAATAAATAAAAAAATCAGTAAAACCATGGTCCACCTCAAACCATCCTATTCGTAGAGAGGAGGTTGCCTTGGTGAGACTAAGGATAGGACAAACGAACCTGACACATTCTTACCTGATAAGTAAGCAGCCAACACTGCTAAAGTATTCTCACAGTCAGTCACATTTTTCATGAGTGTCCAATACTTATCAATCAATATCGTAGCGAAATTAGGATTCATACCGAAACTATCAAATATTTTAAATAATGATGAAGTTAAAGTAAGGTTGGTGATAAATTTTCTCAAAGTCAATGAGGCATTTTGTTAAACAAATTCTAATTTATTGATTTATTTTATTTTTTAATTATTTTTTTAAAAATAATTTAGGATTTAGGTAATAGTAACAAAGAATATATAGGCGTTGATGACCCCAGGGTTTTATGCCCCTAAGCCCTAAACAACAACAACTGTTATATTCTTTTTTATTTCTTATTTATCATAATTTTTTACTCGATATTTCTTCGTTAACACTTCAAACAACTAAGTGAAGTTTTAAAACCCATCCTTCTTCAGGTAAAATATTTGATTGATAAAACTACTCCTTGTTCAATTTTTAAAATCCGTCCCAACTCCTCCACTCTTCTATATTCGTATTCTCACGATATTATACGTTAGTATCTTCATCACTAAATTTTTATACCACTTGTTTAAAATGTACTCAATTTCACTCTAAGACCGACGATATAGATAGATAGTTTATTTTATTTGTCTAAGGAAATTCCTGTACAAATAAACATAATGGTATAATTAACAATGTTAGATCTTGAGTCTAGTACTGCATTCAAACATAACATTAACAATGTCCACAGCATTAAGTATGACTAATATAATAACAGATTAGTAAACGATATATATATATATATATATATATATATATATATATATATATATATATATATATATATATATATATATATATATATATATATATACATTTTGTTTTTTTTAAATATTCGATAGGTATAAGACAAATGACAATATAAATAAGAATTAATACATGTTATATGATTAACTTTACCACTTAACAGTTCAATGAACAGCCCTGTATGAAATAATACAGTTGGTTTATTTTTTTCGTAGTGTCTATTTTCAGTATCTCCTCCACACTAGCATCTTCTCTGGATTCAGTGATAAATGCCTTCAAGTACTTATTTCTTGGCTCGTTGAACTTGATACATTGGATCAGAAAATGAGTTACCGGGTCAGCTACAAGGCAGTTGCATACACCACATACCTCACTGGATCTATTAGTCAAAGTAGCATCTTTTAAGTATATTTTCATAAAATCTTTATTTGCTACTCTGAGACGACTAACGGCTCTTAATTTGTTTAAATGCAGAGCCCTGAACTGAAGATAATCCTCTGGTTTGGTAATATTAAAGGAGCAGATTTTTCTATATCTTGGGTTTGATTTAGAGTTTAACACTCTGTCGATGTCCTTGGATGCGTGATGGTTTCTTATTTTTTTCCATGATTTCATCTTTGAACCTCATCAGACCTTGAGAGAAAACACAAGAAAACAGCCCCTGACATCCAAGTTCCGCGACAATCTAGACAGACGATATATTGTTTGCATAAATACAATTCTTTACTTAATAGTAACACGGATCTTAGAAAACCACCAGGCAATGATTACATAACTAATAGGAACTATCGAGGCAGAAAACAGTCCGAAGTTTGAGATCCTATTAATACAGAGTGGACTTTGGCCGAGCCAGAGACAGACTACAAAAAGCAGTCTTTGGTTCCGTCCATTCAATTAATAATTAGCTGAATAATTAACTACCCTCGGACGAGTCCTTGTGTTAATTAATATCGCCGGATCGTTGATTGACCTTTCCGATATTTGTTTTGCCGCAGCGTCACGGAATAAGGTTTTTATTGTTTTGAATTATAAAAAAAATATGAGCAGCATATTGACAAAAGGTAAAATCATCAAAAGCTTTTTCACCGTTTTATTAAAAAAAAAAAAGTTGTATTATTATGAACAGAAAGTGCATTTTTTATCCTAAATCGTACATTTTTTCTTTCCGAAACAAATCCCAATGAACTTTTTTTTTGTTAAAAAACGGGTCTGAAAGTTTTATTCTTTCCAAAAGGAACCCCATTCAAGTTTCAATGTTTTTTAATTACTACTGGAGTAATCAGCGATTTTCAGAAATACGTGATACAAAGGAAGAATTTCTCAGTTTATTTTTTTAAATATATTGGTTTCGATATTATAATTCGAATAGAAAATATATTTTTTTGTGTTTTCTGAAAATTTTTTAATAATGATCGAGGCTTCAAGGAATCAAAGAATAAAAATTTAACCACTGTCAATAAATTTAAATAACATATTTAATAGTTGAAAACTTTCCTCGATATTTTGCTCATAAAAAGATATTTTTCATTCATCTTAGAAATCGATGCGGTTAAGAATTTTAAGTTCTGTCGGATTAAAAAATGAAAAAAAAAATTAGTGATATCTTGAAAGAAAGTAAATATTTTTTTTAAATTCAACTTTTAGAAATAATGTTGTAGGGTCATTGATATCAGCATGTCTAGTGACAAGAGCTTTCAGCGTCTTCTGAATAGATTGTAACTAATATATTACGGTAAGTTTGTATGTCACATGCGTAAATAATGCACAACAAAGATGGAGGAATTGATCCCTGCGGTATTCCAGCCATTTCCGGCCGTATAGAAGAACTTTTTCCGATCCAAAACTAAAAAAAGGAGAGAAGAATAAAACAAAATGTTGAAGGAAGAAATGATATAAATTTGTGGAGCAAATCCATCGTGCCTCCTGAATTTTTTATTTTTTTATTTCAAGATAGGAGTAGGTTTCGATGGGTATCGACCTCCCTCAAGCCTTGTATGTCAATTCTGTCAATAAACATAACATCTGCATATTGATATAGGTTGTGACAGGTGAGGATATAAAAATAAATGTTAAAAAAAGTTATGAAAAAAATGTAGAGCATTATATCTCAAAAATGTAAATTTTCTTCAAGCATATATCAGCGGTTTATTCCAAAAAAATCATTAAGTAACATTTCTTAAAATTAAATTACTGATTATGTTGATGATTTTCTCCTTCTAAAATAAGATCGTTCATTATTAAAACTTGTACCTCTCTTATATATTGGAATGTGTACTGCTGCAATATAAAATCTTGAAACTGAAACTAAAATACTTATATGATTTTGAAAGTAGCAGTATATGATTTTTTTTTTATTTCGTCAGGCGCTCTGAAGAACTGTAGCCAGTTAAAATACGTAGAGTGAAATTAAATTTTTGAAAACTTATTTTTTTTTTTTTTTATAAAGCGGTTTGTTTGATTATTTAGGCTTTAAGGCGTAAAACCCTTAAAGTTCGTCATAATAATCTATAAAGGTCATCAACGCCTGTGAGTCGGTTAAATTTGTAAACTCTTTTGAGGAGAAATAAAAAAAAAAAATTAATAATCAAAAATTAGCAATATTAGCTAGAATATTAAATTAAAAACATATAAAAAATGAAATATATTAAAATAAATATTTAAAAAAAAGCCCAATAAAATAAAAATGATTTTTATTTTTATATTTTATTTAATAGCTTATGGATTTTAAGAAATTGTATCACTGTTTTTATGTTTGATTCGTCGTTGCTTAATACCGCTGATATATCCGGTTTTAGAGATAATCGATTTAGGCTTGAAGTATAATAAGTGCATTCTTGGAAAATAAGATTGATTGTGAGTGGGCTATTGCAGTGTTGACAATTTGGTGGTGGCTGCTTAGTGATGAGATGTGCCTGAGTTAGGTTCGTGTGTCCTATTCTTAACCTGGTTACAGCGACCTTCTCTCTACGTTTATAAGCCTGTATTTTCTTTGCCAAATCAAGAGATACTCAAAGTACAACTTAAATTCTATGGACAAAAGGTTTAAATCAGTTTTTCAAGGCTTTGGCCACATGTTATTGATAACTTGAAAGGTCAACGCTTTTATATTGCTCAGATTAACGAAATGCCAAAAGTTCAAGAAAAGTTTAGGAAAAATATTGTATTTTTTTTTTAAATTTATTATTGAAGCAATAAATTATACAGAATAAAATGAATTAATAAACGAATAGCAAAACACTCTGTGAGGATGAAGAACTTCTGGACGGAACACGAAGAAACCCGATGATTTATTTGAGCAGTCCTAAGACGGTAAATATTTTCGATTGTAAGACAAAAATAGAGAGCACAGTTGAGGAAGTTTTTTTTTCATGGGCAAAAGAAGACAACAAGGAGAATGCGGAAGCTCCTAAATAATTCAAAGTGTGAATGGGAAGATCTGAGCTTTACGAAAAAGCCCTGGAAGTATCAAATATAACGGATAGGGGCAATCGTTAGCATACATGATGTTTCTCCAGTCGTCTTTTGCTATTATACTTGCTGGCAATCAATTATTTATTTATTTAACTTTATTGGCAAAAATCTCTTTGAGGCTAGAGCATAAAATGATGATCTATAAAAATTATAATTGTTTATTATCACAAGTCTAAATCTAGGTTTACTCTTATAACTATTAACGCTGAACAAAACGTCTAAAATAAATAAAAATTAATACTCGCAACTTCATGGACAATAAAAATGTTTACAGACTTAAATATATATTTCATTTTGAACTACCCACTTATTCTATAATCTATATTAAACTCACATCCTTGAACAAAGTTTTCATCAACTTTATATCGTCTGATATGAAGTGCTATTTTTAATACCATGATTTATTTGTGGAAATGCTGCTTCTAACAGTTTTATTTTAGTAAATGTAGTTTATAAAAGAACTCTATATCTTGAAAACAATTTCCACAATATATACTCTGGTTCTGATCTGTTAAATACGCTACTAAATAATTAAAAATCATCAACTAGAGACTTACTTGCGAATTCTTCATTAAAAAGATATAGCTAAGGAATGTGGAATTTTTCAATCAACCAAATTTATCAATGGAAAGAAAACCTCAAAACAATTCTAGTTGACAACCGTATTGACTTAGAAAAAGTTTTATTATTCATTTAAAAAAAATATATTTAGCCAAACGTGGTTGAAAGTAAAAAAAGAAAAAGAAAAATCTAAAATAAAATAATAATATAAGTATGAATTTAATTATTATTATAAAAGTAAGCTGTTGAGTATCCATAAGAAACTCAATCTAACCTTTCTGCATTCATGAAAATTTTCGAATCTAAGTTTTCAACGGAAATACTTATTTTGAGGTACCCTGAGTTCAAATAACCAAGTCCTATCTAGCTCAAAAAACGAAAAGTCGTACCAAGCTGATAATACGTATTGAAGATAGATATATTCCTTAGATGTGACAGCAACTTTTTCCTTAAAATCGGTTAACTGGGAGTGCCACTTTATATCAACGCTGAAACACATTTTTATTATTTTCGCAAAAATGGCTCTAATGATTTTGATTTAATTCGGTGTATCATTTTATAATGAAGTGATCTTTAATATCAATCAGGTCTTATCATGACAATCAGAACCATTGATATAACTTTACAGAGCTTAAATGCCAAATGTTCATATACGTCTTCCTCTAAAGTACATTTAATATGGTTTATCTTAAAGAATTGATCATCTCACATTATTGAGAGTAACGAAAAAATGCTAAACCTAACTTTTAAAAGAATTTAATAATTTAATGGGAGAAAAAAAAGAAGAAAAATACATATCCAGGCCGAAAATGAATAACCAGAAATAATAATCAGAAGGCATACGTATAATATAGCGTTGGAAAGCGGAGAATTTTGGAAAAAAACAATATCTGATGTAGAAAATTATAGAAGGAGAATGGCGAAAAACTAATAAATAATAATTTTTGATGCGCGGTAGTGTACCTGGAACTTTTAGGTGATGCCGCGAATTTGTTTTTGAGACCCCTTTAAAAAAAATTATAAAACAAGAGTACAATAATTTTTTCAAACTATAGTGTTCTTATTTAATTAAGGTAGAAATATGTATTGATATTATTATTGTTTTATATATATATATATATATATATATATATATATATATATATATATATATTATATATATATATATATATATATATATATATATTATAAATTATTTAATTGATAACGTAATTTAATTTATATTTATAGCAATTCATGACAATGAGAAAACATATAATGATGCACTAATTATGTTGACGTATAATTTATAGATAATGAACTTAAAAGAAAGTAACATGACGTCGCATTAAAGAGAATAAAAAGGACAATTTAAAAAAAAATTGTCTGCCTTGTTGGTGGTTGTTTAAAGATGTATTTTAGCAAGAAAATAAATTTTAGAAACAGCCTTGATTAATAGTTGTGAGAAGATTATAAACATAAATGAAATGATTAGATTTTAAATTAAATTTCTAGTTTCCCTAAAATGTATTGTATAAATTAGCAATAACAATTTATCCCTAAACTTCTCAGTTCAGAAATAAAAAATAAGAAATCCTGGGGTACTATTAAAGGAATACCTTATCAACATTTTTCAACGCTATTTTCACCGAGAGAGATATAATTAACGGCTTAGCTTATCTGAGTGAGGCACTAAAGGAAGATTTTCATTCGCAACAAACTTATCATAGGTTTTGCCCTTTGTATATAACGCTTTGTCTACAGAGGTACACATGCAAATAATCCTATACCTTCCTATAACATTCTCGATCGGATTCAGAACTTTGTGAAGTGTTAAATCCTATAGCAGATAATAGTCTCTGAGGATGTTATTTATAGGAATGGGATATTTAACCACATTAGCGAAAACATATATGGTGTATCCATTCACACGGTTTACCAACCAATTTAAGAATTAATACAAACTATTATAATTTTGTGACTTAAAAAATAAAGTACATTTAACTAATACAGGTCTGATTTTTTTTTAATTATGTTTTTAGACTAAGAGAAGTTTGAAAACCGCATATTAAATTTTTGAGGTCGTTACAATACTTCCTAATTTAAATTCAAAAAATGAGAAAGATCTTTATTATTGTGGGACGAAGTCCCTTAAGAATAAAATTTAAATAACTACACAATGGTCAAAACAGCGTGGCCTGACTCATTAATGTAGATAAAAAAAATAGTATAAATAAAGCGTAAAGGAAACGCACATTTTCACTGTAACTAAAATAACGAAACTGTATTAAAAAAAATTAAATACACGAAAATCATAATAATGAGCATGTTTAAATTGCACTATAATGAACTCTGGGGAACATTTCAAACATAGGAGAATGTGATTTAGTATGAAAAAAAAAAATAACAGAACAAGGAAAAGGTGGTCGATGGGAAGAGATTTGAACGAGTTAATAGATTAAGCAGAGTGGACAAATGACGGGATAGAGTTCCTTAAGGATGTAACAGAGTTAGGAAAGATTTGTCAATCACAGTTTGATGGAAATGAGAGTAGAAGTCAGAAGAACACGATCGGGTGGGTCGGCATTGAATGGAAGATTTAAACTGCTGGCTCCGTAGTATATGTGATGAACGTTAAGTCTTGATGACCTGATATATGATTGATACAAGGAAATACATAATACTGGTTCTTCACGTAATTTTATCGACTCTAATAAAAAATTTCACTAAGCAATTCATAACTTTTGCTTCAAGTTCGCCAGAGAGTCCGTCGTATACCAGACAGCCTTGGTCAAACTGGAGGAACACAAGGGATGAAACTAAGAGTTGACGGGATTTACGTGGGAGGTGATAAAGTTGGTGACTTGACTATTTGAGGGCTATAAGATACAGCTGAGCAATGTTGTTTCCATGAGAGGATTTGGTCAAATGTGACTGCAAAGCTTTTGATTGGTTTATAGAATGAGATAGGTGTGTTGTTCAGGCAGGGTTAGATAAGGCTATCCTGACAAAGATTTAAGGAAGGAAGAGGATCCAATCGTGATGGCTTTGGTCTTCTCAGCATTTAGGGTAAGCTTATTGCTAAGCGGGGTAAGCGCTTATACCATTGATGTCTTCCTGTAGTTCCATGGTTGCATTAGAGAAATCAGCAGGGTCAAAGGAAAGACAGATTTGAACATAGTTGGGACATAGATGATATCGGGAATGTTGGATGGAGCGTGATCATTGATGAAGATAGAGAAAATGGAAGGAGACAAGAAAGAACCCTGAGTTACGCATTCTGGTAGGAAAATAATAAAACATATGTAGAATATCAAATACGCTTTATTCATTACTGATGAATAATGATGGAAATAAATACTAACCATTCCTACTTGAATCAGCATACATTTTATCCATACTTTCTAAAATAAGATTTGCTTGCATAAATTGAAATTTTACAGTTCAGAATATACAGACGAACTATCATAATTAATAATCGTCAAACGAATACTGTATTTTTATCTCCACTTGTATCAAACAAAGCATAAAGGCAATGTTCACTGTATAATAATATATATGGTTACATTTGAATGCGAAAAGAAACTGGATGAGAGACCATCTTCTAAAAATAACTGTTATTTAATCATACCCTGGAAGAGTTGCTATAACTAAAATATTATGATACTATAATCGAATCCATTAACTGTAACAGTTCTACAATGACACCTCTGAATGTAGACTTAAAGTAATTATTGAATAAATGATATAATGAATAATCAGTGTTATAATTGACTAGAATACATCTTGTCAATATTCCTAATTTTACAATTGAGGTTAGCTCGGCAACACTTAAAATGATTCCCATTAAAACTGTTTATTAAAGGGATAAGGAATACCTGCTACGCTAATGTTATAAATTATTCAGAACTCAAGCTTCGACGGGAAAATCCTGCTGCATAGTTATAATTCGATTGGGATAAAAACCGCCTATAGCCGGTCGATAATTTTGATAGTTGACGCTGGAGTAAACAAACCGAATTACGTCAATTTCTGCTAAAAGCTCCGACAGAACTTCAAAGCAAACGGGGAGTTAGCTCAATTTAGGCTGATGTACCTACTGCCTTCGATATCGTAGTTCGAGAGGCGTTTCATACGCTTTGTTTAGGTTTTCAGGATTTTATTGAACTTTGCGAAATGACAAAAGGGATTAGAGAGTGCTGAATCGAACGTATTGAGATTTATAACTTCTATAAATAAATGAAAAATGGAATTTCCTATCGGTGTATGGAAGATGTGTAAAAAAGAAGTTGCCTGGTTTAGTCACCAAATGTTTTGCAGGATTATGTTTTGAATTTTTGAAGAAGACATGTCTTAATGGGTTCAATTTAGAGGAAATTTCGAAATAAGGCACAAGGGAAAAAACATAGAACATATTGTTGTGTAGAGGTTTCCTGATGGATTGCTTAGAGTTACATGCGCTGCCCATCTTAACCTCCTTGCTTTCACATCATGAGATTTGATTGATCAAATTCTGTAAGTAGTTCTTTATTGTACTTCTCCTTCTTATTTCAATACTCCAGTCTCAGATCCAAATTAGGTAGTTATACATGATATTATAATTGATATATACGCATTATATCACTTTGTATGTATCCTTTATATTTTAATATAGAATGTAAATGAACTATATCGGCTTTGTGAACTTTAATATGTTTAAGTCAGTATGTATATTTTCACATCCAAAATAATTTTTGCTAGTACATGTTTTTGTGAGGCCTGTAAGAGTTCAACATATTTTAACTGAGTTATGCAGAATATTGTTCAGTAAAGGAACCATTACTGATGCTTGGGGCACCCTCGTACAGTCTGGACGAATAGAAGAAATTCTTGAGCCTCAGTGAACCAAGGGAAATATTCCGAAGATTAAAGATTGAAGGATGAAATGTGTAGGCTTCAGTTTAAAGATCCTTGTGGATGTTAAATTAAATTGTTTTTTTTTCTGCAGAGATTGTGAATTATACATTCTTCGCATTCGTGATTTTATACTTTTAAATATTATATTAAAAAATAGGAAAAGGTTTCATATCCGTTCTTCTATTAACTGGCACTCTATTTCAAAAAATGTTTACGGTTGAATGGTATATTCGTTGTTGAATTTTCGTTTATCAGCTGACTAAAAACAAAATGGTTTGGATAACATGTTTGATCTGATAGATGAACTTATTTGTTACTGTTAAACACAAACAATGGCGCGAACAAATGACTTAAAACTCCAGCGAAACTTCTTAATAATGCACTTGTTTAATTATTCGCCTTACAACTCCAACCCTTCAATAACGGCGTTTCGCCAAACATTTAAACTTCGTTATATATTCATTCTCTTAAACTTCCTGGATGAATGGTTAAGTGTTTGATAAGAGTTTCTCCGCTGGGAGTATGGTTCATCACAAAAGGAACAACATAGACTTTTTTTAAAAAATAGTACATGTGTATAAAACTATAAATTTTATTATAAAAATATTAAAAATGGCCAACATATAATTTTTAAAAATATTTATGCCAGTTTGAAATCATCCATAAATATGTGATACAATAATCATATTATTTGAAGCCTTGCTTCTAAAAATAACTTTATAAGACATAGACATAAAATGGACAAAATAAAAAAAAACATAAAAATGGTTTATGGTATAGACATAAAAGAAAATACATATATTATTATTTTATTGAAAATAAATAATATTGATAAATCTATAACTTCCTTGCTTCTTTTTCTGCATTTTAATATTTTTAGTATGTATTCTAGTGAAGCTATGAAAATATCTAGAATATATTTATATTAATAAATATAAACTTAGAAATAATTTTGACAATCTAGCTCGAATACTCAATTTACCAAACCTTAATCCAATAACATTATAAGTGAATTATTTGAAAATAATAATTCATTTATCGATATATCATAGATGTTTCTTTTAATCTCTATATTTGGTAGTAAAAAAAAAATTAATGGGACTGTTTGTAATTTTACATTCAAGTTACTACAATCCTAGTTAAATCCATTTTTCTTCTAATTAATTTCGTACTTTAATTTCAAAATACTTGAATCTGGTAAGAAAACTATTTAAAATTACTTTTATTTTAGTTATTAGCACAAGTATAATATTTAATATGTCATGGTTAGTCGCGATGTGTATGAAGTTTTCGTTTTTTTCTGTAAAAATTATGTTTCATTAATTTGAGAAATATTAAAGGTGTTATAATAGTATACATCTTCTTACTATTCACATTTACTCTTTAATAATTATAACAGCACTGCCATCACCACCTATGCCGATGACACGTGTATCCTATCAGTTAATAAAGATCTGTCAATTTCATCCCTAACTCTTCAATCACACTTCACAAATCTTGAAGAAACGTGTCGAAACTGGAGAATTAAAATAAATCCCATGAAATCACCTTTACTCTTCATCGTAAACCTGTGATTGTTTGCCCTATAGCATCCTTTAACACTACCCTACTTATACCTGTTAAAAAAATCCAATACCTAAGACTTCACCTGGACAAACAACTCAGTTGTTATCCTCATACCAGACTGATACGACTAGAAATCACCCGACGTTTTCCACTACTGCAGCACTTACCAGACAAACGCTCTAAACTTCCAGCTATTTACAAAAGATTCATATATATTACTATAATAAGGTCTATTTGGAGTTACAGGATCCAGCTTTTGGACTTCACTAAACCATCGAATTCCTCTCGGTTACAATCCTTACAATCCAAAATCCTTCGTACAATTCTCAACGATCCCTACTTTATCACAAATAAGATCATTCATAACGATCTTAATGTACTATATGTTTCCGATTTAGCTCAATCCAGATACCTATCCTTCCATAATAAACTTCTTAACCATAAGAATTCTCTTGTTTTAACATTACTTTCTCTTCTAATCTTGATAACACTCCGAGGCGCCTGAAAAGAAGATGGCCTCGGGACGTTTTAATAAATATAATTGGGGTGCTAATAATGGGTATGTTCTCTTCATGTTGTACATGCCGTGTTACATATTTACTTATATTCTTCATTTAATACAATTGTAATTTTTTATAAATAAAAAAAATAATAAAATATGATAAAAATAACTTACCCCTCTGATTATGATTGAATAAAAAAAAAAAATGAAGTGACCCTTACCTGACCTACATAACCTATAAATGCGCCCTCAGGTAAGAAAAAGTTGGAGAATCCCGGAATAGAGATAATTTAAAGAAAATGTTATTGACTTCATAATGCCCCTTTTTTGAGATAAAAGTGAAAAATAAAAAAAATACCTTTTTAGGAGCCCTCTACCATGAAGCGGCTGAAGTAAGGGCGGGGACTTTTACTATATTCACCTCTTAAGTATCCACCAAAAATGTCCAAAGTCAAGTGTTTAATAAATAATCTTCCCATCATTTTTTTCAGTCTATATACTGAGCGTTTTCTAAATTTGAACAGTTTAATTTATGTAAGGCTTTTTTATTATTAATATAATTTTTTTTTTTTTTTTTTTTTTTTGTGGTGGGACAGGGAGAGGCTGTGATTTTCTGCCTGCCAATGTCGCACAAATCACACGAACCTTGTAAACAGCGTCAGTTAGCAGGATCCTGCCGGAACAAGGGTGATATATTGGTCCATTAAGAGAATATATATATAATCAATGTTATTACACTGGAATGCTCTTTGAAGCCTGAGCTAATAGTCCTGTAGGGCCCGAGCAGTGGGGCAGCAACAGGTGGCCATGCCCCGGGGCTTGATTAAGTTCTCGGAAGGCTAGACGATGTTAGTATTGTAATGGATAGCACCCTCCTTGGTGTCTATCCGGCTGCATTATGTAGGACACCTGATACATCGCCATGCATCAGTTTATTTAATATACATTTTGTATGTAAGGCATTGTGGATAGAATACATCGCACAGCTGTCTGAGAGTTGTAAAAGCTCCTTTTTTCAGGTATAATAATTGTTCAAATTACCCAGGTTTTTATTGAGAGTTAACTCATACATTCAGAGAGTTTATAGTTAACTCATATATCCAAACAGTTTAGGCACTAATAATAATAATATATCAGGATGGTTAGTAATAATATATTTTTTGTGTTTTGTTGAATTATGAAAATGCTCTTTTGCTGTGTAATTTGTTGACGTGAGTAATGAAAGTTATTTCTTAAATATCACATTTTAATAGGATTTTTGAATTTTCAATGGATAATGGAATTTAACTCTTTTATAGAAAAAGTACCTTGCGCCAACGACCACCTATGCCTTATAATAATTAAAATATACTTTCAACCTCATGCTAATGTTGAATACAAAATCAGCAGCGGTAACTCGCGGTTTCGGAAATGATCTGAAAAATTCAGTAAAGAGAAAAGCATTATCAACATTCATTTATTTTTTGTCGTAGCTTTTGATCGAGTTTGGCATGCAGGTTTACTTTACAAAATCCGTCAATTCCTGCCCCTTACATATTTCCTCTTAATCCGCTCTTACCCCACAGATAGGACCTTTAAAGTAAATTGTAACTCTGCTTATTCATCTCTCTTTTTCCAGTCCGCTTGTGTTCCTCATGGGAGCATCTTAGGTTCCATCCTTTACACAGTATATAAAGCTGATATCCCTACCTATCCTTCAACCGTCCTCACTATCTGTGCCGACGACACATGTGTGTTGTCTGTCAATAATGAATCAACTATTGCATTACAAACCCTGCAGTCACACATTTCAGCCATTGAAGAATGGTGTGCAAATTGTAGAATTAAAATTAATCCAAACAAATCCCAACGAATTTGTACAAAGGATACCCACCGTATCCTTTAACAAAATTCCACTGATCCCTGTCGAACAGATCCGTTACCAAGGACTCCTTCTTGACAAACGCCTCTCCTGGAATCCTCATACTAGACTTACAAGACAAGAAACTACAAAAAGATTCTGACTACTACAACACTTACTTGACAAACGCTCTAAACTTCCAATATTCAACAAAACACTCATTTCTACTATCATCATCATGCCCATTTGGACAATCGCTATTGAGCTTTTGGGCTCTACAAAAACATCAAATTCTTCCTGTATCCAATCCTTACAATCCGAAATCCACCATAAAATCCTAAATGCTCCTTATCATGTAACAAATTAAATTATCCATAAAGACCTCAACATTCATCTTGTGGAAGACTTGGCCCGAACAAGAAATACCTTTAATTCCAATATCTTTGGTTACTCCAATCCTGTAGTTTGTACCCTTTCATCCAACACAATTTCTGACAACCCTCCGAGGCGTCTGAAAAGAAGATGGCCAAGGGACCCCCTAAATTAATTTATCTTTGAAAAGTTACCGATGGGTAGCTTTTTCTCAAGTATCTTCATGTTATATATTCCTATAGCAGATTTACTGATTGTAGTTTAGTGGTTTACTGATTATAGTTGTAAATTTTAATAAAATATTAAAAAATAAAAAAAATATTGATTAGTTAAGAAGGTTCATTTATGAAGGTAATAATCAAAAAATGATATAAATATTATATCTAAAAGTTATAGATAAGTTATTATATAATTCAAAGTAAATTATTTGTCAATTCGCTCTGTTTAATGTACCACCATAGTCAATATTGATCTGCGCCATGTAATAGATACTCGTAAATTATGCATTCGAATGTCTACTCTTGCTTGTCTAGACTGAAACCAGCACTATCGTGAATTAAATTATCAATTATGAACCCATCAAATCGTGTATCGGGTAGTAGGGTAAGATCTGACATAACCATTTCTCAGACCCAATTAACTCAAAAATTACTTAACTCTACGTCATTAGATGGGAAATATTTACCCGTCAGCTTCAACTCGGTGACGGAGATAACAAAGTTGGGAAGCCTCCCCCTCCCCCCTCTCTCACACTTTAATATGTTATCACACCGATATTCTGCCACCGTGCTCTCATTCATTTATGTTTAGCCAATAGCTAGCTATCTCTGATGAAACGTAACCCACTTAAATATAAACTGTTAAATATATTGTGTTAAACTTGAATATGTATAACGATTTCGAAAACAATGCTACACTACATTAGCAGGGAGTCTTATCGGATGTTATTGTTCAAGAATAAGTATTGTTATAGGCACATTATACCGATAAGTAAAATATGCATATACTATATATTTATGCAATTGATTATACTATATAATCAAAAGGGCATTGAGAAACTTGCTAAGACTCTAATTAGTGGAACAGTGTAAATTGGTCAACAAATAAATGAAGATAAAACAAAATATATGATAATAAGTCGAAAATTCCATTCCAATAACAGGATCTGTTCAGAAGGGAAATAATTTTCAATAGTAGACAAATTTAAATATCTCAATTCAACAGTAACCACAATGAATGGCGCCAACTCTCTTTCAAAGGGACAACAAATTCTAAAGAAATCTCAAATTAGGGGTGTACAGTGTGCTATCATAAAGCCAGTTCTAATATACATCGACGAGATTGAGACACTGATCAGCACCCTTGGTAGAAGTATTAGAAGTATTAGAAGATTCAAGAAAAAAATACTCCGCACGATAACCGGAGCGATCTAGGATCAAAATAATAACGCAAGGAGGAAGACCAATGAAGAACTGCTTACAGAAACTGTTCCATCAATATTTCATGACATGAAGGCGAAGAGGTTAAGTAGGCCGTGACAAATAGCACGGAGTAATCCTTCAGAATGGCTCTACACATCAATGAATACCTCAATAGCACGCAAGGTCAAAAACCAGATAGATAAATCTAATCTACAAATATGAAATAGAACTGCATCAAGATAATGGAAAATAAATAAAGCCCAAGATAGGCAGAGATGTAGAAGTCTTGCTAAAGCGGCAAAAGATCTACAAGGTCTGTAATACAAAAAAAAAGGTAAATTATAAACAAAAATATAAATTGGTCAAAGTAAATATTTTGTTTATAAATCCAGAAATATATGAAATAGAACATAAACTTTTAAAATGATGCCTGAATATAAACCAAAACCGATTCGAATCCGGCCCGGAGGACCCATAGTGATGAGAAGAGAGTTTTCTCTATATATTGTGGATGAAAATTGAAAAAAAAATAATGTAAACGTAATTCGATTTATTTGAAGTATGTATGTTTGTTAATATATTATTTTTTTTTTCAATATTAAATGGAGAAGAAAGTAAAACTATTTATTTTCTTTGCTATTTTTTCTGCCATTAATCGGATAAAATACCATTTATTTCTCTAAGAGAGCGTACATCAGTACAATCCAACAATACAGATAGCCTCCCAGCCCTTACGTGACCACTTTGTTGGAGCAATCAGTGTCTTGCAGTGTTGAGGTTGTTAGCCCTGCAACTTATCGCTTTATCCTTCTACCCTTCCAGTTTCTGTCAATGGCCTGTACACACAAGATTTATTTTATTTATTTATTTGCTTCTCTATCACTTAAATTGTGTTATACTGATAAATGAGTCTTATTCTGATAGATTGGCATTGGTATAGTGGATCAACCCCCAATAGAAAGTGTCTGTAGAGGCAATGTTAACTGATTCTTCCATAAAAGCACAATACTGAACAACAGTAAAAAACTTATTAAGAAGACTGAGAATTACCAAGATCCAAGATAAAAATATTTCTTCAAACAAGTAATTAAATTTCAATTTTTAAATGTAATTCTCAAATCGGCAAATAATTTTACCGAATAATTACCTATGTATGTTAATAAATTAAACGAATTACAACCAACGAAAATAATAAAAAGATGAAAATAGAAAAATATGAACGAACAATTTTGATGTATATAGAAAAGATTTATGGCGAATAAATTTTATTAAATTGTACTAGATCATACATTTGGGCGAATAGTCTGAAATTTAAATTGGGTAGTTGCACGGAAGAATAAAGTTTAATTTTGAGCTATAATATAATTCAAGATTATACTTTTAAAAAATAGAGAAAGGTTCATATTTAGCTAAAAACTTGAAATAACGTTGCGTCTAGGAGGTGGGGTCTGGGGGTGTAGCATATGTCAATAACAGTGTGACGTATACGACTGCCAAACACGATACTCCCAGCTCTAATTTATTATCGTTCATTTATTAAAGCTGATATAATACATTTTAAACTAAATATTTTTGTTCAAAGACTACAGAGTGTGAGAAAAAAAGAAAACATGTTTTTTGGGTAGAAGATTGAAGCTGGAAACACTATTCTAAGCTAAAACATATTCTAAAAAATACTATAATAATATAACTATATCATACTTTTATATAACTATTAAATAAGATATTCAAAGCTATAAGTTAGGCGCTGGAATCTCATGACATAGTGGTGTTTCCTTCCACTTACGTTGCATGCATATTTTCTTTAACACTGAAAATGTATATATTTTTTAATTATATATGTTAGAAAAATTCAGGTTTTTTGTTTTATTATTTTTATAAATTGTTTTTTGGCTTTAAAACAATTATTTGCGCCTCTCAACCTTCCTGCTTACCTGTTTCTGTTAACCTGTTAACAATCCGCAAATGTGCTGGACATACAAGACATAAATGATGTGTAAGGCTTCGAGAAGGAAAGTACTCAGCAACTCAATTACCTTACTTGGGTTGTTTAAGGAAGGAGATCTCCCATCCAACGCCTTTTTAGTCTTCTCCTCACGTCCTGGGAGATTAATTTTTACAAATCAATCTTCAAAGACAGTTAAGAATTGAAAATTCACACAAATACCGAATTGAATAAGAATACGAAGGAATTCTATCTAACTACTCCATTCTCAATGTTTTAATTTTACTATTTATTTTCTTTTCATTTCTTATATAACTTTATATTTCTTTTTTATGTTTTTACATTTTATTCTAAGATTCCCAATGTAACACTTTTGTCACCCCTTTTTGATTATGCCTACTTCATCATTCCACACTATGTAACAGTTTTTATTATTTATCTCTTAGTTCTTAGTCATTATTCTAACAATTTCATTGTACTTTACATCTATCTATTTTATTTTTCTAATAACTTTTTTTTCTCATTTTTTATTATCTTTTTTACCATCATTACTTATGTTTCTCATACCTTGTTATCTGGTTATTTTCTTAGCCCTGATGAAGGCCTGAACTTCAGGTCGAAACGTCGGCATATGTAAAAAATAAATATTATAATTTATTTTTTGCCTTCCTTTTTGACTGAGCACCCCAACTATTCTTCTCTTCATTATCCACGACAGTCAACCAATTACCAATTATGAATAAGAATACTTTCGATCCTTTATGAACTGACATCCAGATTGCAAAATTGTAATTATTAGTTTATTGTCATTAGATTGACCTATAAGCAAACAAATCAGTGTTGTTATTTTTCAATTCTGCAATAACTCTCTGAATTAATTATTTTTTGCTTGAAATTTTTAAATTGATAAATGTTATTATTGGTACCATTTTTTTTTAATTTTATCTTTTATTTTACTAAAATTGTTTGAAACGACTTTATTACATATCCAGGATATTGATATCGATTGATTGCTTCTATTGAAGCACTTTGTGATTTGTGAATGGTACTGAAGAAAAAAAAGAAATGTAAAAAGATAATTTACAAAAAAGGTCAAAACTATAAAATGTAACTTCAAGAACACTCCAAGCAGAATATTTAATATCAGTTAATTAATTAATAAGATCAGCTTATTGTAAGAGAAGAAGTTACATATAATTTTACATTTCTGAAGTTATATCATTTAAAAGATAGTAATCACTTAAGGAAATTTGAACTTCAGTTTCAAGGAATTTCGAAGCCTATAATTTCATAAATTATTGTGAAAACACTTAATTTCCTTCTCTGTCCTTGACCCATGTCTTTTCAACCACAACGTTATTTTCCAATATTTAGCCGTATTCGTGCCAAAAAATATTTTATAAGGTCAGTCAATCAATAATGTTATGGTTCAGCCACCTAAAGGAGATCTATAATTTTGAATGTTATTTATGTATTAATTATCAGTTTATAGAAAGGTGAAAATACTTGACCGTTTACTAAGGATGTCGTGAAAATCAGTCAAAAGTATTGAAATCAAAACCAACTTTAAACAATCAGTAATCTAGACCTGATTAACTTAAGCGCTTACTTTCCATTCTGATTGGGGTGGCGATGGGACAAAAAGAAAAAAAAAATGTTTTTTTTAGACCACAAAATATAAGTGAAAACATGTACAAGGCGAGATTAATAATATAAAATATAAATTATAAGCAATAGCTCATTATAAAGAGGACGAAATGCTGAAAATTTCCCTCGCTTACAGTATGCAGGTCCGATTTTTAGTTTCTGAAATATTTTAATTCATATCTCCTATAGAATTCGTTATTTGGTTTTCTACACTATTTTTTTCCTTTTCGCTTCTCTAACGCATGAAGATACAATTTTTAATTATAGCCTATTATAGAGAGGATTAAATGTTAAAGAATTCCGTCGCTTACAATACCCAGGTCCGATTTTTAGTTTCTGAGATTATAAATTTAAATATTCAAATATCGAATATAAAATGTTTAGACAATTTTTTAATGCCCATATGGATATATTTAACTAATATCTAAACAAAACAGCTGGATATATTATAATTTATATACAACATGGAAGAAAGGGGGCACCTTCCACAAAATAGTTACAGTTATAGAATCTCTTCAGCTAAAAATGAATAATGTTAAAAACTGAAAAATATTTGTGATTCCTTAGTGTGAACAACCTCGAAATAAAAATAAAACGTTTTCACAGTCTGACTTTTTATGTTAGAATTTCCATAAAAACATTTTCTATACTTATACTTATTAAATATATTTTTTCGAACTTTATCGCAGAAAATTTATAAGAAAATCACGTGAAAATGGAGGTGGCCACTAGAGAGATGAATTTTTATCACTGAATATAAATGAAAATTTAAATAATAGGAATATTTAGGCCGTGATAAAATAGTCACGTACCAACTTATAGCCTAGCCAGCTAATTGACTTTTCTTAATCGATTTTAGTTTACATATTTTATTCATTCAGAAATTGTTCCTTATTTTTTATCACTTTTAATTTTGTTTTTTTCATATTATTGGGGGGAGATGAACGATATTCTCGCCCCGCAATATTTTTGTTTTGCTCTCCCTCGCATCCCTTCCATGAATTTGTGCCTATGGTAATTTAAAAAATAACTGTATTGAATATTTCTCATTTGTTTTTGTTTTAAACTTCTTGTAAGACTCTTGCGATTCAAAAGGAAAAAAAAGTTCTTTTCCAGTTTGCTTTGGCTAAGACAGGAGTCTCTTCATGTTTATTCTTTTCCATATAAAAGAGTATTCTGAACCACATCTCTCCCTCCTGCGTGGAAGATTTTTCTCAACAACTAAAGCCGACCTGAGTAA
Source organism: Nezara viridula (assembly GCA_928085145.1). NCBI lineage: Eukaryota > Metazoa > Arthropoda > Insecta > Hemiptera > Pentatomidae > Nezara > Nezara viridula. The sequence goes on from OV725082.1 coordinate 82,231,130, forward strand.
GTTTTTCTCCAAATGGGAAAAGTTATGATTACTGTGGTTTCCCATAGCCTTCGAATGAAAGATCAACACCGCAACAGCAATTCCGACCACCTCCTCCTCCCTTCTCCCCCCCTCTACCCCTCCTCGATCAACGGGGATATGAAGGAATGCCAGATGCTCCGGGGGTTATTAAGTGCTAAATGCCGGCTGGGCGCCTGTCTGCCTGCAATCTCGTGTCATTTCTTCCATCACTTTTTGTCATGCGTCATGTCACCAACCGGAAGGGATGTTTACGAATTTTTCGCAACGTCACGCAAGCCTGATAATAACACAGTTTTACATTTTTCTGCAATATATCAAGGAGGAAAATAAAAAGAGATACTAAATGGAGGGTTTTCTTGGTCTCTGCTAATAGTAGGTTGCGTCTCTGCATATATTTCAAACACTTAAGATTTGTGTGCTAAAAACTCAACTGTGGATACGCCAGTTTTTTAAATCTCACTGCACGCTGCTGGTAACAATGGAACCCTAGTTTGATAAAAGCAAAGCTCCTAAAACTTCGATAAGAACAGTGGGCATATTAAAAATTAATCATGCCATCTCAGGTTTCTACCTACACATGATTAAGAGAAAAGATGCAGATTATTATGAATTGTGTGAGTTAAAGAAAACCTGGAACATATATTGATGTCATGTATTAACTATCCTGCAGAGTAATACCATTTTATCAATAAAATTAAAACTGTAATAAATACAATCCAATGGATCGTATGATCAAATACAATGGATTAATATGACTCTATATTAATCGTTAGTGATATTTTAACTATAATAGAGTGTAAACATAGGTGTGAGGGATCATAATAAGCTATCATCTTACATCTTCCATCTTCACTTAATTTATTGGCCAATCATGGCATTGATAAGCTTGTATACAGTGTCATGAAACATAATAATGTATTATAAATAATTAATCTATATTATTGCTATATTGACACTATTAATTTATACGTAATAATATTATAAGTATAGTTACTTATAATCCAATATTGTAATTATTATTTAAATAATTACTATTGATTATTAAGCCTTCGATGTTACTTAATATTTTATATAAATATTTAGTTCGATTCTATAATATGTTTGGTTCACTCTTGAAGTGACTTCAGTCAAAAGATAAAAAAAAAAATGTTACTTTTATAATAACAATTATTTCTGTCAGATCGATATTTTTCATATTTTTAAAATCTTAAATTGATCCATGTTACATTGATATAATGAAAAACCTTAATTCTGTCCTGGAAGCGTTATCTCGCTTTGTAAACTCAATAAGTATTAAATTATATAAAAAAAAGGCTGTTGGTTAATGATCCAGCTAAATAATCATTTGGAATAATTACTATTTAAAATTTTAAATAACGGCGTATACGTAAAGCCTTTGAAAAAAAAAAATTAAATTAAAAAAAATAAGCTAAAATACATGTAAATAACTATTGCTATACAGGCCTTAAAAAAATAGCAAAATATAGATGTTTTTAATTGAAATGAATATGTCGGTATTCTTTGCGATTTAATATTGATATACTGTAGAATCGATTTTAAAATTTGACAGTAATAAACAAAAATTAAAATTGTCTACAAAGAAATTTTAAGTTAAGCCATGAAAATCGAGTAATTGCAAGGAGAGGGGGATGTATTGCTTAAAATTGAGTGGCTATAGAAATCTACTCTGAGTCCACTAGGGCTTTCTGGGGCACACCCAGCCTCTATAAACTGGGCACTCTTAATTAAGTAATTAATTAAGGGGAAAACATTGTGCGTGATCTCGGCCAATCACCTTTCTGCTCAACCGTTGGCCTTGTAACAGTACTTCTTCAAATTGTATTGAACACAAGACCCTTCATTGGTTGTTAGTGCTATAGATTAATAGTTTTATACTAGTAGGCTCGTGCGAAAAATTCGCACAGCATATTGTTATCAAATGCCAAATTAATAAGAAAATAAAATAATGCAACGTATCAAAAGATAAAGAAATCAATTGTTACTTTATCGATAAATATAATCGACAAAGAAAACAAAAATTAATTTAAATCTTCATTTTTGTTTGGAACCAACATGTTTACAAATTTCAATAAGCTGTATCTTTGCTAAAAATTGTCCGATTTCGATGATTTTTTTTTCCTTTTGTAGGGAATTTAGTAATCTTTTATATAATCATGGCATAACCAAGGGAAAAGTGTGTAATTTTTTAGTTATTCGCAAATAAAGTTTGTTTTCTTTCATAACTTGTTTGCCTGAATTTTCGGGTGATTGGACTATTTTGCCCGCCTGAAGGAGAAGGAAGCCTTCGAAATTGGTGGCTCAATCTTGAGATTTGGTGAAGAATTAACGATGATATGGCTTGCCGATCAAAAACACCATCGATAAATAATATAAACTCCTCCTCTCTCGATCATAGAGACCTCAAGTCGACGAAATGAGATATGTATTCAATGTCAGTACTACAATTAATGTAAGGTTGTGTGGATGCGAACCCTATGCCTTGCGTTATCTCGAAAATAGTACGTTTTTGGGCTTAAAAACGCGATCGAGTCCGGAACTATCGGGTCTTGCTGTACGCATCAAAATCTTCAAGATCCAATTTGTCCCGTATCGATCTACAGACCTACCACCGTTCCAGTATTGAAGCCTAGCAAAATGTTTGTATCGACTTTATTTATTTTAGAAAGAAAAACAAAAGTGGAGAATACGATTCGCTAACCCCCGTGAAATTCTGAATCCAACGGTACCCCATTCATGGTATTTGAGCATGACAGGAGCTTATATTTGGTACAAAACCGATTTCGAGCCTTACTGACTATTATAATTACCACGGAGTAAATGTGATCTTATTCAAAGCCATAGAAAATTTTAAGAAAAAAACAGCTATCCAGTATCCGCATGGCTATAGCCTATTTATAGAAACTAAAAATTAATTACAAAAATTGAATTTAATTATAAAAGTCATAATTTCGGTTTTAATCCCTGCAATTGTTTTAGTGCCTCGTTTGATTTCATTAACTGCGGAAAGTTTCGTCACTCTTTGTCACCCTCAACCATAAATACTTACGTGACGCCTGCCAAGTGACCTTTCTGGAATTCCAAACTTTCCCCGTAGCTTCCACGTGGCTCCCCACTTCCCCCTCCCGAAGACCAATTAAAGTAGCACCAATCAAGAGCAATGAGACCAAAGACAAATGGACGGAGCCCTCCACCTGCTTCTCCTCCGTATTTATCTTCTCTTCCGTCTTCGCCTCGGATCGTATCTTTTGTATTATTCATATTCTTGTCCTGTTTGTTATTCCTTCAATCTTGTCTGAGTTACCTGACGGATTTTTTATACATTATCAGCAGTCATCAATTCTATTTTGTCGTGTTCTACAATGGATTATTCGAAATAATATACATTATAATAAAACACAAATCGAAAAAAAATACATCTCACACACATATAATGCATATTTTGTTATTAATTAAATGTAATAAAATTTATAAATAGTTTAATTAATGGAAATTCATTTTTGCTTTATTATCTCCATCCAAAAACAAATCAGTACCAATATTGATCTACAAACAGTCGCCAGGTGAACAAATACTTTGTCAAAATCGGCTGACGACGCATAAACGAATCAGAGAGCATTGGAATGAGAAAAGCTTGGGAAAACTTGGACAGTTTCCAGGAAATTAAGTTGCGAATCCTGGAAATATATCTTTTTGTAAACCTAATAACCGGTCTTTTGATTTATTTTCTGAATTCTTGCAAGGTCAGACCCGGGTGGGACTGTTTCAACTCTGGAAAAACATGAATCCATGCAATAAATTAGAGCACCTCATTCAAGAATAAGTTTATAACTAAATGGTTGCGAAATAATAATGCCTCCTCACTATTATTATTACGCTTTTTTTTTTATTCGTGTTACTTACAACTGTATAACATAATAATACATCTAGTAAGTGTGAACAAAAGTATATGGTGACATAAAAAGACTTATTAAGAAACTAACCACTAGTAGCACAGGTTTCTAGATTTTTTTTTTCACTTGATATCTTCATCCACATATCCGGTCTGCTGTCGGTAGGAGTAGAAGTAATGGCTTGATCGGCATGAGGGAGAGGAGTTCCCAGTGGTATCCCTTCCTGTCTTGAATTTAGAACCTGTTAAAGCGAGGAAATCTCTCATCCAGCTTTTGAGCATCCTCAGTGTTTTTCGGGTATGTTAAATGTAACCATACTTTCTAGAAGTGAGTTAGGATGTCCATTTAAGCTATCATGAAATCTTTTTAGTGTGTCCGTATGTGGTCGTTTACTGTTGGCATTTGAAGGGCTTTATGTAAAGTAATGTTTCTGACGTATCATGGAGTTTTAGTTATAGCCTTGAAAGTTTTTGACTGAAAAGTTTGTAGTTTTCATTTGTGGATCGTTTTGGCTCTCCCTTAAATTTGTGAAGAGTAGGTACATTTGGGCTCAAGTAGGTAATTGTAAGTGTTCAGTTTTTGTTTTAGGCTTAATTTTGGGTGTCTTAGGAGAAGTGAGTATAACAGTCATAGTCTGAGGTTTAACTTTTTTTTTTTTTTGTTTATAAGTGGACTCCACGTCATTCTTCTGTCAAATGTCAGTCCAAGATATTGTATTTTATCTGTTTGAGAAATTTCGACATTTTCAAGATAAATAGGAGGGCATGTTTCATGTCATCAAGTAATGTGTTATGATTTGTCTTGCTGGAATCAAATTTTATAAAGTTTACACCAATCGTTTAGTTTTGTTAGATGATGTTGTAAGGTCTGTGTAGGATTTTTATGTTTTGTTAGAATTTCTGTATCGTCTGCGTAAGTCGTTATAATAGTTCCAGCGCTGTGTGTATATATGATGTACACAAGCGGGGCGAGTACTGACCCCTGAAGAACTCCTTTCAAGACTGGTCTTATTGAAGAAAGTTCTGAGCCTTGGCAGACAGATACAAATCTGCCAGAAAGAAAGAATTGAAGTATAAGATAGTATGTAGAAGGGAGTATCGCCTTAAGTTTGTAGATAAGTCCCTTATGGCAGACTCTATCGAATGCTTGAGCGACATCCCGAACTACTCAAGTTGCATAGAATTTTTCCTCTAGTGTTGTTGCAATGTAGTCAGTCATCCTGTGTAATTTATGGATGGTTGAATGTTGTTGTCGGAATCCAAATTGATGGTAGGATATTATTTATGTATGTAATAAGTGTGTTAATAAGTCTTTTGAAGTCTTTTAAAGATTTTAGAACATATTGGAAGTAGACTAATCAGTATATATAATGAAGGGGTGTATTTGTCTAGTTTAGTTTATGGATCTATGAATGGATGTATGAATATTTCCATTGTATTGGAAATTTATCCGTTCTGAGTATTGCATTGTAAATAGACTTTAAGTTAACTAGAGCTTTTCTAAATTTATCACTGTAGCATTAGAGATATTCATAAAATTATTGCTAAGTATTGTAAACCTTTTAAATTTATTAATAAATTTATGTAAAGTTTGTGGGTTATATATTGCCGCCAACACACTTGTTTTAATTTCTTAATTACTCATACTATTTTATTATGCGTTTTACATCTTGACTACTTTTGTTTTAGGGGATATAAAATGTTGAATAGGAATTCGGTATGAATCCGGAAAACGTTGGACGAAACAGAAAAAAACTCCTTAAACTACAATTATGGAAAAAATAGTTTGAAATAATGAATTAATTCTTTAAAAATATAAGGGATATGACACTTCTTTTAATAAAATAGTGTTAATATAAAATAAAAAAATGAGCTCATAATCGTTCAAATCAACAAGTGAAACTCAATTTATGGAATGTGTACTTTTCAAATTATATAGCTAATAACACTTTAACAGTTTATCACGGAGGGGTCGTTCGTTTAGGATTCCAACACGCTAACTGTTAAGGCTCATAGCACGTTAACCATTTATCACAAGTTACATGGATACCCCCATTGTTTGGACCAACAACAGTTCATATTCAATCATGTTTTATATTTTTATTTTATTAGTTTCATTACCTAGGACTCCATCTGGACAGACGTCTAACTTGGAATCCTCATACCAGACTGAAACGACAAGAAACAGCTCGACGTTTCCGACTACTTCAACACTTTCTAGACAAACGCTCTAACCTTCCAATTCACTATAAAAGACTAATTTACATGAATATAATAAGGCCTATTTGGACTTACGGAGTTCAGCTGTGGGGCTCCACCAAACCTTCAAATTCCTCTCGCATCCAATCCTTACAATCCAAAATCCTTCGTAAAATCCTCAATGCTCCTTACTTTGTTACAAATAAAATCATCCATAATGACCTTAATGTTCCTTATGTATCAGATTTGGCCCAATCCAGATATCTGTCCTTCCATAATAAACTTCATAACCATCCCAACCCTCTTGTTTCTAACCTTGATTCCTATTCAATTCCTGATAATCCTCCGAGGCGTCTAAAAAGAAGATGACCACGTGATCTCCTAATATAGACATATTATTACAGTGCTACCAATGGGTAGTTTCTCAACATGTGTTTCATGTCATTATATCCATGTGCGAATTTACGAGATGTATTTTTTGTATACAGTTGTAAATATCATATAAATAAATAAATAAATTAGTTTCATTGACTATAATCGTTTTGTTGCTTAGCTATAAGTAACTTGTAGTAATCAACAAACGTTTATAATTCCATATTGTTTTATAACTCCATCCTAGCCATATTGTTTTGTCCGTAAATTTTTATATGAAGCTGAGAGTTTAAGAGTACGTATTGCTGATCGATGGTCGGCTTTAATTATTCGGTGTATAAAGTTTTGTTGTTTAGACAGCAAGGAGTTCTTATTAGTCTTAAAAGTTTTTATATTATATATATATATATATATATATATATATATATATATATATATATATATATATATGTATATATATATATATATACAGGGTGTCTGTCCCGCAAATAAAAATCTTTAAAAGGTTAATAATAGATATCAAGATCTACTAAAAAGTTCATATCAACAATTGCAACAGTTAATAGTAGTAATTTTTGTAGAAAACATGGATACTTTAAGGTGACTGGATAGGAAATAACGTCGTTTCTTTACACAACTTGAGGTGAATCTTAATTTTTTTTTCCAAATAAACCTGTTAAAGCTTACTAAACGAGGATGTTTTTTTAAAAGTGGGGTAAATTGTTTTTTTAAACGAACTTGGCTGTATTTGTCTTTTCAATAGTCCTCTTCAAACTTACCTGTGTTTGTCCGCTCAATAGTCCACTTTAAAAAAAAAAAAAAAAAAAAAAAAAAAAAAAAAAAAAAAAAAAAAAAAAAAAAAAAGTCCACTTTAAATAATTTTAAGAATGACAAATTCTGTTTTGTTTAATGTTAGTTTTGTCTAGTTTACTGTGGAGCAATGTTTAATTACTTGAATAATTTAATAATTTATTACTCATAATCTATTTTTAATTAGATTAAAACTAGCTAGAACCTGTTTAGGTTTGTAATTAATTTTAAAATACTGATCCTATCTCAAACAGTTTTATATAAATGTACTTTCACAAAGTAAACATTTGTTTCGAACGGTACCTTACTGGTGCAGTACTTTACCTGAGAATGGGACCATTCTGACCGAAATATATTTATGACATTTTAAACTATTCTGTGAAGAATTTTCCATCTTAAACAATATTTCTGTTTTCGAATAATTTTAATATTTTCGTCTTTTGGCATTATCAAAGGAACTTTTTTTAAATTTGCACTTTTACAGTATTTTTATTAAATTCTTATCTGTTTATTATACTGAAGATGTTATTTTTTTCTTTTTGAACTTTAAACTCTGTCATATTATCCTAAAATTGCGGATGGAACTATATAAATTACTCTTTACCAGAGATTTCCGCACAAGCTACTGACATGGAGTCATATGTTGCAAGATGATATGTTAAGAGGGAGGGGGAGAGGTATTTCAGTGAGCAAAGCACTGTTTCCTGTGCTCATGGCCCTAGGTTTGATTCTGGCTAAGAATATTTATTCTGTTACATCAGCCTTGCATTGATCCTGGGATTGATCGAATGATTAATATAAAGACCCTTCTGAGGCACATCCAGCACATAAATGGTTATTCTTAATCAAATAATTAATTAAGGGAGGAGGAACTGGCAGTTAAGCGTAATCTAGGTCCAATCACCTCCTGGTACAACTGTTGGTCTTGAAATATTACTTTCTTACAAAGTACTGAATCCAATACCTTCTTTGATTTTATTGCTACGGTTAAAAAAAAAAAAAAGATATGCTAACAAATTAGAATTTATGAATTATTCACATTATGTCATAAATATAATTACACATATTTGTGGAGGATTTCCTATCATTTGTTCACAATACGATTCATTCGAGAGGTCTGAAAATAAAATGACCTGTGGATCTTTTAAATTCGAACTGACATAGGTTATCAATGGTTAATCTTTTATTGGCATTATATATATTATCCATAATCTAATGTGAGGTCATGTTAATAAAACTGGACATCTATTCGTTGAATCTTACATCAGTCTTAAATCAATGAAATAAACAATTTTTGAATAATACAGTCTTGCTTGTTTGCATATGCTATATGCAAAATAACCACGCAATAGTCATTACCTTTTTATTTATCAGATTGCTTTACAGGGAGGTTATAAATCTGGTCTCTTATTCTATCTTTCTTACTATCATTTAGCTTTATCCGTACTCGTAGCTTGTACAATCACAGGTCTCCTTAGCTTTGAGATTGCATCGCTTAGACTTGAAACAAAGTATTGTACTATCTGTACATTCCCATCTGAAAGCCAATCTATTCAATACTGCTTCCTAGGGTCTTTTTTTAGGAAAGGCATTTTTTATTCTATCCTTCAATTTTTATTCTGTTCCTTATAAATAAATTATTTTCTATTCCTTCGTACGTTCATTCTTATTGTGTAATTGTTAATGGAAGGAGTTTTATTAAATAAACATGAAAAAAAAGAAGGATAAGTATAGTTTCTTTGCGAACTTATTCTTTTTAGAATTACCTATTAAAGTTCAGTCATTTCCAACCTTTTTTATATTCAACTAAAGAACGGCACGTTCCATTGCGTCGAATATGATAGAGAAATGACAGATTAATGAAAACTATAATCAGCGATCAATTTTCATCAACTTTAAATGAATCAGGAACCACTAAAATGGAAGTATGAAGTAGTTTGTTTTAGTACTGACAAATTAAAAAGAAGTCGATAATTATTCTGAAACCGAAATTCGTGCTTAGGGACTGAAACGAAACGCAATCAAATTATAAATACTACATCTGTTGGAGAAATCTGAGAAAAATATTTTTACTTTTCGCATATAAGTGCATCAAAAATTATTTTCAACGATCGATTTTAATAAATTTCATCTATTACTTAAAAAAATGTTTTACATTGTATTTTAAACTAGCTGATGTACCAGTCTTTGACGGGTGTATAGTTAAAATTTGAGAATCTTTTTTTGAGATGGATTCTTTTTTTCATGGGAGAGGATCCAAATTTAAATTTCATAGAATTGGGTCGAGATGGGTTGTTTTGATATTGTTTATGTCGGGGCTTATGGAAGTCAAGGTTTCCTAATAGTCATAATAAAAACTTTGTTATTCGGCTATTTGCTTAGATGCCACACAACTAAACCGACCACTAGCGATCAATTAAAATTTTTAAATGTTAATTTTCATTTTATGATAAAGCGTGGAGAAATTATTTTGAATTTATGAATTTCAGTTGATGCTTAGTTTTATTTTATTTATTTAAATATCTGAAACATATCGCATATATTATTTTGGAAGAAGACTGAAGACAACTCCAAAATTTCCCAACTTTTGCCTGCTCATGACCATTTTTTAAAATTATTATTGCGCAACAGTAGAAAATCATTAATTTTGAGTTTTTCAAACTTTGTCCTAAAGTACTAATTATCAAATATATTATATCCTATATTATATACAAATATATATTATATTCTAATGTGTTAAAAGTTAATTTTCGAGTGGTACCGTACTTCTTTCAAACTAGCAATTTATGTAAATTTTCAAGCTGTTACGGTGGAAGTTTGCTTGAGAGGACGGTCAGTGATAAAAAAAACACGAGGCTAAGAAAACTTATTTCAATATGTGCTCTCGTTTTATTCTAAGTTTTAGATATTCATCAGGGCTACAAGTTTATGATTCATAGAACTTTCAAACTGTTGTTTTTTACTTACCCTATTTCGATATTACGATGATTGAAAATATTTTAACAAAATCCATAAAAAATTTAAAGAAGATATGTTTTTTTTATTCTTATTTGTTATTTATTTAGTTTTTTATTACTTGTTATTCCCATGATCAGAAACATATTCACTATTTTTTTTTTATAATTGTTTTGCATGAATATTTTTTTCATTTTTTTTCTCTTCAAATATGTATCCCCACCTGTCATGGTATTGACAATAAACAATTGTATTGTGTTAAATAAGGATCATTATAGGCATATAGGCAGGAAGGATAGCATTCAACAGCACCTCTTCCTGGTCATTATTCACTTCCTTGATTAAGATGAGAAGATCCCTCATTCAACTCCTTTTGAATCTCCTCCTGGTGGGCATGTCTGTCGTAGCCATGTCATTCATATACATATGTTTTTGGTTTTTTTATTTGCCACATTATATTGTTTAATTTTTTGTACTTTTTTGTGCCTTTTCTGCCATTATATCAAATTTGTTTGTTACTTTTTAAAGTTAAAAATATTCAAAAACTACTGTCATTTCATTCCAGAATTATAACAGGAGCTCCCTAATACGTCAACAACAAAACTTTGCATAACGATTTACGAAAACCATATGTCTGTTTGTGTGTCCGTGTAGTTTGAGATACAAAAGAGAGTAGAGAGTGGATTGAAATTATTGTAGTTTTTGAATATTTTTAACTTTAAAAAGTAGCAAACAAAATTGATATAATGGCAGAGGAAGTACAACAACAAAAATAAAAGGTAATTTCCGAAACATTAAACAATATAATACAATGCGGCAAATAAAACAAATAATATATATATATATATATATATATATATATATATATATGTCACAAGAAAGTTAAAATTTCCAACCATTATATTTTTTCAAGTTTAATTAAAAAGTATATTTTTTTACTTCACTCAAAGATTATTTATATAATTCCTTCAAAATTGGGATTTTGGTGTTTTAATAGATTATCATCCATTTCAAGATTTTAAATAATTTTTTAAACCTAAATTGGCTGAATGCTACTATAGATAAAGTAGATAAACAATGACAAGATTACTCTATCAAAGTTTATAGCGATAGCATTATTTTATCTCCCTACTTAGTTTAAGTGTTTTTCCTATCTATCATGCTTAATATATGGAACTAGATAACACAGATGGATCACATTCCCAACACATGCTCATACAAACACACCCGTTTATATATGTATATATATATATATATATATATATACATAATTAAAAATCGGTACTGATTGTTCCATTTCATACGTGAATTGGTTTATGCATTTATTAACTGGCGAACCGATTTTATGGATGTATTAAGTTCATGATCGAATTTCAAAGTTTGTGTATATATATATATATATATACATAAATAAACGGGGTGTGTTTGTATCAGCATGTGTTGGAAATATATATATATATATATATATATATATATATATATATATATATATATATATATATATATATATATATATATATATATATATATATCACATTCCCATGATGTTTCATAAAAAATCAATTTCGACCCTGAAGTTCTAGATATTTGCTAGATTCGAAACCAAGCTCTTTAGTTGAAGAATCGTTTCTTTATATTCTTAAATTTAACTGACGAATTTTCGAAATAGTTTTTTTATTTTTTTATTTTACCATGGTTATCTATTTAATGGAAATACTTAATTAATTATTTAAGCTGTCGTGACTTCTGCATGTAAGGAAAACGATTATCGATATATAAATAATAAATAAAACAATATTTGATTACAGGTTCAAGGCATACAGTAATAGAATTCCTATAACTTTTGAATTCTCATTATGTTTTCTAATAAATATACCATAAAAATAAGGAATACTTTTTTTTCACAATATCCGTGGCTGTATAAAATTTAAAAAATGCAAATTGCTTTCCCTGGGCTACACTTTGAAAAAAAAAACCTTTATAGATGTAAAATGTTGGAAATAGCCTCGCCATAGAGGATGAAAATTGGTTTAAATTTTTTTTCTTTAATAGAAAAGGCCATCATTTTTTCCTTTCGCTTGAATTTATTACGACGTAGTGAAAAATTATTTGATCAAAGATTTTCATAAATACTAATCTAATAACTCTATTAAATAGCTGAACTTTTCTATTACTTTTTTAGTGATGCTAAAATTTTAGGATTAGTTTTGGGATGAATAAATACTTAAACAAAAAATTACTTATTCTGAAAATAAAAATATAATTTTCTTTACCTGAAATAAATATTTATCGATCTGAATTTGTTTTCTATTTCCATAAATATGAAGAATGTTCTTAAGCAATTTTTCTTATTATTATATTCATTAGTTAATTCTGAAAATATAAGTTAATAGTAAAAATCAACTCAATACAAAAATACGATCTCACGATTCTTCAACTGTGAAAACATAATTGTATTCATTTAATCATCTTAACAATGGCTTTCGATAGGGTTTACGTTCGAACTTTCGCCAGGACTTAGGACTTGAGAAGTTACAAGCATAACTTGAGCTTCTTATCTAAGTTTGTGCGTGAGCCAGGTTTTGCGAAAAAGTAAAAATTGTTATGTTTTGAAGTCACTCTCAAACATTGTTCCGAGCTGTAATTGTTTTGAAATATTTTTTAGCTGATATGTAATTATGTGAAGTTGTTTGGTATGTCATTTATTTATTTATCCAAACTCTCACGAAGTTTCATTTATAACTACAGATACCTCAGTTTTAGACAGATATAAAAGCTCGAGATTTATTTTTCTTAGTTAACTATATATTTAAACTCTTAAGGACATATGTTTCAGCTATTTATGGTTTAGAAAAAAAGAAGCAATTGCAAAACTCATACTTTCCAATCCAAAATTTTAAAGCTAAGGCTAAACCAAAATAGTAGAGGCCCTCTGGTACTTATATAACAATACTCTACATATCGACTTACAATAATTGACAACATCAACCATTGACCAAGACAAAAGAACTCTTTATTTTTGCTTCCAAAATAAACTTTATGGACATAACAATAGATTGATAAAAGTCATGGTCAGGGCTTGTGTTATGATAGGCAAATTCTAGTCTGAGTACAGGGTACCAAGTATTTTATTCAAATTGAATGACTATTGGGAATTCAATCACTACTTCAGTTAATCGTTTGAAATCAAGTTAAATAGTAATTGAATTCTTTGGTATTAAAAAAAGGTCAGCATTTGAGTAAAATACTTGATACTGAGTACTGAGAGTTGAAAGCTACGAATCTCCTTTCCTAATGTAAATATATATATATATATATATATATATATATATATATATATATATATATATATATATATATATATATATATATATATATATATATAAATACATACTATGTTATAAGGATTTAATTTTCTTTAGACATTATTTTTTTCTCTTATTTTTTATTGTTTTATTCTGTGTTGAACGTGAATTTTCATCACCACTCACTAAGCATTGTGAGTAGATAAAATTTGTTTTCCTTAAGTTCTAATTTGTTATTCATGGAATGTATTTCAGTGAAATGTATTTTATTTCTAATTATCTTCAACATACTTCTCGCTATGTGTATATATATACTTTATTTTATTTTCTCTTCTCCTAATCTTTACGCATAATCACTTAAATATCTTAGGGAACATATGTATATCATTATTTGTTTTTTTATATATTTTTTTGTTTTAGTTTTTACAATTTCTTTCCCTACATATTAACAGTTATTATTATTTTTTTAAAATTTTATATTCCATCACTACAATGCTTTACCTATAAAATAGATTGTACTTTCCTTTATAATTTCATTCAGTGATTATTATGCAATTATTTTAGCTCCAATATTGTAGTACTGAACCCCTATTACCAAACTGTCCTCGTTAATTTATCCTAAGAGCTTAATTAATACTTAATGTATTACATGTATTTTGTCATTATTCATTGTAATAAGTCTTTTGACCAGATTTGTAGTTAATATATATGAACAATACTGTTATTCTAAAGGGACCTAGTCCCAGAATAAGATGAATTTTCTTTCCTAATGTATATATATATATATATATTAACATAATTATTTTATTGAGAATAAGTTCACTTAATAATTATTCAATAAACTACTAAATGATCATTGCTACTGTGTTTAATTGACGTTTCGACTCCAGTTTTTTTTGTTTTTTTTTATAAGCTAACAATGAGGGCGATGAATCTCCTTTCCTAATGTGTGTATATATATATATATATATATATATATATATATATATATATATATATATATATATATATATATATATATAAACATAATCGTTTTATTGGGAATAAGGTTACTTAATAATTAGTCAATGACTACTAAATCATCATGCACTGCATCGCCGTTGCCCAGTTTTTTTATAAGCTAACAATGAAAGCGATATATCCTTTCCTATGATATATAAATATAGTCATAGTTCGCGTCCTATGTCAGAGTGGATATTTAAATTCCCTGTCCTCATACTATGTACTGATATAATACTATATACTAAAAGGCGAGTAGGATACATTAGGGATATATATAAATATATATATATATATATATATATATATATATATATATATATATATATATATATATATATATATTAACATAATTATTTTTTTTTGGAATAAGGTCACTTAATAATTAGTCAGTAAACTACTAAATGATCATTGCTTCTATGTTTAATCGACGTTTCGACTCCAGTTTTTTTATAAGCTAACAATGGGATCCTCTTGAAAGTTTTAGAGCCTCGATACCTTAGGCTAGATATACACGTCACTACTTACTACAAAGCTTAATATTTTTTTTTTTTTTTTTTTTTTTTTTTTTTTTTTTTTTTTTTTTTTTTTTTTTTTTTTTTTTTTGTTCTTCCCTACCTCGCCTTTTAGGCTATACGGGATTTTCCCGGACCGGGGGGTGAGGGCGGGGAATTTAAAATCCCCTCCGGCACCGGGACGCGAACTCGTACTTTTTATATCATCTCAAATCTCTGTTATCCGGTTGCCAGGCAACTAGCGGTGCTGTGCACACGAGCTTTATATATGTGGTGGTGGACGGTGTTGAGACTATCGGTGTGTCCCGGGCCTCAGGTATCGAAGCTCTATTTTAAAATTTTGAAGAGGATCCCATTGTTAACTTATAAAACACCGGGATCGGAACGTCGGATGAACACAGAAGCAATGAACATTTAGTATTTTATTGAAAAATTATTAAGTGACCTTATTCCCAATAAAATAATTATGTTAAAATATAATACTCAAAGAACGATTAAAGGTATTTTGTAAATATATATATATATATATATATATATATATATATATATATTGAAATATGAACGATGAGTGGGTACCGGAACCTTCAGTCAATGACTGCCATCTATCTTATTTCCAATTGCTTGCGCAACAGGTGGCCAACTCTTAGTAGGGGACCAAATAATTTTTTCCGAAGTCAGCTTTTCAACATCCATTCTTGTGTTAAGTTATCAAGTATGTATTATCAATTTACTGAGTCGCGTTATCAGGCATATGATACTATTGACGATTATGTAACTAAATACAATTTATTATTATTTAATATTTTTCAAGTAAGAGATTTTTCCACGCATCGTACTTTGAAATCTTTCAAATTACTTATTTTCTAATTGAATACTTTCCTGCGTTATAAGTGCTAGATCGGTACAGTTTCAGACCTAAAATATTCTATTTTGTAAAATATAATGTAATTTCTGATGAAACCAAGAATACATTTAAAATAATCAAATCAAGCTCTTGCATACGTTTTGTCGCTGGAAGATTCAAGGAAGAGGGGGAGTGTTAAGGAGGACTTTCAGACTAAAGCCGTTCAAATATATTTTTTTTTTATTTGGTCCATATTTATTTTTATGCAAGTGATATGAACTAAATACTTAAACAATCGCAATATATTATTTTTTTATATTATAACGCACGTATCTCTGGTAATAAATGTACGTAAATGTCAAGAAAAAAAATTGAAAAATATATCCCTAAGAACATGGTTGATGTAAGCACTATATTGTTTTAGACCTTCAAGGACCATTTGAATATTATTTTATATATATTTTGTTATAATTGTTTTTTATCCGTTACTTATTTTTTGTTTTTCTTATAATCATTTACATACAGCAAGTTCGTAACTTTAACGCTAATCCATTGATAAATTTCCGGTTCTCAACATCTAAGCGCTGAGTTTAGAGACTTGCTCAATGCTTCATCGATGAGTTTAGGAACGACCCGATAGGAAGACCATTTCAGTGCTGCGTTCGGGAACTTGCCTATACTTTTTCCTGAGGTTTAAGTTAATAATATATTGTAACAGTTGAGTTGCCCCTTCATTAAGTATCAACACTATACCGCATGACTGGTCAGAATATTTGGCTTCTAGATTTTTCAAATTTGGCGTAGGGAGGTGGCGGTCCCATCGCCCGGTCATTGTACCGCAACCAGCCACTGGCCCTCCAGGTTGGGGGAACACTTACACGAACACTCACACACCAAGTACACTTTAGACAGCACACTACAACACCTAAACACTACAGACAAAGGTCACCTACAGTACACACCCTAGGGTCACCTTCCCTAGGTAGCCGCCCCGGATGGGGGAGCTAGTCAGGATGCTCGGAGGAGGCAGCCCCTCTACCTGACTCGGGGGCAGTGGGCTGATAACCCACCCCCCCTAAAGTACCTTATTACGAAACCTCAAAGAGAAGAAGCCGGACTGAATTACGGTAACAGACCCAGGAAACGCCTAAATGACCTAAGAATTGGATTTTGGAACATTTTATCATTACATAGACTAGGAGCACTTCGTGCGCTCCTTGCAGAAGTGGACACATACAGAATCGACATAGCAGCTATCCAAGAGGTCCGATGGATAGGACAGGGAATTATGGAGAAGAAGTACCATACACTCTACTATAGCTGCCATGAAAAGCATCACATCTTCGGTACCGGATTTGTTGTGAGAGGCAGAGCTCGACAGTTGGTGATGCGATTTACTCCCATTAACCAAAGGTTATGCTACATTCGGCTTAGAGGAAAATTTTTTAATTTCTCTCTAATCAACTGCCATGCCCCAACAGAGGTGTCACCTGAGGAGGATAAGGAAGCATTTTATGAAGAACTTGGACGCGTGACAGAAAGCTGCCCCAAAAATGATGTTAAAATCATTCTTGGTGACTTTAACGCACAAGTTGGTAAGGAGGTGGCACTCATGCCGACCATAGGAACCCACAGCTTGCATGAGACCAGTAATGATAATGGGCTACGGATGGTGAACTTTGCTACATTGCACGGACTGGTTGTTGGAACAACTCTTTTTCCTCGAAAGAATATCCACAAAGCAACATGGATCTCTCCAAATGGGCAAACAGCATCACAGATAGACCATGTACTCATTAGTGCCCGTCACAAGTCCAACATGATAAATGCAAGATCTTATAGAGGTGCAAATATGGACACGGATCACTATTTGAGCATTGCCGAGGTCAGATCACGAATTTCGCTGATTAAAAACCACTACCAACGACCAAAGAAGAAGATTGATGTGGTTAAACTTAAGGACTCAGACCACCAATATTCGTATCAACAAGCTGTGGAGACGAAACTTAATGAAGAAGTAATTAATGACAGCTCTATGGTCGATGAACAGTGGAAGAGATGCAGCAACGCAATGAAACAGGCAGCAGAAGAAGCTCTTGGCTACGAGACTAAATCTAGAAGGCCCCCATGGTTTGATGCTGAGTGCCTTCAAGCAGTAAAAGTGAAAAATGAAGCCTACAGAAAGAAGGTTCAGCGTCCCACAAGGCTCTCCCAAGAAACATATAGAAGAAAAAGACGCGAAGAGAAGAGATTATTCCGCGGAAAGAGAAGAGCTTGGGAAAATAAGAACATGGAGGACACAGAGGCATTGCGAGGCCAAAATGAAAGTCGCCTGTTCTTTCAGAGAATAAACGAGGGTAGGGCAGCTTTTAGGCCCAGAGTGACGGCATGCAAAGACACAAATGGAACTCTTTTAAGCCACAAAGATGACGTACTAAGGAGATGGGTACAACATTTCAAAGGCGCATTAAACAGAGGAACGGTGCCTGGAGAAGTAGGTGTAATGAAGGAAGACTCCCTGAATTCTATTGAACCCCCGGATGAGGAGGAAATGGAAAACGCCCTGAGGAAATTGAAAAATGGAAAGGCGCCAGGCCCGGACGGAATCCAGTCAGAGCTGTTGAAATGTGGAGGTGAAGAACTCAAGAAAGCTCTGCATGATTTAATGCTGACCATCTGGGAGAAGGAAGCTATGCCTACGGAATGGGCAACAGCCATTATCTGCCCAATACATAAGAAAGGAGATCAAACAGAATGCGCTAACTATCGAGGAATCTCACTCCTTTCGTGTGCTTATAAGCTGCTCTCTAACATTCTTTTTGAGAGGATCCTCCCGTATTCTGAAAAGGAACTGGGGAAATATCAGGCTGGATTTCGAAGAGGACGCTCAACGACTGATCAACTGTTCTCTCTGAGGATGATCCTAGAAAAGACTATGGAGCGTAAGGTAGTCACCCACCATTTATTCCTGGACTTTAAAGCAGCATACGACAGCGTTGATAGAACGCAACTATACTGTGCCTTGGAGGAGCTAAGCATCCCTCAGAAGCTCGTACGCCTAATCAAGATGACCATGGACAGCTCGAGATGCAGAATACGCGTCGGTTCTGACGACTCCGAAGAGTTTAAAGTGAGCAGTGGGGTTAGGCAAGGGGATGCCCTCGCCTGTCTATTGTTCAATTTGGCAGAGGAGAAAGCTGTAAGAGACTCCGGTATTCAGACCAAAGATATAATCTTCAATCGCCTGACACAGCTTCTTGGTTTTGCTGATGATATTGACATAGTAGGTAGGTCTGAACGGGCTCTCAGAGAAGCGTTTATAAGCCTTGAAGCAGCTGCAAGACCACTTGGTCTAGAAGTCAACGAGAGGAAAACTAAGTATATGAGAGTTGGCGGTGAGGTTGATCTGAACTCTCCATTTGAGGTAGGTTCTTTTAAGTTTGAGAGAGTGAAAAGTTTTATATACCTTGGGTCTGAAATCAATAGCAAGAATGACATGGCTCAAGAAATACAAAGAAGGATCACGGCTGCCAATAGATGTGTCTTTGGACTTGGCCGACACTTAAGAAGTAGGTACCTCTCAAAGAAGACCAAGCTGATCATATACAAGACCCTTGTTCGGCCTGTTTTGACATATGGCTCAGAGGCTTGGACGATGACCAAAAGGGATGAGATGAAGCTGAGTGTCTTTGAGCGAGGAGTCCTCAGAAGGATTTATGGTCCAGTAAAGGAGGGTGATGTCTGGAGGAAAAGAAAAAATAGGGAGCTCAGTTCTCTCTATGCAGACATCGACGTAGTCACGTATATTAAACTGGCCAGACTAAGGTGGGCAGGGCATGTGGCCAGAATGAGCACCCTTGAAATACCAAAAAAAATAATGATGGAGGAGCTGCACCTCGTAAGACGGGTAGGAAGGCCGAGGACGAGATGGTTGGACAACGTGGCCTATGATGCGAGAACCCTGCTTGGTGTGCGGAACTGGAGAGCTGCAGCAGAAGACAGAGCCAACTGGCGGAGGCTCTTGGAGGAGGCCCAGTCTCGGTGACGGGATGTTGTGCCATACATGAATGATGATGATGAGATTTTTCAAATGAAGGGGTAAATAAAATAAATGCTAATGCTACAGCCTTATTAACAAGATTAGTGGATTATGTATGTTATGTTTTTTTCTTTGATTCCTGTGGCAAATTTGGACAAATAAAAAAATAAGGCTTGTGTTTTAGACCTCACGATAGAAGTGAAAACATAAACAATTCGAGATTAATGATATGAAATAATTTTCTAGTCATATCTTTTAGATTCGGGGCCGTTTTATTTTTTTTTAAAGATTAGGCGAAAAGTCACTATATATACACGTTATCAAATTTTGTATTATTTACTCGACGTTTCGGCTAAAAAAAAAAAAAAAATAAGGCGAGATTGATGATATGAAATCTAAATTACAAATAATATCTCATTATAAAGAGGATGAAATGCTGAACATTTTTCTCGCTAACAATATGTAGGTCAGATTTTTAGTTTTTTAGATATTTTAATCCATAAGCAAAAACGGTTGAATTAGTCGACTCCAGCCGACTTTATCCGAGCGTTACTCATCGGAGATTTGACGGCTCACTCTAATTCATTCTCCACAAAAAAAGTTCAGGACGTACCTAAAGAAGTTTTTACTTAAAACAAAATTAATACGTTGTATTTAGATAAAGAAGAGTAATTGTATCTTACTTATTGTTTTTCGATTTTTATTTATTTTGTTTGTATACCCCCTACCATGCAATTACTTAAGCAATTACTGGCGTTCAGGAATGGGAATTCTTCTAAAGATACAACCAAAATTATTGTAACCAGGTTGGGATTGTCGAGTTTCATTCCATGGGTCCGCCACGAAATAAATTTGAACCCGTCCAACGCTGATTCGAACCGAGCTAGAATCCAGAATGGTAAAGCGGGCAAAATGGTTATTTATACTTTCTGGCAATTTTAATTAATGACAATCATATTCTCTGTTGATAAGGCTCATATGGGAAAGTTTTTCCCAGCTGACTGTGTTTAAAAAATAAATACTACGAGTGGTGAACATGAGAGGGTCTCTTTTCTTCGCCCACACTAGCTCCTCAGACTCCTCGCCGCCAGATCGAGATCGGTGACAAGCATACGTCATCCCTCCGTGGCGCCACAAACCCAGCGCTACAAGAGCTCTAATGGGCTATTACTCCATCTGGGGCGAGCGAGTAATATGGCGCCATCTCCGCGGGAGCTCTCTTCTCCGATCCCGTTCTTATCCGGCGATGGTGTTTTCTTCTCGCGTGCCTCATCATTGGGTAGTGGTAGGGGTCGGGGGGAGAGGGAGAGGGAGATATGAATTCGTAACGTAGGAAGAGTAATTCGTCCGGCTTACAACACTGAAAAAAATGCGTGATCACAATAACTTGTTATATACTACATGTTATATAATATACATACTAGTTAGATCACCCTAATAATGCGAACAAATGAAAAAATAATATGAAATAAAATAAAAAATAATATTTTCATGAGACTAAAGTCCCCTTAGAATAATAGCAGAGTTCAAAAAATGTATACATTAGGCATATAGATATAGTTCAAATACATACAAAAAATACTAAGGAAAAAAAAATATACACAAAAGATGCTAAAAAAAAAAAAAAAAATACAACTATATGCAAAATACTAGGAAAAATGAAAATACATACAAACAATACTAATAAAAAGTAAATTTAAAAAAAATAAAATTACTCTAAGTGTGTCTAGAAATTTTGGAGGATTTTTGGTTCTGAGGTCTTGGAAAAGGAAAATACCCAGCAGGAATTGCCTTCGGAAAGTAGGAAAGAGCCACTTCATAGCGAATTAGGTTAATTCAATATATTATGAGATGAAGGAATCGCTTTTCTTTTCTCAATCGGATTACAATAGTTCATTTACTACAACAAATCAAAACGTGTACAGTTGTCTTAGGAAATAATAGTCCAATTTCGCATCTTATTTTGTTTATTTGTAGGGAAATTAAATAACCTTTGTCATTGCTTATGACAGGTGTGGGTGAATAAATAAAGTTAAAACAAAATAAATAAATAAATAATCTCGGGTTTAATCCACCATAGATCATATATTATTTTTGTTATTCAAACATTTTTTTTCTTTTCTTTTTGAAATTTTGGAGAGACGTGGCTTTTTTCATACTTGGATAAGGAGTCATATAAAGAAAGTAGTAGTTAATATTTTAATTTTAATTGTATTAATCTGTTTTATGTAGGAATACAAGATATCTAAAGCATTAAGATTCAATATCGCTAATATTAATTGGGGCACATTTAAGACTTTAATACGCATGGTCCTGTAAGGTATTTACAAACTATATTGGACCTAGAATTATATAAATAATATATTTTTTATATTAACTCGAAAACAAAATCTAGAGCTGCATAAAAAGTGCAAAAAGGTTTCCTCTTTCCACTTTTTGGCGGACTTGCTCTAATTACATCCTTTGTCAACAGCAGTCAGGTAATTAGGGCTCTTAATTAATGCTGCTTTACTAGGGAGATTTTCCTAAAATATTTTTTAAATATCTATAAATAAGATCATAGTTTTAAATATATTATATTTGAATTAATTTATTATCTTTTTGTATCTTCGAGCATTTTTGGCTAGTATATTATTTCATTATTCATTCATTTATAGATTTCATTTCAGAAAATTTCAGTCTCATTTTCTAATTTGAAACAATCTTAGTTGCATTTTTTTTTATTAAATAATCATACAATCTAATGCAATAAGTATTAGTACGAAAGGTATCCATTCATAAACTATATAATAATACATAAAAAAAATACATAATTAAGAAAACAGTAAAAATAAATACATATAAGATTAAAAACATTAAATAAAATAAAGTAAAAATGAACAAACAAATTTATAAAATAATAATAATTAATAAAGAAAGTATAAAATTAAAGAATGAATGAGCTGCACAAATAAAATGATATTTTTATATAAATAATAAATAATAACAAAATTAGTAGATAAAAAAAAGTAACTTAAAGTTTGATAAAAAAAAGTAGTAATCAATAATTCATTTGGGGTATAATAGTTCTGAATTAAATATTTTATTTAGGACATTGTAGTTTATATACAGTATCACTCCGATTACCAAATCATAGTTGTATTTTTTTTTTAAATTCAAATAATAATATTCTATTTATAGTTTATATAGTACTTAATGTATTTAAGGAAAACCAATATATTTAAAAATATCATCAGGCCTAGACTGAAAAGGAACGATATATATATTTGTGTGGTATTCTGGAATTGGGATTATAGAAATATCGTTCGTGAATCGCTTGAGTTTAGTTTTTATATTTAAAATTCGTAATTTAAAAAAAAATAATCAATAATTATTTATTCATCTTAAATAAGTATAATTTATTTATCAATTCAATCAAGTATGATTTGGCGCGTTTAGCACTTTTTGAGATGAGTGAATTAGATTGATCCGTTTCAGGTTACCGAAGCGTTAACGCTCGGGTAAAGTCGACTAATCGAAATGTTTTTCTATATGGATTAATAAAATATCTCAGAAATTAAAACTGGTGCCTGCATATTGTGAGAGAAATGTTCAACATTTCATCCTTTCTGTAATGGGCTACTCTTCAAAATTTTATCTTAACGCGGCACCGTGTTATAGAGGCGAAAAGTGAAATAAGTGTCGAAAATCAAATGATAACTAGTTGAACATATGAATTAATATATTTCAGATACTAAAATTCGGAGCTGTATACTGTAAGTGAAGGAAGTATCCAGCTTTTCATCCTCTTTAAGATTAGCTATTATTTATAATTTATATTTTATATTGCTAATCTCGCCTTGTCGAAGTTAGTTAGTTTAGTCATTTTTTTCTTACTCTGCCTATTAAGATTATCACTGTTATAGGAAATCAAAAATTTTCGAAAGGAATCGATTAATCTTAAATTACGTAATACTCTTGATAGACAGTTAACCCTTTCTCATAACGGATAAATCCTTTCAGAGAGTTAAATCCATTCTAACCGGAGTAGTGGACCTTACTCAGCAGCATTGTTAAATAGAATGAAGGAAGGAGAACGTATTTATCCCTACTCACTGGCGCGACAGATCTCGAACCCTTTGTCATAATCAGAAAGGATATCGGGCCTTAATTATCACCGCTTCTCGGAAAAGTGCGTAAGAAAGAAATATAAGAAAACGGTTGCGTAAGTAAACTCCCGAGACATCGTCACCCATTCTTTAAAATAATAATGAACAATTAAAATTTGATTATAACAGATATTCTTGGATTTAGGAGCGTAACTATCCACACATTAAGTCGCTACCTGCAACTCCCCAATCGCTGATAGGATTGGAACCCCGAGGAACTTGGCGAACAAAGACGTAGCTAACTCGGTACTCAGTGTGGATTTGAGCTCGCTCCCTAAAATAAATGGAAGGAGTGGATTAATGGGGCAGTGGCAGCTGCAATCACTCAGCGGATAATCGAGTTACCGGGACGTCAACTCGGGATCCCTCGAGCCGAGTTGGCCCGAACAAAAGCAAGCCGATGGGAGTATTCGTCTGTTTGCCCCTGCCTGATTGTCTCTCTCTCTCTGTTCTGTGAGAGGCAAGTACATAACACACAAATCTTGCCAAGTACTTGCTATAGCTCTTTGGAAAATTTATCGCGCTGTATGAGCAAACGTTTTGCGGAGGTTTATCCAAGTCTTTTCAGACCTCAATAACACTGACGGATCCACGAGGAGGCTTTAGAGCAGAAGTCACCTCCCTCATAAAAATATAAAAATAATTTCTTCTTCATATGCGTATATTTGCTTTTCCAAGTCTATTTTTAAATTATGAAGCAGATACAACTACTACGTGCAAGGACGTAAAAAAAAAATAGAAGAAATTATAACTAAAAACAATATTCTTCTTTTAATTGTTTATTATTATTACTTTATTCAATAGGACTTGAACATCATTCTATGCATTTTCTTATAAAGTAATTAAATCAACTCTGGTCCTCTTACTGGACGAAAAGCCATTAATCCATACTCATTTAATCTTCTCCGAGCGGTACGTTCAGAAATTTGCACACCTCGAACTTCTTCGAGCTGATGAATCGCTTGAACAACGGTAAGGTGCCGGTTTCGTAAAATTCTCAAAGTCAAAAACCGGTCATCCCGTGGTTCTGTTACCCTAGTCCGTCCAGAACCGGGCCTTCTATTGTAAGAACCAGTTTCCCGAAAACGCCTGATGGCATCTCTAATCAATAAGTGCCACACCACGCGCAACATCCTCAGCACTAAGAGGCATTTTTAAACTTAATATTGAAAAAATTAAAAACCGGAGACTAAGAAATGTGCTGCGAGAAACGGCACTGAACTAATCATACTGAATAAACATTTTGATTCAATCGAAAGTAAACATTCGAATCTAGAATCATTTCATTGAATTAAGGATTAAGGGTTATTGTCCTCTATATTGACATTCCTAATTGAAAACAAAAAAAAAGATTACCTACATATTCATTAAAAACAATAGACGAATCAAAGCAGATATATTTTTAGATGAAAACATGAAAAAATCAAGTGGGTGGAATTTTTTTCCTGTCAGTGTATATAGGTATATATAAACTCGCCATCAAAAACTACTTAGTAATAAACGATAGCTTTCTACTCGTATAAAAGGGAAGTTGCCCCTGAAAATATGAACAACTCGACGGGAAAAACCTCCGACAAGGAGTTTCCAGAGAAAAATGAAATGATAAGGTTTCCAAGGACGCACTTTAGGAGCCGGCTCTTCCTGTTTCTATAAAAGGAAAATAACTTGATAGCTATCAAACCAAACTTTATGTTCTCTCAGTTCGTCTCGAACGCTAGGAGTAAACCTCTTTGGAGTGTATCTCTTTGGGCTATACCTTCTCAAGTATTAGAGCTTTTTCGGATTGGGATGAAATAGTGGAGATAAACTTTAGTACATAGAGAACAAATAAGTGGTGGGAGAGGTTAGAAAATTTACCCTTTTAAAATAAATGTGTCCTTATATTTTTATCATACATATAAATATATTAAAATTAGTAATAATAATAATTTATTTATTGAAACAATTTTGTTACATATATTTTATAATACTTTTGCATGATACGGTTGATTTATAATATCATTAGAGGATACGTCCTACAGCGAACAATATAATAATCAATTAATACACCAATTACAATGAGACAATATATTAATGAAGCAAATATTAACTAATTAAGGGGAATAATCACCATATATATTATTACAGTAAGGCTCCAAATCTTTTTTGTACCAAATATACGCTCCTGTCATGCTCAAATACCAGGAATGGGATACTGTTGGATTTAGAATTTCACGTGCGTTTAGCGAATCGTACTCTCCGCTTTTGTTTTTCTTTCTAAAACAAATAAAGTCATTACAAACATTGTGCTAGGCTTCAATACTATAACGGTGGTAAGTCTGTAGATCGATACTGACAAATTTGGCTTTGGAGATTTTGATGCGTACAGCAAGACCCGGATTTTTCCCTCGGCCGTGCGTTCTTGAGCCCAAAACGTACTATTTTCGAGATAATAGTATGTCTCATTTCGTCTACTTTAGTTGCCTATGATCGAGAGAGGAGTTCATATTATTTTTCAAAGGTGTCTTTTGTCTGTAAGCCATATCTTCGCTAATTCTTCATCAAACCCCAAGATTGTGCCACAAAGTTTTAGGGTTTCCTTCTCCTTCAGTCGGGAATATTAGTCCAATCACCCCGAAAATTCAGACTAAAAAGTTATGAAAGAAAAGAAACTTTATTTGCAGGAGGAGTTTATTTGCAAAACTTTACATACACCATGCGAATTTGCATATTATATGTATCAATGTTATGCTTATATTTTATCTATGCTATGCTTTATCTATAAAAATTAAAGAAAACAACATAAAATAAGAAAAATAAAAAGGTAAAAAATATAGAACTAAAGCAACAAGACTTTTTTTTTAACAGTATACGAAATAGCGTTAATTTTTTTCAAGTATTGAGTACAACATGACTTAAATTTGTGTGAGAATTGTATGATGAAAAAAAACAAAAAACAATCGCCTATATTAAATTAAATTAACTTACAATTATAAAGAGATTATATATTAAATAAACATTGCAGAATGAAATACGTGTACAAGTAGAATAATGACATAAAAATAGTTAAATATAAATAAAAAATTGAAAGTAAACTAGATATATGTACAACTGAATTAAGAACACTTTGAATAAATGTATATAAAATACCGGGAAATGATGCTGAAAAAATAAATAAACTAATAAAAATACAAAAAGGAATAAAAGACATATTTACAAATAAACAGTTGAAATAATAAAATTATACATAAACTCTGATCAAGATAATAAAAATACAAGACATATACATATAAAATAAACACTTAATAAAAACATAGAACTTCAGTCAGTTCTATGATTGAGGTTTGGATTTAATTTTAGGTCTTGGAAATAAAGTTTAGCAGCTCAATTATATATATATATATATTTATAGGAAAAGAGAATATATATATATATATATATATATATATATATATATATATATATATAAAATACCCTGTTAGAAAAATAATTTCTCTCTCTCTCTCTCTCTCTCTCTCTCTCTCTATATATATATATATATATATATATATATATATATATATATATATAGAGAGAGAGAGAGAGAGAGAGAGAGAATAACAAACAATTTTACTTTAATTATTATGATTCAACTTTTGCTTGCCAGTCCCCACAGTGAAGTTATTCGATGTTCATTTCACATGTCAGGTAGGAAAGATTATCATTATTTGTTTCGAAACAAATATTACATTTGAATCATGAGAACAATATTGTTTGTGAGATAACGAGAAAAGTTAGAGGACTTCAGCAAAGGATCCTATATTACAAGAATAAGGGAGATAGGAGAATTCCAAAGTCCTTTAATTACATCGACCAACAAAGAAAACATCTCTTGTCCAACAATAGCCGGTATTAATGTATCTTGTTAAGTATATTGTTACTTTAACAAGAAAGGACATGGTCCGTGGTGGAGGTCATAAATATACTAAATAGTGGCAAAGTATTTTATTAAAAGCCAACGTTTCGACCCGACATTGCAGGTCTTCTTCAGGGCTAGAACGGATAAGATACAAAAAGATATAGAGAATTGTGGAAGTTACATCATATTTATATAAAAAAATATAAACAATGTGAATAAACTTATTAAAATTATAAACATTAAAATATTAAGAACAATAAGTTGTATAAACAGAGTAAGCTAAGTAACAAGATTCTAAACTGAAGTAAATAGAGATGGTGACAATTGTTGTAGTGCAATATAACATATACTATTGTGAATATACTACTACAGATCTACAGGAGAGATTAGAAGAAAAGGGAAAAGGATATAATATGAAATAATGGACATCAAATAATGGAAAGAAAAGTGAAAAGAAAAACAAATAAGTAAATAAAATTAGACTTACGGGTGTGTTCAACAAGAAGTTTCACGTAGAACTGAAAAACCTGAGTAAGTATTGGGGAAATTTTCTGACCTGGTTAGCAAATGTTGAGAGGGTAAGTAGTTAATGTAAAACAAAACTTGGAATATTACAGCATCTGAAATTCGGAGATGTGGATGGATACAAGGGGAAATGCTATATCTATGGTCTAATAAATTATATTATGGTTTATTTACTAAAACCAATTTTTTTTCTATGGGTTGTATTAATTTCATTGTGAGCCAATCCCTGATTATTGGTATTGCGTATGTTTAAAATAGAAAATAAAATAAAATAAAATCATAGTTATATTATTTTTTCTCGATTATTAGTAAAAATACCCTGTTAGAAAAATAATTTTTTTGTGCATATCAGCTTTATTTTTAACCAATAATATTCGAAATTCATACCGGTTATCTTATATATTTTAAGTATTTGAAATTACCTACTTCATGTCGTTAATAAAATTGCAAATGGATCCTATTTATGCAGCTTAACTCGTGTTATGGACGTCCTACACGGGTAATCGGAACATTAATTACATTATACCTGACAGGATGTACTATATATATTAATTAATTATGACAAAATTTATTGCCTGTCATAAATATAATATATAATTCGTAATACGAACTCATTATTGGCCATTAGGTTAATAATTATATAATAAATAATACTTCATATTTTTTTTTAAAACAAAACAATTTTTTGTTTTGAAATAAGATCAAACTCTCTTCAGTTTTTTCTTTTCTTATTACAATTTATTCCTTGTATGTAACAATGAATAAATCCTATTTCTTATTTATTTAATTTATAAACATATTTATGCTTTATTTATTATAATAATATACAGTTACTTATTTTAGAGACGGCAGTAATGCATGTTGTTCGATATTAAATCCAATTATGCATTATTTTATTGGCCTCAAATCACTTTTAAGGCGGAAAATGCTCTGGATTTATTTCAGATAATATTTTTAATTAGTGAAAATATTTTTTTAGATCACATCGGAAAATTTTGCTAAATATTTAAACTAGAAAATTTCATATTTTTATGGATATATGAATAATTATGGCAAAAATACTTAAACATATTATGGCATAAGGGTCTATGATTCAAGTTTTAAATGTTCCTATGATAATTATACACTATCTACGTAGATTTTATTTGTTATTTTGATTAAAATGTGGCTGCTATCAAATGATTTGTATATATCATGTGTTATAAAATAGTTATCAGTAAGGTGAACTGTACAATATAGTTTCAGCAAGTCATTAAATAAGCATTTTTTTTTTACTATCAAAATGTAGCAACGTGGCATTTCCTATTTGAGTACATTTTAATGTAATTTCATTGTAATAAACATTAATCTTCATGATACCGTCTCATGTCTCGATAAGAAATAACAACTTTTTCCTACAGTTCTAGTTATTGTCTCGAATATTTTTCCAGGAGTACTAAACTGAATTCAATCATAAGTTTCCCGAAAGAAAATATTTGTTTAAAAAAATGTAATGCTTAAAAAAAAAAACCAAGAAATTTTCTTCTTCTCAATCGAGTTTGCCGTTGATTACTATTAAGGATTAAATGTTCAAAATATATATATATATATATAAATATATATGTATATATATATATATATATATATATATATATATATATATATATATATATATATTTTTTTTTTTTTTTTTTAATTTTAATTTACATCTATATTACATGAAAAATACAACAAGTAAATGTGAAATTGGTAAGATGACATGTACAACATGAAGTGAAACTACCCATTGGAAGCATTCAAATTAAAATTCTACATTAGAAGATCCTATGGCCATCTTCTAAGTTCTCACACGCCTCAGAGGATTATCATGAATAGAAGAGGAAGCAAGGTTAGAAACGAGAGGGTTCGGATGGTTAGGATGTTTATTATGGAAGGATAGTTATCTGGATTGAGCTAAATTGAAAACATGTGGTGCATTAAGGTCGTTATGGGTAATTTTATTTCTCACAAAGTAAGGAGCATATATATATATATATATATATATTATATATATATATATATTATATATATATATATATATATATATTATATATATATATATATATATATAAACGGAAACGTCGAGTGGTTTCTTGTCATTTCAGTCTGGTATGAGGATTCTAAGTGAGTCGTTTGTCCAAGTTTTTAAAATATTAATTATTTTTCGTAGTTGAACTCATATTTTTTTTAAAATTCATTTTTTTTTTTTTTAAGTTTGAAACGATTTTAGTTTTTCATTTGATTTTAGTTTTGAGTTTCATAATTTTTTAAACGTCTGCTCAATAAAATATTGAACATAAAATAATAATGCTTATATATGTTATTATAAGTTTATCGGTGTGAAACAATTTTAATTACAATCTGTTTAGTTGAACTTATTAACCGTAAAGCTGATAAATTAATTAATGAAGCTAGGATATCACGGAATTGAAATACTATCCAGCCCTTATGTTTATAGCAGCGAATACATCAGATATACAAGAACTTCGAGGTTCGAGGTCCATAAAGAAATAATAAAAGGACGTAATAAAGTCGAGAAGACTTTTTTAGCTGGAACCAAATGGAACCAGAGCCTTAAAAGCAGCAAAATGTAGTCAGTGGGAAAATCAGATTCCTGTTTGAAATGTCAAACATAAAGGGGTGTGTTTCTCTTCAGTATGTTTTAAGTAAAAGCTCTACATTTATTCTCAAAGGAAAAAAAACATTACTTTGGTTGCAGTTGGTTTGAAGTTATGTTGTAGGTCTTTGAACACACAACATCTGGAGTTTTTTTTATTTAATAAAATTTATAACTGTATGCAAATACAACTAGTAAATATATACAAATTAGAAATAATGACATGAACAGGCTTGAAGAGATACTATCCAGTGGTAGCACTCCCTTTGAGTTATTAACATCCTTCTTTTTTTTTTTTTCTTTTAATTATTGTTTTTTTTTATATAGAAATATAGTTATTTTCCTTTTGTTTGTTATGTTGTTTCCAAGTATTGTTTCGAGTTTTCTTTCAATACCTAGACTCTGAACCTTTGGCCAACAACTACTTTACTTACAACTTTATTTATAACAAATATTTTATTTACGAAAACTCTTGGAATTGAGGCATTTTCAATCTGGATGTCGGCAAACTTTGTCGATTTAATTAGGTAGTTACTAAAAACTCTTATACACACATTTACTTTCCACTTGGATCGTAAGATAATTTGTTCACAAAATCGAGAAAAAAAAGGGGTCTACAAAAATATTGGGCCGTTTGGCCTACACAATCTCGTTTTTTTTTTACAGTTTGGGAGTGTTGGTCAAGCCAAACGGCTCAGTATTTTTGAAGGCTATTTTTTTTTCTCGAGTTTTTGCACAAGTTATCTTACGATTCGAGTGGAAAGCAAATGGGCATTTACGAATTTTAAGTAGCTAATTAAATAGACAAAAATATACGATCCCCAGATAGAAAACGCCCCGTTTCCGACAGTTTTTGTAAATAAAATAATTACAGGTTACGATTAGATTAAGCTGTTCACAAGGTTTCAGGCGGATGTTAATAATTTGATATAAAAGGGGTCTGTACCACGTACTAATAGTCTAACAATTTCCTTAGAGTTTGGTGTAAGTTAATAATGGATATTTACTTAAAAACAACTAAATTTCTGAGAGATGGTAGTCCAAATCTGGATAGTTGACTTTTGTTTCCGGTGGTCCAAGTAAACAAATTTTGTCTTTTCCAATTTTGTAATAATATATGAAATTCATGATGGTAATCTAATCCTTCCTGTCGTAATTTTTATTTATTTTCCCATTATGACAGTTGCGGATCCAAGATTTAATATTTTTTTGGGAGAGGGGTATCAGACCGAAAGCTTTTCTTTTTATGTATATTTAACGATAATTACTCTGAAAGAAAGCAAAAAAAAAAACTACCTATATGAAATGGTGTTTAGGTGATTCTTAAACTCCTATTAAATGTAATTTTTTAATACTTCCTTTTATATGACATGATTATATTTTACGATTATAGAGACTTCCACATTTGCGTAAGTTTTTTTTTTTTTGTTTTTTCTTTTTAGCCAAAATTCTTTATCGAAATAGATGTATATCTGTCACATCTATCATTAGATTTGAAAGTACAGTTCTTTTTTTGTTTGTTTTTTTTTAGCGAAAATTCTTTATCGAAATATATGAAAATCTGCCACATTTAAGCACAATGCTCATTCATACTATGTAGACTAAATTAAAAAAAAACAGGAAAATAATAGTACCAAAATTAAATGTATATAAACTAAAATGAAATAAAATAAACAAAAAGAAACTAAACAAATGGAAAAATAATGCTTAAAAAGTAATTATTTTTTATATAGATAGGCTATAGATAGGCTAGTTGGAATAGCGCAATAAATGCTTGGACAAAAAATAAAATAAAAAATATATATTATTAATTCCTAAAATATTTGGATTATTATTTAATTTTCCACCCTACTTGCCTTTAAGACATAATTATCCATTATAACTAAAAAAAAAATTAATCGGAAACATCAAGAACACGATGGTATATTATTAACAATTTCACGTTCAAAATACATTATTATTTTCCAATTGAATTATGTACTACTGGGACGAATTATAGCTCATTTAGGTTTGTTATAAACATTTTTTTAACCACATAATTGAAATCATTTAATAATAATCAGATTTGTGAGAGAGGTTCAGGGAGATGTTCGATAATCCACGTTATTAAATTTAAAAAAAAATTAAAAAGTTGGAAACCAGCTATTGAAGTTCTGGAGCAGCTGAGAATGACAGGAAACTGAAAGAAGTAATTTTCTTACTTCCGCTAATTTCTATGTTGAGATTAAAAATTCGAAAACTTCAAATATAATCGGAGTGTCAAAGAGTTTATTTGTCTCAATAGTGAATATTTCATGACATTTCTAATTTAAATAAAATGAAACATATATGCAACAAGGAAATAATGTTTTTATGGTTCGTTGTCTTCAGTTGGCAAGTGTTTTCCGGGAGCCAATATAAAAGATATTGTTTGTTGTATACAAAAAAAAACATTACAGTTGTTAAAAACAACTATAAACGAAAAAATTTAGGGACAGGAAAAAAAAATCGAAAATATTATGACTCTTTTACGAATAATATATATATGTTATTTTTATATTTAATTTATTTTTATTTATTGTGCATAGAGTGTGAATGTGATCTCCGAACAGTATTATAAATGTCCTTTGAGGCAGATTGTAATATTTCTCAATAAACAAGTTCTAAAAAAAATTAAATAAATGAATCTTAAAATTAAGTCACACATAAAATAAATAAATATTGAACCTATTACAATTGCATATACAACATTAAATATTAACTATCTGTTTTATATTATTTTACTGATTACTATTTATTATTATTGTTGACTATTTATTATTGGTCGACGCCATTTTTAGTTATTTGTTTTTAATTAGCAGCGTCAGACTGGTTCAGAGTTGTTGCTTTTACTAGCGTTGTGCAAACGATATTTTTGATGATTATTGAATATTGCAATATATTTAAAAGTTTTCATAAACAAATTGTTTTCAGACATTGCTTTGGTTTCTCATTATATTTATAACTTCAACAATTATTATTATTTATACAAAATAAATAAAACTATTTTATGTAGAGTAAACTGTATATCACTATAATCAAAAAAAGGATAAATAAAAAGATAATAAAATAAGTTTTTGTACATATAATTTTCCGCATGAATTTTTACTTGTTGGGCGCCTGGCTTTACCAGCCTTTCATCTCTAAAGAGATAAATCTAGAATACATAAGATACTTACCCATTATTTGGCCATCATTAAATATTTATTATCCTATGCTAGCTCAGGTGAGAAGGGGTTAGGTTAGATATGTTTATAAAGCAGCAAAAAAGGTTAAGAGATCTATTTACAGAAAAAAATATTTACAGAATTAATATAATATACAAGTAAAGTTATAAAATAAAAGGAAAAATAGAGAATTTATAAATAATTATTATATACAATTAAAGATAAATAGAACGATACTAAAAATAACAAAAAAAGATCCTTATTCTATATACAATAGTATAACATGTGTAGCATATGCATATACATAGACATTAAGAAAAGATAGTCAAGATATAAGATATATGATATAAGAGCACATGCACAGCTAAAAGAGGAATTCATAATCAGTCACAGGAAACAAAAGAAAAGAGTTATATTTGTTTTCAATGCTTCCTTAATCTTGGTTACATCACATAAAAATGTATTGTACTGTAACGAAAAAAAAAATAAAAAAAAAAATTAGTTCGTAAAATAATTTTTATTTTATTTTTGTAAGTTAATGTTTAGTCCTATAATAATTTTATAATCTTTTCTTTGATAATTAAAATTAATTTTATTTTCTTATAAATCTAATTTCTTGTTCATAATTTTCATATCCTTTAACAGTTACTTAAATTAATAGAAATAAGTAAATCCATCATTAGTATTAATAATAGCCAGTTTTATTTTGTTATTTTTCTTCTATTTGTTTTCATGTTTTATGTATATATTATATTGTTTTTTTTAAGGTTTAATAAGGCATTGTAAAACCCTATTCGAGGGATTAGGGAAAGTCATAACTAACCAAGTAAGAAGGTTCGATAGGTTAACAAAGTAGGAAGGTTAATTAACATATGTTTTTAAACCCAAAGTTTCCGAGTTCGTAGCTCATTCCGCGTCCTAATTTGTTTTTAAAATTAAATTTATTTATTTATTTTTTTATTATTATTATGGTTTTCGCTATTTCCCAAATTCAATTTATTAAATAGCGTGGCGCTCGTTAGACTCTTAATTTAATTGACTCTTGATTATTTTTTATTTTATTTTTTTGAACCCTGCCGTCTCCACTGAGCATCCGGAAAGTTTGCTGTGGAAACGATTTTTTCTAAATTAAAGACCGTAACAATACATTAGAAATAAATTAGAAAAAAAAATTATCATCGTCACAAGTGCCCCAGTTAACTTGCAAACTTATTTCCATAGTAGAGAATACTCCTGGCCAAAGCATCAACTTCAAACGGTGGCCAATTCAAAGGTTATACAATTTGGTAAGATATTCAAAGGATTCAAATAGCCCTTGGAGGGGATCCCTTTGGCTATTACCTATAGCCGGAGTTGAACCCTTGGTACACTCTACAATTTCAATAGCGGGACATGAAATCTAATCACCCAAGAGATCTTTTGTGAGCTTAGCCCTTAGGGAGTTTGAGTTCTTATTTAATTCTAGAGAAAAGTACCGGACTCAGAGAGATATCCTTAGAACGAATTAAACGTTAAAGGAATCCGACATATAATTTATATTTTATTTTTAAACATAACATATGAGTCATTTATTCCCAAAGCCAACCCAAAAGGTTTTTATGAAAATTGAGTTAAGAATCGATTCTCTTGTAAAAACGCCCAATGGATCCGATGTTGCATTAATTTTTTTTTTTAACGAACCTAAGCATAAAAAAGTTGTGTAAAAATAATTGTATTTCCCAAACCGACCTTTTTTATAAAGGAATGTAATGGAACTTGCTTTTCTTAAGGATTCTTGGGTGATAAATAGTGAGGACGCAGTCATTTTAGGTTTAGGTTTCAACCCATTTAGGTTTCAACCCAAGAATCTGGGTCATCATCAGGGCTAGTTCGAACACTGAAGTTATTCAAATACTCTTAGTGCTCGAAACTCGCCCTGATGAAGTCCCACATGCTAGGGTTGAAACGTCGGCACCAATTAAATAATTTAAAATGACTGCGTCCTGACTGTTTATAACCTATGGTGTATGTAGAATAGTCGATTAACTTCCTTCAATAATTCCTTAAGAATTCTAAAAAAAAGTAATTGATCAAAACCTTTTTTAACCGTTTCATTTAAATAAACAATTTTAAACAAACTCGTTTTATTGTACCATTATTGTGAAACAAAAAATAATTTTTATTGTACTATTTTTTAAACTTTTTCTGCTTGGAATCATATATTATGTTTTCTCTCCAAAAAAATACGAATAATTTGTTTTTGTCAAAAACTAGCATCGAAGATTAATTCTTTCCAAAAGGGACACTATTCTAGTTTCAATGTTTTTTAATTACTGTTAAAATAATCAACGATTTTCGGAAATATCTACAAAAAGAAAAAGTCTTATTCCATATGTGCTTCTTTAAGGTGAAATTGTTTTAATATTATAAAATAAGGCTCTGTTTATTTTTTCACCATATTTATTTTAACCAACCACAATTAGACTTTGGAGTACATGCAAAATGCATGGTTGAATAAAGTGAGGAAGTTTTAAAATCTAAAATAATTTATATATGTTGATCGTACCTTGATACTTATGTATTTGAATAAAAAATCAACCGCACTCTATCTAGTGGTATTGTGAATTTACAATTTAACTGGCAGAGTTTATTAAAAAAAATTTAAAAAATTGACTTAACCTAATTAGAGTTATAATTTATAGAATATTTAATTGAATATGACTAATACCACCTTCATAGAGTGCAGAATTACATTAAAATAAAAAATTAATGGTATTTATATTATAGATGGCTTACCGGCCGAAACGAAAAGCTTTGAAAATTAAAATAAATATGGTGGAAAAATAAACAGAGCCTTATTTGACAAAGTTTTAATATTGGATTCTAATATTATTTGGTTCAACTGGAATAGAAAATATAGCTTTTTATGTTTTCTGAAAAATGTTTAATAATGATCACGGTTCACTTTGTAAATTAACGACACATAAAAAAACTGGATAAATTAAGTTTTTTATTTAAGATAAGTTTTTTTTTTTAACTCACCTTACTTTTTTTTTTAAATCGGAATAACCGTCGAAAAAAAATCGAGGTGTATGAGTCAGAGAGAAAAATTCTCTAGGGTGAAAAAATAAAATAAATAAATACTGCAATATTTAACAGCGTATAAACGTCCAAGTATAAATCATCCCTATAAAATAAATTCCGGATTTACCCAGTGACAAAAAAAAAAAAAAAAAAAAAAAAAATGAAGGCCTATAAAGAAACCTTGTTAGGAAGTGTCCGGCACAAATTGGTACCTGGTGATTTGTCAGAGCGCAAATGGAACTATCAATTGGTTTTCCAACATGCCTTACACGAAATATTGCAATAATTTGTTGTTTGAACAAACAACTAAAATAAATTACTTTTTCTGCTTCTTTAGAACTTAAATGAGAAATATTTCAAAATTACAATGCAGCAATGATTAAAATTTAAATTAAATTAGATAATAAATCTCCCCAAATGATGTCATTAGTCTGAAACTGGCCGAAGTGATTACGGTAAGAATAATAAATTCATTTAAAGCTACAAAAAATTTACTAAAAAAATATTTAAAAATATCTTTATGCAATCGCTTTCATAAAATAATTATGAGTAATTTACAAAAATAAATAAATAATAATAGTAATAAAATTAATAAAATAAAATTTAAATATAGACTTCTTACTTTCGAATTGACGAATTAATAAATAAAAAATAATTTAAAGAATTTAATAAATAAATTCGCATAAAAATAAATAAATTATATCAAAAGATGGAATTAAGAATTATTATTCGATGTTATTTGTTTTTTTCCGATTTTTTTATAAAATATTTATCCAAATAAATGATAATTAAAGTAAATGAATATAATAAGCACTTTACCATTTAGAAACATTGGTATTAACTCCAATAATCAATTCTTCGAATGGTAAAATATTAAAAATTACAAGAGATGGTTTCGAAGATATTGACTTCAGATGTTAAAAACCAACCAACCAAAATAAAAATGTGGTTCAACAATACTTAAGTGTGATTTTCCTCCATAAGTTCATGTCTGAACATTCAGACAAATCCAAATTTTAATGTTATCCTCTATCAAGGTTCGATATTTACATAGCACATAGGCCTCTTGTATACACAACCCTCTAAGTAATTTACTCGTGTTACAATTTAATGCTAACAACAGAGCTGATTATTCATGTCGTTGGGCCGATGACAAAACTGTGTTTATCTTGACAGAAGTGGATAACTATGTCCCCTGGCTTCCATTAACATTCGTAATAATATCCATTAAATAACATAATAGATAAAAGCTGACCATGCAGCCCATTTAGCAAGAAGTGGAGGAGAAGAAGAGGCAGTGACTATATTTAAATATATCACTTTAGAAGACTGGTTATACCAAAGAAAGAAAAAACAACTGGCAGAGTGGGAAAAGGATTTGAGGATCAAAGAGTATAAGCTGAAAAAAGTGAAATCTAATTGCGATAAATGGCTCACTAGCACCAGAATTTCCAGTCGTGAAGAAATTATACTCTGCCGTCTTAGGATTGTTCACACATAGCTATCTTTTAAGAGGTGTAGAAGCTCCTAATAGCGAAAAATGCAATAATATACCTTAAACTGTGAAACTCCTTCTGATGGAATGTCCCCAATTTGAAAGCGACAGGCAAAAAAAAAAATAGATCTATGAAAAACACTAAAAGATACTCTACAAGATAATGAAGAACGAGTATCTATCGTGTTTAAATTTTTAAATATTATAAATTACTATAACAGAATATAAATTATAGAAAACGCCAGTGACCCTTTAGGGTAGAGGCTAGAAAAAGAGAAAAAAAAAATCTTAATAAAGTTTTCTATCAATATATAAGAATTTTACCTATGATTCCACGGAAGTTTATTATTACTTGTAGAAAAAAATTGTCTTGATATCTCAAGTTAAAAGAAGAACTTTTTCATCATTTCCCCATCAAGGCAAAAGTTTTGTTATTTTTTTCATGAAATTTACAACTGTATTAAAATAAAAACAGCTGTAAATGTTAACGAAGAAATCTAGTTTTATAAACAAAAATACCTATAGAGAACATAATCGTTGGTAGTATGTTTTCTAATTTTATAATAAAGTTTTAACGCTTGAAAATGGACTGAAAGGGTGAAACGATGGTGAAAGAAATAATAACGTAAGATTTGTGGATCAAAAGTGTTGTTTTTTTTTTAATTATAAAATTGTATAATAAATAAATAAAAACATATTCAACCTGTTGAGAACTTGACATTGGTATACAGACAGACCACTAAGATTGGTTAGGTAAATATTATCACTGATTTTCAAATATAGCATACCAAAAAGTTTCAATGAAAAAAAAAATTATTTAGAACAGACTTGAAAATTAGAATAAGCAACCATTGGGATAAATAAAGGACTAAATCTTAGGAAGCTCCAGTTTCATCAGTTTTCAGTTTCGTTTAGCTCATCACTTTTCTCATTTCAATAGCGCTTTGAGATTTCGATTTAAAATGGTTTTCACCGTTTTATAATCGTCATGTTTTATCTACTCAGAAACTACTTCGCTACTAAACATCAGTTCAGTACTTAAATTCGTACTAGCACGAAGTCTCTCTTCACATGTAGAATAAAAATAAAAGTTAATTAATTTATCGTCACGGAGTTCGGAAGTGTGGGTTTTTTTTTTTGGTTTTTTTTAATCCAGAAGAGAAGTGTAACGAAATATGACTTCTTCATGTAACAAAAACTTCACTTTATTCTGAGAAATTACTCCATTTTTATATACTTTCTTCAGAAATAATCAGTAGCGTGTCAAGAGAAACATTTAATATTTTAAAGGGAAAAAAATAAACGAGGAAGTGAGGACAACTTTTTACTCGGAAGAATTTCATTTCTCAACTAAGAGGGAAGTTTCGTAGCGTTTGAATATAAACTTCTTTTACTGCTTTCATGTTGAACATTTTTTAATTTTTGCCACCTAGTTGTCCTGATTTTTAATCAATGAGTACTGAATTATTGTTATAGAACTCTTAATTAATATTTAATTTATGATCTGATCAATAAAAAGAGATTACTAAAAATATAGCTCACAAGAATATGGGAGTAAGAGACGATAAATCCCCGCGACAGAAGAAGAAATTCTTGTTATTATTTTATGTTTGATTTTTTTTTTTTTTTTTTAGAAAAACATTTAAGAGAAAGAAAAAATAAATGGTAATCCACGAGCTAATTTTTAAAACATTTATAATTGTTTCATTTTTTATATACAATTATATTCCACTTCCACATCTACTTGTTAAATTGGTTGAAAGGCGTGGATAATTTAAACTCATTTCAGTACCGTCACAGTTCTTGTTTTCTATAAAATAAAATAAAAAATCTTAACTCCTAAGTATTTTAAGGAAAATTGAAAGAATTATGTGCTCTTTCATAAAAAAAAAAATTAATATAGATTTTATTTCCCTAACTATAGATCATAAATTTATTATTTCTAATTTTTTATTATGGTGTGAATGAGTTCATATATCACTATGATTATTATCCACGAGACAGATTATTATATGTCTAAATAATTAAATAAATAAAAAAAAATTACTATAATTGATCGAATACTCAAACGATTTTCAACATCTTGATTATTTTTTTTCTTATATATTGAACCATTTTTTTCTTTATAACCTTTTTATCGGAAGAATAATAATACAATCTGCCACAATCATGGGCATTAATGCTCTATGTGTACATTCGTACCATTATATACAAATTGTGATAAAATAAATAAGAAGAAAACATCTAAGTAAAAAATATATACAATAAAATAATGACAAAAATATGAGATACTAGTAAAAAGAAAAAAAAAATACATTAAAAAGATAATAAAAATTTTAAAAAAATATATTTGTCATACTCATTTCTATGTAAAATATTTACATTCAGACTGCGAAACCCTGAACCATGCTTTGCCGCTCTCATGTGAGAGGCAAATCGAGGCTCAAAGAGTCCCAGCGCTTCTCTCCCAGTCGCATCACTTTCTGAAAGTCAGTGGAGGCTGAGTGAGGACGCTAAAGTCACATGCACTCAAGACTTGTGCGGAGAAGCTGGCCACTGCCAGAATTCCAATAGCGTATTTACAAAAGGTCTCGGGACCATTGCCGTTTCAACCTATATTGAAAAATTATAACATTATTTTAAAAAATAATTAAAAAATAAATAAATTCCATCATTGGGTATAAGTCATAAAGTTGAAAATATTGCAAACAGCATTTCACTGTCCTATTTAACAGCCAAAGTAATTAAAAAAATTATATAACTATTGCATTTGGAATGAATATGTATCAAGCATTAACTTGATTAAATTATCGATAGTTAGATAATAAACATGAATGACAAATGGAATTGATGAATTTTGTTTTTAAAATAAATATATCGCTTTATAAATGTAGTTATTTATAATTTGATGTAATATTGGATTTTATCTAATTTTATTTAAAATAAAAGCCATACTTTTTACTTTTTAAATATTTATTTATAGACTTATTTTGCATTTCTTTACAAAGGAGCACGTTATTAAAAGTTATACAAAAGTTCATTCAAACCGTATGTACAATAAATAAAAATAAAATAAATGGAACAACAGAAAAATGAATTCTTTTTTTTTAACAATTATCTTTATCTTAAAACAGATATTTTTCTATGAGGGTCGTAATAAATTTTCTTTGACAAAATAAAGTTTACCTAAATTAAATTTTTGAATTTTTGCCATGTTAAAATTAAATTTCTTCTGTTCATTTATATAAAAAATAAAATTCAATTGTACGTTTTTCAAAGAGGAATTAGTTTAATATTTTTAGTTGTAAAAATATATAACCTGTAATGCAACTTCTAGAAAAAAAAATCTGCATTTGTAATAATGGCTAATAATCTTCAATTCTAATTTACAAAGGAAATGGACTATTCCCCCTTTCCCCTGAATTAATCTGAAATTTTCTATTCTTTAACCTGGTGAATGGGAGATACAATTATAATAGAGTTCGTTAAAAAGTTTTTTTAATTTCTTGCCCCTTCTTCCTAATAACTTCTCAGGACTTTTTTTTTTTTTTGTTCTGCTTGATAAGTTCGCAGGCCTGAGGCTTATCCTGAAAAGTTTTGAAAACTGGGAACGGATGTTGACCAGGAATTTTTTTTTTTTATTGGAATTTCTTCGGGATCAATCTCGAATAATTATTTCGTTTTAAAAATGTGAGATAAATTCTGGAATATATCAGAAAACTCATCTCTTCAATTTTATATTATTACATTATATCCTAACAGAATTAATTAAATTAGTAATAAAAATGTAAGAACTAAAATTAACTTAGTTATTTGTGAAACTGGCATTAAATAAATCATCGACAGAAGGATGACATCTGGTCCGCATGTTAAAATGAAACGTAAGACACTTAACAAACGACTCAAACTACTTTACTCTCTTTTTTCTAAATCTTCAAAACTAATACTAAAACAGAAATTGAATACATATACATACTTACTTAAGCTCATATGAACATACTCATCACAAATATACGACAACGCTAAAAATACCCACCTACTTCAAACGTTCCAATTACCGCGACTCATAACAAAAGCACCTTGGTACATGACTAACAAAACTCTACATACTGAACTCCACTTTCCAACAGTTGACCAACATATAATGACACTTTATCAATGATTTAACACAAATTTAAATGGACATAATAATAGACTAATAAGAGACATGTCCACAGCTGACATACCTCAGAACATGAGGAGGAGACTAAAAAGGCGTTGGATGAGGGATCTCCTTCCTTAGCCAACCTAAGTAATTGGAACAAGTTAGGGAAGAGGTACTGCTGAGTACTTTCCTTCCCCATGCCTGTCATGTCATTATCTCATTTATCGCCATCACATTTGCTGATTGTCAACAATAAGTTGATAGGCAGTAATAGATTTTTTATTAAAAAAATCATTAAATCTTTCAGAATCTCTAGGAAAATGGGTATGCTTTATTTGGATGCCGAGCCACGTGGGAATCGTTTGAAATGAGGTCGAGGATGTAGCAGCGAAACAAGTGCTTACCCTTTCAGGCTGCGGTGCTGCCATTTTAACACCGCAAGATATAAGTCTTCCCCTCAAAAAATAAATAATTCATAGCTGGCAATCTATGTGGAATGAGAGTCCGCCAAGCAAATTAAAAGATATTTAAAAAACAGTAAAGCCGTGGACAACATCGGATAGCCTTCTCCGCAGAGAAGAAGTTGTCTCAATCAGACTGAGAATAGGCCACACCAATCTTGCCCATTCACATCTCATTAGCAAACAGCCACCGCCACAATGTCAACACCGCAATAATACATTTACAGTCACCCACATGTTACAGGAACGTTATTTTTACATATCAAATCTAAATAGTTTAGGACTTACACCTTCAATATCAAACATTTTAAGCGATGACGGAGACACTATAAAGTTGTTGTTAGATTTCTCAAAAATCAAACAATTATTTAAATAAAATTTAAAATTGTTTAAAAATTTAAACCAAAGATAAAAAAGATTAATTGGCAGTGGTTGATGACCTGGATGTTTTCCGCCTTGAAACCCCAACAAACAAATCATGAAATCTTCCATTTTGTTTTTTTATTATTTTTACATAGGGTGGATTAAAAAAAATGAGAAAGTAAAAATGTATTACGTACTTAATCGTAAATAAATGTGGTGATATAAGATTCGTATTTCGCCAATAAACAAATTTTGGTATATTTTATTTTTTTTTAATTGAAAAATATTACATTCTGCCTCAAAGGGCATTTGTATTCCTATCCACTAGTGAATAATAGTGTTCTGAGATCACATTCACACTCTTTTGTCTACTAAATTGGAATTAAAAATAGTCATTCAAAAATCATTCAACGAGATAACACTGATTTAGTTAATTCACTTTGGTGTCAGACACTTTTCGTTATCGTATTATAATTATTCATTTAAAATAAATAAATATGTATGCCAATGCATTTTTCTGGACTTTAATTAACTTTAATGAACTTTAATTATAATTTTATTTAATAGTCATTTTCCATATATTTAGGTATATATCAAATATTTTAACTTCTCTGTTGTTCAAGAAATCTCAATGCTCTCAAACAATGTATATAAACAAAATTATATATTTTATTTATTTTTTACCGATTATGCATTCATTATATATTTTCAATAATTTTTATATGATGACCTAATTCAATATTTAATTTGATTAAAACCTCATATTCAATCAGCCGAGCTGGACTTAATCAAACACAGTATTGAGCTAACTCAATAATATTTTCCGCTCACTTAGATCTTATAGAGATTAAATTCTGGAATTATATAAAACATCTTCATTTAATTTGTAGTATCGTTTAAATTAAATAAATAAAAAAATATTTCTTTGTCTGGATATTCCACAACGATTATTGCTATATTCAATTAACCTTAAACCACATCTTTACAATAATAAGAAAAATAATGTAAAACGATATAT
This sequence comes from Nezara viridula, assembly GCA_928085145.1. Lineage (NCBI taxonomy): Eukaryota > Metazoa > Arthropoda > Insecta > Hemiptera > Pentatomidae > Nezara > Nezara viridula. The sequence continues at coordinate 82,276,013 of OV725082.1, forward strand.
TTGACGCTTTTTTCTTATACTATTTACAATTCTATTTAACAAAAATCGTTTAAATAATCTATTAATTATAATGAGCCAATTCATCAGCAGATGTGTATTGTTCAAACTCAAAGAAGATTGTCTTAAAGAAAAGACATTGCGTGCCTAATCTAATACAACGTGTGACCTACATCACCTGTTTGTGTATGTTTGTTTACATGTGTCCTGATGGATTATATTCATTTACTGAACTTATTTATTAATTTGTCTTTCTGAAAGGCATTTTACAAAAGTGGTCACGCTCAACTCTATATAATTATATATTAAAATTAATAATTATTCATGCAAAATATTGATATATGAACTCATTCACACCATATATACAGAAAACATAAAATAACAAAACCAAAGTAATAACTAAATAATAATCAATAACTATATATAATAAAAAATAAAATAACATAAATATAAGTAAATTAAAAACATAAAAACTCAGTCATATCTATATAAAATACATACAATCAGGCAGGGAACCTAAAGCCAGGCTTGTCCCTCCAACTATAGAGGGAAAAGCAGGACTCCAAGAGACCCCTGCGCTACTCTCTCAACCGCCTCAATGGTAGAGTCAGCTAAACTGGTGCTAAAGGCAGTCTAGTATAATTTAAAGTAAGAAAAAATATATAAAGATTCGGTGTAAAAATATTACAATAATATAGGTTCAGAAAGTATCCATACAAAATATTACATAGTGTGAATAATAAAAATAAATAAATAAATATATTAAATTAAGTATATATATTTTTTATTTTTATTATTATTGAAATTTACAACTGTAAATATATATACAACCAGTAAATTTTCTATAGGAATATATTACACGAAGGTACTTGTGAAGAAGCTACCCATTGATTACACTTCAAAGATAAATTAATTCAGGAGGTCACTTGGCCATCTTCTTTTCAGACGCCTCGGAGGGTTGTCAGGAATTGTGTCGGATGAAAGGTTACAAACTAGAGGATTAGGGTGGCCAAAGAGTTTGGAATGAAAAGAGGTATATCTATTTCCGGCCTAAAATTAAGTATATAAAAAAAAAATTAGTATAAACACGGTATTCTATTTTTGCACTGCGGTATTTGATCTAATAGAGCACATATCTATTTGGCGGACATCGACAACCCATGGCCGTATGTTGGGAATGAAAATATAAATCGATAAATGTATTATTTATATTGGTCTCCACATGTTATATCGGAAGAGTATACAATAAAAAAGCAAACCGAGCAGCACATATTTCTAGAATGAAAGGAGCAACATATAAAATATCAACAAGAGAAATCCTATTAGAAGATTGAATACACCGTCAAGGAAAAACCTTATGGAGAGCTTTGGTAGAACTTGGAAAAATACACAATCTAACTTATCGGTAGTAGAATAATAATAACGTTATAATAGAAGAAAAATATAAATGCGACAAATGGAATACAAGTTCAAGAGAAGGTCAAACGAAAAAGTCATATTGTGTCGAATTAGAAATTGAAAATGTCACTTTATACACGAGTACCTTCTTATAGTTTTAAAAGCGCCCAGGTGTGAAAAGTGTAATAGCAAAACTCAAACATTAAAGCGGTTTCTGCAAGATTTTTTGCGATACAAACTAAAAAAAAAATACTAACAAAAAAAAAAATGTTAAAACGTTAATTAAAAGAATCATTCAGAGAATGCCAACTATTAATACAATAAGTTAAAATTTATGTATGACACCAAGTACCACTTTTTTTTAATGAGCACTGCTATAAAGACCAACAAATAAAAACTAATAAAAATATTATCATTACTTCGTACATTTATGAGTATTTTATTAATTATGTCTTAGTGGAAAAAGTCCGTTTTAGTCTCGTAGTTTAGTAGTCTAGTAGTTAGCTTTAGAATACATAAAATGTAAAAATGTAAAAACATTTTTTTTTGTAATATAAAAATGCAAATCTATTATTATTTGAACATCACCTTTAGCCATTGAAATAACCTACAATTCAGATCTACAGATATAATAAGATGCTTTTGTTTTTATTTTAAAAATTATTGTATTAAAAATACATTATTATTTTCAAAATGTATTTATCTTAACCATACAGGAGGATTATTAGTATTCTTCGATATGAGTTAGAATCAATACATATGGATTTTTTTTTCATTAAGGCGTATTTTCTCATACACTTATAAGTGATTACTTTTCATTATAAAGATCTTTCAGTTTGAAATAATGTATTTTTCAAGGATCATATCTAAAGACATAATTAATTCATAAAAGATGATCTTGAGTAAAAGACTATAATACGTATTAGTCAAAAAGGCCTTTTTAGTCTCGATAAAAATTTATCCAAATTTTCGCCTCTTCAGGCATCTTCAGGGATAATCTGATTTTACATGTAATTCAAATTTTTTATATGAAAAAAAATATACAAAAATCTTTCAGAGGATTTACATCAGACATTAGTCCATTTTTCGGTTGTGTTCTTTGACTAAGTGTGCATGTGGATGCACTGCTAAAAAGCGAGTAAGTATTTTTTATATTTTTATACATATATATATATATATATATATATATATATTATATATATATATATATATATATATATATATATATATATATATATATATGTATTGTTGATTGATGATGATTAATGTTATTAAGGTTTCGAAAATGGACTAACTGATTTAACACTGATCCTTAACTTATAAGTGTATGAAAGAAATATGCCTTAATAAAAAAAAAATGTATTGATTCTAACTCATATCAAATAATACTAATATTCCTCCTATATGGATAGGATAAATACATTTTAAAAATAATAATGTATTTTTAATATAATAATAATTTTATTTAATATTGTTTTAAATAAAAATGAAAATATCTTATTATATCAGTATATCTGAATTGTTGGTTATTTCAATGGCTAAAGGTAATTTTCAAATGATAATACATTTACATTTATATATTACAAAATAATAAATAAAATTTTTACATTTATTCGAACAAGAATACTTTAAGAATTTTGACATTTTATGTATTCTGTTGTAACGGAATAATTTTTATAAACATTTCCTTTTCGTATCTAAGTGTTTTATCTCTTGTGACAACATCAAAACCACTTATTACGTAGCAATAAAACATACTGCATTAGTTCTCGATGTGACCATTATTGATTTAGCGATAAAACGTTAATGATAACGCGATTTACATTATAGATACCAGAAGCTCTTGGGTAAATTTCATTATTACAACTCTGGATATAACACAAGTATTTGTTTAATGTCATATAAATATTTAATCAATACTTTGACATATGATTAAACGTTTTTAATTTTGAGAACAAATTGTTTAATATATTTTTTTTAATATTTAACATTCAGAGAATAGCTTACCATAACTTAAATCAAGAGTAAATGAATTTTATTCCTTGTTCCATTCTTAGGATTTTCTTAACAATTATATTTTTAAAAAAGAACTGGCTGCTTATTTTAATTCAATAATTTATTTTGTTTTAATTTTTTTTCTCAATACATACAGTCATATATTAAAATATAGATATTGACTTTTTTACATGACTACATTTAATATTGTTTGACAAGCAATAAGATGCTTTAAGGGTTGGAATATTTTCAATTGTAAAATTTAATACTAAAAATATTTAATTGAATATTTTGTTTCACACACTATATTGTAAGTAAAAGGATTTAATTATATAATTAAACTTTTGAAAATTTTACCATAAAACAACTTTTGGATGTTAAATAAATTGAAGTATATCATGGAAAAATTTCTTATGGTCAATATATATAAGTTATGTGTAACATCCACAACTCCTATTATTAAAAACTTAAATATATATGATATTGATTTAATATTTTCGAAATACTTTTTATATTTTTATAACTATAGATATGGGAATTTAATAATTAATTTTTATTCTTAATGAAAAATTATTTCCTTCTGACCTAATTCAAAGAAAAAAAAATATTAATACCATTAAGGTAGGTTTAATATAATTTCCGAGCCAAGAATGGCATGGGATTAACCGTACACAATTTGTCTTCCTTGAAAATTACTTGGTCTGGTTGAACTTCATAAATATATTTAATCTCCAGCTCTCCCCACCGACTACCTAAAAGATTTTTTCCCCTTAAACTTAACTGATTCTGAAACAAGGAGTACTCAGCTTTAATGTATATTTGTTTAGGATTTTATTAATTTATTTAAATACTTGGCGTTTAATATTTAATAGCATTCAGTCTGGGTTTACAGTTCCTCATTACAGGCAAGCATTTTTGTGCTCAGATAAATAAAAAAAAATACAGAATTGAAACCACGAAGGATCTCACAAAGTCAGAACCGAAATTCAATAAATATTCGATAAAAGATAAGTTATCTCGTAATTGACTGAGTGTGCTACATGGGGGTTTAATCCAAGACAAGATTCGAACCGATGTTGATTTAACAGAAAATAATTTTTTCTTCTCAGAGTAGAAAACAGATCTCTCACTCCTCAAATTTTCCAAAACGTCAACAAGACTAGTCGATTATCCACCATCCACATTGGGGCTATAAAAACACGTAAATGTTGAGAGACACTGTTTAAAAACTTTATCGTGCCTACAAAATATAGAAGACCTTAAAAAAAAGAACTTAAGGAGGATTTTAAGGTATTTTATTTATATGTGAAAATGCTCTCGGAATAAAAAAAAAAAATAGCAAATTTTACAGTAATCAGTCCATAAGATTATGTATCTTCGAACCTTCTGTGATTTTCATTCACTCAAAATTTGCCAAAGTTGTATAAGGATACGCAATGCTCTTGAATATTTGGAACTCTGTAATGAAATTCTAAATTCAAAGGATTACTTCGGAATGAATATTTTCAACAAATTTCATTTAAATTTAAAATAGAGTTTTGTCCTTGTTAAACTCATTAATCATTATTTTTTTGTCTTCAAAACAATCTATTGTTTATCAATATTATTATCCTGATAAAGATAAAGGTGTGGTAAAAACATGCAATGATTATTTTTCTTGGTTTATTTTGAAAAAATATACTTTTTATTACATCAGATATAAATTTTCATCTGTCATATAACTGATTAAAACCTTTTCTGCCGGCGCAAATGTAAACCTTTTTTCATAGCTGATATGTATTGCTGGTCCGCGTTTTAGGCGCAGAGGTTAAGATCACATAATATTGCTATCAAAAAGTTTTACAAAACAACCAAATTTATAATTCTAATATTTTTTCTTATTAATTGTTCTTACCTGTTCAATGTTATTGTCCCGACCTGAATACCTGCTGTTGCTACTGCACTTAAGAGCAACTCGATCAGTTGACAAGCGAGGCAATCATGCAGTCCCATTTATGGATTTCAAAGCTATCATGTCAACGTGAATCAGCACTGTACATTGCGGTTTCATCAATGAAACCCTAATCAGATACTATAGCTTCGGTGGTATTTCCATTTCGGGAGATCCTAGCACAGCTAATATAAAATCATAGAACTTATGGAAGCCTATTAAGTATGGAAAATATAATCCTTATGCATTTCTAAAATGTTCTAACGCAATGTCTGAATATATGTCTGAAAAAATTAATATGCAAAAGGCTTGTTAACAAATTGACTGACCGACGGATAATCACTGACTGACCACCATTTTGATTCTCGCTACAGAGTCTTCTAATTAAACTTAAGACTAATATGTCATCACGTACTACCTTATTCATCAGTCTTTCTTCTTCAACAGATTTTTCTCCATTCGGATCGAAAATTTCTAAAAATTTGTCCAATCTTGGCTGGAATTCTCTAAGGTTGAATATTGTCCCATCTACTTTACATTGTATACACTTACGATATACATGTTAACGATGTGCCATTGACTGTCTTTGTTCTAGATCTTCAAAACTGAAATTAAGACAAAAACTGAATACATATATTCATACTTACTTAAACATATCAATATACTCGTCACAGATATGCCCTATCACTAAAAACACCCACCTTCAAAAAAATCAAGCCCTCCAATCAAAATCATCGGAACCCATAACAAAAGCACTTTGGTATGTGACTTACTGACCTCCACCTTTTGACCAACATATAACAACCCTTTACTAACGATTCCATACAATTTAAATGGGGATAACAACAAATTAATAAGAAACAAGGTCACAGCTAACATATCCATGAATATAAATACTAAAAAGGCGTTGGCTACGAGATCTTCCTTTAGCCACCTAAGTGATTGAAAGAAATATGTTATTAGATGCTGCTGAGTACTGCTCTTCCTCCTGCCTAACACTTCATTATTTCTTGTATTTTCAGCACATTTGATGATTTTCGACAAAAGCTGACAAATGCAAATAAATTTCTAAAACCAAAAAACTTTTTTTGGTGATTTGGAGCCATTGGAGCATAGTCATCCTTGCCTACTCTGCTTTTCTCCCTAACCCTCTTATATTTGAGTCCCTTTGTATTTTTTTTTTTTTTTTTTTTTTGTTCTTCCCTACCTCGCCTTTTAGGATACACGCGATTTTCCCGGGCCGGGGGGTTAGGGCGGGGAATTTAAAATCCCCTCCGGCACCGGGACGCGAACTCGTACTTTTTATATCATCTCAAATCTCTGTTATCCGGTTGCCAGGCAACTAGCGGTGCTGTTACACACGCTTTAGCCTATTCGGCCACCCCGCCCCAATCATGTCCCTTTGTATTGCTTATTTTATCGTAAAGTAAACCGTGCCAACGGCTTTAACAGTTCCGAAGCGCAAAACGATAAAATAAACAATACAAAAGTGAGTCCCTTTGTATTGCTTATTTTATCGTTCTGCGCTACGGAACTGTTAAAGCCGTTGGCACGGTTTACTTTTCTGTTTACAGTCAAGCCCTATGATTCCAGAACCAACTAACATTATCCACAGTTATCTCAGCAATTATGGATTGTCACCATTGGTGGCAGTTGGTGAGTCACCATTTCCAACTATCCTCAGCCTACCTTCATCCCTATTCAAGTGCCTAATGAAGTAGAGAGAAGTAGGAACTCAAACATTGTTTAATTAGCTCTGGTGGACTGAGGTGTTGACAGGTGCTAATTGCAGAAGATCCGCCGCAGGATATCGCGCATTGTTTGAGTTAGTGTCTGATCAGTTAGATTATTGATGACGTTGGTCGATCTTATCTGTTTGTCTTGTGGGCATCTCGAGGACGGTGTGATTCGACCATTATTGTCATAGGATTATAGCCTAGTCTAATCCACAGCTATTTCAATACATTTCATAAAGGAATATGTTTAGAATCGAGGTCTCATCGGTAAAGGATATGATATATAGGACAAAAATGGGACAATTTAATTAAATTTACAATTTAAGAATTTTTTTTCTTACCTCCCACCTCGCTATTTCTGGAATATGGGGAAGGAGTTCCAGAGGTATAGCCGACCTAACAAATGTGGGCAAGTCGGGATTCATTCCATCGCCGCTAGACTCGGGATTTTTAAAGGGAACAACGCCCTAAACACATCCGTCACGGCCTCTAGATAATTAAGGAATATAATGATATTGGAAATACTTTTTTTCTGCTTTCTAAAAAATCACATTACAAAGTAAATAAAAAGTATATATAATATTGGATGGCTGCTAAACTATGTTGAGTTACTAAATCACATATAATACTTACCATCTCATGAGATATTATTTAAAACCAGTACAAAAGAGTTAGTCGGGATCATTTGACCATTGCAAATATGTTCTTGTCTCGAAATCTCAACGATAGTCCTGATGACATTGGCTAACCCATTAAGTATTATAGTAGATGAAATTTCTGAAGAATTTCTTTCATCCTCGAATATGTTATAATGATAATATAGTAATCATAATGATTTGTATAATTATTAACATAATAATTATAATTATTATCAATCATAAATAATAAAAGTTAAAATAAAATATACCTGAGGTGTTTGGAGTTGACTCTCCCCCTCTCAAGGTTAACAAAAAACCTTTTGTAAAAGTGTTGGAAAACAAATGATAATCTAATGATAATAACAAAAAAATATTGTTTCATCATGTTTATCAATTTCAATCATCATGTTATTTTTTTATAATATTAACTTGAATAATTACTCCGGTGAACATAAAAGTAATATGAAGCCAAAATCAGCCGAAAGCCTAAAAGCGAAACAAACAAATCATGTGAAGATAACGTATATATATTTCCATAGTTTAAATTGTGCCTCTTTAAGAAACTGTTTTTCTTTAGTTACTGTATATTAATACGATTAAATAAGCCAGTAAATAAACTAAAAATTATCACAAAAAAGGTCTCATCTAGTTTGAAATAATTTATTGCAATTATTTTCTTCGAACGTTTCATCAAATTAAACAAAAATAAAAATGGCCATATAGGCGTTAAAGGAAACGAAATAGCTGATAGAACAGCAAAAGAAGTTCTTACACTTCCAGGCCGAGGAAAATCATTTTTTGACTCCATCTGAACTTGCACGATCTCTAAGAGAAACCATATCCAAAGAATGGCAAACACGGTGGGACAACGGCGCACCTAGCAAATTAATGAGAATAAAGAAAGAAGCTCAACCGTGGACCAGCTCCAAACATAGCAGTCGTAGAGAAGAGGCCGTCCTCACGCGGCTGAGGATCGGACATAGTAGACCTGCACATTTCCACCTCATAACAAGAGATCTTATTTCCAGATATCAAAAGTGTGACCAGTCATTAACTATGTAACATGTTTTGGAAGAGTGCCCTTTTTACACCGCAAGGTTAAAAGATCTCGGGATACCCCAGAACATATCAGCATCCCTGGGAAATCAAGAAGAAATCATTATCAAAGTTATAAAGTTCCTAGACAATGAAAGACTTATAAAACATATATGACAAATTTATAACTAATGATCCTTTGCAGATTATTTTTATAATTTTAAAAGTTCATTTATGTATTAATTTCACCTCATTTATTGATTTTATTATTTATTATTTATAAGTGTCTATTATTATCTTTATTTATATTATTCCATTAATTTTTTTATTTTTATTTTTCCTACCAACCACCTAAACATTATAAATGTAGTGTTATTTAGTTGACAGGGAGATGATGACCTGGATGTTTTGCGACTAGACATTCGAAACAAAACTAAACTAAACTAATTAAAAATCGAATCCCTGTTGTGGGATTCTCATTAAAATCCGTACACTACGGCCACCATGTCACGCCACGCAGTGGTGCAAAACAAATTATTTTGGAGAATAAAAAACTTAGATATACGACTTCAAAACTCATATAGGGGTCACTTTGTATGTATTTTCTTATTTCGAATCAAATGTAGCAAAACGTAAATCGTAAGACGAAAAAAAGTAAAAAGAAAAAACGCGTTTTCGTTATTTTAAGAATTTTATGTTTTAAATTATGATAAATTCTGAAAACAATTTTATTTAGTGATTTAAGTCAACATTATCAGAAAAAAAATGAGGATTAGTAAGCTTGAAATAAAAACTGATTTAGTAAATGTTTAAATATATAGATTTATAATAATAACACAATCTGGAACTGAAGGTTCAAGAATAAATATTAATAAAAAAAAACAATATTATCCGACGAAAGAGCATTTTAATTTTAAAATCTTAATATTGTTATTTAAGATATTTTCACCTAATTAGCATCTGAAAACTATTATTACAAAAAAAAAAAAAATTAAGCTCAGTTGAGAATTGTGTATTAACCTCTATTATTCCCTTATTTAATTTATTATTTTTTTTAAACCTATTAAATTTCCATAAAATTTAGATCGTCTTAGTGATCGTGGAAGAATATTGGAGGGTATTTTACTGAGTTACCAAAATTTAAAAGAAATACTAAATAAATTACTTTATTTACAGCTAAGAAAATGAAATTTACTGATTTACTGATTTTTTTTTATTATAGTTTTTTTTTTTATTGGATACACACTAGACCACTTAGACGAAATTGTTGTGAAATTAAAAATTTTTGAATCGTTTTTCAATTTGTAAAACAAACTCCTTTCTGATGGATTAAATCATAAATGATATCTATTTGTTACATAATGAAAAACCTATTTTCTATGAAATTGCATCAGAAAAGATTTCTAGTTCGTCGAATTCTAACATAATATTTTGTGAAAAATTTCGGATAAACTTATGATGTTCCATTCTAATACGTCTAATAATGACTACTATCGTCTTTAATAGATCTCTTATTCATATAAATGTGATTAAAGTATTAACTGTCAAGAAAAAAGTACATGAATAATGTTAATTAACATGAAAAGGTGATCGGTTGAATTTCTCAGCTAACAATATCTTTACTTTACATGAATGAAATGTTTTTCACGAAAAAATCACTCATACCTTTAGATACGAGAATATCAGCAAGCAATTTTTTTTCATAGTATTTACGTTTTTAAAATGTACTATCGAATGGAATATGTCCCTTAGTGGAGCTAGTAGTTTATTTTGTGTTTATACTTTCTTTATCCTTATACCTTTATATAGGTTTAGAAATGAAAACCAATTAACTGTAAGACTGTACCAAATTTGATTTCTTTAATATTTATTTGTCCATAAGTGAGACATTTCAAACACAAAATCAATAACTTCTCTCATATCGAGACCTGAAAATATTTATTCAAAATATCTGTAGATAGGGTTTATTGTTAAAACCACTGAAAGTTGATCATTAATTTGCGTCTTCAAGAGCTAAATAGAGAGAAATTATAGAAAATAGTTATTGGACTGGGTTCTAGGGATGTTAAGGAGAAGTAATATAGTACAAAAAGTTTGATTGTAACACTTTTATTTTAAGTTTTTTTTACACTTCTGAACCACAGTTCGCCAATGATTTTAAGTTGTTTTGTTATTTTTTTCCGAGAATTCTAACAAAATATTATTATTCAATCTTAAGCAAATTCTAATTCGATTTCAGATCCTCTCTGTCATCTGAATGATTCAAGAATAATTTGCGCTTATCGCCTTACAAGGGGCGTGAAATTCCTAAATGACGGCTATTGACCTCAAAAGAGGTTAAAGGTGGACAGGATGCAATTAAGAGGAGTTGGGCCTCAAACAGAAAACAGGGGACCGTGAAGATGTCCGAGTGGACGGTCTTTAATGTTCGCTGACCCAAACCACCTCTCTAACGCTCGCCTCTCTCTTGGATACAAGTCTCTGGGCCATGTTTATTTTTCGGGTAATTGGTACTTAGCAAAGGCAAGAGGTAGTAAGTGTTTATTTAACTCATCAAGCAACCATCAATACATATTCTTTACTTTTTTAACTATTATTGACTACGTATCTATCCCATAGGGTCATTGGCAATCCTTTTTTAACTTAGATTTTGTAAAGTCAATTGCTAAATTATTTATAACTTACCTTTATTTTCAAGAAATCCATCAGGATATCTACATCTCTATTTATATCCTGTAACATTTATTGGACAGTCTCATGCATGTTAAGGTTCTTCCTTATGAAACCATTATATTGAGAAATATAATATTCCCATTATATTTATTATATTGAGTAATATAAAATATCTTCATAAAATCTATTACGGTCACAAAAAAAAAAAAATCGAATCGAAAAAGGCCACTGATTTAACATCGATGGACTGCTCGAAGGCATTTGATTCGGTTTGCCGTAATCAGCTCTGTCAACGGCTTATCAATCTAGATTGTCCTGAACAATTATACTCATTGTCAAAATCGTTTCTAAGCCGTCGTACCTTATCAGTAAAATTATTCAATGAGAAATCAAACACTGTCGATCTCATTTGTGGGATACCCCAAGGAGCTGTTTTATCTCCCGTTCTTTTCCTATCATATACTGCTCAAATAGTAGGAACTAAACACCTAAATGCTTCTGTGACAGTCTTTGCTTATGACATAGCTGTCTCAAGTAGCAGTATGAATGCCAGAAAATCCAAGGATTCTAGGTTTATCAAAGGTAAATATAAAAGGGGTTAGGAAAAAAAAAACAAAAAAAACATTACGGTTATAGTGAGAAGAAAATACATCAATTACCTCATATTGACAGAAAATATGAATACATAAAGTAAAATAGAAGCAGTAACAACTAAATAATAATCAAAGGGGAATCTTTTTATCATTACAGGCCGCAGTAAGGTTAGGCTTTGCTAATGGAGGGCACAAGAATTATTTGTATTTTGCTGTTGCTATTTTTATTTATCACTAAATACACCCACCCACATACACACATTCAACTTAATTATATTAATTTACAAATTACCATTACTCAAATAATTAATTCTAGCTCTTGATTAATAAATATCGCGAAAACGTTTGGAGGCCGCAACCACGTCACTGATGACGCTGTTTCCCATGTATTGTATATACAATAAATAAAAATAAAATAAACTTAAAGTAAAATGACGCAGACACTACTATATTCACTGTTTGAGAGAGTTAGACAACTGTTCTACATACCATGGGGGATAAATATTGAGGACGCAGTCATTATAAAGTTTTTATTAGTGCCGACGTTTCAACTCAAACATGTGAGTCATCATCAGGGCTTGTTTCGAGCACTGAAGGTATTCAAGTACTGTGGGTATTGAGGTATTAACTACTTGAATAACTTCAGTGTTCGAAACACGTCCTGATGATAACCCACATGTTTATGTTGAAACGTCAGCACTAATAAAAACTTCATATAATGACCGCGTGCTGAATATTTATCATCCATGGTATATGCAATATTTACATTCAGGAAAGTCCGAACCAGACTTGTTCCTCCACCTGTTGAGGGAAAATCAGGGCACAAGTAGATCCCAACGCTACTCTCTCAACCCGTCACTAATACTAAAGCTATTGGAGATTGAGCGAGAGCTCTATAGCAACATACACTCCTGTTTTAAGTGGATAACTGACCATTGCCAGAGCTCAAATTATATACATATTATAAAAGATCAGACCACTACCGTTTCAACCCTCGAGAAGGATCGTATGGATTAGTGCTGCTAGATAGCGATTGTGTGAAGGGACTTGATGATATGCAAGGTTCTGGTATAATTTGGATAAAAAAAGTGGCACAAGTCAATATGACAAATGCGATAATGAGCTCATAGTGTAGGATTTTGTTTTTTGCGTATAATGGGATAAACATGATATAACGAAAGGATTGGTTGTTTTTTATATTAGAAAATTCAGCGGTCTCCTATAGTTTTAGTCCGGAAATTTATGGATAGGTTTTAGGATTGTTTTGTAGATCAGTAATTTGTTGTCTACAGAAAGAGATTTTATAGTGAGCAGTCTGCTTTATTTATCATATCGTTGGTTAAGTTCCTGCCTTTTGAGTCTTGTTTGTGGGCTCAACATAATAATAGTATGCCCGCAAATGGGTAAACAGTAGGGATTTGGAGAATTGGAAGCGGATATTATCGGACATTATGGCGAAGGGTGAAGATAATTTTCATTTACTTTGATGCACTAATTCTTGCACAATGTCCAATCTACCAAAATTGGAGTCGTAAAGATTGGTAAGATTATGTAGCAAATCGGTTTTTACTTAAGGGAATAGTCTCAACTTGAAACGACGACGTTCTGTTATAGAAACCAGAGCTTATCACTAATAGCTAAACATCATAATATAACCTTCAAAATTAAAATATGCCGAGTTTTTTCAATTAATGAAGAAATCTTCTTTAAATTGCATGATAGATTACAGGATGTCCAAGAATGGAATGGAAAACGGCACAAAAAGTCTGAAGAAATGTTAGCGTCACAGCCAGGCACACTTTGCATTTATATTTTATTTCTTAAACCACTTGCATAAACTTTACAAAATATTATGTTTAGTTTAGTAATTTGTTTGGGTCTTTCAATAATTGTCTTGCATAACATTTTATTTTAATTTCATTTACTTGATGATTTCGTATTATTGAATTAATAGAGTCATTATTTCATTTTAATTTAAAATTTTACAATTTTTCTTATGTATATTTAGTTTCATTGATGTATGTCCTTAGTAATATTCCTTTTAATGTCTATGTAAACTGTGTTTTGTTTCCTTAATGTTTCTGTTTAACATTTTTTTTGGTATGTTAAGTCATATATGTTTCCATTATGTCATTTATTATAAGCATTTTAGTTAAACGTATGAATTGAATGTCATACTTGTATGTAAGAACATATGTAATGGAGAATGTTTTGTCTGATTAGTGGAGTGTGTAAACTGTTTAAAGTCTCTTTGCATGTATTTTATATTTATAGTATTATTGTCTTTTATGTACAAATATATGTTAGCTTATAATTGAGGATAATGTAAAACACATCTTTCTCCTAATGTCTGGAAGAATCTTGTGCACCGTGGGCTGTGAATTTCGTGTTGTGAAGACGTTCGCGAATGTTTTTGTTAATAAAATTTTAAAAAATAAGTATTTATGACGGCATTATGTTATTTTAGATTGATTTTAATTTTTCAGAATCCGCGGCGAACTACAGAGAACTAATGAAGCAGTTAGACAGGTCCACTTGGATGAGAGGAGGCACTTTGGATTCGATCGGAGGCGGGCATCTGGTCCGCGATCTAGACAGTGACGGAGGAGTCCTTCTGAGGCAGAACTACGACGATAGTCCTGAAGGTCATCTCGATACTATAGGAGGAGGTCATCTCCTCAGGAACTTGGACAGCATTGGAGGAAGACATCTTGTCAGAAACTTGGATTCTATTGGAGGTGGACACCTCGTCAGGAACTTGGATAGTATTGGAGGAGGACATCTTGTAAGGAATCTGGACACAATTGGAGGAGGACATCTTGTTAGGAATCTGGACACAATTGGAGGAGGACATCTTGTAAGGAATCTAGACACAATTGGAGGAGGACATCTTGTCAGGAACTTGGACAGTCTTGGAGGTGGCCACCTCTTAAGAAAGCTGGATACCGTTGGAGGAAACAACTTGCTTCGTATTTATGACGAAATGGAAGGCCACCTTGACACCCTTGGTGGAGGACATCTCCTGCGCAACTTGGACACCATCGGAGGCGGGCATTTGGTTCGTGATCTGGCCAATCTTGGAAACAACCGTTTTGCAAGAAACGCCGAATATGAAACAAGTTCTTCCGAGGTAGAAGATTTCAGTGATGGAATCAATCCAAACGAAAAGTCAGTACTTGGAGAAGGAATTCAGAATGGGATACATGGAACGGATCCGAGGAGAGTACGAAGATCAGAAAATTAAGCTAGAAATCAAAATGAGTATAGAAATTCGTATCGTTTAATTATTAATCGATGTACTAGTTACCATAAAATATATTTTTGTAGTATGTACTTACATGTTGTTGTGCGTATAAGTTTGAAAAATATACTTCATGTTTAAAGAGTCTCTGATCCAGTATTTTACCCGTGTATGTACTCACAACGAAATGGTACTAAATGAGCAAGCACGAATCGACGTTTAGTCGACTCCTAAAAAAAAAAAAAAAATATTATTTTGAATCTGATTTTTTCGTATAATATATTTTAACAACTATAATTAAATTTTCCAATGAAACTTTTTATATATTCCCAATGAATATGATTAAAAAATGTTATATAGTATTAACTAAATTTTCAGTTATTATACTATCATATATCAGTTATTATCATATATTTTCATCGGATTAAAACAGAAAAAAATATTTTTAAGACTCTCTCCCTAGATACAATTGTACTATAATAAATTAATATATAACTCGAACAAGAAAACGAATTAAGGTGTATCAATATTGAATGTTTTATATTCGATTTGCCAGACAAAGGGCGTCATTGTTGTATCGCCAATTCGTTGTCGATAATCGGTCGTGTAGAACAATACAGAGATACCATTATGTTAATAAAGCTATATAATAGGAACCGTAATTTGTTTAACACTTGAACGATCTCCAACAATCATTTTATTGATTGTACCATAATGACAACCACTGCGTTAGCAAGTTTTTGTCTACTCAATCAATTCACTATAGTGAATATAATTATTGAATACGAGTTTATTCTATGTCACCTGCCAACTTAAATAGATTAAATAATAAGAGAAGAGTAAATTAATGATGATACGAATAGCGTGAAAATAATGATACGATAATTATGTAATATATGTAAAATATTCAAGATAAAACTACTTAAACAAAATATCTTTCTTTCCCTGAGATGTTTAAATGTGATGCTATGTACGCAGCATATTTATATGTCTATGCTAGATATAATATAAAAAATTTAATGTTATATTTAACACGCTGTAATCAATATTTTTATTTTATTTTATTATTTTAAGGAACTCGCAACTTCGCAGTAGCGCATCTTAATATAACTGTTTCGTTTATTTAATTTAGCTTGATAATGACTTTGATTTAGTTATTGGAGAAGCAGCGAATATAAATAATCAATAGCTCAGTTATATTGTTTTGTTTTTTTTCTTTTTAGTCCCTTTATTTAATTTTCATTTATCCTAAGTCTGTTGCGTATCTTTTTAAGTTATTCCTTTAAAATTTCATAGTAAACTTTTTTTTTAATAAAATAAAAAAATCACTAAATAAAGAAATAGAAAAAATTCATATCTAGTACCAAGGACCTATGTAGCTGACACGAAATAAGGCTGATGAATATTTCTTGCTACTTTGCCACACTTAATTCTTGAAATATTACCTTATTCTCATTCTTTCTATTATATTATGCCTAAATAACAGCTAATGGGCATTCGGCAAAACTCAGAAATTGATAAAATTAAGTTAAGCTTTTTAGAATAGAGCAAGCATTAAAATAATTGAGCAATCCGTATTCTGGTCTATCGCGTGGGTTGTAGGTGTCTGTACGGGAAATTTTACTTGGCGCTTTTTCATACTCTTCCAAAGCGGCCATTACCTTATTTTTCTTTGTTTGTAAATCGTGCCAATATATCCTTTGGTACTTCCATCAATAGCTGATTAAGTTGCAAAATTGAATACTAATAGATTGGTTGGTTGGTTGTGTAGTGAAGGCGTAGAACCTGTTGGTCATCAACGCCGTTAATTAAAATTATATATTGTTATATCTTTTGGTTATAAATATTAAGAACTGGATAAAATTAAAAAAAAATTAAAATGCACGTTAAGGTTAAAAGTTGTTTATTGTTATTTAAGTTAAAAGTTGTTTATTGTTATTTAAGTTGTTTAATGTTATTAAAGTTTAGTTATTTAAAGTTCGCACGTTAGATAAAAAAGAAAAAAAAATGTTAAGAGGAATAAAAGAAGTGGGGAGTGCTGTATGAAGGTTCAGATATTTTTTAAGATTCCTTCTTCGGAGAGAAAACATATAATTTTGAATGCTAATAGAAATAGCAGTGTTTTCAAAAATATAGTTTATTCTTAATTTTTTTCGATTCGAAAAGCCCCAGTCGCTCCTCTCACGTGAAGGTACGTAAACAAAAATTAAACATATAATTTCTGTAATAGAGCATTAAATATAATAAGTTATATGGGCTGGTAAAAAGGAAGCATTTTTACCATTTTTTAACAATCGATTAGTTGACAGGAAAAACACCTCAGGTAATGATGCATTTTTTTTTTTTTTTTTAGAGGGAGAATGGTTTATTTAATTTTTAACTCGACTATTGAATATATGAAGAGAGTGCGGTAGTGCAGTGCATGAGGACTGACTTCCAGATCTCAAGGTCAAAGTTTCGAACTTCGAAATTGATCCTGGGGTCGGGAGACCTTCATGGTGCACACCCAGCCTCTGCAAAGAAAGTAATCTTAATGAAATAATTAATAATTGGAAAAATCTGGCGGTTGAGCGGCCCAATCACATAGTACTGAACGCAAGACCTATTTTTTTTTTTTTTTTTTTGAAGGAGATGGTCCGGGATGGCGGTCATAAAAATGCTAAATAATGGCAAAACTATTTTATTAAAAGCCAACGTTTCGACTCGATTTTGCAGGTCTTCTTCAGGGAGGTTTGTTCAGCTAGGAGTTCCACTTCGAACTAGTTTCACTTAGAATTTCCTTCCAGTTCTAAGTGAAACTCCTAGCTGAACACACCTCCCTGAAGAAGATCTGCAAATTCGGGTCAAACGTTGGCTTTTAATAAAATAGTTTTGACACCATTTAGCCTTTTTATGACCGCTACCCCGGACCCTCTCCTTCCTTTTAATGCAGTGGTTAACTATTAAATATTCAATTTTTTTGTTTGTTGTTGTTTGAAGTTATTCTAGCAAATATATAAAAGATTTTTTTTAAACTCTTCATAACTATAAATATTGAATTAAGATATAACTGTGTCCTTATGTCGTAGAATATTTTATTTATGTGGCAATCCGATATATTTCCTATTTATTCAGACTCGTTGCTCATGTACTACAGACCATATTCCATTTATGCTAAGGGAAATTTTAAAAACTATATACATCAAATACCAAACAATTTCCTCCCCCTCCCTCTTTCCCCACTTCTCTCGACACGGAACTATTTCGGTTGCAGATCAAAGAGGCACATGGAGAACCGCCTCAACTCAATAGCCATCTTAGAATCAAAGCGCTCCGTTCAGCGGCAAAAGTTACCTCGAATTCCGACCTGAGCCCTTTGAGCCTTCAGTAATCGTCCTGCCTACACTTTATGTATGAATGATAAAAACCAAATGGCGTCCAGCGGTATTAATGCCACGCCTTCTGGAACGCTTGGATGAACAGCTCGTAGCTTATGTATTTTATAAATCTTGACTCGGTAATAGTAGCAATTTTATTTCAGTCGCTATATAAATTATAGCAAATATTTCCACATTTGACCAAATCTATAAACTAAAAATAACTTCAGTAGAAACACATTATCTTAAACAGTGCTTGGAACGGGGAAAAAAAATTATTTTTAAAACTTTAAAATGTACATGGTGTAAATTTTTACTATCGATAATTTTTCAGTCCTTTTGAAACTGAAACTTTTTCCATTACAACTTTTCAATTAAAGATCTTACAGAACTTTTATTGTTTAAAGACTTTTATTTAAAAGTTCTGTCGATTTCGCTAAAAATTCTATCTAAAAAATTACTTTTGTTCATACCTACCTAAACAAACGACACATTAGAATCACGTGTAATTAGTTTAGTTATAACACACATTTAGTTATTACTCTAATCTGTGCCCAATTACTGTTTAATTTTGTTCTAACTTAATTTTTTCAAGAGCTTGAATAAATAAAAGTTATACTTTTACCGTAAGTCTGGAACTTTGTTACGAAAAAGTTGCTTAGAACTTTTATTTTAAGAATTTTTTTCTTAAAAAGAATTCAAAGAAACCTTTGAAATGGGCCTTTTTCCCTAAAAAAAATCACAGAAACTGTTGAAATGAAAATTTTTAAAAAAGGTCTATAACATTTTCAATCCCTGATTTTAAATATTATCTTTGTATCGAGGGGTTGTTTTAACGTAAAATACTGAATTGAATTTCCCAAAAGTATTTGGCGTTATTAAATAAATCAGATATGTGAATATCATTAAAATGAATTCATCAACAAAAATAAATAATTAAATGTTTTTTTTACCAAATACATACTTTAAAATAACACTAATGTGTTAGAACCACTTTAGTAGCTATTGTCATTGATAAATAAAAAAAATCATAAGGCTTAAAAATCAACATAATTAATTAACATTGGAGGTCTACAATACATTAGTAATACTAAAATTGTCTTGTATATTTAATTTACACCTTTCTTCTTTCCTTTTTTATTATATTTTTTTCTATTATATTCACTTTTGGCTAACAGCATGGTTATAATCTTGGTAACCAAGCAATTCTAGACAGAGTGGAAAATTTTTTTAACATCTTTAATTAAGTAACTTCTTTTCTTTTTTTTTTTTTTGATAGATAGTACCATAAAATATATGAACATTCAAAAAACGAGATTAACTTATAACCGTATGAATAGATAGATTAAAAAAACAGTGTTAAAGCATTCAAAAAATTTGACAACAGTTGCTGAAGAAAGGAAGAGATGGATGAGGCTGGTCCAGAAGGGGCGAAATATCAACCAGGTCTTTTTTTCCTGGTAGAAATCAAATGGAATTGTGATTTTGAGAATATGAAAAATATATAAATATATATATATATATATATATATATATATATATATATATATATATATATATATATATATATTTAAAAAGTATTAGACCAAAGGTCACCAATAACAAACGTTTTCACTTTATTTAGTATTCAACGTTTCAGCCTCTCGAGCCATATTCCTGATACTGCGAAAAAAATTTAATTTAGTTATTTCTCTTTAAAATATATCATTATAAGCAGTATGTTATAATACTGTGTCCTTACTCTATATTTTTATACTATTTTAGAAAAAAGATTTATTATATAACATAATAACTTTTAAATATTTATTTAATTGTCACTATCATGACAGGTGCGGATGGAGATTTGAAGATAAAAAAATATTTTGCCATGCACCGTTTCATACATTTTTTTTAAAATATATCATTATTATATAATTCGTCAGTTGATCATTCTCTGTTTAAAAAGATACCGTTTTGATTTCTAAAAGTTATATATAAATAATTAAATATAATGTTAACTTCATAATTCATAATTTTACCTAAATTTCACTAGTCTGTTTTATGGATTTATTGAAATTACCATACTATCCTATAATGGTCTTAAGTAGTACATTTTATAGCTCTTTAGAAATATTTTAAAACAGTTTTATCAAACATTAAAATATTAGTTCTGTGGTTTAAAAATATATAAATCGTCAATGAGGAGGAAGAACCGAAGATCATTCTTCTTCTTTACCGAACAAAGTGCTCAATTTTTCAACGTTACACTAACATGACTCCGTTTTATCCTAAATCCTTCTTTCAATTACTGAAGCTAAAAAAAAAAGGATGGCAATTACTATATACCTAAATAATTTTAAATACTTTTTTATTTTAACTTATTTATTGAAAAATATTACAATCTGTCTCAGGGACATTTATAATAGTTTTCAGAGATCACATTCACACTCGATGTACAATAAATACAATAAATTATACAGAAAAATAATAATATATATATACAATAAATAAGAATAAAATAACCTAAAAATAAATAAATAAAAAGAACACATACATACCTATTGTACACTATTTTTTTTTTAAATATTAAAATTGAATTATGCGTGTGAAGATAACATAATGTATAATTGTTTTCTATACATCATTAACTGTCTGTTTATTACTTTCCGTTTATTTTACAGAAAAATAGTTGTATACCTTCTTCTCAAACGGATTTAAGTTTCTTCTACTTTTTTATAACTGTTATTAAAGCTGGATGATCTTAATATAAAACAGTTTTCCTGTGAATTTCAAAGGCTTATAAATTCCTCTGCTCGTTAAATTTTAACGTAGAATTATGTACCTCAGGGCAATAACTTTTCCAGACGATCTTTTTTTTTTTTTTTTAACTGTATTTATTGAGAGATATTACAATCTGTCAAAAATAAGGACATTTATAATAGTGTTCAGAGAGCACATTCACGCTCTATCAACAAAAATAAAAATAAATAATACAGAAAAAACAATAATTAAAAGTAAATTTATATAAGCTAAACGAAACAAAAAGAAACTAAACTAATAAAACATCATTAAAAAAAATCCAAAAAAAAAAACATTCACCCAAGATATCCGAGCCAAGCCATTCTCCCCAATCGAGGAAGGAAAGGCGGGAGAAGATCCCAGCGCCTCTAAATCAACCATATTACTGGTATTAAACCAGACGATTTTAATATTTTCAAATGGTCATAACTCCGTTTCTATAAATGCTAAAAAGTAAAAATAAGTGTCTTTTAATACAGACAATTACTAGCAGGCATCCTATAATTTAATTTAAATTTAATTATTTACTTAATTATTTATATATATATATATATATATATATATATATATATATATATATATATATATATATATATATATATATATCAATTCCATATTTACTTTTTACTTTTTATGACAGCTACTGGAATTGAGTTTTAAAATAAATTCCACTTGACAACTGGTCGTTCAAACAAAAATGAAAATGAGTGGATCAGAAAGTAAAATACGGATATCATATAGCACTGATTTGATGTGTATTATTTATTCTTCATATTTTAGAGTGAAGTTGAGTAATTTTCAGTCTGAGTTGATGTTACCACTGACCAACGATAAAATAAATTTTATTCATTGAAAAAAATTACTCTAAGTTATTAAACTTGGTGTGTTTATTTTTTATAGCGTTGAGAGTTTACACAAAATCCTATTTTGAGCGTGGGTTTATGTTGTTACCACAGGCTCAGTAAATTTTTTTTTAGGTTTCAGATCGGTCATTTTAAGAGCCGTTTAATTTAGATAGAATATGATAATATTTATGTAACTTGCTTAAAAATATTTAATACCACTAAAATTTCATCAGAGAAGCTATTTACGTTCGGTTTTGTCAGGATGAAAAATGCCCAACGGGTTGATCTTTATAATTTTAATTATTTTATATTACGGTCTTCGTCTATTGGGTCTTTTAATTTTGCTATTTATTTTTTTTTGGTAGATCCTGAAATAACCATAAAAATTCAGTCATCTTTTCTGAAAATTGTTGTTTATTTCTAGTTGGACTCCTTATTTAATCCTTAATTATAAGTTTCATATTTGTTTAAGTCTGAAAATCTATTTGTATCTATAAATTAAATATTTAAGAGTTTTCGCGTTTTATTTTACCTCTTGGTATCAAAATATGGAAACCCCACACAAGCCTGAAACGAAAATAATTATCGTCGATTCCGCCTACTTCAGCATCTGCTATGTGCACACTATTTGCTAGATGCGGCCAACTATTACAAATGGATAGCCTACGTTCTATAAACAAGCCTTCGAAAACATGGGCTGATTAGCAGTAGAAGTTTAGTAGCTTCACTAAACTGTCAATTTCCAAATATTTAATCCTTGCAAGCCCAAATTTACAAATTCGAAACTTTAATATTATTATTAATAGGTTTTTATTACCTAAGGATTTTACAACTTTAAACGAAAACTAGCTGAAAATGGAAAATATAATTCTTTATTGATTTTCTAATCTAAAAATGTCTAGTATTACAATTAGTATTTTATAATATAATGTAATTAGCTCCAATATTGGCCATTTCAAAAACCTATATCTCGTATCTGTCATTTATTTCTTTAATAAATTTTAATTTTTTTTTAAAGTCCTATATTTATCTGGTAGATAAATAGTTTTTTATTATCATAAATCAATTTTGGTTGCTATTTTTTGGTTTATCTTGTATTTTTATTTCTTTTTTTTTTTTTAATTTCTGAGGTTAGGGGAGCGGGGTAGCTCAGTGGTAGGGCACTGAGCTTCCAATGCAAAGGTCCCGAGTTCGAACCCCGGCTCATGGCAGAAAATTAATTTATCTGTTTCATTGGCCGTGGAGCGACCTTGGGTCAGGAGTCCCTCCTGGGGCACACCCAGCCTCTATAAAGTGGGTACCCTTAATTAAATAATTAATTAAGGGGGAAAATCTGGCGGTTGAGCGTGATCTCGGTCAAATCACCTCCTTGCACAACCGTTGACCTAGAAACAGTGCTTTCCCTAAATAGTACTGAACCCCAGACCCTTTATGGGTTGTAATGGTCCAGGTTTTTCTGAGGTTATATTACAGTGATCTCACCAAATATTTACTGTGTAATAGTGATAATCTAGTGTTATATAGTAATAATATTATATACGTTTTGTGATATGAAAAGGGAAGAAAAAATATATTTTTAATTTTTTTATCCGAAAGGGATTGCTCAGTACGTATCAGTGTTGGGCAAAAATTATCTATAGCTAACAGATAACAGATAACAGCTAAATTAGCTATTAGCGGGCAGATAATTCTGCAACTAAATTAGCTATTAGCGGGACCAAGCCGCTAACTTTTAGCGCAAGTTAACTTTTAGCTGTTCTTACCGCTAACCGCTAATTATCTTTATCTGTATCTTCAGCTAAAAGCTAATAGCTAATTCTTCGGATTTCATTGGTCTTAGAGTCGACTATTAGGTTTTGGGGGCGCTTTTTATGAAAATAATGTCGGATTTTAGGTGTGACCCCTCCTCCCCCCCCCGGCACCGACTTATCGTAACTTTTCTGATTTTATCGATATATGGGTCGACTATTAGGTTTTGGGGGGCGCTTTTTATGAAAATAATGTCGGATTTTAGGTGTGACCTATCCTCCCTCCCCCCGGGCACCGACTTATCGTAACTTTTCTGATTTTATCGATATATGGGTCGACTATTAGGTTTTGGGGGGCGCTTTTTATGAAAATAATGTCGGATTTTAGGTGTGACCTCTCCCCTCCCCCCCGGGCACCGACTTATCGTAACTTTTCTGATTTAATCGATATCAGGGCCGACTATTAGGTTTTGGGGGGCGCTTTTTATGAAAATAATGTCGGATTTTAGGTGTGAACCCCTCCTCCCCCCCCCGGGCACCGACTTATCGTAACTTTTCTGATTTTATCGATATATGGGTCGACTATTAGGTTTTGGGGAGCGCTTTTTATGAAAATAATGTCGGATTTTAGGTGTGACCCCTCCTCCTCCCCCCCCGGCACCGACTTATGTAACTTTTCTGATTTTATCGATATATGGGTCGACTATTAGGTTTTGGGGGGCGCTTTTTATGAAAATAATGTCGGATTTTAGGTGTGACCTCCTCCCTCCCCCCCGGGCACCGACTTATCGTAACTTTTCTGATTTTATCGATATATGGGTCGACTATTAGGTTTTGGGGGGCGCTTTTTATGAAAATAATGTCGGATTTTAGGTGTGACCCCTCCTCCCCCCCCCGGCACCGACTTTTTGTAACTTTTCTGATTTTATCGATATCATGGGTCGACTATTAGGTTTTGGGGGCGCTTTTTATGAAAATAATGTCGGATTTTAGGTGTGACCCCTCCTCCCCCCCCCGGCACCGACTTTATGTAACTTTTCTGATTTTATCGATATATGGGTCGACTATTAGGTTTTGGGGGCGCTTTTTATGAAAATAATGTCGGATTTTAGGTGTGACCCTCCTCCCTCCCCCCCGGGCACCGACTTATCGTAACTTTTCTGATTTTATCGATATATAGGTCGACTATTAGGTTTTGGGGAGCGCTTTTTATGAAAATAATGTCGGATTTTAGGTGTGACCTCTCTCCCCCCCCCCCCGGGCACCGACTTTTCGTAACTTTTCTGATTTAATCGATATCAGGGCCGACTATTAGGTTTTGGGGGGCGCTTTTTATGAAAATAATGTCGGATTTTAGGTGTGACCTCTCCCCCCCCCCGGGCACCGACTTTTTGTAACTTTTCTGATTTAATCGATATCAGGGCCGACTATTAGGTTTTGGGGGGGCGCTTTTTATGAAAATAATGTCGGATTTGAGATAGTGCCCGTGGCCCGACTTTTTGTAACATTTCGGATTATATCGAACCCATATATCAAATTAATCATTAAAGATACCAAAAGTCGGTGTTCGGGGTCACTATCTAAAATCCGACATTATTTTCATAAAAAACGTCACAGAAAACCTAATAGTCACCCAATATATCAATTAAATCAGAAAAGTTACAAAAAGTCGGTACCCGGGGGCACTATCTAAAATCCGACATTATTTTCATAAAAAGCCCCCCCCCCCCCGAAAACCTAATAATCGACCCATATATTGATTTAATCCAAAAAGTTTTAAAAAAGTCGAGGCTCGGGGGACCCAATCTCAAATTCGATATCATTTTCATAAAAATCGCCCCCCCCCCAAAACATAACAGTCGGCCTTGATATCGATTTAATCAAAAAAGTTAAAAAAAAGTCGAGGCCCGGGGGACCCAATCTCAAATTTGATATATTTTCATAAAAAGCCAATTCCAAAACATAATAGTCGACCCTGATATCGATTTAATCAAAAAAGGTTTAAAAAGTCGAGGTCCGGGGAGCCCAATATCAAATTTGATATAATTTTCATAAAAAGCTCCCCCCAAAACATAAGAGTTGACCCTGATATCGATTTAATCAAAAAAGTTAAAAAAAGTCGAGGCCCGGAGGGCCCAATCTCAAATTTGATATATTTTCATAAAAAGCGAACTCCAAAACATAATAGTCGACCCTGATATCGATTTAATCAAAAAAGGTTTAAAAAGTCGAGGTCCGGGGAGCCCAATATCAAATTTGATATAATTTTCATAAAAAGCGTCCCCCAAAACGTAAGAGTTGACCCTGATATCGATTTAATCAAAAAAGTTAAAAAAAGTCGGTGCCCGGGGGGGGGGAGAGGTCACACCTAAAATCCGACATTATTTTCATAAAAAGCGCCCCCCAACACCTAATAGTCGACCCATATATCGATAAAATCAGAAAAGTTACGATAAGTCGGTGCCCGGGGGGAGGGAGGAGGGGTTCACACCTAAAATCCGACATTATTTTCATAAAAAGCGCCCCCCAAAACCTAATAGTCGGCCCATATATTGATTTAATCCAAAAAGTTTTAAAAAAGTCGAGGCTCGGGGGACCCAATCTCAAATTCGATATCATTTTCATAAAAATCGCCCCCCCCCCAAAACATAACAGTCGGCCTTGATATCGATTTAATCAAAAAAGTTAAAAAAAGTCGAGGCCCGGGGGACCCAATCTCAAATTTGATATATTTTCATAAAAAGCGAATTCCAAAACATAATAGTCGACCCTGATATCGATTTAATCAAAAAAGGTTTAAAAAGTCGAGGTCCGGGGAGCCCAATATCAAATTTGATATAATTTTCATAAAAAGCGCCCCCCAAAACATAAGAGTTGACCCTGATATCGATTTAATCAAAAAAGTTAAAAAAAGTCGAGGCCCGGGGGCCCAATCTCAAATTTGATATATTTTCATAAAAAGCGAACTCCAAAACATAATAGTCGACCCTGATATGGATTTAATCAAAAAAGGTTTAAAAAGTCGAGGTCCGGAGAGCCCAATATCAAATTTGATATAATTTTCATAAAAAGCGTCCCCCAAAACGTAAGAGTTGACCCTGATATCGATTTAATCAAAAAAGTTAAAAAAAGGTCCGGGGGGCCCAATCTCAAATTTTATATCATTTTCATAAAAAGCTCCCCCCAAAACATAATAATCGACCCTAATATCGATTTAATCGGAAAAGTTAAAAAAAGTCGAGTCCCGGGGACCCCAATCTCAAATTCGAAATCATTTTTATAAAAAGCGCCCCCGAAAACATAAGAGTAGACCCTGATATCGATTAAATCAGAAAAGTTACAAAAAGTCGGTGCCCGGGGCAATTTTCATAAAAAGCTCCCCTGATTACATAACAGTCGATCCTAATATCAATTAATAAAATGAAATAAATAAATTTTCCTCTAGTGTTAGCGCTAAGTTAGCTTTTAGTTAAGTTAATAGATAATTTAGCTTAAGCTAAAAGTTAGCGGTTCGTTTCCGCTAATAGCTAATTTAGCGCTAAAGTTATCTGCGCTAAAACAGCTGGAAGCTAAATTAGCGTAATATTTAGCGCCGCTAATTTTAGCTTTTTAGCGCTACGTTAGCTAGTTAAAAATTAGCGCGCTAACGCCCAACTCTGGTACGTATCAAGCAGCCTTATATAGTAGCACTGCTTTAAATTAGGTATTTTTCTCTCTTATAAAATAGTTGGATATTATTACACCATTTATTTTTAGGAACATCCAGTTATAAAAATTTAGACATAGAGTGGACTGGTAACAATAAAAATATTGATTTAACAACAACAAATAAATTCATTTTTTTATATATCGTTCATCATTTGGAACAATGACGATAATATAAAATTTTAAGTTTTTCCACGTATAATATCAAGAAAGACCTGTTTAATCGAATCGACATCGCTGTATAATATAAGCGAAATTTAAATGGATAGAAAAATTTTAAATGTGTTAGAAGAATTTTAAATTGCATTAGTCCAAGTTAATGAATTGTCTAATTTATTATCTAATAGTCCGTGGTACAGACACCGTTTTATTGAATTTTCAACATCCGCCTGCAACTTTTATCGGTAAATGGTTTCATCTCATCATAACCTACAAATATTTTATTTACGAAAACTCTTGGAATTGGGGCGTTTTCAATCTGGAAGGGGGCAAACTTTGTCTATTTAATTACGTACTAAAAACTCGTAAATACCCTATTTGCTTTCCACTCGGATCGTAAGATAAATTGGTCACAAAGGTTGTCTACAAAAATAATGGGCCGTTTGTCCTATATAATCTCGTATTTTTGAAATTTTGGGAGTGTGGGTCACGCTAAACGGCTCAATATTTTTAAAGGTCGCCTTTTTTATCGGCTTTGTGATCAAATTATCTTAGGATCCAAGTGGAAAGCAAATGAGTATTTACAAGTTTTTAGTCACTAATTAAATTGACAAAGTTTGCCCCTTCCCCTCCAGATTGAAAACGCCACAATTCCAAGAATTTTCGTAAATAAAATAGTTGTAGGTTACGATGAGATGAAACTATTTACGAAGTTTCAGGCCGATGTTAATAATTGGATAAAACGGTATCTGTGCCATGGACTATAATACTTGCCAGCAATAGTTGTCCGGTAACGTTTTTTGGAAAAGTATAAATGATTTTTATTGGAAAAATATAAATGATTTTTGTTAACATAAATGATTAAACTATAAAATGAGTTTAATCGTTTTTCAGTTGATTTCAGTACAACATAGATTTTTTTTTTAAATACCTGCCATTCTCATTACTTATATGAAATAATATAAATTAATTAAGTTTAAAATAGACCATGGTTTCTCACATCAAAAAATCTCTTCAACTTGCCAAAGTCAGATGGAATCGAACCTTACGCAGAAGCATGTAGGCTTTCCTGGTAAGTACTTTGCATATTGCATGACTTGTTTTTTTTATTTACTTTACACTTTTGTTGCATGCGAAAACACTATTAGCTTGTATTGCTTACTCCTAAGCATTAGCTGCACTTAAATTCAATCGTTATTTTGTGTTGAAATTGAAACTGTTGGTAATGGTTTTCAAATTAAAGCTTCTGCTTATTATTTTATTTGAAGTATTTTTCATTGCTTACACATTATTAATAAATTTAATAGTTAATTAATAATTTAAATTTTTATACAGCTTACGATGTTCATTTATTTAACGGTATTTAATTGGCCATAATAATTTTGTCTTCATACAAATAAGGCTCACGTCCTCAAAGTAATTTAATGACAACCCATAATTTCTTTATGGTCGATGTTAGGAACTTCTATCGGTTGCTGTTATCGTGCTGGTTTATTATTTATTTACTTTCTTCTTTCTTTTATTATTTTTTTAAATAACTTTTGTAATCAATAAAAAGAAAGCAAAGGTCCTTATTGGCTAGGAAAGTTTTAATGAAGAAGAATTTGCTAATTGGATTTTTAATAATGAAGTACTGAAGAAGATATCAAACCCCTTTAAAACAATGGATTGAGGAGTTTTCTATTTTATTATTAGAAGCACAAAAAAAAATAATAAATATAAAAAAATATCAATCGCTTTTGAATGGGTTTCAGAAGTGATAAATTCCTGACAGTCTCGTTATTTTTCCTGTTTTTTTAATTTTAATTTTCGTATGGTACTTATACCTGAATCAAATACATGAATACATGTCGTTTTTCATGTTGGTAAGCTCAGGTAATCAATTACATATTATGTACGAAAAAAAAGGAACCATGACTTTTCGAAAAACCCCTATTTTCGAGGAAATATTTAAAATTCATGTTTTGCTTTTCTGCACTTTTTCAAACAAAAATCAAAATTTTAACTTCAACCCAATAGAAATATATTTTTTTATTTTTGTCTTGTGTAAAATTTGTTATTTTGGTCTTGGGTTTTTGGGTATTTGGATCTTAGATGGTTTTAAAGTTAAGCCATTGATATTTATTGAAACAAAAATAAATTTTATTACTCAAAAGAGCTTTCAATATCCTTCAAGATATTCGTTAATCAGTCATCGGTTACTTTTGACTTGGAAAATTTTACATCTTCCCTACATATATAATAAAATGTCTCAAAGAAATGTAAATCTAATGAACTGTATCTCGGTTTACCAAAATTCGATAATTACATTTCAATAGAGAATACAATTTTTTTTTCAAACTTATTTATTTAGAAATTTTATAATAGTGTTCGGGGAGCACATTCACACTCGATAAAAAAAATATATATATTTCGATTAGGATAAAAGAGCTCATTCCAATTTTTTTTTCATGTAAAGTTATGAATCTCAACTCTTTGTGAGTAAAATATGGGTTCATTCTATTTAGCCAAGAGGAAATTGTTAAAATTGACAAAAGAAGCACTATTCTTCCTCACAGAATATATATATATATATATATATATATATATATATATATATAAACATTTAATGTAGTTATTCTTCTCTTCAAAGGAAACAGGAAGGAGTTTTGGGTCCTGAGGGTTTTTAATAAGACTAATAAATAACAATAAAATATCAGCTCATTGTAAACGAGGACTTTTTTTTTTTTCATATATACCACAAAGGAGCTAATGTTTCTATCGTAAAGTAAGAATTTTCAGCATCCTGTAAGTGGTAAAAAAAAAACTGAGATAATCAATTCCAAAAACGAAAACCAAAAATGAATCACTTTCCTCCCATCGACGGTTTGCGACAGATTGCTAAAGGTTGCTTCGGGTTGGCAACAACGATATTCGGCTTAAAGCTGACCATTCCGACAAACTAATACAACTCTCTGACGCCCTAATTCCTCTAGACAGTTTGCCTAGGCCCAGGATTAGTGCCAGAGTTGCCAACTCTCGCTTAATACCTTGTTCATCAACCTTTATGTGTATATATGGATAATATCCTTGTGCCCTCCATATCATGGCATATCTTTGGATTTCAGGCGGTGGCAACCTCCTGAGAGACCTCCAGAACGGACTCCTCAGGTCCAGGGGCTACATGATCCCGAGGCAGAACAGGGAATATCTCGACTCCATCTCTGGCAAGACCTTCGGATCATCCAAGAGATTCAGGTATGTCATTGTAAAAAAGAATATTCTTATTTGTACCCATACATGTCGATAGGTACTTCGCAAAAGACCTGGTATGTTGAGGCGTTTCCCGCTCTAACATGCTCAAGTGTAGCGGCTCTAGTCAGAAACCGCCCTGGGTGAGGTAAAAGGTATCCGTGGTAGACCTTCAAAATGAACTAACCCACTATATGTTTACTATATAATTATAATAATATGTTTATTATGCTTCAAGAACAACCATCCATACCCATAGTGCCATCAATGGCGAGGCGAGATAGGGGTTGTTGAGATAGGAATAACCAAAAGTAAAAAGTTGCAAAACCTCGTAGTACAAAAAATAAATTTATTCAAAATATGGAAAATGATATGAACTTTATATTTAACGAACCTGCTGAAGAAAATGTAATTAAATGGTTTATGTAACTTTTTCAGTTCACATTTCTTCATCAGAAAATCTAAAATCTCTATTTTACAATTAAATTATTCTTACAGGCTTTTTTGTAAATCTTATTACATTTCATTTCATGAAATACCTATCGTTTAATCTGAGAAGCAAGGACGTCACTTCAGTTTTTCTTTTTTTTTTTTTTTTAGAAACGCATTGGAATTTCAAGTTTAAAAATTAAAATGTTAAGATTTGGGAAATAATTTATTTTTTTAAATAATGTCAACACTTAATAATAATAATTTGCTCTTCTATGAATACAAAATTGCATCGATAAAATTCCAATTTCTTGACATGAGGGATATTAGTAAAGATTTGACATATTAATGAATTTCTGGATACTGTTTTTTTTTACAATCTTCGTCATTTGAAATGTTTTCCTAAATATCAAATTTCTTAACTTTTTGTACTTTTAAATTATTGGGAGGATCGTGAAATTGCCTCTACCCTCCCATAACGACGTCCATGCTGAAAAGTTGAACCATCGAATCCCATGTGTCTAGGTTATGACAGGTGTGATTGAGGAACGTATAAGATATTTAATATTTATTTGAAGTTTCAATATGTAATTTATCAAAATGTCTACAACTTTTTGAGTAGCATGTCCTCAAATAAAAATAAAATTTGTATCTTTCGACTGCCTCCAGTTGTATCATCTTGTAAATAACGTTGGTAGTTTTAGTAAAGCTGTTGATTCTAATATCTACTACAGTGTAATAACAATTAGAGTAACATTTAACATTTAACATTAAACTGTAAAATGTAATATATTATGTTCTTAAAAATACTAAATATTAACCGAAAAGACCATCTAGTACATAACAAAAATAAATAAATATATTTGATATGCTCTCGTACATTTTAATTTATAATACAGAAGAACGAACCATTATCCGAAAGCTAAATTAAAGCTAAGAAGTTTTTAATGAATAGTGAATAATTCTCTAATACTCATTCTTCTATTTACTTTATATCTTTTGGTCATTTGTCCAATAAGAGACTGAAATAAATAAATAGTTAGTCATTTTTTTTTTAATTTTACTAAAAACAACATTTATAAAATTCAATTTACACAATAAGAGCAATGTATGTAAAAACGGCCTGTGAGTTTTTACCTAGATTGTTTTTATTGAGTAAATTGAATTGTATAAATATTTGATCAATTAAATAAATATATAAAATAGGGATTTTTCAAAATAGTAATTATATATATCGCATCTACTAACCAAAACGCTTAACTCCAATTTCTAAACTTTTGTTTGATTAGTTAAGAATAAAATTCATTTTTTCGATTGACTTATTCGAGAAATCAACAGATAAATATATTATTTTTAAATATTTGTTCTGTAGAGCCTTGTTGAACAAGTTTTAGTTAAGAAAAAATAGAAACCAATTACAATAAAAGCCAAAACTAAAAAAAAAAATGATTAAAATGTTAGTCTAAAAATAAAAGTTTAAAAATTGCATTTAAGTCATGCTTTTTAATAAATATTTATTTTAGCCTTTCTTACAAATGTTATAACCGAATACACTCAAAATTTGATGTGGTTAACTTATCCTATTTTTTTTTCTATCGATAAAAACAAAATACTAATATTTTTAGTCGAATCGAATAAGCTCTTTCTATTTTTTATACTTTATGAACTGTGACGTAGAAGACGATATTGATTAGAAATAAAAAAATATCCATATGTGTCATAAATAATTAATTTATCCAGTGAATGTTTTAATCAGTTGAGATATGCCGTGTTTAGCATAACCAGTGGTTCATTGCTAACGAATACTTCGTAATATCTGCCTCACTAAATCAAGCGCTGTTTTGCTTATCATCAAACCAAATAGGCTAACCAATATTTATGTTAATCTCTCAGATACGTATCTGCCTATGTATGTATATTACTAAAGCTGTTTGACCGATTATGTTTCTAATAATTAATTTATCATAGGTACCCTACTTAAATTTTGTATGTAAAAAATTAAAATATACAACTCTATATAAAACATATGATATAATATACAAATGAAATAAGAGATAATATTTGTAATTTTTGTTATTCCATAATTTTATTTTAATTATCTGTTTTCGTAAATTTTGTTGGTTTGGTTTTTCTCAGAGATTAATATCGTGTAACATTGTACTAAGTGGGCAACCCGGAATGATTAAAATAGTTGTTAATAGTTGATTATTTACTATTTTTTATTATCATATAATTAACTTCTCGAAAGTACTATGATGACTAATTTTGGTATTCAACAACTAATTATTTGCTCTTTCAGGAACTTAGTATTTGTTTTTCTTTAAACAAAGAAAGAAAGCTTTGATAAGCAAGAGAACAAATCAATATAAATTGGAAATTAACACAATAATTTTTATTTTATCAATAATTATCTATATATAACAATACGATATTAAATTCATCTCATTATAACACTGTGTCATACAAACTCTTAAATCGAATTGTGAACGTTTGAAAGTATTTATCACAAAATAATTATTTCATTTACTGCTTAATTTAATGAAGAACCTTTGATGATTTAAAAATTAAAAAAAAAAAATGGGTTTTATTTTATTATTTATGTCGAGATTTTTTTTTCGATGCCTTCCAGTTTAGTAATTTTTTTTTTTTTTTTTTTTTAATCTGTTTATTGAATAATAATACAATCAGCCACTGCTGGAGGGCTATAAGCATTAGGGCTACAAGTTCTCATTCATACAATATATACAAATAATAAAGAAATAAATATAAATATAATAAGTAAATAAATAATACTTGTGAAGAAGTTAAATAAAAATAAAATAAACAAATAAAATAAAATAAAAACTTCTAAACACAATCATACCTATATAAAATATATACATTCGCCCAAGAATCTCCGAGCCACGCTTTTTCCCCCACACGTGGAAGGAGTTTAGTAATTGGCAATATATTAGAAAGAAATAATTTGTAATGTTTCTTTTTTTAATACTTTCCGTTTTAAAACGTTACTGAATTCACTAAAGTAATGGTTATGTTCTTACACTGAACATATTACATAATTCACCTATACACCAAAGTTAAAATCATCAACTAAAAAATTGGTGAAAAAAGTTATGTCTTATTTCATAACTACATGTTTAACTATATTTTTCAAATGAAAATAAATAAATGAGCTGTTTTTAAAGAAAAAATTAAAAAAGTCTTCAAATTTGTGTAGAAAGCAGTTTCTGCCTCATTAGCTGTCTTACTGGAACAGATAAAAAAACAAAATGCGCAGGCTTTTACCTAAGATTAAAGGCCACGTATTGTTCTTACACAAGACGTTGTGGAGGATGAGGATTAGAAAGAAAGAATACTCGCGATCTTTAGGGAATCGTGGGTATGAAGCAACAGTAAGTAACCATTATGCTTCATTGAGACAATTTTTGCAAACTGCGATGTTTCATAAAAAAAAAAAAAAAAAAAAAAAAAAAAAAAAAAAAAAAAAAAAAAAAAAAAAAAAAGTAAAATAGTCACGATAAATATCATCCTATTACTGACCTTTATTTTTCACTAATTTTATGAATCAGTATATTTACTGAATTCATGACACGGGGAATATACTATGAATGCTCAGATTTCATAGTTATCCACACGATTTCATATTAATTATAAATGAACATCATTGTCATAATATATTGCGAAAAGGAAACACAATTTTGATGTATTTCATTATAAATGTTGGTATTTCAATTGTCAGTCTTTGAATTCTACTTATCTGTACCCAATTGATCCCTCGAAGTGAGAATCGAAAAGCAGCTTATTTTTTTATTGATTAGATTTATTTATAGTTTCGCCTCCTTGCAACAATACAAAAAAAAATTCAACTATTTTTGGTTTGTTTGAAAAGTTATATATTATTCTAGGATGAAATACTTCATTGAAATAAGTTTTAATATTAATAATATTATTTTTTGCATTATAGGACCTCAGTGGAAGAGTTGAGTCTATAAATGGAAAAAATAAAATAAAATAATATTAGTTTGTAAGATCATAAGTTTTACGATTAAGGAAATTTTTAAGTCATTTACTAGTTTCTTTAATTTAGTAATTATTTAATTTCGAGATGTTTCAAGTCTATGTTATTGTTTTATAATTTATCGAGCCGTTGGTAAAAAGCGAAAGTTTTTTCGTTATTTTCGAAATATTTGTAATTAATTATATTAGACTTTGTTTTAATTTATTTAAACCAAATAATGTGTTGTGTTGTTCTTCGAAATCATTGTAGATTTACGGATGTTCCTGGGCTCTATTTTACTGAAAAAAAGGAATATTAAAAAGGAAAACAAAATTTTTAAGAAAAAGGAAATCCATATTTTATTTTTATAAGTGAGAAATTTTTAGAATTATACTTTTTTTTTTTTAATTTGAAATATATTGTTTGAAAAATAAAATACATTAAGAAAAAAGAGTAGTTAATAATTGGCAATAGCAATAAGTTGAGAAAATACGAACTTACTTAACACAGGTCCAGGACTTTCTATTTAAATTTTTTTTTAGTTAAAAATTAAACTACTGAGGTCATATTATACTCCAAACTGAAACTCTTACATCAAGTAGAAAAATTGCAGTGTCCCTAAGGAAATCTATCTTTTTTCCATCCCTGGATTATTTCCTCTCCTCTATCCCCTACAGTGTCGTTTGGAATATTAATGTTTTATATTATTATATATATAACATTTTTAATATTTTCTATTTTAAGTTATATTTTATACGCTCAACGTTTCCGACTACTCCAGCACTTACTAAAGACAAACGCTCTAAGCTCCCAGTCAATTACAAAAGACTCATATACATGACTACAATAAGACCTATTTGGACTTAAGGAGTTGAGCTCTGGGGCTCCACTAAGCAATCTAATTCCTCTCGTATCCAATCCTTACAATCTAAAATCCTCACTGCTCCTTACTTCGCACAAACAAAATCATCCATAACGACCTTAATGTTCCTTATGTTTCTGACCTGGCCCAATCCAGATACCCATCCTTCCATAACAAACTTCAGAATCATCCAAACCCTTTCATTTCTTACCTTGCTTCCTCTTCGATCCCTGACAACCAGCGTCTGAAAAGAAGATCTCCTTTTGTAAATACATTTTTAGAATGCTACCATTGGGTAGTTTCTCAACAAGTGGTTTCATGTTATTATGTTGCTTTGTTCATATTTACTAAATGTATTTTTATTTGTAATACAGTTGTAAATATCATCAATAAAAATAAAAAATAAAAAAATATATTATTTGTTCTTTATTTTCAGCGGACCCCTCTTCGCCGCTGATAAGAGGAACGGCATGGACGAGATCGACAGAGTCGGCTTCAACACCTTCATCAAGAAGAAGAATTTCGACGAAATTGACCGAAGCGGTTTCGACGGCTTCGTCAAGAGAAATTTCGACGAAATCGACCGGGCAGGTTTCAACGGTTTCGTTAAGAGGTCTACAGAATAAGCTGCATTTCCCCTCTCCTTCCTCCACTCCCCCAATAATTCCAAAAATTAATAATTGAAAAAAAAGACAATTTAGACGTTAGGGTTTTTTCTTTTTTTTCTTTTCCTGGTTAGAATCTCTATGTCAAATACTCAAATTCCTTTAATATGTGTACTCTATGCCTGTGTATATTTGTGGATTTCTCGTAATAAAACATACCTTTCTCCCAGTGTATTCCCAAAATTGTATGTAGCTTGTTCGGTGTTATTCCCCTTTTACAGTAGTGTAGAACTTTTTTTTTTCTTTTCTTTTTATTTTTTTTTTATTGCTCCATTGATCCAATGGCACCAAGAGAACATTTC
This sequence comes from Nezara viridula, assembly GCA_928085145.1. Classification (NCBI taxonomy): domain Eukaryota; kingdom Metazoa; phylum Arthropoda; class Insecta; order Hemiptera; family Pentatomidae; genus Nezara; species Nezara viridula. Next base: position 82,313,326 of record OV725082.1, read on the forward strand.
CAGTAACGTTGACGCATCGCTGGAACCTAGACAAATGCCGGAATTATGGAGCAACATCAGCCCTTTATCTGGAACACTCTCCAAAAGTCCAATTTCTTTCTGAATCTTATTATAAAATATATATGTATTCTTCTATTTGTATTTTTATCATTAATATATTTTTCTCCTGAGTTGGTTTTTTATATATATATTATATAATTGAATATATTCTGGTGTATACTCTATTGATTGACAAGTGATAATAAATGTTGATATTTTTCAAACCTAAGTTTTGTTATATTCGAATTACCACCTCATGTTTAGAAAAAAAAAAGTAGTGCAGTGGCACTTAAGTAGAGATTTAGATTATTTCCATAATATCTATAAAAAAAATATTTGCACTATCAATATTTTGAGTTTTAAAAAATTATACTAGTTCGCCCGTGCAAATAATTCGCAGAAAATTTTATTTAGTGAAGAAATAGCAAAACAATATGGAAATAATTAGTTCATATAAATTATGTAAGGAATTAATTAATATTTTTTCCTTGGTCGATTACGATATTCTATTAAACATAATAGCCAAAAATATTTGTACAAATTGCTTTGCTAGGACCTATTTTTAAACGCTGACTGGAAAGATAATAATAACTAATAAAGAAAAAATAATGTCCCGATCATGAGATTTTCCAAATTATTAAAAAAAATAAAATTAAGAACAACCAAATGTCTTTAAGAAATAATAAAATTAATATATCAGCCTAGAAACAAAAGTTTAATAGACTATTCTACTCCTAAATGCAATATCTTTAAACAGGAAGACATTAATAAGTATATCAAAACTAATGGACAGTATCTTTGTTAATAATTGTCCGATTTTTTTTTGTTTTGTAGGTAATTTAGTAATCTTTCTAATTATTATGGGTATAACAAGAAAAAATTCATACTTTTGGAGTTATTCACAAATAAAGTTTATTTTCCTTCATAACTTTTTTTCCAGAAATTTTGGGGGGGGGATAGAACTATTTTTCGCATATAAAGGAGAAGAATATCTTCAAAATGAGTGGTCAATCATGGGGTTTGATGAAGAATTGACGAAGTTATGGCGTACCGACAAAAAACACCTTTTAGAAATAATACATATATAGGATTCTAAATAAATAATATCTTCCCAAGTCAGTTTTCTATCGAAGAAATTGTTGAAATATTTCGTCAAGGAAAATACGTATGCACATGAGAAAGCAAGGGGTGAAGTTTGATAAAATTGATTTGGGACCATACAAGTACCAACCAGAAGAGTTCTTGAAAAGTCAGTGAAATATAATAAACAGCAGTAGATGTTGTACCATTTACATTAATTGGACCAAAAGACAGAGAGAAATGAAAAATCCACAGAAATGAGGCGTTGCCTAATTAAATTAGATATAAAAATAATTAATTATATATGTATATATTTGTATGTTTTTATTGTATGTATATTTTTATAAATAGCTGTTTTTAAAAAAAAAAATATGTTTGGGCACCTATAGTTGAGGATGGAACTTAATAAAATTTATATGGAACCAACTAGGTAGAAGTCTGCACAGTCGCTGAAAACTTAATTGAAATTGGATGAAGCGGTGGTTCTATTAAGTCCTCCACGGATATTTGACTGCAGACAGACAGGTTGGGACATAGACATGGAATAAAACTTGTTTCTTGATGTCTGAAACATAAAACACTAATGAAAAATTTAAATTCAATATTGTTATTTCTCTCTCACAGTATATGAATATATTTCATTTATGCGTTCATACAGTTTTCATAAAATGTGTACCTGCCATCGGTATGTGAAAAAAATAAACCCGGAACTAATTTTACGGCCTGATAATCAGAATTTTATTTATTCATTTCCCCTAGTGTAACCATATGTTAATTTATTTATTTCACATGAAAAAATGACACAAACAAAGTTCCACAATAAATTTTAACTTTTATTTCTATTTTTAGTTAATACCTGAAAATTAAAAAAGAAGAAAAGGTTCGAGAATAATTATGTAGACATGAATGAAATTAAATTATCTTTATATAAAACTCAGTAAAAATAAAGAAAAGATAACTAGACAATCAAATTAATAGAATACAACTTAAACATTTGCTTAGTAATTTATATGTAATAAAACAAGACAAAAAAAACATTGTTAAAATAGAACAGAGAAAATAATTTTCTATGGGACGAATTACCTTTAGAATAACAAAAAAGTACAAAATTAAAGTATTATGTCTGGCCTAAGTAAAATTAAAGAGAAAAAAGTAAAGAAAATATTAGTTAAACATACTATGTACAAAATAGAAAAAATCTATATAAAAAAAAAAGAAACCATGCCAAGACACTTAAAACTATGTACAGTGGTAAAATGTAAGTATAAACCTTTAAAAAAATTAAAATAAAAAATACATTACATTCTTCTTATCAATAAACTCTGTGTTTCTGCAGAAAAAATAAAAAGAAAAAGAAGACGAATCTGATAGTAAGTATTTAAGTAATGAATTATATGTAAATATATCATTATGTAAATCATTTTGAATAATATGTAAATTTACATAAAAGGTTAGAGGGGAGGACTGTTATGACTGTTTTTGGGATAGAAATTGGTATAGGAAAGGAATTCCAGAAATTAACAGTGCGAGCAATAAAGAGTTTTGGAACGAGGCAAATTTGTGAGAAGGAATGTAAAGGTCGGAAGGTTGGGATCTTGTGAAAAGGGAATGGAATGAGGACTTGAATTGAAGAAGGTTGAAGGCGTAAGAAGGGCGATGATTGTTGATGATATGATAGAGGAACGTACCAACGAAATATTGTCTTCGAATGGAGGGGAAGAGCCACTTGAACTCAGTGTAGTGGCTAGAGACATGGGAGTATCTTGGGGCACCAATTACAAATCTTACACAGCAAATTGTTAGTATCAATATTTAAATTTGACTAGGAAATCGGATTGATAAAGAAAAGTCATAATTAAATAATCTCAATTAAATTAGCAGACTGGCGGTAACACACTAATGATAAATTAGTTACTTGTATCTAGTTAAAAACTAAGAAAACTAGATACATTTAACTAATTACAAATTTATCTGTTCACTCTACCAACTTTTTGTTTGTAAGCATTTTTTAAATAAGGCACTTGCAGGTATAATAATTATAATAGTTGTCTAATTACTTAATATATCCCTTTATTAGTAAAAGTATGATCTAAAGTCAAGTCAATAAAATCATTAAATAATTTTATAGTAATAATAATAGAAAGCAATCGCGTATCTACAAAAATGTTATTTAAAGAATACAGAAATATATGACAACCAGAAACACAGGCTTGAACACTGAACGCAATATCTAGTTGTTTTAAGTTTAATTTCGAACTTAGCAAAGTTTTAGAAGTGTCTCTTCTCGCTTACGGAAACTCAATTTATTTCTCCGATTCCGAAACTTTACCAATAAATATTCATCGTTTTACTTTGTGATTATAAATTTTACAATTTATCTGAATACATCTGTATCGGATACATTTAAAAGATTTATATTCCTTTACCAAATTTATTGCTATTTGGATGGGTTTCACTGGTCATAGATAACCCAGCATATTAATATTATCGATAATATTTTATCAATGTGGATGGAACACAACTCATATTTCTTTAAGTTACATACAAAAAACATTGCATTGTAATCTAATAAAAAATGTTACCAATCATCAAGATATAACTGGAATATTTCAAACGAATTTCAGGTGTCAGTGAGACAGAAGAAGCAAGATAAAATATGTGCACATTAAACAAACACAGCACATCAACAGTTTCAAAGAGACAGATAAACTTGTGATATGCTTCACTTCAAGACTTTTTACTTTGTGTTTAGAGGTTTTTGAACCTGCACACAGCACTACTTACTGAAATTAAAATTTATTGAGCAATTTTGTAACATAGAAAAAATACACAGTAAAATTTTAATAAATCATTTCAATATATTAAAAAGTTATGCATTATTTTAATTTTATCTTTTTTTCGTTTTGTTTTTCCTATCTCTATTAGAGCGCATTTACTTTGTTATGAATTAAATTAAGATATCACTCCTTCGTCAATATAAAGTAAAACTAATCTAATAATTAACATATATCCCTGTAATTGTGAATTAGTAAAAGCTATTTCAAATTCAAAGTAAAAAAATAAGATCTTATCAATTTTATAATGATGAATAAGGGAGCTGTTGCAGACTTAATTAATTTTTTCATATGCTCAGAATCAGAAAATATGTTAATTTTATTTCTAAATAAATATAACGAATATATATGTATATATATTAATAAGCAATATTTACAGAATAAATCTTAAAATATTTAATATTTAAATAGATGCTTTTAATCCATATAGTTTTAATCTGTAGAAAATACATAAATATAATATAAAATAAATGACCGAAGAGGTAATACGCAATAATAATTTTATGATTACTACCTTTTTATTATTCAATTTAACAAATAGGATCATTATTGCTCTTATTACTACTAAGTTTATATATAACCGGTAATTGATATTTTAAATAATGAACCAACACGTAAGATATTAAAATTAGTTGTTATATGTAATTGAATAACTTTGTATTGAATATTGTCTAAGCGTGGCGATCGACTTAAATGTAGATTAGAAGTCGATTAAATTAATATGACTAATGTTTCTGTATCATTCGCCAAGTATTGAAATTCTATTTAACGTTTCCATGTCCTTCATTAATTAGTGCTTAATGAAGTAAGTAGAATTGTTGATAAACTTGATTAAGACAGAACCAGTTTTAAATATCATGTGTCAATGATCTTTTTAAATTAATCGATTAATTGTAATAAAATGTAATATTACGCAAATCGATTAATTGATAAATATATTTGTATAGCTTTCCGGTATGCACCTCTCAACATAAGAGCATCCTGAAATTGCCTGAGCCAACTTAGCTTTTAGCTGATGATAACGTCCTCGGATATCCGTGGTTACAGTTTGTCAGAAAACCCCTTCAAAAGTTTGCACAATAACAATTCACCATTATCCTAAGTGTGCCACTGAGCCGTTTTCGGTGTATTTCAACTTTATAAGTCAATAAGTGAGTAATTGTCGTAAGAGAACTATTATCTACAATATTGTCTTACATTAATAAAAATAATAATTTACTAATTCATATTTTATTATCTGTTATTTAAGTACTGATGTACACCAGTTAAAACTCTCATTCATATAGAGTTCAATATATTGTGAATTTTCATCTGAAAAAAATATAAGCAAAAATTCTTTCAGAAGATTTGCTTGTAGACATCAGCCCATTTGTAAAAATCGTAATAAAATTAAAAAGGAATATTAACAAGTCAACAATATCTATTTTAAATAAAATACTCGCAGAATGAGGCCTATCGTTCAGGAAAGGAGAGGCATTGACAACATTAAAATACCTAAATACTACATAAATAAAAATGTTATTATTTTAAAATAGTTTTGATATGCATTGAACATAGGAAATAATCTTTTCAAATTATTATGAGGCGCTGAAAACGAAGTTAAAATATGCTGAAACAAAACACATCTGCTAACATCAAAGGACAGCGTCAAAAGTTGGAGAGCAGGTACATAAGGACCGAGAGAGGCGTTTGACCTACAACCGGAACATGTCAAAATAACAAGGTCATATAGGACAAACGGCCCAATATTTTTTAAGGCTATCTTTTTTCTCGATTTTATGCTTAAATTATCTTAGCATTCAAGTGGAAAGCAAAACGAGGTTAATGAGTTATTAGTATCTAATTAAATAGATAATTATCTTAACATTCAATTGGAAAGAATATGTATTATTTATGAGTTTTTAATACCTCATTAAGTTAATTAATTTCAATGAGAAAAAGTCCCGTTTCAGAAAGTTTTGTAGAACCAATTTACGAAGTTTTAAGCTATTGTTAATAATTTAACAAAAAGGAATTGTGAGATAACCACCGGTTTATATAATCAAAACAAGATAAATAACTAACTAACTCTGATGAAAAATAAAATAAATAAGTTGAAACAAAAAGATGTTTGCAAGGTGGATTGTAATAATTGTGATGCGGCATACATAGAAGAAACAAGACAAAACATAGAAAAAAGAATGAACCAGCATTATAATGATACAAAAAACAGTAAAACAGCCCTAGCCCACCATAGCATTACTAATAGACATACATTTAACTTAGCAATACCACAAATATTATATAAGGAAACATATAGTATACATAGAAAGGCAATAGAGTCGATATTTATTATTAAACATAATAAAAGAGCAATAAATTTTAAAACTGATGCAGCTAAAATAGGGACCCATTATGCCTATCTAATTAACAAATTAGATATATAAAAATAAATAAAAGATTTGGAATTTGACAGTTTGGTCAAGGTTTGGTTTTGTATCTGACTAGGCTCTCCCTAGAGGAGACAACAATACATTTCAAGGTAATAAATTCAAGATTGAAACTAGTTAAATATATAAAATAGTAATAATAAAATAAATAAAAACATAAAATAAGTGCATTTTAGGAATATGATAAAATGGAATAAAAAAAATTAAAATAAATAATATGACGATCTTTGGGGCTCTACAAAAACATCAAATTCTTCCCGTATACAATCCTTACAATCCAAAATCCTCCATAAAATCTTATTTATGTAACAAATAAAATTATCCATAAAGACCTCAACATTCCTCTTGTGGAAGACTTGGCCCGAACTAGATATACCTCTTTTCATTCCAAACTCCTTGGTCAACCCAATCCTCTAGTTTGTAACCTTTTATCGAACACAATTCCTGACAATCCTCCGAGGCGTCTGAAAATAACCCTCCGATGGCCAAGGGACCCCCTAAATTAATTTATTTTTGAAATGTTACCAATGGTTAGCTTCTTCACAAGTACCTTCATGTAATATATTGATATAGTATATTTACTGGTTGTATATATGTTTACAGTTGTAAATTTCAATAAAAAAATAATAATAATAATAATATCACAAATCTTATATAAAAAAATAAGATGAAATAGGATGAATATACTGGTAATATTGGCAAAAATTTTGTTATTGTTTAAAGTTATATAAATAAATACTATATTGATTTTATAAAAATATTAATTACGATAATATTATAATTTCTAAAGAAAAAATAGGGAGCTCAGTTCTCTCTATACAGACATCGACTTAGTCACCTATATTAAACTGGCCAGACTAAGGTGGGCAGGGCATGTGGCCAGAATGAGCACCGTTGAAATACCAAAGAAAATAATGATGGAGGAGCTGCATCTCGTAAGACGGGTAGGAAGGCCGAGGACGAGATGGTTGGACAACGTGGCCTATGATGCGAGAACCCTGCTTGGTGTACGGAACTGGAGAGCTGCAGCAGAAGACAGAGCCAACTGGCGGAGGCTCTTGGAGGAGGCCCAGTCTCGGTAACGGGATGTCGTGCCACACATGATGATGATGATTATAATTTCTAGTCTGGAGATAGGATCCCATAAAAAGTAGATCCCGAAACGTCATGCTGTAATGGAGAAGAATTGTTTTTGGAAGAATAAATACTGTAACAAAAATTCTTGCTTATATACCTCAAAAAGGAGTATGAACAATGGACTACCAGCTCCATTAAATAATTGTTAGCGAAATTTTCCAATAAACCGACTATAATCTTAATGAGACTTCCATCTCTAAGGGTGAGCTCAAACCATGTACGTCAGAAGGCTCAGCCACGTATTTAACCTTCTAGCTAGAAACCAGCGAGATGTAGCTCTATGCATGCCTCGGTAAGTTTGACGTACTCTCAGAGCACTCTAATATCTATTAACGGTATTACATAATTGTTACTATTGTATATTTTTCAAAAATAATGAATTTACTTAAGTTAATTTAAAAAGCCAAATTGTGTGCAATGTTGTAAACTATACACCTATTAGTCCGTGGTACAGACGCTTTTTTTTTTATCAAATTATTAACATCCAACTGAATGTTCGTTAATAGCTTCATCTCATCGTAATTTACAACTATTTTATTTACGAAAACTCTTAGAATTGGGGCGTTTTCAATCTGGAGATCGGCAAACTTGGTCTATTTAATTAGGTACTAAAAATTCATAAACACCCATTTGCTTTCCATCAGAATCGCAAGATAATTTGAGCACAAAATCCACAAAAAACGTAGCCTTAAAAAATATTGAGCCGTTTGGCGTGACCTACACACCGAAATCTCAAAATAAGGAGACCAATATTTTTGCAAGCCATTATCTCTCAATTATGTGATCAAATAATCTTACGATCCAATTGGAAAGCAAATATATATTTACGAGTTTTTAATTACTAACTAATTAGACAAGGTTTTCCGACCTCCAGATTGAAAAAGCCATTTACGAAAACGCTTGAAAATGGCTTTTTCAATCTGGAGATCGGAAAACCTAATTTTACAACAGGAATATATATATATATATATATATATATATATATATATATATATATATATATATATATATATATATATCAAGAGTGAAACGTGAAACTGTGTCAGAGTAATTTAGTTGCACCACAATTGTTATTTTTTTTCAAACGAATTCAATTAGCAGTTATTAATTAAATTAAATTCCTGTTGTAAAATTAAATTTGACAAATGTATATTTAATTAAATTGGTGTATAACGCCGACAAACGTTATTTTTCGTTTCTTTTTTTCCGAAACCTTTGAAAAGGTTTCAGTCAACAATAAATACAAAACAAAATAAAATAGAAAGTGATCTTATACTAAAACATGAGAATATTTTCATAATAAATTTTACCTTGAAGGTAAAGTGCAAGCGAAAAAAACACGGAATATTCAATGGTTGATGGCTAATTGATTAAATCATGCTAAACATTTTGATAGTAATAATGGCTCCACTTTCATTACAAATATTTTGTCTCCGAAGAATTTAAAGTGTATAATTTATTTTTACTGTCACATTGCAAAGAAATCGGACATGAAGGTGTTTAATTTTTGAAGTAAACTTCATAAATTTCTTTGCTAAATCACGGTCGTTTTTCTATAAATAATCGAAAACATATTCTGTTCACAAAACACTTTGATAATGAAATGCAAACAAAATAAAGATACTTTACGTTTTTATTTTTTTATTATTGATACTTTTGTTCTTACGCCTAAATTTCGGATATTGTTTAATTGATAAGCAATATAATTCAATATAAGCCCTTTATTTATTCCCAGTATATAATAATTGCAAAAATTTGGTCCCGTCATTTTATTACTTATCCCCAAATCATTTAATTTTCATTATTTTTTTTCAATTTATTTCTAAACTTCTCTTTTTGAAGCGTTTAAAACTATTCGGCTTTTTCGGAATAATTTGTATCCTCTTTCCTCTTGACGCTTATATTTTTTTTTTATCTTTTTTTTTTTAACCAAAATATTTCCTGCTTGACAAGGGTGCCCTGTCTATATAAAACCTGTCAATCGATTCTCGCGACTATCTGAAGCCAAAAAAAAAAGGTTGTTTTTTTTCCTAACGATTTTACTAAAAGAATCACAGTTGTATGCACCTTGCTATAAATATATTATTAAAAAAGAAAAATTACAAAGATTAATAAAGAATGATTTAAACTCCCCTAGTATTAATTAAAATGAACATAAGAAGTGGCATTTGTCTGGCATAAAATGACTATCAGGAAACAATTAAATTACAGAATTATGTGACCTTAAAATTAAAATAAAAGACATTCATAAATAAAACAATTAAATAATGATATTTTATAAAAAAAAAATCAGTATAGTTATAAAATTGCACTTTTAAGCAAAATAGATAATAACTGTGAAACAAAATTAAAATAAGGCTGGAAATACTAAAATACGAACATTTAATTCTTACATACATTCAAAATATTGTTGTAAAATAATTGGTGTTTAAATGAAGTTAAAGATGAGATTTTGCTTATGAGGTTGAGTAAGAAATTAAAAAAAAAAAAAAAAAGTTACATGAGATAGTATTTCTTAAAGGAAACAGAAAAACAAGGAGTAAACAAATTAAGAAGGAAATAAAGTTTTTTTTTGTTGTAAATGTTCAGAAAAAGGAATATATTTAGGAAATATTGTCGTCGGAAAACTAGTTAGAGCCACTTTAACTCTCAGTTCATTGGGCTTATCTTCTACTAAAATATTACTTGGGGCTAACATGACTTATAGTCACTTATAATTAAATGAAATTATCAAAACAATTGATAATTTCGTGACTGAACATACTGTAAAGCACATTCCTGTTTTGTTTTTTCTGGCTGTTATTGAATCTATTGTAGTGTAAATAGTACAAGACAATACAATCGATGGAACACATTATTGCAAAAACACAAAAGAAAGATGTTGGATGAACAAAATCAGTCGATTTTTCCTTTAAAACTTTGCACTTGGCAATACCAACACCAAGACTGGGAAAAAAATTTGATTTTTTTCAGTGAAAATTAAGGCAAAATAGTTACCAATATTTGACAATTTTAGTTACTGTATGTAAAGAATTGGTATAACCAATATACATATGCATTTAATTCTATTTTTTTCATTCGGGCTTAGTTAGGTTTCTCCTTTCTAAAAATTACAGTAATATCTCTTTAGCAATAAGCTAATAGGTAACTGCAAGACTCTTGCGCAAGACCAAGACCAAAAGTAAGACTCGTCTTGGTCTCGCATTGGGCAACACTACCTATCTATTACTATATGTACACTACCTATGTAATCTTCTCCCCCTACTAGAAGTACCATTTTTAACAAATGAATTATTTTCTTCTCAGAGTAAAAGTCTACTCCAGTGTATATTTAGTTTCTTTAGTAGAAAGTTTATCAAGGGTTATTAATGCACTTATAAATGGTGCCTCCAAACTTAGATTAGCTCTTATAATTTTACTATTTAATAATGATCATTAATAATCTAATGACAATTAAATATATGGTGCCAATAACACTGTGAGAACTATATTGTTGATGGATTTTGTCAAGTTCTGAATGTATGTTTGGCATTATAAATTTAATTTTCATGAGATAATTAATGATCATTATTATTAAAAATGTTTTTTTTTTTTTACTATTTATAGATAATTCGAAAATGAGCGAACTAGCTCGAAACGTTGTTATAAAGGCTTATAACAAAAAGGAGACACCATTTCTGGCTACTCCAGGTTGGGGTTTCATCGCATCCCAGAAGAGGAAGGAATAGAAAATAAATAAATTCCTTTTTCGATGATGATTAAGAATTGTAATGGGGAACAATGAAGAATAGCATAATAAAAGTATGGTGTAAGCACCATGAATTATAGCTGTTTGCATTGTTACTCATGTTTCAATGAGCCCACGTTATACAAGTCACATTTTTTTTTTTTTTTTTTTTTTTTTGTCAAGAACTGATGATTAGAAATAAGAAGTAAATGCATACATAAAGCTTTTAATCTTCTTGAAAGTCCATTTGGACAAATGCCTTAAAAATTTACGTTTCTTCAAAAGCGAAAGAAATAAACCTGGACATGGCAAATCACATACTATAACTTTTTTACTGCCATCGAATTGTCAGTATTATATTTGACTTATGTCTATGAAGGATTACAACAGAAGATTAGAAAAAAAAAATAAGTATATTATTAATTCACTTATGACAAGACTGAACTGAACCCCTCAAGTTCATTTTAAGATGGCGTAGACACTGAAAAATGAATGAAATTAATAAAAGTTTATGAATGTGCTTTAATGACGCCGCCATTATGAATGACAATTACTCACCGGACTCATCCACCCTCCCATTTTTCATTGTCCTTGTTGAGTATTGTCTTTTCCAGTTCGATCAATCAGTTACTGTCAACACGGATCTTTTCAATAGGGTTGATGAATCGTGACAAAAATCTAACCCATAGTTCATCAACGCCCTGTTTTGATCATTCGAAATTATGAGAAAACTATGAAGAAAAAAAATTGTAAATATGATATGGTTGTTGTTGGTTCCATAGTTTATTTATACATATTCTTATTCGTACTCACACAGAAATGGATCACTACGAATATGATGAAAGCTGTTTATTTTATCTTCTTTTTTTTTCCCCCTTTTTCTCGCCTCTACCCTAAAGGGTCATTGGCGTTTTCTATGATTTATACTCTGTTATAGTAGTTTACAATTTTTAAAAATTTAAACACGATCAAGATTCTTTCTTCATTATCTTGGAGTATTTCGTTTAGTGTTTTTCCTAGTTCTATCTTTTCTCTGTGGCCTTCGAATTGGGAACATTCTACTAGAAGGTGTTTCACAGTTTGCGGTGTATTGTTACATTTCTCGCAAGTAGGAGCTTCTAGGCCTCTTAAAAGATAGCTATGAGTGAACTGGCAGTGCCCAATCCTTAGGCGGCACAGTATAATTTCTTCACGCTTGGACTTTCTGTTGCTAGTGAGCCATTTATCGCAATTGGGTTTCACTTCTTTCAGCTTACACTCTTTGATCCTCATCTTTTTTTCCCACTCTGCCAGTTGTTTTTTCTTTATTTCGTGTACTCAGTCTTCTAAAGTGGTATATTTCACTCTAGTCACTTCCTCTTCTTCTCCTCCACTTCTTGCTAAATGGGCTGCATTTTCAGCATTTTCAATTGCATTGTCAGCATTTATTTTATCTTTTATTTTAGTATGATTTGTAAAACTTGGAATATGAATAAATAAATTGTTCATTTTCATGTATAACGAAAACGTATTAACTCCAAAACAAAAATGTGCCCTCAGGAAAAAAAAACAGGCGCGAAAAAAAAAGAAGAAAATATATCAAAATGATCTCTAAATATGGACAAAGAGTCTGAAACGTTGGACAGATGATTAAATTGACAAATACGAAAGAAAAAAGTTTTCATGCTTTATACCTGAAATAACATTAAATTCTTCTTTGTTTTACTTTTTTATTTAAGTGGCGACGTTTCTACAGCAGGTTTTTTATTTTTATTTTGAATACAACTTTTCTTTTTTCTTAATAGAGATCAGAGAAAATTTAATGTTTTTAATTTGTTTTCATCCTTGATTTGTCTCAGAAGTGATATATTGTAATAATTTTCATAAATTAATTCATACATTACTTGTATCACGTGTGTTCATATAATGGTTTCAATCACTTGATGAGGAAAACAATAAAGATTACGTTTATTTATTAACTCTATTTTGTTTCAGTAACGATCATAGAAAATAGATTGAAGCAAAAAATAGCTCCATGAATATAATAAAATAAAATAACTGAATAGCTAGCGGTTACCGTATTTTTAAATGTTTGTATCCCTCTAAAATACAAAATAATGTTGTAACTAAGTTAAGAATAACCTACAATACTCTGTTGAGTCCCATTACTTCCGTACATTTTCTCAGAACAGGGTCAAAACGACAATAAATTTGTCTAAACGGCAAGTTCAACTGAAATATGGTTGACGTTTGTTCACTGATCTTTCTTTTACTTACCATTTTAGTCTAATAAATAACTCGGGAAAATGAAATTTTTGAAGGGTTATACTTAGGTGCACTGATGTTAGATAGTAATAAAAATTTAATCACTTTCTTTCCATATTTTCAAGTATGTTTGTATTAAATTTCTAACTCTAAAACCTTATAATGATGTAGAGATGGTTGACCGTTGATATAATATGAGAAGGAGTTAGTCGAGGGTGCGGTCAAATAAATAAAAAATTAAAATATATAAATTATTTTAATTTTTGCCGACGTTTCGACCCACTTTGCAGGTCGTCTTCAGGGCTACAAAAGATACAAAACATGTTGAAAATAAAAAATAAATATAAGTATATATAAAATAAGAAGAAGTGGTCAGATACAGAAATAAAAGATGGTATCAGAGATATAGTGGGTGACAATGTAGTTAAATATTAAGAATTATATATGTAGAAGATACAAATAAATGGAAAATAAGTAGGAATAAAAATAAAAATAAGGGAGAATATAGCATGTAAGTTAAAAGATCTTTTATCGCAATCTGTTTATTTTTAACTCACATGCTATATTCTCCCTTATTTTTATTTTTATTCCTACTTATTTTCCATTTATTTGTATCTTCTACATATATAATTCTTAATATTTAACTACATTGTCACCCACTATATCTCTGATACCATCTTTTATTTCTGTATCTGACCACTTCTTCTTATTTTATATATACTTATATTTATTTTTTATTTTCAACATGTTTTGTATCTTTTGTAGCCCTGAAGACGACCTGCAAAGTGGGTCGAAACGTCGGCAAAAATTAAAATAATTTATATATTTTAATTTTTTATTTATTTGACCGCACCCTCGACTAACTCCTTCTCATACTAAAACCTTATATTTCAGATAAAACCACATAAAAGCTAGTGTTTGTTACATACGTTGTAACTCGACTTTGTCGTATTTCTAATTACCGCTTGCTGCCGCATTCCTTGCTCACTTTTTTAACTAATTGAATTGAAGCTCATAGTTAAATAATAATTAACCAATACTGCATACATTTTATGATACAATAATTTTAATATTTATTACTAAAATGCTTTTAAGGTTTAGTATTCAAATTTATTTGTTTCAATAATTAAAAATAATCCAAATTATATGAAAACATTTTTTTGTTTATATCCTGTTCGTTTTTGGGTTATGAACTATCTACTTTATACTATAATACAATATTATGTATTTAAATATAATTTCCATTGTTGTTCCATTCTAAACTTTCCAGTTCCAAATGCATTTTATACTCTATAATTAATCTATGTAATAACACCGAACTCAAATTCAGGTAGGTAAAAAATGCCGTAATTAAAGTTTGAATGGATAGTAGAATTTGAATCTACATACAATTTATACTGTTCCTTTTTCTTGAAATTCTTGATTATAGATTTTAGTTAGAGAAATGCTTTTAGATGATTAATTGTTTTTAGTGATGACTAAAACTTCAGAATCATTCGAATCCTCTCGTCTCTAACTTTGCTTCCACTTCTATCCCTGATAACCCTCCGAGGCTTCTGAAAAAAAGATGGTCTCGAGATTTCCTATTGTAAATACATTTCAGAGTGCTACCAGTGGGTAGTTTCTCAACAACTTATTTCATGCTATTATTTTCTGTTATCAAATTTAATAGATGTATTTTATTCATTAATACAGTTGTAAATATCGTAAATAAATAAAATAAAATAAAATAAGTGTTGACAAAAATCGGTCTTTGTCTCTAGCTTAGCAAGACATAGACAAAGACCACTTAACTGTTGCAAGACTAATACCGAGACTGGTAAAATATAAATAGTTTTTGTGAGTAAAAGGAATTGGTATAACCAATCTACTTTTGCACTTAATTCTTCCAACTTTTCATTCGAGCTTAGTTAGGTTTATCCTATCTCAAAAATTATAGTAATATCTCTATATTAATAGCCTAATAGTTAACTACAAGACTGTTGCGTGACTCATGCGCAAGCCCAAGACCAATACCAAGACTGAGTGCGTAAGCCCAAGACTCGTCTTGCATTTGGGCAACACTAATCGTTTCTTAATGTTTTTAATCGTTATAATAACAAAAATTACAAGATATTATTATTTCATGAAATTCGAGTCAACTTAATTCAGTATTGCGGCGTTGGGCTTTGAAAGCATTGTTGTAAGGCTTGTTCGAGTGTGATGAACTAAAAATAGTCGGCCTTCACACATTATACACCGCTTCGCACGTCTACCCCTTTGTGTTTCATTAACTAAAAAATTATATTTAATAATAATAATAATAATATTTTAGTGGTGAAATTAATTAATTAACAAAAAGCATTTAATATTTATTATTATTTTATTTATTACAGAAAACTTAATTGATGCCTCTGAACAGCAATGATCTTGAAATGAAAGATCAGCAATGATCTTGAAACACGGCGTTGCGTTAAGGTATAATTTTGAATTATAGCTCATTACAAAGAGGGTGAAATAATGAACATTTCCCTAGCTAAAAATATGAAGGTCCGATTTTTAGTTTTTGAGATATTTTAATCCATATGCAAAAACACTTCAATTAGTCGAATCTAGCCGACTTCGTCCGAGCGTTACATATAGCAGGTCTGACGGTCAAGTCTAATTCACTCGTCACAAAATAAGTGCAAAAAGAAGTTTTCCCTTCAAAAAAGTTTCTCTTTTTCTTCTCATATAACCGGTACTACTCAATATTTGGACTGTTCATTAACCACTTTATAAATGATCATTACAATCATCAGTCCAAACTAGTTTAACCAGTCAAATACATAAAATATATATTTTATATATTATTGATATTTAACGAATAAACGAATAACAGAAATATTGTAAGAAAATATCGTAACTAGTTCACTTTCAATCAATCAGTTGATTTTAAGTTTAATATAAACGTAAATGAAACACAGTTGCAACATGAAAACAATTTTTTAAAAATATGTACAGATACTTTTCGATATAAATTACTGTATTGTGATAGTTAAAAGAAACTGATATATAAAAAAGTGACGGTTAATTAGAATTTTACTCTATATAAATAATTATCATATATACATCAAAAATCAATTGGTTAAATGATCCGCTGGTAGTTTTTAGTTTTTTGAAGTCCACAGAAAAATAAATAAACTTTTATCCGCTGTGTTTGGACAAGTATATTTTTTTCCAATTTTATAGTTTCTATATTTTAAAAATTAATGACATATTTTAAATTATTTAGTGACTCTAGCAATCGGGTATTGATCATGGAGACATCCTTGGTCCCCTACCTAGACATACTATACATATCTGGAGTTCCAAAACATCCTGTCATGCTTGTCATATTTGCTAAGTTATTTTGACTTCAGTCGGTAATAATCAGATATATATCAAAAACTTGAAATAATAGATGGTGTAGCGACATAAAAAACACTTCAGTTAATTTAAAGTTTAAATAATTGCGATTTAAATTAATTATTTAAATCATACCATATCTAAACTATTTAAACCATTCGTTGCTTTATGCTATTTGATTAAAAAAATAATAATAGTTAATGGAAATTTAATATTGATTGAAAAAAACAAATAATAGGAAAAGTAAAAATACAATAAATAAAATTGTAGTTTATTGAAATTTAATATTTATTGAAAAATATTAGATAGTATTTTAAAACTTTTATCAATGAAAATGGATTTTTGGAAACGTAGTTAAAGAATACATAGACTACAACACGTTCCAAATAACACCATTAAAGAAACCTTGAAAGGATCATTTAACATCCTTACTCCATTGGGACAAAAAAGGTGAGTTGGTTTGGGCACGTTATGAGTATGGCGGACGACCAATGGTCTAAAAGGATGCTTAAGCATGTAGCATTGGAAATAAGTAAGAGAGGTCCACCAGAAAACAGACGGATGGAAGGTATATCTGAGACAATAACAGCAAGAGAACTTTAAAAGGAAGATTGCTATGATAAAAACAAATGGCGGCAGGATTTATTAGGTTACGACATATGACCAAGTGTTGTAATAAAGTCGTTTACATATAT
Organism: Nezara viridula; assembly: GCA_928085145.1. Lineage (NCBI taxonomy): Eukaryota > Metazoa > Arthropoda > Insecta > Hemiptera > Pentatomidae > Nezara > Nezara viridula. The sequence goes on from OV725082.1 coordinate 82,330,877, forward strand.
ATATGTGTGTGTGTGTGTGTGGAGGGGAGGGAGAATGTATGCATTTATGCACATATTACTTTCGCTTATCAATAAATGAAATATATAGTAACAAAAAATGTAATTGAAAAAATTTACAATCCGAGTTTTTAACAGAAATACACGTTTTAAGTTCCATTGAACACAAATAACCAAACTCACAAAACAGTGTGTGTGTGTGTGTGTGTGTGTGTGTGTGTGTGTGTATGTGTGGGAATAGGTTAGCTAAAAAAAAAAAAAATCGTACGAAACTGAAATTACATATTTTACATAAGTATATAACAGTAGTGTTACAGCAAGTTTTTAGCTTAAATCGACTATCAAGAAGTGTTTCTTTATATGATCAAATTTCTACTTTTTTTTTTACAATGTTCTCGAAAAGACTTGTTATTTCAATGTACAATTTAATGGTCTTTCATGAGGATGGGCGATAGTCGAGAATACTACCGATATTTTGATAGTTTAAAACTACCGATAGCTCTATGGATCTTCTTAGTGTGTGACTATCTTAGTATAGAGTCACACATAGAGTCTTAGTGACTATCAATAGTTTGTATCCTCCCTCAGACACAAATTATTTTCAAATTTTATATACTTAAAGGATTAATTTTAATAACACGCCTTCATACTTTTATATTTCATATACTTCAACACTTACTTGACAAACGCTGTAAACTTCCAATATTATACAAAAAAAAAACGCATTTACACTATCATCATCAGGCCTATTTGGACTAATGGAATCGAGTTTTGTGGCTCAACAAAAACTTCGAATTCCTCCCGGATACAATCCTTACAGTCCGAAATCCACCGTAAAATCATAAATGCTCATTATTATGTCACAAATAAAATTATCCACAAAGACCTCAATATTCCTTTTGTTGAAGACTTGGCCCGAACTAGATATTCCTCTTTTAATTCCATAGTCATTGGTCACCCCAATTCTCTTGATCATAACCTTTCATCCAATACAATTCCTGACAACCCTTCGAGGCGTCTGAAAAGAAGATGGCCAAGGGAGCCTCTAAATTAATCTAATCATTGAAGTTTTACCAATTGGTAGCTTCTTCATAAGTTCTTATCATGTTATATATTCCTGTAGCAGATTTACTTATTGTATGTATGTATACAGTTGTAAATTACAATAAATAAAAAATACAAAAAAAATTTCGATGATGGAAAACGGTTGTTTTATAATGGAAATGCCACATTAAAACAAATGGATAGAAGTGTGAAGGGGCGTTTAAAACTATTCTTATCAGTATATAAAAATTAAACAAACAAGAAGAAGGTATTCAAGATAAAAAATAATTTAATCTCAAATTACTTTCTTAGAAACATGTTTACAGCCAGTTGTGGGAAAAAAATATGTAACATTTACCTCATTTTTTTCTTTAAAAAAAATTAAAATATTTTTATAAAATCTACAAGGATTGCCATTACTGTCTCATTGTATTTTAAACCAGGTGCTATTATCAAATTAAATATAGAAAATTAGAATCTTGGAAATTAAAAGACAAACACATTTCAGGCATCCTTTTTTTACCAAATAGTTAAAACAATACTACCTATATTTGGTCGATGTTTATTGTTTGAATTCAACAATAAGCGAAATAAATGTAATTTTTTTTCTATATAAATATATTTTCCCGTCAGTATTTTTTAAAATTATTTATTTAATATTTTTTAATGACAAACGATGATTTTTACCAACCTTATGAGATAATTCTTATGAATAGCCTTTTTGAAACGAGCTTTCTAAAGGAAACTACCGATGTAATAAAATCTGAATTAACCTTTTGTCTGAGTGGTTTACTAAATTTTATATTTGATAAAAAAAAAAAAAATCTGTCTTCATAGTTCTATCCACACCTGTCATAGTATTGAAAATAAGCAGATGTGATCTCAATGTATAGAAAATTAGCATTTAAGGCATGAGGAAGATTAGTACCCAGCAGTACCTCTTCCTGGTCTTGGTCAACCTCATAATTTAGGAAAGGTCTCTCATCCAGCTCCTCTTTAGTCGTCTCCTGATAAGCATATCAGCTGTGGCTATGCTGTTGATAAGTCCGTTGTGGTGTCCATGTAGTTTAAGATGAAATCGGGAGTAGAGAGTACGTGTTGGTATGTGTTGGTCAATTTTTTTTTTATTTAACTTATTTTAAATTGTGGTATCCAAGCAACATTCGCGGGCCGTACTTTTCAGATCCATAGAGGCCTAGTGCATATGAAGGAACGGTGCTCCTCCTTGAATATTTTTTCGATTTTAATATCTTGGGATTTACAATATAATATATTAATTAATACATAATTATATGACAATTGGAAAATAAAATTGTATGTCTTTTTATAAAAAAATAAAAAACAAACAAGGAAAATATTAACAAACATAGCGTGGCTTCCTTTATCACTGCCTAACATAAATGCTGCTTCTAATGATAAATCAGTCCACCGCCAACTGACAAGAGCCACGACTGTTGGAATATCTCCTGTTTCCTGAAAACCCCTTTTGAACAGTAGTTTTAGGCAGGGCCGGATAAAGCGATAAGCAGACTAAGCGGATAATAGAGGGTCCGGAGTTTAATTTTTTTATAGCAAAATTCTTGTAAACGACAGAAAAGGATCAATATTTCTAAATAAAATAATCTAGCCAATTTAAAAGCAAAATGTCTTAATATTATCTTTATTTATGCCTTTTAAGTTTATTTTTTAAATAATGTTTTTTTAATGTGGTGGGAGCCCTGAAAATGTTATTGGTTAGGATCCCAAACTGTCCTTATCCATGCTTCTTGGATTATTTAAATCTTTCGAAGCAGCATTATAGATTAGCGATTAAGAAGAACTAAAGTTATAAATGATTCTTTTTTTTTTTTTTTTTTTTTGTCTAATAATGTTATTTTTCATTTCTATAATTTAAACGTCTTTATCATTTTTTTTTTGTTTGTTCCTCAATGTTGACATTATAATTTTGTTGTCTCCATCAAAATTTAAAAATGTTGATACACTCTTCTTTCGGATATAAACTTCTTTAATATAAGCTACACTTTGTTATAGTGTAGTATAAGGGTGGTATAGAAATACGTAATCTTCAAATCAGCATGATAAAATAAAACTATAAAAACTTTTATGACATGTATATGAGGAAACTAAAAGAAAATATAACCCTCCTTCATGAAGCAACATCTTCATACACTATCTTTTAACAATATTCTCTTTTACGATATAGGACAGATATGATGCTCTTCTTGATACACAAAAAACTTAGAGATTCCATACAAAACTAAAACGGCAAGAACCTGCTTTTTTATCTTTTTATTCCAACATTCACTCGACATTCTAAGAAAGTTGTTTAAATTTGGGCAACCTAACCAGTAATAATATAACGACAGCTGTGTCATGTAAGATCTAATCTTGTGAAGCTTTGGTTTGGAAATCATGAAGGCACTTATGTAAGGAACAACAGAGTTCGCTAAGACTTTCATTTATTTGATCAGTTGATTGTGTCATTGCTTGATAATTGATAATTTACTATTCTTATGATCCGTACAATAAATAGTTCTCAGCACTGCGGGGGTCTACGGGAGAGAGAAGGAGAGAGGAGGCATTCGGGCTGAAGACAGGTAAAATAGAAAAAAAAATTATTATTTTTTTTCATTGGTCGATGTTGGTCATTTTGTCTGATCTAAGCTAGATACTTTTTTTGTAATATTTTGTAAATTATAATGCGTATAATGTCTTATGAAAAAAAAAAATCATCTCTAAAAGTACTATGTTGAATATTTATTAGTTTACCGTTACATTTTAAAGGAAGGAGATGGTCCATGATGACGGTCATAAATAGGCTAAATAGTTTCGCCACTATTTAGCCTATTTATACTATTAATTTAGTTCAACACCTTGTAGGCAACCCATTATTTTCTACCGCTCCTTTCAGTCTGTTTGTAATTCCTGTTGCCTAAATGCGAGACCGAGACGAGTCTTGGTCTAGTAAACTCAGTCTTGGTCTAGGTCTTGGCCATGAGCAAGACTCTCGTAACAGTCTTGCAGTCACCTATTTACTTATTAATAGCGAGATATTACTGTAATTTTTTATATAGGAGAAACTTAACTAAGTCTTAAATGAAAAAATTAGAAGATTTAAATGCAAAGGTTACACCAATTCTTTACACATAGTAACTAAAATTTTCAAGTATTGGTGACTATTTTGCCTCAATTTTTATTTAAAAAATTGATTTTTTTTTTACCAATCTTGGTCTTGGTCTTGCAACAGATAGGCGGTGTTGGTCTTGGTAAGACCAAGACCTATTTTGGGCAACACTATTTATAATGTAGTCGGCCAAGTTTTTGATCATTTCGGGCTTAGCCTGTTTCATTCTTCGAGGTGATGTTTTTCGAAGTATTCTTTGCTAAATTTCGTGTTTTATGATGTCTATCAATTTTGTCCACGGATGTTTTATCACATTAAGATCTTGTGACTGCGATGCTATTTTTATAATTTTGGGGCAGTTAAAAAGTAGCCATTCCTTAGTAAGCATGGCAGATTGTTCAGGGTGATTATTCTGAAAAAAACAAAATTTGTTTTTTAGTCCAAATTTTCCACAATTTTAATTTTCATCTCAAAATATATGTTATTCACTCATATATGTAAACATGTTATTCACTCACTATGGCAATATTTCCACTGAATGTTTATGGATCAATATTTATAATGAACATTTCCACTACAAAGTGAAGATTTTCTACACCAGAAGCCGCCATACATCTAATAAATGTAACATGAGAAAATAACATAACACAAGAACAAGAAAAAGAACATAAGAAAATGACAATTTACTGGGGTATTTATTGACTATGATAATTTATTGTTTTTAATATAATATAAATTGAACTATTTATTTATTCAATAATTTCTATCAATATCCAATAACATCAATATCATTTTGACTGTGAGCCAATGTATGTGTGTATATATATCAATCCAATACCCTTCCTAGCTTTAAATTTCGCCTGTTCAATCATCTCTTATCCATCCAGTCCCCATAAAATTGTAAATAGATACCACTGTAAATATGTATGTAAATTATTAGATTGTTCTTCATTATCTTTACTTTATTTTCAATTCTTTATTATTAACTTATTTAAGTTAGAAAGTAACTTATAATTTTTTAATATGACTATTTCATTACTCGACATTTCTTTTTATGTATCTCTCAGGCTCCTTAGCCCATTTTACTGTCCTTCTGTATTATTCTAAAGGGACTCGTCCCAGAACAAATAAGGTATTATTATTATTATATATATATATATATATATATATATATAATATATATAGGAGCATCTCGGCTTTAAATCGTGTAAATCCTGGCTCAACTATTGGTTCTCAGTATTAGGTTCAAAAGTTCCATATGCATATAATTTATTATATAACAAAAAAATAAGCAATGTTTAATCTTCTTTATTTACTCCGGACATTGCGACAGCGGAGAAATGTAGCTACCTCTTATCTTGCCGACCATTCCATTCCCACCGAATAAAAATTACGTGTCAACCGTTAATCTAAAATATTAGGCCATTCAAAGAAGTTTTATTATTAACAATTTCCTGCTTGATAGAGTATAATCTGCATTATTAAGCTAAATAATGATCCTTAAGGGGGCGATGGAATTAATATTATTTTTTTTATAACTACGATGTTACGTTCATCATGTTAAGTGCTTCTGGGATAAAGTAAGCTATATTTTTATGTTGCTATGGAAACGTCTTAAAAGTAAAAGATCATGTCTAAGATATAAATAGTAAACTCTTATTTTTTTTTAATTATTGAAGGAAGTTAGTCGACTGTTGACTGTTCTATATATCAGTAATGTAATGATGAATATTCAGGACGCAGTCATTATAATGTTTTTTATTAGTGCTGACGTTTCAGCTAAAACAGGTGGGTCATTGAGTACTTGAATATCTTCAGTGCTCGAACCACGTCCTGATAATGACTCACATGTTTGGGATGAAACGTCGCCACTCAAAATAACTTTATAATGACTGCGTTCTTTAAGTTTTTTTGCTTTTTTAATTCAATTTCATGTACAATATCGGTTATATTTTCCGTATCAACTTAAGTATTGTTTATGACGTTTGTAATTCAGAGTGTATAATCATTCCTGAAAATTCTCTATTGACTTTTTTAGTTCATTCGTTTTTTTTTTTACTTATACTTACCCATGTACGTAATATATAGTAAGGAAAAGTATTGCGTTCGTGAAAATTTCCGAATCTGAGTTTTCAAGGGATATACACGTTTTGAGATACCCTGAGTCCAAATAACCAAGTCCCGCAAAATAGTCTGTGTGTATTTAAACAGTCCAGCTCGAAAATGAAAAGTTGTTCTCACCACTACACTGAGTTAAGGTGGCTCTTCCCCTCCTTTAGAAGACAATATTTCCTAGGTACGTTCCTCTATCAAGTCATCAACAACCATCGTTCTTCTTACGCCTACAACCTTCTCCAATTCAAGTCCTCAGTCCATTCCCTTTCAACAAGATCTCGACCTTCTGACCTCTACATCCCTTCGCACAGATCTGCCTCATTTCAGAATTCCTTTATAGCTCGCGCTGTCAATTTCTGGAATTCTCTACTTATCAAAATTCGGCACTCCCCCTCCATATCCACATTCAAATCCCTCCTATTCCAATTCCTATCCCAAAAACAGTCAGATACTTGCTAAACTTTCGATATTATACATTTCTAGTCATCATCAAACGATAGTGCTATTCTATACTGTGAACTCCACTAGGGATATTACAATATTTTCCGCCTCTTAATGCCACTGACCGCATCTATTGTTTGTTTTTTTATTACTATTTTTATTATTATTTTTTATTGGTGTATAATTAAATCTGTACCTCTAGCATTTGACAGTGATGAGTCTACATATTAATCATTATTTAAAGACACTGCTATTTTATATTGTCAGCTTTGTGTTTTCTTTGTTAGCAGAAACACACCTCATTTTAAAGAAGAATTCAATGTATTTTTTATTATTTTATTTTTCAAAAGAGTATAATTATAATTTTTCCTACTGTACATAGTCTTAAGTGTTTTATCATAGTTTTAAGTGTTTTGTATATAGATTTTTTTTTGTATATAGCTTGTTTAACTAATATTTTCTTTACTTTCTCTTTTTTATTATTGTTTTATTTTGGCCAGATGTAGTATTTTAATTATTTTCTATTTTGTTATTCTAAAGGGACTTTGTCCCAGAATAAAGTTATTTTCTATTAACTATTAAAAAAACTGATATTACGTATTTAAGATAGGTATATGCCTTAGATATCGTGGCAACTTTTTCCTTATAATCGGCTAACCGGAAGTACCATTTTATATCAACGGTGAAACACATTTTTACAATTTTCCCAAAAACGGCTCCACGATTTTGATTAAACTCAGCGTTTCATTCTATAATTAAGTGGTCTTTAATACCATTTAGATCTTATCCCCGTTGATGTCACTTTGCAGGACTTATATGCCCAATGTTCATATATGTCTTCCTCTAAAGTACCTTTAATATGGTTCATATCAAATAATTACCTATCTCTCATTATTAAAAGTTACAAAAAATGCGAAATATAACTTTTGAAAGAATTTATAATTGATTAATGAGAAAAAAACAAAAATAGAGAGATAAGCTCGGTTAAAAATGCAATACCATAATCAAGGCAATACTTTTGTTTAAAAAACTATTTCATTGTATTTGTATGAAAGAATAGGTGAAATATAAAATCATGTCGTGGATGTATAAAGCATATGTTTATAACCTTAAATACATTTACTGTAGTTTAATAATTCTAGATCGGATATTGTATTTAAATAATTAGGTATCGACGTCCGTTTATTCCGTCATGTAACTTTCAAAAAAATTAAATTAGTGAATAGTTTGATGAATTTTCTCTTTGTGAAATCCTAAAATTATCGTGTCTTCCTCTAAAGTACCTTCAATTTGGTTTATTATAAATAATAACTATTTCTCGTTGTTAGGAGTTATGAAAAAATGCTAAATATAACTTTTGAAAGAATTTGATAATTGAATATAGGAGAAAAAAAAACAGGGATAAGCTCAATTAAAAATGCAATTAAAAATTTTATGATTGCCCAACATGGCCAGAAAATAATTTATATTCAAAGGTGAGCGGTAAGTTGTGTATTGGAAAAAATTGGAGAAAAAAATCGAAACGTCGTTAAAATGCTATTGTTTATTTATTTACTGATCCACAATATAAACAGATAATCCACAAGATAAACAAGTGTGTTTTTTTATTCACGAAAGAGGTAAGCACCCTCAAGATTCTCGGACACAAAAAAAATGTCATTGTCAATAATAATTCACAACTGACAGCTCCAAATGTTCTTTTGTAACTAACACTAAGACCTTTGATTAATTAACAGGGTCTTACAAAAGTTTAATTAGTAAGCCCCATTTTTTGATTAATGGGCATAAATATGGGGAGAATACAATTCATTAAAAAATCGTTGCAATCTTATTCCTATTGTTTGTGAGTTTCCTGTCCGCAGATTTCAATGACGCTCTTTCTTTTTACATTCCTACCTATACTAGGTAAGGAAAGTATTGTGATCGGGTCAAATTTCCGATATACGGTTTTCGATGGATCTGTAAGTTTCAGAGCTCCCTGAGTCCGAAAAACACATTTTTAGCCATTGGTATGTCTGTCTGCCTGTGCCAAGATTTTCCCGGGAGCTAGTGAGCCGATTCTGTGACTTATTTTTTTATTTTGTATGGTTTTTACAACTGATTCCTGTGACACAAACTGGGTGCTCCCTACTCATAAGTGAAAAACATATTTTTCTATGGTCTGTAGCTCAAACACTGCTCTAACGGTTTTGATGAAACTTTCCTATAATTTTCTAATAATATTCCTTACAATTTTCGTACATGTACTAAATTCCCGAGAAAATTCATAAAAAAAAAATATAATGAGAAGAAAAATGTTTTTGGCCCTAAGTGTGTATTTTATGATAAAATTTAATTTACAGCATCCTAATTTTGAATCCATTAGGATAAAAAGTTGGTTTTAATATATTGTTGTGCAAACATAACAGAAATGGAGTTTATCACTCAAAGTTGCAATGTTCAAAGTCCATGTGTTACTTAGCTGTGTCTTAAGTATGTTTAACTTTGAACATAAAAGAACATACTAAGGTACTCTTGCATTATCCCGAAGACTTTAAAACCGTGTGGAATTTAATGCCTCAAAAAGTAAGAAAAAATAAAGTTACCAATATCATTTAAAATTCATGAAGTGTTTCAAATTAATTAGGAATTCACTCTTCAAAATACCTTTTCAAAAATCTCTTGATATTTTTAACAATCGATTTTTTCATTGATAGCGATTCAATTATTAAAATTATATATATATATAATGTGGTGATGGATTGATTGAAAAAAAACATGAGACATTTTTATAAATGAAGAAAAAATTGTATTAAACATTGATTACAACAATTAATTAGTAATAAATAATACTTAACAATATTTACAATTTGTAAAATACCTGAAGAAAAACAGGTTTTTTAAGTTTGTTAACAAACAATAAAGTTTGTTGAATAACTGGGAAATATATATTATTAAACTATACAGTTCTTCTAATTACAAAATAAATTCATCTAAACTTAATAACCTCACAGTCGTAGAACCTAACACCATGTGCTTAAATAACATATGTTAAACAAAACAATTGCTCTTCTAATCCATAACCATTTAAAATTAAAAGTGAGCAATTCATTTTTACATATATATACACCAGGTTTCTGAGATACTCTGAAAGTTTTAAATTATTCAACATTGAGAACAATATGTTTCATCGATGAATCATACATAATCTATGAAAACTACATTTACTTATTTTAGTTATTATTTAGTTTATTTATAGTACTATATTAAGCTTACATAATAGCGTATTTATAATTTATTGAAATTTTACTTTTATTACATTTCCGATATTTTTAGTTTGTTAGATTTATTCATGTTTTATTCAATGTTAGATAACCAAATTTGTCAAGTATAAAAGTATGGTACGTATCATACCTATATGTTATATTATACCGATTATCGATTTTTTCATAGAGTAGAAATGAAGATAAAAGTTAAATATATATACATATATATTTAATTTATATTATATGTACTTTTAATACAATAAATTATTATTTATATTTATTATGCATTACACTTTGTGTGTTTAATATTTAATTTTCCGATTTAATTTTTGTGTGTTTATTCTTAGTATTTTTGTTTGTTAATGTATATAAATTTGAACTAAAAATGTATATCATGTGAAACTAGAAAAAAAAAAACAATTGTAAACAAATGTAATTCATGTAGTATGTCTTTAAGGCATGGAGCATGAAGGAAAATCAAATAAACGATCCTTGTGTGGGGTTACCACGTAGGGAACTAAAAAAAAAAATAAAAAAAAAAAATTAAAAAAAAAAAATAAAAAATAAAAAAAAAATAAATAAATAATAATAATAAAAAAAAAAAAAATGCATTACAATTTGTTGGTTCAAAGAAATAATATGTTTTAAGAATTTAAATAATTATTTGTGGTTAAAATTAACATTTTTTTTTTTTAAATATTAAGATAAGAAAACGTGTATACTTCGTTTACAATCCAGTAAATCTTCAAGAATTGGTTTCAACCGCCTCCCGCAGTGCCACATCCAACGCCCTGAAGACGACCTGCAAAGTGGGTCGAAACGTCGGCAAAAATTAAAATTATTTATATATTTTAATTTTTTTTTTTATTTTTTGACCGCACCCTCGACTAATTCCTTCTCATATCATATCAACGGTCAACCATCTCTACATCTTCAAGAATTTTAGTATTCTCTACAAATATCTTACTGCATTGAAAGAAAAAGAAATAAAAGATGAAAATACTTAAAACGAATAATTTTTTTAAAAATTCAAACAACTTTAAAATTGCAACTAAAAATAATATTCTTCGTAAATATATAAACACCTATCACGATATTTATGCATTCAATCACTCTACTCAAGTTCTCAAAATTAACTCGATGTTAAATTATTAATCGATGTTCCCTGATCCGAACCTCGACAAGTTACAATTTGAAAACCGCTGTCCTCAGGAAAGCAATTGTCGGCCGTAACATAATCGAACATGGCAGCTAACTACCAAGAGTTGTTCGATAAATCATTTCATTTTAGAGTTGGACAGTAACTAGAATCGATAGGCGAGTGTCAATTATCGATGTATGGCTGTCTTTAGATGTCAACTGTCCAATCTATCTTGGCCAGGATCTAGAAGACAGGATATATATCTAACACCCCCATAGTTCAATAATTGTTATCACTAACAATAATTTTTGTGTGTTTTTTCTTAATTAATGTATATTTTTTATATATTATTTCCATCTCTCCCAAAAATATGTAATGAGGTGAGTTTTTACATTTCATAAACTATCGGGAAAAAGATATATTAATGGTTATTTCACTGTACTAGTATTTTTGTTTGTTGTTTTCGATATTTTCTATATGTCAGTATTAAGAGAAATTAAATAAATAGTTTGGTTTAGCAATAATGCCGCCGTTAGTTAAGTTAGATAATTGTGTTTCTCATATTTTGTGAAATGTCTAAACACACCTATAGACTATTGTACTCCATCTACGTCTTCAGAGATGTAAATGCATTTTATATCCATTTTGGAACCTGTATAACACCATTATCCAGGTTTGTGTGTGTGTATCATAACATCAAATAATACCTAAAAAGATATCTAAGTTGAAGTAAGATGACCAAAATATACGAAGACACTTGGAAAGTATTCAACAATATTAATGAAATGCAATATTTGACGTACACATTAGGATGGAAGCTTGTTAAACAATTGGAAGGAGGGTAAGAGATAATATGAAAAATGAACAAAAATACATAATATATATATAGGCAAATTTCAACTATTTAAAATAACTGCAAACATTTAAAAGTGGCTGTTAAGAATTTGAAAAAAAGTTTAGTTCAAATATAGAAAACTGGGGTTAAAGTAATAAAGAATTATTTGGAACAGTAAGATAAGTAAAATTAATATGTTAACAAACAGTTATTATTTTTTAATTTATACAGATCTGTAAATACAAATAAATTATCTGTTTGAAATGTGATGTATGAAACGTTTTTTTTAAGGAATGGTTTTTAATTGTTATCATTTGAATAATTTTCTGCAATAACATTGTAACTCGATATACATGATTTTTTAGAATATATTTTTGATGTTTCATATTCATTGGAATTTCTGTGAACTATTACATTACATTAAAAAAAATTAAAATGCCACAATTGTCTTTAAGAACTCAGAAATGGTGAATTATTGGTTAAAAGTTCACACCATAGCAATTGTCTCTGAGATATTAACTATACAATCATGATTTTTGAGTTATGGTATTGCTGAAAATAAGTGATATACAATACTCATGTTTTATACTTCATTTTTAAATGACTTATTTCATGAAAACCTAAGGGGACTGAGATCTAATTTATATTGCATTATTCAAAACAAGATTGAGTTATTTAAACTTCTGCACTTTCAAAATTAAATTTAAGATGAGAAGCAAAACCAAAATGTATCTTATATAATCTTAATTTAAAACTAACTTCGTAATTCTATCAATAGTCTCCTTTTAATGTTTTTAATTTATGTATAGCAAAGTTGTTTATCTTATAATAGCTCAAATAAAATACTACCAAGGAAATTTACAATTTTACACACAAAATTCTCATTTCCAAGAAACAAACAGGAAATTCTCACTCTGGAAGTAAGTTGGATACAAGATTTATAAAACTGAATCAATTACAGGAAGACCTGAGGGTGGATTGGATCTTTGTCAAACTTGATGAAGCTTATACTTATATTATTATCTTTATCTTTCACCTATGCTGTTTTTTTCATTATAATAACTTTAGAGATTGGTCAAAGAAATATATAAAAAAGAATACAAAGTATTGATAAAAAATGAGATGTTTCAAGCTGTCTTAGGTGAAATATAAGAAATACATATTACTTTGATTTTAATAAAAACAATAATAATAATACAAAATAAAACAAATTACACCAAAACTATTTGTTGATTTGAAAAAAAAACTTTTAAATTTGTAATGACAACTTACATTTTCCATTAAGTAGGTTAATTTTCTTACATGGTTAACACTTGTCCACTTGGGGATTGACCATGCAAAACAATAAATAAAATGGAATTTATTTTTCTTCACTCTAATGAAGAAGCTAAAAATGTTTTTCTTGGAAATAATTTTAGAGATGCCAAGTTTTATACAAAATAAAGATAAATTACTTTTATTGGTATGTTTTTAATTTTATTCCATTTGTTTGATATTACTAAATATTGTAGAACTTTTATGAAAAGATAATGATGGTATTCCTTCGGATAGGATTAATTTTCCCAAGAATTTGTTTCGTGTAAGCTATTTTTTCAAACTTACTAATTATATGTGTGTTGAGCTATCCCAAAAATCTTGGATCCAAGAAACTTAATGGCCATACATTTCCGATAATTAATTATCACAGTAAAAATTTTGCACTATACTTTAGAATACACAACATTATTAATGAGATCTTACTCTGTGTGTTAAAGTGAATAATCATAAAAAATAATAAAATCATTGATTGATATATTTTCTGTATTTATAATCCTCCATGATGAAATATGTGACTTTCTTGATTACAATAATCTAAGTTAATTCTAATGCAGAATAATTAAGTTCCCATCTGCAACAGTTTAACTGCAATTTCAATTGCAAATCCAATTGTTGAGTTTGTAACAGACTGGTGTGACAAAACCACTTATCAACTGTTAATATATTATGCAGATCAGCGAGCTGAGACTAGGTGGAGGTAAGGAGGACATAACATCTGGATCTATCAATTCAATTGATTTATTATAATGTGATTTGCTATAATCAGGTATTACCAGTTTCTAGTTTTGGTCTTCTTTCATTAATTACTTTCAACTTACTTTTGGTCTTAATAAAAGTGCATAAATAATCACTTTAAATTTGTAGATTAGAAAATTATATGCCTATATAACATAACATAACATATTTTGTAATGGAAGAGATGGACAAAGATTCTCCGAAACTTACAAATTAATAATGAATAATCTACAAATTGAGAGTGATTACTTATTAAATTGGACAGATTGGCAAAAAGTAAGATAGAAGATAATCAGGTATTAATTAAATAAAATAAATATTTGAAAAATCGATCAATTATTAAATCTCATTTATTCATAACAATTTTTCAATTACAGACGACAACTTATTTGGATCTTTGCCATTATATAGTAAGTTATTTTAAAAAAAAATATTAAAAAACCAAAACAAATCATATATATCTATTATTTAATATATTAAATTCATAAGAACGAATTATTTGTGTTTTTCTTTTTAGAAAACCATCCAATTTAATTGATTCCATTTTGATAAAATATTTCATGAATTTTCACAACATCTAAACTTTTTTTTTATAAACTCCACTTTACTTCCTGATTCTTGAATCTCACAATGTATCCAGGAAATAAAAAAAGAACAAAATATGAGAAATTCAAGATAGTATTGGTGGTAATCTTCTCATTTAATTCATATTCTTAGATTTAAAAAAATGTTTCCTGGTAGAGGCCATAAATTGTAATATTTTGTTTTTATATTTATTTGATTATTTTATATTGGGGTTTTTTAAAACCTTTTTGATGATCTTCTAAATAATTAATTCAAGACATTGTTTATCTCCCCTTGCTTTCCACGACTATGTGGCCATTTACAATTAGTCAGCTGAAAACTGATCCACCTTTGCCTAGAATTCCACCAATGGACAAAACTTATCAAACTAAATTTTGTATAGTGACCAGCTAGCAATGAGAACAAAATAGAAATATTTATTGAAAATCAACTGATTAATATCTAACATTATTTTAAGATTTTGTTTATTGTAGTTGGATAATGATATATTTTTTAAAGATTTGGTTAATAAATAACATTGTTCCTTTTTTTCTTTAAATATATTTTTTACGATGGTTAGCAAAAATTCTTTTTATTCAAATTCCCTCTTCATTTCAGTTCTTTAATTTTAAATAAAAATCATTCTTTACTTATGCCGTCACCATTTTTTCTTTGGTTTGTTCAGTCATCATTTAAAATAACATTTCATAAGTTTTTATATAAAACATACAAGATGAAAATTCAACGGACAACTTAAGCAACTACTGAAAACCATGGACAACCTCTCAAATTTCAGTCAACAAACTTATATTGAGTCCTCTAATAATAAACCGATATGTTCAGGCATGAGGTGGACAGTCTCCCAGCAGCCACCTTCAGCTGATAACTTGGTTCCACTCAATTGTTTCAATTACTAAATGGTCTAAACTCTCTCATCCAGCCCCTTTTCAGCCTCTTCCAACAACTCGTTCAGGTGACCCATCATGTGTCCACCCAATGGTCCCTTATCAGCTTACCTGCTTCCTTAACAAACTATTGTAATTGATTCAAGTCACAGAAGAGGTACTGCTGGGTGCTATCCTTCTTCATCCCTGACATGTCAGTTTCGTTATTTTAATGAGAGCATCTGTTAATAGTTATCAATCATCAACAGGTGCAGATTGATATTGAAAGTTAAAAATATATATATATGTTAATAGTATATGTATGTTAATAATATGTTATGTATATGTTAATAGTTATCAGTCATCAACAGGTTCAGATTGATATTGAAAGTTAAATATATATATATATATATATATATATATATATATATATATATATATATATATATATATTTTTAACTTTCAATATCAATCTGCACCTGTTGATGACTGATAACTATTAACAGATGCTCTCATTAAAATAATGAAACTATATATATATATATATATATATATATATATATATATATATATATATATATATATAATATATATATATATATATATATATATTATAATATCAATCAATCGCTGAGACATCATAAACCAAAAATCATAATTTTTTTCAAAATAAGAAATTGGAATTTTAAATATAGTATCAACTTCAGTTAAATTATTATACAAAATAAAAAAAAAAATGGAAAATTAGTCTTGAAAACTCAGAAATTATACTATAATAGTTAAAAGTTCAAATCATTGCAATTTGGCAAGTCGAAGAAATAGCAATCTAGCTTAAGAAATAAATATACTTTTATAGTACTACACATCCAATATTTATCTATTATTTATGATACATCTTTTGTTTGTAAGACATACAAAAAAAGTGAATTTATTTTAATAATGAAATATTGATTTCTAAAACACAAAAAAGGTATGTAATATAAAAAAATAATAATAAGCGCTAAGCAATTTTAGTTTTCATAGTGATCTGTTTGGGAAAATATGAGTAAATTAAATGTAATACATGAATGAAATAATTTATTTATTTAATAAATATTACAACAAATAATTTATTTTTTACATGGAGGGAAATTCTTAAATAGTTTTTCTACATTCACTCATATAAATACACTCAATCATACATCTAAAATTAAGAAGTAACTGCTTACATACAGTTCAGCCCCTCACCGACACCAAACTATTCAAGATCCTTCATTGGCTATCAACCTTATGATAACTAACAAGGAATCTTTTGCAATCTACATATCTTATTCACACAACCCAATGGAATAATTTATATTTCTATGGCTGAGGTCGATGTTCAAAAAAATCAGCCTGCAGCCCAATCTGGTAATCAGTGTACCTCCGTCATAATTTAAATATTTTTAAATAAAACTAGACACATTATATCAGATAAATACACAAAATAAAGAAATATAAATTTGATGAAAACAATGTTCCCTAAAATTTATCAATTTTGGACACACAGTTATATGATTAAAAATTTATTTAATAATGGATCATGTTCTGTAATTACACTTTTATTAATTGAACATGTTCCAATAATAAAGTCACAAGTCTTTTAGCACTTATATTTTATATTGTCCGACACTTTCTTCATAAGTACAGTTATTTTAACTGCACTTCATAGCCGAAAATGCTTTTTATAATCCTTATTATAAACATTTTAATGTTAAATGTCTTGAGCACATCAGTATTTCAGTAACTTCTCCAGTTACTGACCATAAATACTTATCCCTTCAGGGAAAGTGATTCCAGAAGTACTTCATGCAAGTGACAAAGCCCTAGCTTGTACCAGTTTGTTGATATCATTGAATGTTGTTACCATGGGGGAGGCATCGTTGAGAGACGTTGGGGCAATGCAGTTGTTATGAACCAGCTCGCATGTTGATCCATCTTGCCCATCTTTGGCTGCCTTCATATATCTGAAAAAGCGCAATATCTCTGGATTGTCTGAGCTTGGCTTCCTAAGTTCGTTCAATTCCCTAGAACAAATAATAATAAAGGTTTCATATTACATTTAGACTGATTTATCAAACTAAAATGATACACTGGAATGAAAGATAACTCATCAACTATTTTATATATATATATATATATATATATAATATTTTACATCAATAAGTTAGGTATCAACTATTTTAAAATATATAAATAAAGATAAATCATAATGCTTAGTTATGCCATAATATCATCAGGTAATTAAAACTAAATAATGAAAATAATCCATTCATTTTGAAATAATGAATAATTCAGATAACATTCAACAGAAGGAGCTCAATCCACATTGCACACATTTTGGTTAAACTCAAATCGAAGTTAAATGCAGGTAAAAAATGTAAAGCTTTTTTTTTTTAAGTTGAAACCACTTTCTATTCGCAAATTTTTTATTGAAGAATTACTGTAAATTGAAATAAAACTCTGATATATAATGTATATGTAGTTTTCAAATAAATCAAAAAAGTAACTTGCATTATAAAAAAAGATTATCAGTGTTTCAATATATATTTTTACTTTCACTTACCTATGTATGAAATATATAGTAAAGGAAAGTTTTCGAATCTTAGTTTTGAATGGAAATACATGTTTTGAGGTCTCCGGAGGCCAAATAACTAAATCCTGCAAAATGGTCTGTGAGTATGTGTATTTATTTTTTTCCTGTTGTTCCTTACCACACCATTTAGACTATACGGGATTTTCCCGGGTCATAGGGTGAGGGCAGGGAATTTAAAATCCCCTCTAGCACCGGAACGCGAACTCGTACCTTTTTTTTCAATCTCAAAAGAGGATTATCCGGTTGCTGGGCAACTCGCGGTGCTGTGCACACATGTTAGCCCATTTGGCCACCCCGTCCAGCTATGTGAGTATGTGTATGTCTATGTGTGTGTGTGTTAACAGCCTAGCTCAAAAACGAATAGTTGTACGAAAGTGAAATTGCATATAAATGCTTTTTATATTCCCCTTTGTCTGAAAATATTTATTTCTGCCAAGGAGAGGGTGATAAGTGAAATTTGTGTGATGCTTGCTCCGTATCACATTTTTAAAGTTTTGATTAAATCTTTGGAGGAAGGGAATTAACATTGAAGTCTTAGATTTTTTATAGCTTTAAGAGCAATAATTTAATATGATGTTTTGTTTGCAACAAAAAAGTATTAATTTATGAACATTTAACCTTAAAAACCTTTAAAATGACTGCGTCCTGACTATCTATCGCCAACCTTTAAAAAAACAGTGTTACATTAAATCTTTGTTGAGGAATATTAATAAATGTCTTCTGTAATCCTTATTCACTTAATTTTTCTTTTTGAATTCTTGGTTCTGGTTACTTTTATAATAACTATAACTAAACATATATCATTACCTTGATAATTGAGCAGAAACCAAATTGCTAAATGGAGCAAATTTGGCAGGGTTGTTGTACATGTCACAGACTAGGCGCTCCCTGCAGCCCTCACTCGTTGTACCTAGTTGCTGGAACACTGCGTCTAAGCGTGACAGCAGAGGTGAGTAGAAAGGATCATAATGGGTCAGCAAGTGAGAAGAGTTGGGAATCTTTTGAAACACCTGTTGAAATTTATTTTGCAAATAATTAATGAGTGTTTGCTTAGTGTTGTATATTAATGTTATAGCCTAATATTTTGCTACTACTGGAGAGGGAATCAATTATATATTAGCATATTTAGTTCTGTTTAATTTGATATTTTACTAGCTGAAATACTTAGTGACAGATTATTTTAAATGTGACATTAAAACCCTGTTTTCAAACCAATCTTTTGTAAAAATATATATCAATTTTCTCTTTACAGTAATGTAATTCTATAAAATAATCCTTTAAAATTACAGAAAAAATACCTTGTAATCTTGTGTTGGATCTTTTGAATAGAAGCTGCCCGTATGCTTGAGAGGTAATGATGGAAGCTTTGTGGGAGAATACCTGGAATCAAGAAAATCACTAATGACAAAAATATGAAAATTGTTTATCAGCAATGAAATATGCAAAACAAAATAAATATTTGTTACTATGGTTTTCAAACATACACCAGGATCTCATACTAAAAACAAAAAAATGAATATGACTGTAATAAAAAAAATGAAAAAACTTAATTATTTACATTTGTTTTCGTATATTTTTTTCTGCATAATTATTTTATCATTTATTTTCACTGAATAAATTATAAATAGGGAACAAGATAGCTCAGTGGGTAGAGCACTAACTACCAAAGCTCAAGGTCCTGAGTTCAAATCAGGTTGATGATAGATAATTATTTATTCTGTTTCATCAGCCTTTATAATTTTTGAGTTATAAATAATTCAGTGAATTCAACTGATTCAGGTTCTGGTGAGGGTTGGAATATTTAATAAATTTCAGTAGTAACAAATACAATGAAACTAAAATTTCCTCACTGTATTTTAATGATAAAAGTTTTAGTTTTTTGTTTATAAGTTTTTTTTTAAGAACTGCTAGTTGGCCCATGTGAATTAGTCGGAGAAAATTTTGTTCAGTGAAGAAATAGCAAAACAATATAAGAATAAGTAGACCCTATGTATTATGTAAGAGAGGAATTAATTGTCTTTTCTTGGTCAATTACAATATTCCATTTAACATAATAGACCAAAATATTTGTACAAATTGCTTTGCTAGGAATTATTTTTAAATGCTGGCTGGAAAGATAATAAAGGCAAAATAAAGTTTCGATCATGGGATTTTCTAAATTATTTAAAAAAAATAAAATGTAAGAAAAACAAATGCTTTTAAGAAATAATAAAGTTAATATATCAGTTTGGAAACAGAGTGTAATAGAATAATCAATGCAATATCTTTAAAGAGGAAGAAATTATTAAGTATACCAAAACTAATGGAATGAATCTTTGTTAATAATTGTCCAATTTTTACAATTTTTTTTTTGTTTTGTAGATAATTTAGTAATCTTTCTAATTATCATGGGTATAATCAAGAAAAAAAATACTTTTTGAGTTATTGGCAAATAAAGTTTCATTTCATTCATAACTTTTTTCAGAAATTTCGGAAGGATAGGACTATTTTTCGCATAAGAAGGAGAAGAATATCTTCAAAATGAGTGGTCAATCATTGGATTTGATGAAGTTATAGCGCACCGACAAAAAAAACACCTTTTAGAAATAATATATAAGATTCAAATGTTACATTGGTTGTGGAGTGAATTATCACTTCTTAAGTTTTCTGTTCATGAAAAGAGAAATAGTTTTTAATTGAAAACAATAATTTTCTATTTTAAAATACAAGAGGTGATGTTCAGTTTAGTCTATACATTATGGTTTAGGTTTGTCTGATTTTATGGAGGAAAAATTAAATGATTTTTAAGTTTAAGATTACACTACTGTTCTTCAAACAAAATGGAGCACATAACTTGTTTCTCTTCTGCAAGAGAGATATATAAGTAAAACTCAATAGTGTTGTGCATCTTGGGTGTATCTGAGAGTTTCCCATGGAAGGAGCTTTTTTTTTTAATTGAGTGATAATTTCATTGCAAAAAAAATAATAGAACTACTTTATTTCAATTAAAGAATTTTTTTTTCTTTTTAGCAGAATTTTCTTTTTTTTTGGATTTATTTAAATGGTCAAATTAATACACTTCCATTAAAAGAAAATGGATAATTTATTTATTTAAGCTTAATTTTGTTTCTTTACTGGAGTGTCTTATATTTTATTTATATTTAGCTGTCAAATTATAAAATTGAGACTATGGCCCAGTGATAGAAATAGATAAAAATTATGAAACAATAATCTTTTTCTTTATGCTTATTGTTTTTATGTCAAGGGTTCTCAAAAATTAACTTACCACTGGTCCAACATACTAAGGGGGAAAATGCCAGGGAATAATATTTATAGGGGCCTTTAAAATTTAATTTGTCACAAACAAAATCACCCATAACGACCTTAATGTTCCTTATGTTTCTGACCTGGCCCAATCCAGATACCTGTCCTTCCATAACAAACTTCAGAACCATCCAAACCCTCTCGTTTCTAACCTTGCTTCCTCTTCGATCCCTGACAACCCTCAGAGGCGTCTGAAAAGAAGATGGCCTCGAGATCTTCTTTTGTAAATACATTTTTAGAGTGCTACCAATGGGTAGTTTCTCGCCAAGTGATTTCTTGCTATTTTATTCCTTTGTTCACATTTACTGAATTTATTTTTACGTGTAATACAGTTGTAAATATCATCAATAAATAAATAAATAAAAAAAAAAAGTATGGGGTAGGGTCATCAATCCTACGCCCGGTTGGTGTGAGTTGATTCCAGTAGATGACGGCCTCTCATACCCGGGGTAGGGGAGGAATCTCGGGCAGCGTGGCTTTCCTTGGTGGACAGTCATCCACGCTCGGCGTTGCTTAACTTTGATTACCTACTGCAAGCGCCTTAGCCCGCAAAGCTACCCCAGCCTCCCATATATATATATATATATATATATATGAATTAAGCAACGCCGAGCGTGGCCTAGCACTTGGATGGATGACCGTCCACCAAGAAAAGCCACGCTGCCCGAAATTCCTCCTCCCCCCCCCGGGTATGTGAGGCCCTCAGTCTACTGGAGGCAACTCACACCGACCGGGCGTAAGATTGATGATCGTACCCCGTACTTTAAATCGGGAATCGAAATGTGGTCTAGGAGACCACACTCGCGGTCAAAGATCTTCATGGTCTGTAGCGCCAACCGAAAACAAAAAAATATATATATTTTTATTTTTATTTTATTTTATTATTTAATGCTCCATATTACTAAGTTCAATAATTCTACTGCTATTATCTTAAACTCAATCGATTGACAAATTTTAATTCAGCTTTTAAAAATTAAAATTAAATGTTTCTATGTTATGTACTTTATTCTCTAAAATAATCATTTCTTTCGAAATGGAAAGAAAAAAAAAAAAGCTCGAGGAAAAATATGTTGAACAGCTTCATGCTTTTAGCACTACAGAGTAGGAGGAGCAAAGATCCTTGGAGAAGGACTCTGAAAACCATTTACTTTTATTAGCCATGGAAATAAAATTATTCCAGGTGTGCCTTGAAACAAAATGGCTCCATTAACGAATTTCGCAGATCTAAGACAAGAAACTGCAGAATAAAACATTGTAGGAGCATGACTTAATTAAAAATGGGCGCATTGAGTCCTGCATTAACAATGAGAGATAAAATCCAACGAGATAAGGAGGCTCATTAGAGCAGAATTTAAAACAGTGTAATTCTAACCTTCATTAATCAAAAGGTCCATTACCTCTTGGTAAGAAAGTGGAACAATCGATTAGAAGCCGCCAAAGAGGTGATTGTTCCATTCCAACACGATCATTACTTCCAACTTTCACGATGATCTTTACGTATATAATCGCATCATAATCATAAACACATATGACCCACTTACGTTTGTTATTACTGAGGCGTCAGGCTACTGTAAGGCTTCCATATTAAAATATTTATAGAAGGGCCTATCCATATAGGCGTCGATAGGTGAAGACACTTTCTTCTCCATAGTATTTTATGAAGGGGAATTGAGTTTCTCTGACTTTTCAATATTACACGTCATATACTTTTAAAACTAACTCAGAAAAAGTTCAATAAACGGTTGAAGTAATAATTATTTCATATTACAAATAATAAAATGATGACTAGGTAATACTAATTGTATGGCGTTCTAAGCTTCGCCACCCCCTTCTCAATATTGCCTAAGGACAACGCCTTATGAATCTGTCAGTCCTCCAAAAACAGGAATACCCAACTTAAAATAACGAACTACTTGGTTATTGCGTTCAGGCAACATAATTGTTATTAGATATTTAGGTGTTCTCGATCAATCTCTGCTGGGTTTAGTACCAGTGATGCGGTTGAGAGAGTAGCGCAGGGTTCTCCTGGAGTTCCCTCGCCTGAGTGTATATAGGTATGCATGTGTTTTTTGCTTAGTTTTAATTTTCTTATTTTTAGGTTATTTTATTTTATTTATTGTATATACTTTTTGATTGTTTTATTTATTTATTTATTTTTATTTTTTTTTTATTTTTTTTTTTATTATTTTTTTTTTTGCCTGTTCCACTTGTATTCGTTCTATTTTATTTTGGTAGATAGACCATCTCGTACCCTTCCATTAAAAAATATATATATATAAAAGTGTTATTTTTTATATTTAATACTTATTGTAATAATTTCGAAATACTTCGATCTCTTTTTATTATTATAAATTTATTTGATGCTAAAATATATCAAAGTTATATTTTGTAGATAAATTTATAGAGCATGTATGTATAAAAAATAGCAAAATAAACTCGTAATTGGGAACAAAGCCTTGAAAAAAAAAAAACTAAAGGGAAATATATCCATATGTATACAGAAGAAAGTAGACCATGAATGGCATATAGTGTGCGTGCCTCAATACTACTTTTTTCTATATCTTATTGTCTTGTGGTCTCTTTATGTGGCCTTAGCAACGATTGGTTGGTAGGCTGTGTGTCCCGAATCACGACTTTCTTTGTCATAGATGGCGCTAAAGCATCTTCAACACAAATAAAAACATCTTTCTTCACGTTGAGGACAAACAGCTTGGAGTTCGGGGGAGAGGAGATGGCAAAATATGCCTCTCAAAAATTTTGATGGTCGAAATTGCGCTATGAAATCCCTTCTAGGCACTCATGATTGGAACAGATGCTTTCCTTGTAACAAACCTTATTATTGTTTTGGAAACATTAAACTTCCCTTACAAATGCTCTGGTATACAATTATCTATACCTCTAGCAAAAGCGAAAACGATTTATTGTAAACGTGTAATAACGCTAAATTAGTAACAAAAAAAAAAAGGATAGTCTTATATACTTCCGAGGTTAAGATATAATTTCTTAGATGGCTTATAAAAAAATAATACACTTTCATTAACTTTAGAAAAAATTATTATTAAAATGGAATAATAAAGAATTATTTTGATGACCCATTTCTTCTCATCCTAAAAGCGTTCATAATTACTTTCGTGACCGTTGGACTGAATGAAGTGGACCTCTCACTACTTTCTAGCTGCCCGCTTGAGTGGTAAGTGCAAGTAATTATATCGGCGGACGTGAATTGCAAATGCAAATTTAGCGTGCAACTTGAATTCGAAACCGAACGGAAGATTACGTGGCATATGGCTGCTCTCATATTTAAATGCTTCAATAAGAGAAAACACGGGTAAATATGAAAGGTACTTGACCTAGCGAATCGTATTCGGCATGAGACGTCTGAATAGGCGCTGACATCTCGCAACGTATCTTGATGATCGTTTTGATAAAGAACTATTTATGCTTGAAATATTTTTCAAAAAATAATAGAAGAATTAAAGTGGGAGAGGTGATACGATTCTCAAAAGTTAAGAAAGATGAAGTATCAGAACATTAATTTTTTGTCTACTTGAAAAAAAAAAACAACTATAAACTTGTGGAAAACCTGACCTTTGTACTGTAACCTTTAAGCGTTATTCTCTTTGTTCAGTATCGTTCACACCATTCTCTTTGTCAGCATTGTTTAGACTACACAGCCATACATTGTTACCCTGTTTCTGACTCTGCATTAATTGCAAATATTCTAAAGTAATATTGTGCATTCATTCAATTATATGAAGTTCGAAATGAATTATGTTTTTTTTTTTTTTAAATTTATGGTTATCTTACTTCATGTATTAAACATTGTTCAAAAAATAAATCCTTAAAAATTAAAATCAACAAGTGAAGTTCACATTACCACAAGTGGAGGATTGGTTTGAACTTATTCTAGCTGATATCACTTAAGGAGGAGAAAACCTGTGGTCGTTTACTTAAGATTTATCCTAAATTTTTAGCACTTGGTTAATTGATGTGAATTGACAATTTATGATGTGCACAAACGTACTCAAATAGTTGTGATATTGATATTAATGAGCGTACTCACCTCTCGGCTACTGTCTGCAGCTGCTGCTGGTAGAGCTGTTGCTGCTGCTGTTGTATCCTGCTGGGGTTGTTGAGGGCGTAGAGGGTGGCGTGGGCCTGGCTGGGGGCGGCCCAGGTGCCCACCATGTCGGAGCCCGCCTGGTCGGTGTCCGTGTAAGCACCCGCCGGGTCCTTGAACTCGAACTCGCTCACCGTGTCCTGCTGAGCTCCGGAGGATCCGGACTGCGAGGCCACGTTCGTCAAGCCCTTGCCGACCTGCAAGATGTTGGTTAACAAGTTATATATCTTGACCAGAATATGTATTTTGATAACGTTAAAACTCCAGCATCAGATGAAATTAGATACTAAGTTGAAGAGCAAAGGCTAACATGGAGGAATCACATTAGCTTTTATCCAGGTTACTTGACAGACGTTCAAAATTATCTTTAAATAACAAACTAACTTTCTGAAAATTCGAAAAGGTTGCGTACGATGGATGACGCACTGTTCTGTGTCGCAAAGAAAATAATACATAAGGTTTTAAATATCACAAAAATTTTAGACACTACCATTTGTACAGAACTGTTCAAATACCGGAAACTGCCCTTCACTACATACAGAATGTGACCGATTTGCGTCTTTCCGATACAGGCTTCTAGGTTCGGACAAAATACTAGAACAGGAAGCTTCCTCCACAAAATAGCTATGCCTTTTGAATTTCAATAGAAGAACGAATAGGTTCGAGACAAAGACGGGCGTGTAATAGAGTACCATTGGTATTATTGTCTCTGAGGTGAGCAAAAAGGACCAATAGGCCCACTTGCCGGACTTAGTTCCCTCACCAGTACCAGTACAGTAGACACTGCTAAATAAAATTACGATAACTTTCAACAAGGACCGACTTACAGCATGAATCCACTGACAGCGATCCCTTAAACACTCGAGAAACGCAGAAGGTGGCATGAGACCTGCTTGATTTATATCCTGCGACGGGTTGCTGTGAAGCTATCATCAAAATTTGAAAAAAACAATTTGCATATCGCATTTCGATTTTATGTACAAATTGTATTTTTGGTAATAAATAAAATATTTTAAAGGCAATTGGAAAGCTTCCTAGTGAAAGGTATTTTCAAATGAAGATATTTTACTAGAAAATCCTGACCATTATGACAATAACCTCAACAATCAAAGCCGTTTAAACACGTCCCTGATATGTCTGAGACACCAATCATACTCCAAATGTTCGTATATGTAATACAGAGGAACTTAACCAATACAGTTATCGTCGTCTCATCACCTAAAAATAAGAGTTAACATCCTATTATTTCTAAAAGTTAGTTGTTAACACTTTTGGAACAAAAATTAAAAAAAATATATCAAATTGATATCAATCAGTTATCAAATTGACCGCAGGTAGCTTTGGACTAATATCTAACTAGCTACTTAGTTGATAAAGAAAACATTGATGAGACAAAATCTTAATTAGTGAATATTCATTAATTTATTGTTAGAATGGTAACACCGAAGGGTTATTGGCATTTCGTTTTTTCTCAATGGAAAAGATTGATTCTTCTAAAGTATTTCATTAAGGACCTGTTTCAAAATTTCACGTATAGTATGACTCATGTTTAGTTTTTTCTTGTGCTAGAAAACTGCTGCCACGCAATGAGTACATGGGTGACTGCCCTAGGGGCACCATACCCAACTTAGGGGCTTCCTGACCGGGGAAAAGATATCCATGGGAGAGTTCACAATGGCTGACTCTGAGGTGGCACAATATCATTTTTTCTCGCGTTGATCCTCTGCAGCTAGTACTCCATTTTGAGTTTTTCCTTTTTATCTGGAGCGATTTCGAGGAGCAACTTCCCCAAGCATCATCCCACTAGGTCACCAGCTAGAATTTCGAAAATAGCAACTTCCTTAACCAATGTTTCCAAAAGAAAACCTAGAAAATCCACTTTCTTTCTATTGTTAATCCATTCCTACTAACCCTGATTAGTAGTAAGCAATAAAATACTATCTTACAAGAAATGAGATTTCATAAGAAAATAAAAGGAAATACAAGAGATCAGTAATCGTAATCATTGGATCAAAACTAAGTGGCAGCAGCTATAAAAGATTAAAAATCCTGTTTAAGGCAATTTCGACAGGTTTTAACTACCTATCGACTAGGATGACATAAGGTTGACAGAATACGAATCAGGAGAAGAAATTTCCGCTTTACTGAAGGATGGAGGTAGTAAGGCTTTTCTGAGAAAGGTCTGCAGGCGAACAGAAAAAAATAACAGGTTAATGATCTTGTAGCTTTTTTTAGATTAAATAGATACTCACCTCGCGTGGCGTGAGTGACAAAAGAGGAGTGATTACGAAGACAATGATAATTAGGAAATTACTTTTATTTAGGAAAGATCAATTAAATTAGACAGGCAATCCCACGATTTTTACTCATAATGTGAGAAACATGCCAGTATTTACTAGTTCCTCCAGAATCACTGGTAAATCCTCACTAGACTGAGCTTAGGAAGAAAAAGAAAACCATGGACAGTTCCTCACTGGCGAGGAGATCAAACGATAGTTCCAATATAGAACCAGACATTTCTGTCACATTCCTCACAGTGCTCAGGCTTCTCATTATGAACGTATGATAAGTAAGTATTATGAATACTGATAGATTCTATACTGCAGCTATGCGGCCAGTCATCCAAAAAGAAACACCAGCAAAAAAAAATTACAAAGAAAAAGCTGAGCAAAAGTGATACATTGAATATTCTAACAACTTTAATCCATTATAGTGCCGTTTGATCACCCTCGCATGCAAAGCCATTAGTGAACAATGATGGCACGACGGCTAATAAGTACTTCTTCCTTCATTATCTGCTCAGTGACTTGAAGCGTGGAGTAGCCTCAATTAAACACAAGGTTGATGATTGAATCATCAGCACTTCAAGCGTGTGAATGTCTTAGTGTCTCTATAAAACCCAATTGGCTCAAGACAACTTAGACTGACTTGTATTATCTCTTCATTGGATGTGTATTCATGTATTGCAATGGTATGTAGTCTATATCTTTAATGACAGTAAAAATAAGAAAAAAAACTATACCAATGACATAATTTCACAACACAACATGATTTTGAGAATACATCATCTAGAAGAATTGCGATTTCATGACTAACGATCAGATAAGACAGTAAGATGCTCAGGAACACACTTCTACTACATGATCTCTCTTTTATCCTAATCTATAAAAGGGTCAGGGAAGCATATTACAGAGTTTGAGTTTGTTCCAGAAAGTGAGTAACCAATTCTAGAGCCAACCCAAAGCTTATAGAACAGAAAAACAAAATATCGTAAGCAGGGGTCGAATCTGATCACGAATGTTGGAAATTAACAGGCTTACTCCCTGAGCCAAACCGGTTCATCTTTTTGTGAAACGCTTAATTAATTTGATACTAGGATCCGATTTTTTTTTTTAGATATAACCATTTTTTCCATTCCCTAATTCTAAAAGCGAAAGTACCTTCCAGAATAGCATTTTAACTACATCTGCTTTTATGATCTAGGTCAAACTTTCATATTTATATGTAAATTCCGACCTCAAAAGCCACTGATCTTGATGATGGGTTTGGAAATGATGGATACGGACAAATGATTTAATGATTCTAACAGGAAAACCGCATTAAAACCTAGTTAGCAAGGCTTCCGGGTGTGTTAAGAAGAAGTGATTTGTAGTGGATAATTGTTGGAGATTAAAATCATCATGCATCTTTTGCTTGTAGTTTATGAGTATTATTGAATTTTCCACTACACCTCTATTTCTTCCAGCAAAGACCTCCCACTACTAAAGAAATATGTAAAACTGGAATAAGCATGATATTTTGTATTTTGTTTTGTTGTTGACATAATTAGATTTACAGTGCGTTCAACTTACATTTAAGATAAGTATTGTTTATATTTACTAACCAGTTTTCCTATTCCACTGAGGATGGTCGGCAGGAACAGGGCCACGAGGACGGACTTTACGATCTGTGCCCCGATGAAAAGGGGCAGGAGTAGCTTCTTCAATCCAAAGGCGAGGAATCCAAGTCCGAAACCGGTGAGGAAGGAATTCTTCCCGAAGGCCATTCGAGCTGTAACAAAAAACTTTATTTGATTTTCCAATACATAATTTATCTTATATAAGTACTTGAAAGCCTTCAGTGCTCGAACCACGCCCTGAAGATGACCCACATGTTTGGGTTGAAACGTTGGCAAAAATAAAAAATTTTTTTTTTTTTTTAAAGACTGCGTCCTGAATATTTATCAGGCATGATATGTAAAACAGTCTACCAGCTTCCTTCAATAATATATCTTATATATTTCGATTTAAAAAAATAAGTAAGCTATTGATGATTATTGCACCAAATAATCAGATCCAGTCTGAATCCAATTCTTACAATGCATAACCATTCGTAAAATACTCAATGCTTATCAATTGTGTCATAATTCAATTATATAAGAGTACATTGAGCTATATTTATTTTATATAGAATAATAAAATATATTTTTTAATTCAAACCAACGCCTTAAATTAATAAAAGGAAGTAATTGAAAATGGCACCATAGCCGAAACGTAGTGTGGAGGAGAAATGAAAATAAATGTGGTGACACATTCAGCCTTTCTTTGTATAGTAAGATATGATTTCGCCTAATATGCATACATGGGTTTATTTTGACTTGTTGTGTCAAGTGGGAACATAGTAATGTAATTAATCTAACATATCTGACACTTAAATATAACTATTTCTGTACTTTTTTTTAAGTATTAAGATTTTTAAGTTCAATTTATTTCGAAGATTATCTTATTAATTAAGGTTAATCTAAAATCAAACCTAACTTCATAACTCAGCAAGATATCCTTAGTATAATAAATCATAGAACATTTTTATATGTAGTTTTTAACACTTGATGCATCATGTAACGAGTCAGAATTATTGGAAGAGGAAGCAGCCTCACCTGTCGCCTAGGTAACATGATCGGCGAAACACTGGGCTGTAACGGAAAGAGGAGTAACCGGACGAAGCGGAAGTGAAAGAGAAATGGAGAGGAATAGAGGACAGGAGGATCGGCTACTCGGCCTCGTTCACTTTCACAAATGGGTCAACGCCGGCGTGAAAGTAAAGTGTAGTGCCGGTTCCTTGGCTGGCGGCATCCGTGCGTGGGGTGTCCGGTGCTTCGGAGGGGAGGGAGGTATCTGGAGTCTGTGGAGGAACGAAAGATAGGGAATGATCCTGCGTCTGAAGGTCATTGGTTAGATTAAGAAAACTTCTTTTTTAATCTAAATAGCCAAGACTTATCGATCAATCATAATTGACCACGGGAAGGACATACATTCAGACTTACTACGGATGCTTTAACGATGAATTGCTCGATATTAATAAATTTACCGAAAGAATGACCCACATTTTTCCGCTGAAAAAGACCAGAAGGAAGCTGAGAAGGATATGGATGAAGGATTTACTTACATAAACATGTAAGCAAATTGAAATCACAGAAGCGGCACCGCTTTTCCTCTTATATTCTCTTTTCTTTCACTTTAAAGATTACTTTATACCTTAAGATGACTATGAGTCATGAACCTAAAGGCACGGATTTCAAATTAAAAATATTTATACAAAAATAATAAATATTGCATAATCACAGTACTTACTAGAAAATGGATATACATTTGACATTATTAAAAGGAATAGACCCTCCTAATCTAGTATAAATAATACACGATTAATACATTAACTGATTCAGAATTCAATAGTAGTTTTCTTCGGTAAAATATAATTATTTTAATTTTTTCTATTGAAAAATAATAAATTCTGTTTAATCAAGAACAATGATATTAATACTAAATGAGCATATGCAAACCATATAAATAATAATAAAGGCAAACATCTTTCCGGAAATAAATGAAACTTTCGATTGTAAAACGTGATATTTTTTTTGTTAATATTTAAGTTTTTGACGAGCTGGATCCGTTACTAATGATTTCATAGATTGATTGAATCTATAAGAAATTTGTTTCCTAAAAGAGTAATGTTTGTATGAAAATATAGTAAGTGAATGCTAAGTTAAATACAAAGCTTCCCTACCTTCGGTAGCGAGGAAGCAAATGAAGGACATTGTAAAAAACATTTTAACATTGTGTAGGCTTTATCTTAGTTATGCTAATCGTTATTTAAGAGGAAGGAGATGGTCCGAGGTGGCGGTCACAAAGAGACTAAAATTGTGGAAAAACTATTTTATTTGAAGCCAACCTTTCTACCCGTCTTAGCAGGTCTTCTTCAGGGCTAGAACGGACAAGGTACAAAAGGATATAGAAAATTTTGGAAGTTACATTATATTTAGATAAAAATTAAAAACAAGGTGAATAAACTTATTGAAATTATAAACAATAAATACATTGAAATATTAAAAACAATAAACTATATAATCAGAGTAAACTAAATAACGAGATTATAAAATGAAGTAAATAAATGGTAACAATTGTTGTAGTATTATATATAATATATAATACAATTATGAATGTACTCCCACAGATCTCAAGGAGAGATTGAAAGAAAAATGAAAAATAATGGACATAAAGGGATGTGAAGAAAAGTAAAATAAAATTAATCAAAATAAAAGAATAAAAATAGAGACTTACAGGTGCATTCAGCACAGTTAAAAATGGGGAAACTTAAGTAAAGTACCCTTAGGGAAAAAATGAAATAAAATATAATAAAAATATATAATAAAAAATATATAATAAAAAAAATAAAATAATTTTTCCACTATTTTAGTCTCTTTATGACCGCCAACCTGGACCATCTCCTTCCTCTCAAATGTTTCTCATTCCTTCCTTATCCAAGACGGGCATTATTAACTTGGCGGTTAAAAGAAATACAAACGATTACTTCTTATTTTTTTTTTAGTAAAATAAATTATGACATCTAGAAAGAAAATTTAATTCTAAGTGAAGTAGTCCAAAACTAGAATGTTCTCAATGAAAAGAAATACATGTCAACCAACGCATTAGCCCACTCAGAATTCAACCCACTACCTTCCACTGACCGCAAACGGTAGATTTCACCACCAGACAGCCATCGGTGTTCCGTGATAGACAATTTTTTCTTAAGTAGGCTGATATCTCTAATCTTTACAAGTCGGAAAGAAATTTTCTGAGTCATCCCAAATTGGAACCACCTAAATGAAAGTATCAAGTGAATTCCAAGAAATTATAGAAAGCTATTATATATTTAAAGATCCCGTTGGACTCATCTACTTCTTGAAAGCTTATGTGGCCTCATGACAAACAAGAAGTAGACAAATTGTGAAACAAATGCTTCAAATTCAATATATAATAAACTGCTGCTTAATGTGACAATTACCTGGCATGTCTTGACATATACAGTTCAATTCCGACGCTGCATTAACAAGTTATCTCTTATATTCCTCCGAGGCGTCAGAAAAGAAGATATTTTAAGTATATAAGATATAAGCAGGATATTTTAACACAGAAATATCATAATAGTCCGTCAGAGTAATTCACTTATCAGTATATATATATATATAT
Organism: Nezara viridula; assembly: GCA_928085145.1. NCBI lineage: Eukaryota > Metazoa > Arthropoda > Insecta > Hemiptera > Pentatomidae > Nezara > Nezara viridula. The sequence continues at coordinate 82,363,861 of OV725082.1, forward strand.
ATATATATATATATATATATATATATATATATATATATATATATATATTTTTTACTTGATTCTTCAACTCACACCTGTCAGAAGTTCCGACAATCAGCGAGTATGATGTCAAGATGAAGATAATATATATATATATATATATATATATATATTATGAATATTAGTAATAAAATCATACATTTGATCACAATAATCCTACTTTATTTGTATTTTTACCCCAACGTTTCACCCCTTAGGCCATCTTCAAGGTAAGAAACCTTTAACAAATAAAACAATCATCACATCCTAATTATATTTGCTAATTTATTATTTTCATTTAATACTTTATTTTACATACCTATTTTAAATAATTAAAAATCATTATGGACTGAATTGCCCTTGTCAACATCTTTTAATTAGTCAAACACTAAAACCTTCCTCTGTTAGGCTATGTTTATTTTAAAACCTCATTAAATTTTCTACAAAATTAAAATGTACATTATTAAAACTATCTTTATGTATCGCTAAACTAGTTCATAAATATTACATTAAAATAAATACAATCACAGCCCTATTAATAAGTCACTCTTTTAAACAAACATAATTTTTATTTTTGAAATTCAGTTTTATAATTCAATACACCATTTTTACATTTAAAATTTAACAAAAATCATTCTTTAAAATATACCTAAATAAGTACCAAACTCATTATATTTGCATTTCCATACATTTATAAATTAATTTTTCTTACTATTTCCGAATAATTCTGACCTATTTGCCTTGAATCAGCATAGAAATTAACAATTTAATTTATGTTCTCTGTAATATACAAAGCTTCTAATTTTTTTTTTTTTTTTTTTTTTTTTTGGAGAATTTGAACATTCTCAAAGTCAAATTTATATTCTTTACTGTAAGCATGCTGTCTGTACCAGTGTTGTTTTATTGTCCTTTTTTCATGTTTTTTACACCATTCTGATCACTTGCGGATCCAGAATTTAATTTTTTTTGGGGGGGATGGGAAGAACGCTTCAGACCGAAAACATTTTTGTTCATAAAAATAACTATAATTACTTTGAAAAAAAAGAAAGAAACTAACTTCCTATACGAAATGGTGTTTAAGTGATTCTGTAAGTCCTTTTAAATGTAATTACACGACCAATAATACTTTAAGAGATAATTTTTTAATATTTTTTCCATAAAACATGGTTATATTTTACCATTTTGGGGGAGGGCTTCAGCCCCAAATTTCCCCTGGCCCCGCAGACCCGCCCTTGATTCTGATGCATGTACATTCTATCGATATATTGCTTTGTTTCTTCTATGCTGCTTTGATATATTGCTGTTTAAATTTTAAACATGGAACCTTACACTAATATACTAATAGTATACTAATGCACTAATCCTACTTATAATTAGGCTGTGATGATCGTTTTATTAGTTAAAGGTTTCTTCCCTTGAAAATAGCCTAAAGGCTGAAACATAAGTGTAAAAAAAGGAGGACTATTGCGATCAAATATGTGTTTTTATTATTACTAGATGCTTATTACTAAATGTTTTAAAATAAAATTAAATGTATTATATACTAACTATATTATTTCTTCATATAAGTATTTTTTTTAATTCAATGACATTTTTTGTTTTGTTTTTTAATGTAACTTGAATACCTTATAGGTAAAACGGAACGTTAAATAGATAGCAACGAGAAAAAAACAACAAAATAAAAAAAAAATGAAGCATAATATAAAAGTTTATGATAAGAAAAGAAATAATTGTGCGATTATAAAAAAATGAAAACCAAAGATTTAGTATATAATTAACAGAGATATGCAATGTTTGTTAAATAATCAAATTGGAAAATAAAACAAGAAATATCCTTATTCCGTAGCAATACAATAGAAACATATAAGAGTAAACTTCATGTTAATATAGTCATGAAAATAATATTTTATAGATAACAGTATATCCTCTAACACCAATTGAACATTCCGTGAAAAGGGTATATTTTTATGACACTCAACGAAGAAGGAATTCTTTCAGCCAATTTTATTACAAAGACGCTTCTATAAAACAATAACGTTATTTTAAATTGAAGTAGTATCCGTTACCTCTAACGGAGGTAAGTAAATAACGCTTACTCGATGCTCAACTGATACTAAAACGCTTTTTCCCACCAATGTATAAGAGCAGAAGAAACACCCAACTGAAATTTGATGAAAATATTTCTTTATTCATCGAGTTTCATAAAAATATTCCTTTTTGACGGAACGTGTAAGTTAAGTCAGAGGAACGGCTATGCGTAACAGCTTAAGTGCTGTAAAACATATATAGTAGAGACGCCTATATGTTGCACAACATTGATTGACTTTGAAATATGAGATCATGCTTTCTGTGCTAGAATTTTTACGGATAATCTGTAGTATTTTAATTTTTTTCTCGCTTATTGCTATGGGTATGAACAAGTAGTTCTTTGAATCCTTTAAGTAAGAAAGTTATGGCGTGTATAGTGTGTAAGTAACGCAATACGTAATGCATTCAGCGAGAACTCAGGTTCAGTTATTTAGAAAGTAGAATGATTAATGGAAATAATAATTAAGTAAGAACACTAAAGTATGAAAACAAAACAACTTTAGCATAACGTTGCATGCCCATTCCATTGACCGCTTTACATTTTATCGTAGGAGTGCAAAAAAATACTTCTATAGAAGTCCGAGGAAACTTTTCCAAAGGAATACTTGAAACTTACAAGACAGCTGATGCCGAACGCGATCTTTTCAATGAAACTTTCACATTCGATTAGAAACCGCGTATAACATGACATGGGGGTGATTTAGTGTTATTGTGTCCAACAGGAACTGGCTGCGTATAGCAAGTGCTGTCGCTTTCATTGTAACGGTCTTCTGTCCTTCGATAGGGACGAAAGTCCTCGTATAACAAACGAATGCCAGGATATCCACTCTCCTATAAGGAAGAAATCCTGTGAAGAATGTATATCTACATCGTGATGTAATATTAATATTTCAACAACGAAATAATACTTTATTCGTATCTAGTAGGTTCGTAAAAATACAAGATGTTAAGAGCTTTTGGGTAAGGAAATAAGGAAGAGTGCTTAGCCTTGCTTATGCTGAAGCAATTCTTAAACAAGTGCATTCATTTAATATTTTCAACAAACGTTAATTTTGATAGTTTTGCAGAATAATTGAATAATCAATAGATGTTGCCATCTAGTCGGACTAATTGATTATTGGTTAAGTAAACTTTATTCTCTAAAAAATAACAGGCAGTGGATCAGCTGATGCGAAGGACGTGTTCTGAAATCTTCTCTCAGTTGTTGCCTATTTTTTCAGCGGAATCTCTTTGATTATTTACTGAATATAGTTGAACTGTACACCAGAGCAGTTGTTATTTACAGTTTGCTACATATTTTTTTTTAATATATATATTTTTTTTTTTAATTTTTTTTTTCTTCTCTTATGATATGCGGCACTGTCAGCCAGTGATGTCCAGTAAGGTGCCCACTAAGAGGACTCGGTCAGACGGAGTTAGTACCCCTCGTGATTCACCAGTGAAACAAAGAACTCGTCGCTGCCTGCGAGAAATAGCTCCAATAACCACAGTGAAAACTTCAGATACAGAACCTCAGCCTCAACCAGGTACTTCTTCGCAAGAAATGGTTGAAGAATCTCCTTTCTTCACTCCAAACCCGTTCCAAGTGCTTCATAATGACAGAGAAGTAATGGAGTCAGCAGCAGTACCCAGGGAACCAAGGCCTCCTCCGATATTTGTTAAAAACATCAAAAATTTTCAACTACTGTGTACACAGCTAAACGAAATCTGCTCCGGCAGTTATTCTTGCCTCAACAGGACTAACGACACAAAAATAACACCTGATACTGCAGAAGCCTACCGAAAAATTGTGAAGTACCTGTCAGAAACTAATGCAAATTTCCACACGTACCAGCTGAAACAGGAGAGATCGCTACGAGTGGTGGTTAGAAATTTACACTCCTCAACCCCAACTGAAGTGATAAAAGAAGAACTAGCGACGCTTGGTTTCAAAGTGCGTCAGGTAACCAACGTTCTGAAGGAGAATAAGGAGCAGCCAGGAGTGAGTAATAAAGTTCCACTACCTTTATTTTTCGTGGATCTAGAGCCATCACCTGGCATTGAAAAAATATATGATATCAAGAGATTGTACTACACTATCGTGAAGATAGAGAAGCCATACCCCAAGAAGGAAATTGTGCAGTGCCACAATTGCCAGGCGTATGGCCACACGAAAACTTATTGTCACCATCTGCCGCGTTGCGTGAAATGCGGTGAACAGCACAAATCTGTGGAGTGCACCAAACCAACACAAGATCCTGCAGTGTGTGCACTATGCCAGGAGGGACACCCGGCCAACTACAAAGGCTGCCAAACCTATAAGAGCCTCAAATCCAGATACCAGAAGAACCGGATTCAAGATGAGACAACCAGACCAAGAAGAGAACCTTCTAGAATTGTTAACAATAATTTATCATACTCCGAACTACTTGGAGGTAAGAACCCCAATAATACATGTGAAGCCCTGCCGCAGCAACTACCTCAGCCCCAATCTCAATATTCTGTTCATCCTAACACACATAATCATCAACAACCTCAAATTCCTCATATTCCTCCTCCTTCAAATGCAACAGATCTCACTAGTTTGTTAGCATCTTTCCTAACCGATTTCAAATCCCTAGTCACTCCACTCATATCACTCCTTACAAATCTCGTATCTCACCTCATCCCTCCTTTGAAAAATCCTTAATGACCCACATACCAAAACCCATGTCCATTCTCCTTTGGAATGCGAATGGTGTTAGAAATCACGTTGACGAACTAACAGCTTTACTACAAGACAAGAACATTGACGTAGCCCTAATTACAGAAACTCGACTGACCATAAAACAGCATTTAAAAATCCCACAGTATTTAACATACCGTACTGACCACCCTGATGGCAGAGCACATGCCGGCACTGCTGTCATCGTACACCAATCCCTCTCCCATCACTTACTCCCATTACCTACTCAAGATTTCCTACAGTCAACCGCTATTGTAATCAAAGCCTTCTCCTTTCCAGTCACCCTTGCATCAGCATATTGCCCTCCTAACAGATCCATATCCAAAGTCCAGTTCAGTTCTCTCCTCAACTCCTTAGGTCATCATTTCATCCTGGGTGCAGACTTAAATGCCAAGCATCAAGTTTGGGGTTCAAGAACCACGAATTCTCGTGGCAGAACATTTCTGTCTGCACTCAATACCCAACGTTTCAGTCTCCTTCCACCCAACTCACCTACCTACTGGCCCACAGATCCTAACCGCAATCCCGATATCCTTGATTTTTTCATCCACAGTGGCTTAGGTCCCCTCAATCATTCCCTTACCCCTCTTGGCGAACTATCCTCAGACCATAGTCCATTATTACTCCAATTATCTCTAGCTCCTATTCCTAAGTCTTCTCCACCGTCCTTCATCAGAGGCCCAGTTAACTGGAAACTCTTTCACCAAATCCTTACCGATAAAATTGACCTCAGAATGACCCTGAAAACCCCAGATGACCTTGACAATACCGTACACTTTTTTACCACCACTATCCAACAAGCAATCTGGACTGCTTCCTTTCCAAACCACTCCTCAAGAACTCCTAAGAAAAATAAGTTACCTCAACACCTCATAGACCTAATCCATACCAAACGCCGTGCCAGATTATTATGGCAACGTACTAGACACCCCACCGATCGCCAATCCTATAATTATTTTTGCAAAAAACTAAAGATAGAATTGGCCACCTTCAGATCCCAATCCTTCAACTCCTACCTCACTTCCCTCTCTTCTCATGACAATTCCCTATGGAAGACCACCAAACATATCCTAAAACCCCATCACATATCACATCCTCTCCGTCGAGGTGATGGCTCTTGGGCAGCATCTGACGAAGATAGAGCCGAAGAATTCGCCAAAAACCTTTCCCTTACATTCACCTCTCATCCAGAATCCAATCCCACCCACACGTCAGCAGTAGAGGAATTCCTTAATTCACCCATCCCACTCTCCTTACCGCCTAAAGCAGTTAATCCTTCTGAGGTCAAATTCCTTTTACAAAAACTACCTACCCGTAAATCACCTGGATACGACCTGCTTACCTCTCAGATCCTTAGACAACTCCCTCCTAAAGCTGTCATATTCCTTACATACATATACAATAGCATCCTACGAACCACCCACTTTCCTCTTTTGTGGAAACATTCCACTATTATCCTGTTTCCGAAACCAGGCAAACCTCCCAACACCTCAACGTCCTACAGACCAATTAGCCTTCTTCCTATTCTCTCAAAAATCTTTGAAAAGATCCTCCTAAAACGCATCCTACCCTTTATAGAATCCCAAACTCTTCCTTCCCATCAGTTCGGATTTCGTTCACAACACTCTACAGTCCAACAAGGACTCCGAGTGGTTGATCATATTTCCGCAGCATTGGAAAGCAAGCAATATTGCTCGGGTGCATTTCTGGACATAGCTCAAGCTTTCGACCGGGTATGGCACGCCGGGCTTCTTTCCAAGCTGAAAAACTATCTTCCTCAGTCCTTGTACCTTGTTCTCCGTTCCTACCTCTCAGATCGTACCTTCCGAGTTCGTTGCGGTACTGAATTTTCGCATTGCTATCCAATTGAGGCAGGTGTTCCTCAAGGTAGCGTATTGGGTCCCGTCCTTTACATCCTCTTTACCGCCGATATCCCTGTCCATCCCGATACCTTCCTGGCAACTTTTGCTGATGACACCGCTATTCTATCATCCGACTCAGATCCCAACATAGCATCCTTAAATCTCCAAAACCACCTCACCTTGATTGAGCACTGGTGTAATAACTGGCGCATTAAAGTTAATGAATCTAAATGCCAACACATTACCTTTACACTCCGACGCAGTTCCTGTCCACCAGTACACTTTAATTCCATCCAGCTTCCTTACTCAGACACAGTCCGGTATCTTGGCTTTCATTTAGACCGAAGACTGACGTGGAACCCACATACTAGACTCAAAAGACAAGAACTCAACCGACGATACGGCCAGCTATACAGACTACTAAACAGAAAATCCAAACTTTCTATTGAAAACAAATTACTTATCTACAAGACAATACTGAAACCTATATGGACATACGGACTTGAACTGTGGGGTACAGCAAAAGCTTCTAACATCAAACGTATTCAATCCTTTCAATCTAAAGTCCTTCGAACAATAGTTGATGCTCCGTTCTATGTAAATAACAAAATCCTACACCATGACCTTAATATCCCATTTGTCCTAGACCTTATTCCAGAAAAATTCTCCAAATTTCACCAGAACCTTACCTATCATCCAAATCCCCTTGCACAATCTCTATCCAGCACCACCCATCCTTACAATCCTCCTCGAAGGTTGAAGCGGCAGTGGCCCAGAGACCTTTTGTAAATAAGCATCTATTGGAGTTTTGGCAATGGCCAGATCCTCCACTCAAGCCCGAGTGTGTATGATTAGGTTAGTTCTTTTGTTTATATACATTTATTTTATTTTATTGTATTTATTTTTATTTTATTTATTGTATTTATTATTATTAAGTTTCTGTATTATTTTTTTTTTTTTTTTATTGTAAATAGAGTGTGAGTGTGCTTTCTCTGAACACTATTATAAATGTCCTTGATGTGACAGAATGTAATATTTCTAAATAAAAAAATAAAAAAATAACTAAATTAATAGGCGTATATAAACAAACCACCATAGGTAATATATTAATAATAAATTGACCATAAGTAAATTTACATGCTACTATCCCATTACAAACGATTCCATGACAACCCACAACGACATATTAACAAACATTACAAATGACAGGTAACGTGCGTAGAAACTTGGATGACAGACTTACTTAACAATTAATATCGACCTTACACCAGGAGGAGGTGCTGATGGGTACTCCTCGTCATGTCTGTCATGCCATTGTATCTTATATTGCCATCATCTGATTCACTGTTTTTTTATTATTTAAACCTGGAAAATAACAGTTTAATAACTAATAGTCGTACAATCCATAATCAACGGATCGAACAATCCATAATCAGCCGGTGATATAATAAAAAGTATTTATGATTTGTAAGACGCAATCTTTTAGCTTTATCTCAGTTAAAAATTCAATTCAAAAATTTTATAATAGCTCAACATGGCCAGAAAATAATTTCTATTCAAAGTTGAGAAAAGTTCAAAGAGTAAGTGAAAGTTGTGTGTTGCGCGCACCAGATGTTTAGAACAGGTAAGAATAAAAAATAAGTCAAAAAGTATATAGATGCATAACTTATTACAATATTTGCTATATTAGAGAATATGAAGACGAATTCCTAATATGAAATATGCATATGAAACAAGAACTATATACTTCATACAATGATTTGAAACCATAGGTCAAAGACAAGACACCAAGGAATAATTCCTATGATTCCGTGATTCTATTAAAAAAAAACAGAAATTACTTGTAATATCCCTCGTTTTATCCCACTTTTACTACGGTTAGTTGGTGTTTAAAGGGTCGTCCACAAGACTGAAGGAGAGGCTCATGGATTGCATTATAAGATTTATCTTTGGAATTTCCAGTTGTTCCTATATTTCCTGCTTCTACATAGTAGTAGAAGTGGCTCTACCCTGCTACTCGACGGATGTTTCTTCTTGGTGTTTTCCTTTTCCAAGTCCTCAGAACCGAAAGTCCTCCCTACATTCTAGAATTCCTTACACTAAGTTCATCTATCAATACAAAACTTCAACCTATAGATCTATATACTCCCTCCCATAAAACCATTTCCTTCTGCAAATCCATCGTCATCTCCTTTTGGAACTCCTTACTGATCTCCATGCGTCAAATCATGTCCACAAATTTCCTTAAACAACTCCTGTTCCACCACCTTCTATACAGTTAATCTTCGATAAGCTTGTAAATTTTTTTAGGTTGTGTAACTTCTGTTGCTCACCAACAGTTAATTGATAAGAGCTATTTTATTTAATTATTTTTCTATCAGTATTTTTTTTATACATTTGTATTTTCCTTGGTATATTTTTTTTACATTTATTTTCCTTAGTATTCTTTGTATATATCTGTGTTATATCTAAATGCCAGACTGATGTACATACTTGTTGAACTCTACTAATATTCTAAGGGGACTTCAGTCTCAAAATAAAATTATTTTTTATTTCATTTCATTTCAGTTCAAGAGTATTCCATTTTCGCAGAATACTGGGTACAGCACACACGGGCACAAAACTTATTATTATCATCAGATCTAACTATAAGATCATATACTATATCGTGAAACATTGGAATCAGGACATATTGTAAAGTATTATAGTGCATTTTGTTTAACAATTTTGTATATAAAGAATTAATAAAAAAAAAACAGTGATGACCTCATTCACACATCTTTCTCCGACCTAGTCAGGTAAATCGAAGAGAACAATAATATTATCGAAGGGAAAACTATAAAGACATCCAATCCCTACTATCTTGTAACCACCATGTTTTTATCCGTGCGCGGCATCGATCCGTAATGCCTGTCCATTTGATCCCGAGGCCCTTTGATACCTTCACGACGTAGGATACCGTAGGAGGATACGGTACCGTTAGCCTCGGGTCAGTCTTAATAACAACATCATCAATATTTTTTAGCTCATAGAAGATTTTCAGGAAATGAGGCCAACTTAACTCTCTCAGCCCATTTACAATTAATATTATACTATCTTCTATAATATATACGAGTCTTCGACGTAACTATTATAACAGTTCTGGAAGAAAATACTATGTTTATTATAATTATAGTCTTTTATAAAATAATTATTTGATATACAGAACGGTCACACGAAACATTGGATAGGACCTGTGTGTTGGTGCAGGAGGTTGAAAAAAATTGTCTTACAATCGAAAATTTCCAAAAGGGTTTTTATATTTTAGACCTTACACCGATCGTTTGATTTTCAAGAAATTTTAATTTTATACTTTGAAATATACAATATTGTAAATAAATTTCATCTAATCCGTTCACTTTTGTGCGTTGTTCCTTGACAAGATTGTACTTTAAAAAAAAACAGCTGTAGATTTTATTCTCAAACGGCAAATCTCTGCACAGTCACAGATCAAATTTAATTTTAAAAAATTGTAATTTATAATGTTTTTATTTTTATTTGTACTCTTCCCGGTATTTCGCGTCCCACTCTTTAGCATCTGTTATATACCTAGAGATGGGCAAATGCAATTATGAGTAATGAGTACCAAGTATTCTACTCAAATACTCTAACCTTTTTTGAGTACCAAAGAATTTAATTACTACTTCATTTGAAGTCAAACGATTAACTTAAGTAGTGATTGAACTCTTAATATTAATTCACTTTGTGTAAAACACTTGGTACTCGGTACTCAGAGAAGCATTTGTCCATCTTTGATTATACCTCAGTATTCGGCGGATATAAGAACATTTATTCAATCACTAAGCATTCTCTAAAAGAAACTTTAACAATACAAAGTGGTGTAAGGAGAGTATAATATAGACTGATTTTAAAACTCTAGACCAGAGGGTTTTTGAAATAAGTTTTTTAAGGTTCTAAACCACATGACCTGAGGATTAGAGAATTTTCCTAATAATAGAAATCCCAAATAGCTGAAGTTCCCACAGAATTGACGAGCCCGTATCTCCATTGACAGTTACTGAATTCACCACAGGATATTATTAGGAAAGTACCGTAGCTTACTTTATAACAATTTTTAAAACTTTTTTTATGATAATCTGCACTTTTTACTCAGTTATAGGAGACTAAAAAGTCTGGATTTTATACCTCAGATTCCTTAGAACACGATTGAAAGAAAAGCCCCTGGTTTATACTGTATCAATGTATGAGTCTATGTCAATGTTCAAATATCTGAAATCAACGTCTGAATTAATCTAACTACTTTATCGATGTTTTATGAAAAAAAAAAATTATATCTAAAAGTTTTGTTATTCAAGAAATTAATTTCATTTGAATGGGATTTTAAGAATTACTTAAACACATTTCATATAGGTAGTAGGTTTATTTATTTTTCTTTTAAACTAATTATCATTATGTATCAAAATGTTCCAGGATGAAGCACCACTAAAATTAAATTCTGGATCCACTACTGGACCCTTAAGACTAAAGATGTTTTATTAGTCTTATTAACTTAACTCTGAATCAAGGAGTGATGGTTTAAGTGAAAAGAGATAACATCAACTCCTATAGTTATAGGTGAAAAAACAAAAAAACAAAATGTCTTTTTTTGCTGTGAAAAGTTTTCCATTGGTGGCCCGTGTCATCAATTTTGTTTTTTACATGTCTAAACTCATATTACAAGTTAACAAAAATAACAAAACCATTCTCACGTTTTTCGCAATGGATTTCCCGTTTCGATCTTCAAATTACTGATCCAATATTCTCTAAATCAGCTGCCACTTTTGAAAGCAGCGGCTCAGGAGCAGCAGATCGGGTTCTTTTTACTCAGAATAACATACACTTTCGTGATTTAAAATCAAACTTTCGCCTGCGATCAGGTCGATATTTGGGGCCTGGCTCCAGAATATTAGGAATGGCCATCGATATTATCGAAATATCGATATTTCCCTCTACTACGCACAGCATTCTATATGAAATAGGCAAGATGTGTATAATTTTTTTTCTAACGATCAGATTCATTTATAATTTGTGGCGCGTTCCGTAAACGATGGTTAATTTTAAATCAAAATGTTCAAATTTCGAAGGCATGATATTGATAGTGGATAATATCGAAGTAGATACTATCGATGGTCATTTATATTTCATGGCAATCATAGCTCTTAATAAGCTTTCGGAAAAAAATACAATTTATCTAACAAAGGGTACATTTTACTAGGTCTTGATACCCGCGTTGAAATATTTAAAACGCAATTTATCTCATTTTGATTTGAAGGCTTTTGAAACCATCTGAGTTTTTAAACCTCCCAATTTTTTAATGACTTTTAGGGCCTGTTGTACAATTGGAGTTCAAGCCAAGTTCATGCTTGAATTACACTCAATCATTCATGATTTTTATGGTCGATTGTTGTTCAAGATTGAACTTGACTTTTAACTCCAATTGTACAACGGTCCCTTATTGCTGTAGTAAAGTTTTAAGGCTCGAAATTGGCATTCGTCACTTCTCTATGAAATTTCCTTCCTGCAAATCCCATCCTTCCTGAGAGTCGGAAAAGGGATTTATTCTACGGTATTATATTTAGGTTAGATTAGTATTTCTAAGATTGAGGAAAAATGTTTCTATGCAAAGTTTCGCCTAAGGAATAAGGATAAAATTGATTACTTTTTCTGAAACAGGAAAAAGCGCAAAAGAAAAACGCTTGCATTGCGGCGCAGTTCTCATTAGTTACGCTACTGTAATAGCCTCCTGTCTTATAAACTATTCATTGTATTTATTATTTTTCATGTCTAGGATCATACTTATTTATTGCTTGTTGATGTTATCTCTTTTCACTTAAACCATCACTCCTTGATTCAGATTTAAGTTAATAAGACTAATAAAACATCTTTAGTCTTAAGGGTCCAGTCGTGGATCCAGAATTTAATTTTGGTGGTGCTTCATCCTGGAACATTTTGAAACATAATGATAATTAGGTTAGAAGAAAAATAAATAAACCTACTACCTATATGAAATGTGTTTAAGTAATTCACTTTGGATTCTTCAATAACTTCAGTGGGTGGCGAAAACAGGATAGTGTGCCGACAACTGAGAGTTATACTTTACGAAGGTTAAGTTTTTAGAGACGGCGATACCCTATTCTTGTTCCAATACTCATGAAGTCCGAGATGCAAATCATTGCAAGATATGCAAACTATTCGAATACCTGTTTCAGTACTAATCGTGTTAATATAATAAATTCTATACAACATGCTGATACTTCAGCACAAATAACATGGATATCCGACTTGCGAAGCCAGACATGCTAATTTACATTGTCAATTTTCAAGGTATAGTGAGTTGCCATCTAAGTGGTGGCAGGACTGCAAAGAGAAACCGAACATATGAATAATTAACGAGTTAGTGTGAACAAAAGGAGTGTTTCAACAAAGGAAGGAAAACAGTAAATAAACCGACAAATTGGCTTTGTTTAGTCATGCCTGCCTTCCCAACAATTGCCTATTTATGAGTGGTAGGAGGAGGTCCTATTCTCTGTAATTATAAAAACGATTATATTTAAACTAGCTGTATTTGTAATATTTATTTAATACCCTCTTAAATTTAATAGAAAAACTAAAGGATCTATCAATACAAAACAAATTGCTTGAGAGGAAGTTAAACGCTTGAAAACCGAAAAGCTTCCAAAAAAAACAAAAAAACACAGTTTTTTGGTTGCCAAAAGCGTTTGTGGCCTGTGCCAGGTTTTTTGTTTTTTACATGTTTCCACCCAGATATATAAGTTAAAAAATGAGAATCTCGAAACACATCCTTCTCAACAAAATCCCATTTCGACATCAACTGACTAGTATAATATTTTTTTAAATCTGCGGCTTTGGCATGACAGGTAAGCTCATATTAACCTAATATATTTTTTTTTTTACAATTTACATTCACATGTTATCCTACTAAAAGTACCCTTTTTATGCCCTCGCCCTTTTTTCTGTTTTAAGAGAATTTTAACTAAAATTCATGGTATGTTTTGAAATTTATTGGATTTAAAAAAAAAGAAAAACTATTAAAAAAAATGATCATTCTTCTTAAAAAAAATTATTAAAGAAAAACTGTGCCTTTTCAGGTAATATATCCCCAGAAATTGGACTGGTGCGTAATATCTGCTGTGAAACCACGTATAAAAAGATTCTTTAACTTCTGTATGACCGCCTAGTTTTAATGTTTTCTGTTTAGTCACACCACAATACGATTTCGACACTACCACACGAAGCAATTACAGCAATATGAACTGAGAAACAGAGCATTTCTTACTTCAACCAACTTTAATTTTATGTGAAGGAGTTAGTCGAGGGTGCGGTCAAATAAATAACAAAATTAAAATATATCAATTATTTTAATTTTTGCCGACGTTTCGATCCACTTTGCAGAAGTTTAAGAAGAACCTCTTCTTATTTTATATATACTTATATTTATTTTTTATTTTCAACATGTTTTGTATCTTTTGTAGCCCTGAAGACGACCTGCAAAGTGGGTCGAAACGTCGGCAAAAATTAAAATAATTAATATATTTTAATTTTTTTATTTATTTGACCTCACCCTCGACTAACTCCTTCTCATATTATATCAACGGTCAACCATCTCTACATCATAACTTTAATTTTAGTTTCTCTCTTGTTCGGATTACCGTGGGTTTCGTTTTACAAGGAGTTCGGATAATAGAGACCTTCCTATACTACAAACATACTTCAATTTAAGGAGGAGGGGTATAAAAGAAGGTGTGGCAAAATAAAACCTGCCCTCTCTCCCTGGCAAAAATCCGACAGGTTCGGTATTGAAAGGTGTTGGTATTATCTGCATCGAACCTTCGGGATGGTTAGTCCTCGTAATAATTATCATATTATTTTAATTAAGTGTGTATCATTAAGTTATATTTTACAATTTACAGTACATCCCCTTTGATAAAGGCACAGCCCCATACAGCTCTATCCTGTGATGTCATCTCTGAAGACCTACCTCACTGGAAGGGATATCCTGGCCACAGCCCATTCGGTACAGCCTACTTCCGAGACCGTAACCGTCTTTTATGGAATGGAGTACCAGTTCCATTATGTAACAGTAACGGGATTCTTGTTAGTGGAGTCACATGGAGCGATTCCAACATTACTTGATTAATTATCATCTTAGTTCTCATAATCGAAACGTCTGCCTTTGAACAAAACCTTTTTGGGAAATCAAATGAAAATAAATATTAAAAAAAAAGTTATGAAGTAAGATTCGAGGTTCTCTTGGTACTAGTAATTTGGAGGTGTTATACTGGTAATTATTTCTCCTGCAGAGCTATTTCCCTTAGCTATCACCTAAAAAAAGTAGCTCTAAATGTTTAGTCGTAATTTTTAACCACGAATAAAAGTTTATTCAAAATGACTAAAATTTTATTGAATTAAAAAACAGCTGAAAATCAGGATAAATTAAAAATCAATCATAGCGGGTATGGAAGTAAATGAATTTCATAATGATAATTCATTTGCGTCTATACTATTTTTTCTATTTTTTTAACTCATATAGAGCCTCCGGAAAACTGGAGCCAGTGTATAATAGTGAATGGCCAGTGTATGCCCCCCTTATGCTGGGCTTGTCTTTGAATGTTCGTTATTAATTGGTATTTGAGAAGCATAGCACTTTTTTTTACATTTTATACCCTTAAAAAATGTAGGCAACAAATTTAAAAAAATAAAAAAGAAAGATATATACTAGTATTATGCAGTATGTGGAATAATATAATATAAGAATTATATTCATCTGGATTGAAGGGTGTGCTGTGTGTAAAGCAACCCTATGTACTAGAGCAGCATTACTTTCATTAAAGTATTTATCTCCTAACATTAAACGAAAACTATCAATGCGAATATTCTATTGTAAATAATAATAATATCAAATCAATCTGAAAAATATATCACTTTATAAATCTAAAAATACTATTAAAAAACTATACATGGCCAATTCAGCATTCCTGAGGACAAAAATACTGAGATCACGTATATGCAGAAAGAAAAGCAATGAAAAAAGAGAAAACAATTTTTATTGGAGAAACAGAAGGTTCCATAAATACAGCAAAGGAAGATTTTATTAAACAGCTGATTAGCAGGTTTAAAAGATAAAAAATATTAATACGCCTACCTAAAATATAATGATACAAAAATAAATAACGAATAATAATAAACGTAGGCTTTTAATAAAATAGTTTTACCACTATTTAGCCTTTAAAAATACATAACCCTTCAACTGTATGTTAAGCTCACCTTAAACGATCAATTGAATCAATAATATTGAAGCAATCTAATTGAACGTCATATAAATATTACAAATGTCAATATGATTGTTACAATATATCATTCAGTCGGTCAATATATTCGCTATCGACTCAATAATATTGACCATATAAGGGACCCTTTCTAGGCTCATCGCTTTATAGTTTGGATTTGGACATAATCACTGTATGTCTCTTTTCGAACAATAGTTTATTTTTCTAAAAAATGTATTTAGGAATCCCTAACTCATATACAAAATCTGAGGTGTAAGAGAACAGTAAACGAGAAAGGAGAAAATTCTCTTTGGCCACGGCAGTTCCGAGTAAGGCGCTACTTTTTGGTCTTAAAGATACTTCCGCTCGCGCTCGCCACTGTATTCGCCCGCAATTATATACAGGAGGCCGGTGTTTAGCCGTCTCTGCAATAACTCCGGGTGAATCAGAGCGTTCTTCTCTGGAGCTTTCTACCTCCTCCTTCCTTGAACCTTTTATCATATATAACCTAACCCAACATATGGACCTAGGCTTGCATTAGCAAACCATTTCATTAGCAAGTATTCCTGTTTTTTTAAATCAAATTTAATAAATAAAAAAAAAATATGGAAATAACACCAATTGTTTTAAGTGACTAGATGTACTTGCAGGTCTAGCTAAATACATTTCGAAAGTTGATGACTATAGTTATTGAAACTTGGTGTAGGAGTCATCTGATTTCGACGGTATAACGAAACTCAAAAAACTTTAGAAAATAAATTAATTTAATTTATATATATAGTTACCAAGGACTCCACCTGGACAAACGTCTAACTTGGAATCCTCATACCAGACTGAAACGACAAGAAACCGCTCAACGTTTCCGACTACTTCAGCACTTACTAGACAAACGCTCTAAATTTCCAATTAATTAAAAAATACTCAAATACATGAATATAATAAGACTTTAACCTACGGAGTTGAGCTATGGGGCTCCACTAAACCATCGAATTCCTTTCGTATCCAATCCTTACAATCAAAAATCCTTCGTAAAATCCTCAATGCTCCCTACTTTGTTACAAATAAAATCATCCATAAAAATCTTAATGTTCCTTATGTTTCAGATCTGACCCAATCCAGATACCTATCCTTCCATAATAAACTTCAGAATCATCCCAATCCTCTCGTTTCTAACCTTGCTTCCTCTTTAATTCCTGATAACCCTCCAAAGCGTTTGAAAATAAGATGGCCTCCTGATCTCCTATTGTAAACATAGTATTAGAGTGCTACGAGTGGATAGTTTCTCAACAAGATAGATTTTTTAGAAAATTAAATTAATTTGGTGGTCAAATTATATGTGGTCATGAGCTTACGCATAGAATATGAAACCAACGAAAAATTGAGAATACTTTGTTATTATTATTTCAAAATATGAAATTATAAAATGTTTTAAATTAATATGACATTACAAGAAGAATGTCTCAACTGTTAGTGTAAAAGGTCGTATGTGATAAATTGTCTATGTTAATTTTATTTCAGCTAAAGGTGAAATTTTGTTATCTGAAAATGCAATAAATAGTCTTCTACTATGAACAAAGGTATAGGGAAATAAAATATGAAATTAAACTAATAAATCAAAAAGAAATAATTAGTTTTTATACTTTATTGTAAAAATAACCTCAATTTGTATATTGAGACTTTTGCACTAACAGTAGAGATGTATTATTAACACGAGATATCACTACT
Organism: Nezara viridula; assembly: GCA_928085145.1. Classification (NCBI taxonomy): domain Eukaryota; kingdom Metazoa; phylum Arthropoda; class Insecta; order Hemiptera; family Pentatomidae; genus Nezara; species Nezara viridula. Next base: position 82,381,584 of record OV725082.1, read on the forward strand.
GATAATGCAAAATATCATATGTGAAAATTGAGTTTTTCTACAAAAAGGAATAAAAACTGTTTATTTCTTTATGATTTATTATTATAATTTTATCTTTTATTTCTCTATACTATTTTCCATAGTAGCAGAATATTTAATGCAGTTGCAGAGAACAAAATGTCACCTTTAGTACAAATAAAATTAACATAGAAAATTGTTACATGCGAGCTTTTGCACTAATAGTAGCGATATGTTCCAGTGACCTCCTATAACATCTGCTGGGAACTGTTGGGAGTGACATGCTTCAGCACTAAGCAGCAGTTTGGATGATTAGCAAAGCTTCGACCCACTTTGGAGTCCTTATCACACATACTAATTGCATTCTTGGGTTGGATTCCTCTTTGGATAGAAAAGCCTAGCATGTTCCCTTTCTAAATGATTCTCACGTTTTCGGCTGGCATCAATAGAAGTTCCTGGTATAAGATCAAAAATAAATAAAATACAGGATACACACCTGAAATAAATTATTTAATCGTAGTATCAAAAACGCTGATTTAAATAAAAACTAAGATACCTCCAGTCCACCTAACGGCGGACCAACCCCCATTTTTTATATTTAATACCAGTAATGCGGCTGAGTGAGAGGCGCTGGGATCCCCTAGAGTCCTGCCTTTCCTTCCACTAGTGGATCTTGAGTTCTCTCAAGTTCTCGGATACTGGCTCGGAGATCATGAGTGAATGAATTTTGTAAATATTGTATAAAAGCGTGTGTATTCAAGCACTTATTTTGATTACCTTAGTTTCTTTTAGTTTCTCTTAGTTTATATAAATTTACTCTACTTATTTACTTTTGTTTATTTATTGTACATAGTGTAACTGAGCTATTCTTCTATCAATACTACTATTGTCCTTAGATATGACAGGTTGTAATATATCTCAATAAAGAATCATCGCTAATATATATCTATATATATATATATATATATATATATATATATTATAAAAAATAAGAAATAATAGTGTTGAGCTCCAATAATCTTTTACTAAACCTACTCTCCTTAAACAAAATAAAGATTTTAGACTCGAAATTTGTGAGGGAAATGATAATTCGAATAACCTCCATAGGAGAGCAGCACTATCGAATCTAGAGGACGGCCGAAAAGTTGGGCTCATTTAAACTCATACTCTTCTAATACAAAAGAGATATTTTCACACTGATTCCTTGGTTACTATCCGTTTCACTTTGTATGTGTACAATAAACTATAACAGTCACTAAAAACTCTTTTAAATAATCGGGAGAGAAAAAAAATTAAAATTCTTGAGGAAAGGTGCATTTTTACTGGGAATGGCGCACTTTTACGGGGTAGTGGATTTTCGAAGACATGTCATTTGTTATTTATGTAGGGATGTATTTTTGGGATTTCAATTTTGTGGAATATGCATGCCACTGAACAAGGGACAGAGATGAATAGACAAAATAGGCAAAAAGTTTTATTGTGTATAAAGAACATTTTTTGTAATACTACTTTCTCATGCACGATTTTTAAAAACAGAAGAACATAAACATTTGTTAGTGCAGGGGGATGTGCCATTCAGTATTACTAAATGCTAATACTACCAAGTAAAAATTGTAATTTCATTTTAGGGTATGAAAGGTAATGAATGATACATTCCAACCTTAGTGCAGTATGAACAACTCTCATTTTTTTCCCTGTGAACGTGGAATTTGATAACCTATGAGGAAACGTGATGAACGAATCTTGCTGATATTTTAGAGGAAGATTTTTCATGAAAACGTCGGATTTCTGTTACTTAGCCTAGTATGAAATTTTTTTTTTTTTTATTATTGAAATTTACAACTGTATTAAATGATAAATACAACTAGTAAACATGAAATAAGTAACATGACATGTACAACATGAAGAGAAATTATGCATTGATAACACTCCAATTATATTTCTATATTTGAAGGTCCCCAGGTCTTCTTTTCCGACGCCTCGGAGGGTTATCAGGAACAGAAGAGGAAACAAGGTTGGAAACAAGAGGGTTCATGATGGTTCAGAAGTTTACTATGGAAGGATAGATATCTGGATTTAGGTAAATCGGAAACATACTACATTGAGGTCGTTATGGATAATTTTATTTGTGACAAAGTGGGGAGCATTGAGGATTTTACGAAGGATTTTGGATTGTAGGGATTGGATACGACAGGAATTTGATGGTTTAGTAGAGCCCCAAAGCTCAATCTCATAAGTCCAAGTAGGCATTATTATAATAATATATATGAGTCTTTTGTAAATAGTTCGAAGTTTAGAGCGTTTGTCTAGTATGTGCTGCAGTAGTCGAAAACGTCGGGCGGTTTCTAGTCGTTTCAGTCTGGTATGGGGGTTCATGAAAGATTAAAAGAGAAATCTATTCAAGGAGCTAGACTTACTCCTGTGTATATGGCTTAGTATAGGAGACTCCTAACTTGGGAATTCTTAGAGGGAAAGATATTTTTTTTGAGAGGTCTCTATTTAGAGTAGTTTTTCTATTCTTAAACATCTAAATTATATTATTTGACTGCCAGCCATGCTATTTGGTACCGTTGCACCGTCTTAACTTTCCAATTGACTTCAATTTGGTTCAAATATCCTGCCTAATACTTCATATTTAAAAATCTTGAAACAAATAAGTAACAGTGTCTCTAAATAAATAATTCCAAATATTGTTGAAATAAATTGCAGATTTTCTTTTACCCCGGTAAAAAGTATAGGTAATTTAATTAATAAACGAGGTGACATCAAAAATGTGGATTAGCTTCGAAAGGAATCAGTGCGACACTAAAGGATCACCGAGGGTGAAGATTTTTGGAGATATGGGTAATTTCATAATGGACGGGAGAGTGAAGAGTTGTTACCCTGCTCATCGGCCCGTGCTGATCCTCGGAAACCTGGTTCATGGCTGTCTGAGCGGAAAGCAGAGGAAAGAGCTGTTGTGCGAATCAAGTTAACTCGCTTCTACATTGAAGGGAGAAAGGGACTTGACTCTGATCAAGTTGTTCTGAGCTTTAAATCCTTATAGTGAAGGCTAAGCAATCTGTTCGATTTATCTCGGATTATTGAATTTCTTATTTGTTTTATAGTTTATGGAGTAAAATGCTGAAAACGAAGCCTTTAGCACTCCATCAATTTTATGGTAGCCCAAAAACCAACTCATATGGCTGAGGTGGAACTGACGTTTTTTAAGTGAAAACTTCTTTAGGCGAGTTTTCACTTTTTTTGCTGGAGTGTGAAATATATTGAGCCGTCAGATCTCCGATGTGTAACTCTCGGGTAAAGTCAGTCTAACTGAAGTGTTTTTGTATATGGATTAAGATATCTCAAAAACTAAAAATCGGACCTGCATACAGTAAGCAAGAGAATTGTTCATAATTTTATTCTCTTTGTAATGAGCTATTATTCAAAATTGTATCTTAACGCGACAACGTGTTAGAGAGGTATTATAACGAATTTTATGGAAGATATGGATTAAAATATCTCAGAAACTTAAATTAGGGCCTGCATACTGTAAGTGAATTTATGATTTATATTTCATATTATTAATCTCGCCTTATTGTTGATGTTTTCACTTCTACTATGTGGCCTAAAGCACACGCCCAATTAGTTTTTTTTACCTAACCCTACAATTTTTCAAAAACATATATGCAAATATTACCAGATTAAGATATCATCTTGGAAAATATTAATATATATTTTAAATAAAATCAAGGAGTAAGGAATAAAAGAAACACATTAGTTTCAACATTAATGCCACATGAGTTCGTCTTTGGACAATCATAAAATGTTTCGCGATAACATGAGCAAGCTGTGATATTGTAATTACTAATAAAACTTTTATAAATGTCTTCTGTGATGGAATTCTTTCATTATTATAATAACTTTAAATTATCAAGAATATCTTCATTAGAAAATAAGTATATCGGTATATACCAAACATATATCATAAATATATATCACTCTCCTAAAAATGAATACCACAAATAATCATACGACAAATTACTATGTATCTAGGATAGTAATGCGAGAATAGAAATATATTTTATAAACTAAAAATAAAATAGAATCGGTATATTGCAGAAAAATATAAATATAGCCATTACAGAATATTGAAGGTTAACTTAAGAAGAGCCACAAATATTTCCGCTTCAAGATAACTACTTGTCGACAGTCCGTTCAGAGAATAATAAATATAAAGAGAGCCTATTTCATGAAAAATAGGTAGATGGAGTAGTCACGTACTAAAACGAAATTCGTCTAAGAATTCGAGAAAATTCAGATAGAACGTAAAGTAGTCCATTGGAGAATTCGGTCGAGCAGAGTGAATCTTTTAAAGAATTGTGTAGCGATGAAAAATCAGTTGTTTGTGTTCGGAAGAGAAGTTAGAACCAGAGCTTGCAGAAAAAAATAGATTTGGTGCCTGTACAGCTGAAAAGGCAGAGCGAAGACTGTTCAGCGAGGAATCGAGTAGGGAAACCTGAGACAAGATGGAAGTTGATGTGGAACCCACCAAGTACAATCAGTCGTCATAAGAGTCATTCAAAACATACTCGGATAATAGCTGAATTGGAAATCCATAAAATAGTAGAATAATTAATTATTGCCACATCAGCATCCTCAATTCAATAATATCAAATGTATAAGTTATGAATAGAACTTTATCTCACTTAAAATTTGATTTTTAGCATTTTTTTCTGTATGCCATCATTCAGATCAAGCAAGTAAATTGGTATAGGTATGTCCAGGAACTGATATAAGTTGAGCCATAATATTTTCTGAGGGGGCATATTTTTATGGGATTTTCACCTTTTTTAAGGAAACGTATTTTTGTGGGGTTCAATTTTGGAGGAATTTTCCAACTGGAACCGATAGAAACAGAATAGTACCATCAAAGCATCCAAAGCAAAATCATATGGAATATAATTTGTTTAGTTTATATAAATTTCAATTTACTGGCTTCAGCACCAGTGACGCGTTTGAGAGAGTAGCGCAGGGATCTCTTGGAGTCCTGCTTTTCCTTCTATAGTGGGAGGGAGAAGCCTGGCTTAGGGTTCCCCGCCTGATTGTATATATTGTATATAGGTATGACTGTGTTTTTATGTTTTTAATTTACTTATCTTTAGGTTATTTTATTTTTTTATTATACATAGTTTTTGATTATTATTTGTTTATTATTTTACTTTTTTAAATTTTATATTATCTGTATATATGGTATGAATGTGTTCATATATCACTATAATTATTGTCCACTTGACAAATTTCTAAATAAATAAAAAATAAAAAAAAATTATATAAATATAGTTTGTTTGTTTTATTTTACGACTCGTTATTTGTGTACCACCGGAACATTATTCAAATTATAGTCGTTAGCACATGAATGCTTATGAGTATTAAACATTTGCTTAATGGACGTTTTCAACTCCCAGTTATTCTATAATGTGGGAATTACCGCTCCCATTTTGGATTCATGATACATGAATACCTTTTCACAAAATAGTTCCCGTGAGCTATTTTCTTAAGACGGTCTTCAATTGAAAATTATACTAATGCGATAATTAAATAATAATATAATGAATAATTCATTATACTAGCACGAAAAATTTGCACGAAACTAAGGATGGTTTTATTAGGAGAAAGAAAAGTTCCCCGCCATTGCTTATTTTTACTGTTATCAGGCACAAGTAGGATTTCACAAATGGAAGAAGATCGAAAGAAGAAATAGGATCCCGAACCACGCCCATATATTGCCGGATATTATGGCCGCAAGATCCGTCCTGAATTCCATTCTACTTTCTCCAGGAGCACCCTCCAGGGAGTCTGACAGATCATAATAGTTGAGCCTCTGGTTCTTTGTCACTACACCTCTATAGGAGTCACTTTCGCTGAGCTAGGGTATAGCAGGGTCGCGTTTCGCAATCCCTTGCAAAGTTTTCCGTTTTTAAATAATTTTAAATTAAATTGGTAACTCATTCAAGAAATATATTCCCGAAAAATTCAACTACAATTATAGTACAATGCCTACCAATCAACTTCTATATTTTTAGTCAACAATAAAGTTTAAATGACAATAACTTTTTCACTATTCGACGCAGATCTGCTACGAATCCCCGTCAAAGTTTAAATAAAACAGTCCATTTCTCATGTATTTTCCATCTAACAATTACAAGCATGGTTACTTTGATTTACTTGTTACTTTTTAATAAAACTGAATACGATTAAATAAACAAAAATTGTTTAACGAACCATTGTATATTTCAAATAACATTATAAATAATGACTTAACCATTTCAACAGTATAATCATACATACACGACAAATGAACTACATTTCACTCTTCAACTCAAAATTACCTCAATTTACTAGTTCTTTCAATTACCTCCTCCCTGTTCTTGCTGACCGAGGATTAAAGAAATAATGACTAAGAGACTCCTTCAACAATAGTTATATGACAGGCATTATCAAGCAAATTCCAAAAAATTATCTGTTACATCAAATTTGCTACTGCGCAGGTGCAAATGGAGTAGAAGATTTAAATAAATAAATAAATGCATATCGACTTTTCATCTTCATGATAAGCCGTTCGAAGTTTATCCGGAGTTTTCTTAATTTATTTATAATTGTAATGTGATTAATATAATTTATTTATTTAATGTAATTTTCTATTTGCTTCCCATCTTTATCCTATCGTAAAACCCACCATTAGACCTCTATTCATAAGTTCTGTCCAAGACATAATTATATGTAAAATAAAATATCTGATAATTCCGCTTAAATGAATTACCCTACAGCATTTTATAACAACAATTAAAAAAAAAAAAAAATAGGTATACAAAAGTCCCATTCGAACAAGCTTATATAATAAGTAATAGGTAGCATATATTTTGTATCTAATGTCCTTTTAAATCATGCTGAAATCTATAAAGAAGAATGACAATTACTTCCGGATTTTTATTACTAATTAAATAGAAAATGAAATAATTTATTTCCTTTTTTTTTTTTTTTTTTTTTCTTATGCCATTCGTTGGTCATTTGGCCATCCGACATCTTGCTGCCCAGTATAATTTAGATTTTCTGATATGTATATTTGAAAAAAATTTGCCTCTTATGTCCCTCAAGGCAGGACATGCGTCTAGATGGTCTGCATCCATTGTTCCTAGATGACACAATTTACAGGTAGGATCCTCAGCCACGCCTATCTTGTAGAGATGACTCTGCAGATAGTCGTGACCAGTGGCCAGGCGGAAGCAGGCAACTGCATCTCTTCTCGGCAGCTCAGCTGGAATCGGATTATCCTTCAACCACTCGTAACGCTTCCCTTCCACTTTGCCGAAATGTATTTTTCTTATTTCCTCCTTCACCATTCGCCGTATTGAGTCGTAAGGTTTTGGATGTATCGGCTGAGGCAAATCTGTTCCTCGCTTGGCAAGAATATCAGCCTCAACGTTACCCGGAATCCCACAATGGCTGGGGATCCACTGTAGGACCACATTGGTGCCTCGGTGTGTCAGGTTAGAGAGGAGGGATTTACATTCCAATATAGCACTCGATAAACATTCATTCGTGCTTGTGACAGCAAGGATGGCTGCTTGGGAGTCGATGAAGAGAACTGCGCTCTGATCCCGCCTTCTAGACAATGTTCTTAAGGCTATGAGGATCGCCGCTATCTCACCGTCGAAATTTGTTCCATCTTTTCCCACCGCAGCGCTGATTTGGAATTTCCTTGAGTAAACCCCTGTTCCAGCATTTTTAACGCCTGATTCAGCTGATCCGTCGGTATAGATATTTATTTCCAAAAAACATTTAAAAGAACATTTATAGCCAAAATCGTACATATCTGGTCATGTATTAATTTATTGAAACCGAGCATACCATTTATTTGGGAATGTGAGGGTATATCAGATTCAAATATGGAAATAAGCTTTGTTACAAATACATACATTCATAATTTTATATTTACATAATTAACGAATTTATCATTCTCTATACGAGCACGTCAAAGCTGGTAGTGCTAATTACAATGTTTAACATTTTATGGAACTGTAATTTTAGAAATAAAATTTATTGTTCTCGACCAACGCAAAGAGTTCTCGATCAGGTTATTAGGTTTTGTGGTTTCATCAAAAAACAGAAAATTCCGACAAGATAAAAAAAAATACAATTATAGTAGTTTCCAAGCACTAATTGATACAATAAAAATTACAAATTTTATTTAAGATTAATAGGTTAAAGAAATTCAGTGCCGGAGGAAGCGTTGGTCTTCTAAATCTTGGTCTTGGATTGAAATTTGGCTGATATAGATGATTTATTGGTCCTGTAATATAAGTGGTGATTAGGCCCTCCTGGGAAGGATATTCCAAAAACAGCTTGGGCGATAAATCTGATGGTTGAGTGGAGATGCTGATCCTGACCTCTAAATCTCGAATAACAACCGTTGGTCAAAAGTAGTGTTGCACAAAATCGGTCTTGGACTTGCACTTTGCTAGATCAAGACCAAGGCCTACTAACTGTTGCGAGACCAAGACCAAGACTGGTAAAAAACAAATTAAAGCAAAATAGTTACTAACACTTGACAATCTTAGTTACTATATGTTAATAATTGGTATAATCAATATACTTTTGCATTTAATTTTTCATTCAGGCTTAGTTAGGTTTCTCCCATCTAAAAAATGACAGTAATATCTCTAAAGTAATAAGCTAATAAGCTCTGGTAATAATAAGCTCTAATGTAACTGCAAGACTGTTGCAAGACTCTTGCGCAAGACCCAGGTCATGACCAAGACTGAGTTTACAAGACCAAGACTCGTCTAGGTCTCGCATTTGGGCAACACTAGTCAAAAGCAGTACCACTTTACCTATGTCTGAATCCAAGGGTGCCACTAAACACGTATTGATCCATATTGACGGGTGGGCACAGGATCTCATAATCACACTATAATTGGAAAGTGGGCAAGTATTGTGTTCAAGGTAATAAGCTCATTTATTTAGATCGCGATTCCAACTTCTGCAAACTTCCAACTATTCCTTTTCAGTTCTTAGAGGCCTTAATAAACTTTAATTACATCGCTGCTTTCGACTATGCTCACTCAAAAGGGATAAAGAAACTCCCCACCGGGTCATTTTTAGTTGAGGTCGGGAACTTAAAACTCGATCCGGTTACCTCCTTCTACATTCAGATACTCTCGACCATTCTCGGAATTCCATTTGTAGTGTAATCATGAGATTGTTTTGCCACCTATGAAAGTAGATAGCTTGTTGTATGTTACACTGAAATAACCATATAAATAATAACCCGGCTTAGCTTACAATATAATCTATAAATAAGATAGATAGAATAGATAATATAAATATTAAACAAGACTCACGTGACTTGATTAGGTTCTTGGTAACGTTGACTAGAGGGCTGAGGGGAAGTGTGAGGGAGCTAGATCCAAGGAACTTGCCCTCAGTGACGTAGGAAGCGGGCTCTGTCGTGGAGTCGTCTTCGGCAGTGACGTCATCTTCTGTCGTGACGTCATCGACGACAGTGGTACTGGCGATGGTGGTGGTACCTTCGATGCTGTTGGCCGACAGGTCCAGGCACCTCGCCGTGCCCGCTACCAGGAGCAGCAAAGTACCAACTAGCATACTGTTCTTCGTCTGTCCTCCATCCTGATAACAAAATTAGAATGTTATAAGTATGGTATTTTAAATAGCTATTTCGTTTAGTGTTTTTTACTAGAATAATAGCATGGTATGCATTTAGAAATTTAACACTGTAACAAGATCATGACAATATATATTTTATTTTCTGACCAATAGTAATATTAATAATACTGTTCACTATTTAATTAACCAATTATATAATAATCTAACATTAATTACAATTCTCTGCATTGATATTGTAGCTCACTTGAAAACAGTCTTCCATATTTTTTTGTGTGAGAAATTCGAATTTTCACATAAAAATCCCAGATCTGATGACAGTATAAAATCTGAATCACAACCCTTCTAAATGGAGGGTGTTTATAGATTCATCAAAGCTATCTCTCAAGGCAGTTCTGTTGCAAAATGGCAATTTACTTTCCTACATCCCTGTTGGTCATGCGGTCCAATGGAGGAAATTAATCAAAACAAGAAAACTCTTCTAAAATCCAGCAAATAACAGGATTACCTACAACAAATCTTTGGGGACCCGAAAGTGGTGGCAATTCTTCTAGGCATGCAACAAGGATACACTAAGTACTGTTGTTTCTTATGTGAGCGGGACAGTCGGAGCAGTGCATCTCATTACATCAGGAAAGAATGGCCTCAAAGAGAAGTCCTGACTCCTGGAAAAAACATGTTCTCAACAACCCTTGTGGCTTGTGGGCTCTGAAAAAATCATTTTGCTTCTACTACATATTAAGTTAGGGTTCATGAAAAATGTTGTCAAAGGAATGGACCATCAGGAGAGACATTTTTACTTGAGAGGAAAATTGTTCGCTTAAGTGAAGCTAAGATTATAGAGGGTGTATTTGTTGGTCCACAGATCCGTGAGCTTCTTAATGACTGGGAATTTTTGAATATTCTTCAGGATAAAGAAACAGCAGCGTGAGAAGCAGCTTTACAGCTTTAGTTAATGGTTTCTTGGGTGATAAAAGAGAGTACAATAATGCTCTCTTTGGCCAAACCTTCCTTGAAAAATATAGAGATTTGGGTTGTAACATATCACTCAAGATTCACTTTCTTCACTCTCATTTGGACTTCTTTACCCAAAATTGTGGATCTGTAACTAACGAACAAGGTAAGCGATTTCACCAAGATATATTCTCTATGGAACAAACATATCAAGGTCGGTGGGATACTTCAATGCTCGCAGACTACTTTGTGCTGTACAACTGTACAACAGCGCTATTCTTGCCGAGAGAAGTTTTAATTTAATGTTTTGTAGGTAGTAAAAGTATTCCAAAAATAATAAAGCACTTTTAATAAAGCCTAAAAAGTTATTATTAACCACCAATAACTTCATTTTTTTTATTCGGTACTGGGTATACGTATCTGCAGAACGATAGCTAATATAAGGATTCTGACAGAAAATTCGAGTCTCTCACAAATTAATCAAGAGAAACAGTTTTCATCGAAGATACACGAAAAAAACATATTTGTAGGGCATTGTTATTTCAAAATATTAAAAAAAATATATAGAGAGCGACTAAGGAACCAGAGAAAATCAAAAGAGACAAAAAAGGATTCCAAAGAATTCTATCGAGTGTTTATTGTTAAAAGAAAGCTAATGAAAGGATGTCATATTATAATTATATTTCTCAAAACTTACTGCCTGCCATGGAGATACAGAGAGCGTTATGTTGTACACTTATTTCGTTCTAATGTTTTTCTAGCATTTCTAAGAAAACTCAGGTAATACAAATCGAGAAAAAAAAATCAGATTACTAATCACAGGTTTAAAATCAATCTAAAAATTAGAAATGGAATATTTGTAATAAAAGATTTGTTGTCTATTGGCAATTATTTCTTTGTCTGATCTTAAAGTGACAGAAAGACAGGGTTTCTTCATACTTGAAAATAAATTAAATTGCATATATAAATAATAGTTAAGCAAATAAAATTATTTGCATCCTTTCATCATTTACTAAGATCACTCAAACAGAACGAACCACAGTTTAATGAAAAGTTATTAAACGAGAAAATTATCAAAATAAGCGTGCTTCCGGATGATAATTAAAAAAAAATTATCCAAAGGGAGTTCCTGAAAAAAAAAGAGAAAATGCCAGAGATTGCTTGACGGCTTGAGAAAATTTTATGGATTAGAGAGCTGTGGGATTTTCTATATTGCCGTTTTTTAAATGGCTTGATTTGAAGGACATGCTGTAGTCTATAGGAGAGTTGATGAAAATAATAAAAATTTCCATCAAGCTCTTGAGAAGTATTAGATATTTAAAAAGAAATATTATCAAACTGCTAATAAGGGGAAAGTAGAATAGTTTAAAGTTTTTAACGATGCTTCCAAACCGTAAACTTATTGAATAGTAGAAATTGTGCACAAAGAAAATTAATAAAATGCTAACAACTCAATTTAAATATTTTAGTTCTGATATTATTATTATACTATAGTATTATACAATACGGGTAGTTGCCACATCAGTTTGAAAAATAAATGTGACTGTTATGGGTAGATGCTGACAGCTTTATCTCGAAGTACAAACGTTCGTCAAAAAAAAATAATGAAGGTATAGCACAATAATATATAAAATAATAATTTATAGTTATATTATTTATTGTTTGTTTTATTTAATTTTACATTTTTTGAACTGAAACTTCTTTAGGCGCAATTAGCACTTTATTTTGTGGTGATTGAATGAGACTGTCGACTAATTTTTGCATGGCAAAATATTTCAGAAACTAAAAATTCAACCTGCACACTGTAAGCGAGAGAAATGTTCGCTATTTCACCCTCTTTGTAATGAGATTTTATTTTGATATGACGCCGAGTTAGAGAGTCGAAACGGAGAAAATCGCTAAAAAAACAAAAAAAAAAAACAAGTAATAACGACTGTTCTGTACATTTGGAATAAAATATCTCTAAATTTTAATCCTTGGAGAATTCACAAACCAATTTGCAGAAGTCAAGATAGATATTTTGTCGAATGATTCATATGAAAGCATAACAAAATATTGGACAACGATTGATCTAGTTTTCAATATAATTAGCAAATATATTGCTACCTTTCTATACCAAGCTATGAGAACTTAGCGACCTTCCTATATTTTTCACAGTCTACAATTTAAATATTCCATTCGATCCCGTCCCACTAGATCTCGTACTTCCGACTTCTATCCACCTCCTCACCGAACTGCTACGTTTGACAAACCCTTTATAATTCAATCCGTTTCCTTATGGAAATACCATCCTTCCCGATATCCGACGTGCGCAATCAGTTTCCTCATTCAAATCTCTTCTTTTTAAGCACCTACTCCTTTCTAAACCCGATTGATCATGAAAAGTAGATAAGAGAACTTTTTATGTTCCCCCAGAAATGATTTTGTTATGTTATTTTATTTTTCCATGTTTGTATTATACATATGTTTTTAGTGTTTTTGTTTTATTCTTCTTCCAATATTTTAATTTTAATGAGAAATGTAAATATTTAATTTAATGTATTTTATTGTATATAGGTGTGTATGTGTTCTTTTTATTTAGTTATTTTTAGGTTATTTTATTCTTATTTATTGTATATATATTATTTTTCTGTATAATTTATTTTATTTATTGTACATGGAGTGTGAATGCGATCTGTGAACTCTATTATAAATGTCCTAGAGACAGATTGTAATATTTTTCAATAAATAAGTTTTTAAAAAAATGTATGACCGCACAGGCATTTTTTCTGTATCTATAATTTGTCCTAAAGGGACAACAGTCCCAGGATAATAAAAAATATTTTCATTTCATTTTAAATAGATTTTAATCAAAAGTTATCATCGCATATTTTAGTTATCATAAACCTATTGTTTAATTTTTAGAGGATGATACAAATGACGATCAGTCAGATCAAAGTTTACCAGAGCAATTTATATAAAATTATAATTAGATATACTGCAAATGTACAAAAAAACAAAAACTTTTATTTCATATTATTAATCTCTCCTTGTTGCTGTTTTCACTTCTATCGTGTAGTCTTAAGCTAATGCAGTAGTTTTTTTTTTTTTTTTTTTTTTTTACAGGCGCTTTACTTTTGGTCAATATTATTTATTTATTGCAATGACACCACGGTCCTGAAAGAATCCGAGACTCCTCCAATAAAGACAACCCATCTCCCTCCATCTTCTAACACCTAGCCACTTTAAATCGTCTTCCACATCTTCCAGCCATCTGATCCGAGGGCCTCCTCTACTTCTCTGTTCGTCCGGTTTCTCATAGAGCATCCTCTTCGGCATTATTTCTACGGGTTCTATCCATCTTATTCGAGCTTTTTTTTTTTTTTTTATCACTGCAACAACGTCGGGTTCACGGAAAAGTTTTTACGCAGCTCTTCATTCCTTCTTTTCCTCCACATCCCGTTCTCAGTGACTCCCTCCAGGAATTGAGCATGCTTCCTGATTTTTTGGTGAAGGTACATATACATCGCACCCATAAATAAGCTCCATATAACCATATTATTTATTTATTCTATATACTTATTGGGAAAATAAATATATATATATATATATATATATATATATATATATATATATATATATATATATTTATATTTTTTTTTCTATTTCAATTCGTTGTATTATTGGATTATACTGTGAGGTTATAATAAGGAATAGGAATTTACATATGTATACGTATTTATATCTTTATTTATTTATGCTTTTATTGTCATTCAATAATAACAACTACTAACACTAAATGGGCCAAACTCCATGGCTAAATGATGTACATAATAGCCAATAAACTATCTATCTATCTATTTGTTTTATATACTTTTTAATTATTATTTATTGTTCTTTTGCTTCAGTTTATTATATGTTTTATGGTTATACATAAGCATCCATACATAACCTTACTATGTTTATTTAAGAGAAGAAACCTAAATTTCAAATCTCTATGAATTGAGAAATAGTATATATTTCCTGCAGCTATCCTGGCCTTTATTTCACTCTCTACATTGTTGTCGTATGTAACCAGGATAATGGTCATTGCTCAATAACCGATGTTTAAATAATAATGTAGTTGAACATAATAACAATTGAATAATTATTAAATTATATTAATTTTGTTTTCGAATTAATCTAAATCAGGTGTACCCAACTTTTTAATATACGTACTAAATTCGTGTATTTCCCGTATTCAGGAGTACCATGATCATATTTCTCCCCTTCCCTTACCCTCAAATATATTATTTAATTATTTAGAATTTTACTTACTGAATAAATAACATCATAATACAAGATTAATTGATACGGATCGATTCTTTTCATCCGCAAGTACAGCATTTAACGGTTTGATTGACAGCTGTTGGCCTCTAGTCACCGCGGCTAAGAACAGAGTGACACCTCATCAAAATGAGCCGAGGTTGATTCGACATTGTTGATTTAAAAGTCATCCTGTTCACACAACGTCCATCATGACATGAAACATCTTCGTCATTGCGTACCGCCACAGTTGACACGGACGAATTATGAATAGTGCCACAAGTCTTATCTAGCAATGCACTTGTATAACTTGTAAACAAAGTTGTGTAATACATGCACTGTAATCAATAAGTAGGGAAGAAAGGATCCAAGAAAATATATATATCAAAATATGAGTTAATTATAAAAATAAATTAAGATAAAAATCCGTGGATCAACTTTCACTTCCTATCCTACATTGAATAGAAAATAATTTTCGCTTTATTCTAAGTATTATTTAAATTTATTCTGTTATAAATTATTTTAATTAGTTAAATTATTTTTCCTTCCTACCTTTTTTATTTCTTTATTATTCTTTTTTATTTTTTTAAAGCTAAGTAGCAATTATTTTGTTTCATTTCTTATTAGTATTGTATGTAGTTCTAAGTATTTTGTAAATAGTTTCATTGTTTGATTTTCCATATATTATTTGTATACTTAAGTTGCATTATGTCTTTATTAATTAATGCAATAGTTCTGGCCAGAAGTAATTCTTTTTTTATGTGTTATTCTTAAGGAATTTCGTCCCAGAATAAAGATATTTTTCTATTTATATTTTCGAGACTAATGATATTAACTTTTTTTTCCACTCGTATATGATTCAAGACTTTTTGTTAACATCACTCTTCTTCACTCCTATCATAAAAGTACTTAGTACTTAGCACTAAATGTTTTAGTTAGCCTACTGTTTTTGTTACATAAACTCCGCGAAGTTTTGTCACAGTTAATTTTCTTTGTTGTTAAGTTCTAGTCATAAAATGTACCTTATGGTTCTGTAGCGAGATTTCGTTTTTATTTTTAGAGTTAACAATAGACAATTGAGGAAAAGAAACCTTTTGAATAAATTTGAAAAATACTTTTATTTTCATTTCAACTTTCTTAATGCACCTCCATTGTGCATTCTCAACGATGTGAGAAACAAAGAACATTCAAAAGTAAAAGTTGAAACACGAAATGGCTGGAGAAATGATATAATCCGCTTACGGACTCAGAGAAATTCTATTGTTAAAATAAAACAGTGAGTTAGGCTCACGAAGAGAAATTGCTTTATTAGCCCGATCCTGTTACAGAGATTGTAGCGAAAGTAAGGACGAAGAAAACTACGAGAAGAAAAATATTTATTGGTACTGGTACTGGAGGAGGGACTTAGTCCAGCAAGTGGGCCTATTTGTCCTTTTTGCCAACCCCAAAGATGATACTATCAATGGTTGTCTATTGTAGCTCTACTCTGTCTCAAATCTTTTTATTTTTCTAATGAAGTTCAAAAGGTTGGGTCATTTTATGGAGACAGTTTTGCATACTTGGATTCTGTCTGCTCCCAGAAGTCTATATCTGAGTGACGCAAATCGGTCACATTCCGTTATGAAGTGAAGGGCAGTTTCAGGTGCACTTCTGCAGATATTACAGAGTTCATCATCTACTTTTCCACAGATCTTTAAGTGGCCTGTTAGTACTCCGATGATGATCCTGATTTCTTTCCTAGTTCCTAGCAGCCACTTCGTTTTTGAGGGAGAGAGACTTTTAAGAAATTGTTTCGCTTGTCTAAGCCCCGTACATTCCATCCATTCATTACATACTTTTTTCCAGGTCCAATCAAGGACTTCTTCCGCTGATGCTTTTTGGATATTCCTATTGCAGGTTCGGGACCTACAATAGGAAATTCCACTCCTTTTCTTGCAAGGGCATCGGCTTTTTCATTGCCTTTAATTTCATTGTGACCAGGGATCCACACTAGTTCCACTCTCTAGGAGCAGGGCAGTGTCTCCAACGCCTGTTTACACTCCTGCACAAGTGTGGAGATCACTTTGGGAGACTCCAATGCTTGTAGTGCCGACTGACTATCCGAATAAATAGTGATGATAGCATTCTCGCTATTGGTAATTTCAAAACAGGAGGCTGCAGAAAGTATAGGAAATATCTCTGCTTGCAATACTGTAGCATGTGGTATGCTTAGTTCTATATTTAGGTTCTCTATATAGACTCCTGCACCCGTTAAACTAGTTGAGTCTTTCCTTGAACCATCAGTAAAACAGGACAGGTATTCCTTTTGAGTTTCTACTGAACCCTGTGCTATGTTAGGGTACAGGTAAGTAACCTTACTGTCTAAAGTAAGCTTTTGATCAAGAGGCGGAGAGAGGTACCGTAAGATAGGTAACTCTTTTTCCACCTTCTTGGCTATTATCCTTCATTCTTAAAAATGCCATAGCCGCCTCACCTATTATCCATAGGTGTAGCGGAGTCAATGACAATAAGATTTCCAGAGTCTTTGTAGGTGTAGTGCGGAATGCACTAGTAATGCTAATGCAAGCCATTCTTTGAATGCGACATAGCATTCGCATATGAGTGGCCTTATTTAGGGCTACCCAACACACCACGCTTCCGTATTCTATTCAAGGATTAAAGCCCCAAGTTATGGCTACATCACTTCTTACTTTCCAAAAGGCTATTATAGTTTTCCTTTTAATTTCTGTCAAATGTTGACCCAAGTTCAGTTTTGAATCTACGGTAATACCAAGGTATTTGACGTTCTGTCTTAGTTGAAGTGGCTTACCAAAGAATTTTGGAGTCTTGAAGGCATCCAGTTTACGTTTCTTGGTAAAAAGAATCGACTCAGTCTTTAAAATACATATCTATAAAAATAAATAATGTACTATCAAGTATTATATTTAAATGCAATTACATCTTTAAACAATTTCACTTGCTTTGTGTACACACACACACACAAGAATTAGTTTGTTTTAAGAGAATTTCTAAGAAAAATGAGTCTAATAAAACGAATAATTAAAAGTTAATTAAATATATAATATATTAAAGTTAATTTCACCAACTAAAAATGTTAGTACTCATTGGACGCAAAATGTGATGCTCTATAACTTTGATTCTATGTGTTTTTCCTCTTAGGGAACTCATTTACAAGTTACAGGGCCATTTATAGTAATTTGTATAAGTTTTTGACAAATTTGGTAAAAATCAGCATTGGTTGACCGTGGTTTTATACCTTAATAGGTAACCAAACTATAAAGGTGATGTACTTGTTCGACGCAAAATTTAACGTTCTTTAATACATTAAAGAATACATTTTTCGCTTTGATGCATCGCTTAGGAGTTATATATGAAAAACCCAAAAAATATCGAAAAAATCTGACTTTTTTGGCAGTAAAAAGTTTTCCCTTGGTGGCCTACGTTAGCAATTTTGTTTTTTTCGCAACTTTTCTCACATTTTTCGCAATGGATTTCTCGTTTCGATCCTCAAATTATTGGCGTAATATTCTTTTAATCAGCCGCCATTTTCGAAAGCAGCGGCCCCGGAACGGCAGACAAGGTTTTTTTTACTCAGAATAACATACACTATCATAATTTACAATCAAACCTTCGGCTGCGATCAGGTCGATTTTTGGGACCAGGGCTATAAAAGAACCAAACATGTGTTGTTGATTTAATATTGTTCATTTATTTATTTTTTTATTTCAGTTTTTTTTTCTAGTGTTACAAATTCGTTAAATTTATTTACTGAATGGTCATAAAAATATATAATATAGAAACCAAGTATATATAATTTTTGTTATGGCAAATATGGCAATAAAATATATAGTATTATAATAATCAGAAACTGGAGATATCTTATAGTGTACTTATAACTTGTTGATCAATATCACAGAGCGTGAAATTGGAGAACGCTCAATTAAACACAATTAGACCCAACAAGGAGATTCAATAAGAGATGAAAAGGCCGATACAAAAGAAAATGAGAAAAACCTTTTAGTAATTGCGATCTCACAAATCATTGGTGAGGAAGGGAGCGCCGTCTGGCGGGAAAGTGGTGATAATTTGCCGGGAAAACAGCTTTCCACCCCCGCCAGATTTTTCTCACTTGCACCTTCACCGTTAAAAACCGTTTCTTGTGACATTTTCGGATTGTTTCAGGTTGTAAGTTAGGAAGAGGAATAGATATGAATGAAAGATATGGATGTTGTGCATATAGATATGTGGTCTAGATCGTATCACTAAGAAAATCCTTCTTTAGCAACTTCCCACATTAAACTTTTATTTTTAAATACATTTTGTGTATTTGTCTAGTGTTCGTAAATAAACCATCGTAAAATATTTAGAGATACAATATCATTTAAAAAAAAAAACTGATGCCTGACATAAAATAAAGCCAATGAACTTAAAATCTGACCAATACGAAACAATCAAATACAAATAAAGGTTTATCTTTATGGAGCTGCGTTAACAGAAATTTAATATTTTTCTGCCCTGAAAAATATTTATTTATGGATTTAAGATTAAACCTTCAATTTTGCAGTTTATGGTTGTTTGTTTATTGAGAAATCCATTATCAGTTAAGTCCTTCAAATTTTAATTCTATTGATTACCTTTAATGTTAGAGATTTCTTATTATTTATACAATTGGGAACGACACATCTTAGTCCGTGGTACATACTCCTTTTTATCGAATTATTACATCCGCCTGAAACTTTGTAAATAGTTTCATTTCATTGTAACCTACAACTATTTTATTATGAAAGCTCTTGGAATCTGGGCGTTTTCAATCTGGAGGGGGCAAACTTTGTCTATTTAATTAGGTACTAAAAAAATGTAAATACCCATTTCCTTGCTACTTAGATTGTAACATAATTTGATCACAAAATCGAAATAAAAGGTGGCCTACAAAAATATTGATCCGTTTGCCCTATATAACATCGCTATTTTGAAAATTTGGGAGTGTAGGTCACGCCAAACAGCTCAATATTTTTGAAGGCCACCTTTTTTTTATCGATTTTGTGATCAAATTATCTTACGATCCAAGTAGAAAGCAAATGTGCATTTATGAGTTTTTAATACCTAATTAAATATATATATTTTTTTATATAAGCTTATTTATTGAAATATATTACAATCTGCCTCAGGGACATTTATAATAGTGTTCACAGATCACATTCACACTCTATGTACAGTAAATAAAATAAATTATACAGAAAAATAATATAAAATAAATTAAAAATATAAAGTTTGCCCTCCCTCCAGATTGAAAACGCCCGAATTCCAAGAGTTTCCATAAATAAAATAGTTGTAGGTTACAATGAGATTAAACTATTTATGCAGTTTTAGGCGGATGTTAATAATTCGATAAAAAGGGGTCTGTACAACGAACTACCTCATGGTAAGCTAAAATGAAACCTATCATAGTTAGTATTATTCTTTTGAGAAAAAAAAATATTTATTTTTTTTCCTAACATCTTCCGGTGGCATAAATTTTAAAAAAAATATAGAAAGTAGGTAGAAGTATTATAAAAATAAATAATTTAAATTATTTGAGTATAAATATGTATTTTAATACATAAATTAGTGAAAATAGAAATTATATACGGTATACAATATTTCATTAAAATAATAAATTACAAAACTCATTTTTTTAATCTGTTAAATTTATGAATTTGTCTTCCCTGTATATTTACTTTTACCACTGTATATTTCAGTTATTGGTTTATTTTAAAGAAAGCCACAATTATTTTAGTCGA
This sequence comes from Nezara viridula, assembly GCA_928085145.1. Classification (NCBI taxonomy): domain Eukaryota; kingdom Metazoa; phylum Arthropoda; class Insecta; order Hemiptera; family Pentatomidae; genus Nezara; species Nezara viridula. Next base: position 82,402,262 of record OV725082.1, read on the forward strand.
CAAGAGAGCCGGGGTAGTAAAAGTTGGAGAACTGGAACATGATTTTAATAAAATTATAGCACATAAGCGTGGAATTATTGCGATAATTCAATACATATTATTATTTATAGGTATCAATCAAGCCATATCAAGCATCGGAATATATTCAAATATTAATGTTCATATTGAAATGAAATGAAATGAAAAATAGTTTTATTATCCTGGGACTGTTGTCCTTTTAGAACAATCTATAAATACTGAGGGAATGTCTGTGTGGCCATACATTACATTAAATATTTACAAAATGATATCTACTTATAAATAAAAATAAAGGAAGACAAAAGAACAAAACAAAAGCTTACATATAAATACAGACTAAGCAAAGGAAAATAGAATAACATTAGTATATAACATGGTTTCAGGGGAATCTTAAGAAGTTTTCTTATTTGCATTTCGTGATCAGTCGGATTGGGAAAGAAGTAGGTGCTTAAAAAGGAGAGATTTAAATGAAGAAACTGATTGTGCATGTCGGATATCGGGAGGGATAGAATTCCATAAGGAAACGGATTTAATTATAAAGGGTTTGTCAAACGCAGCAGTTCGGTGAGGAGGTGGATAGAGGTCGGAAGTACGGGATCTGGTGTGACGGGATTGAAGGGAAGATTTGAACTGTAGACTCTGAAGTATATAAGATGGTCGTTGACTTCTAGTGATGTAGAAATGTAGTAAACAAAATCATTTCTGGGGGGAACATAAAAAGTCCTCTTATCTACTTTGCATGATCAATCGGGTTGGGAAAGGGGTAGGTGTTTAAAAAGGAGAGATTTCAATGAGGAAACTGATTGCGCATGTCGGATATCGGGAAGGATGGTATTCCATAAGGAAACGGCTTGAATTACAAAGGATTTGTCAAACTCAGCAGTTCGGTGAGTAGGAGGGTAGAAGTCAGAAGTACGGGATCTGGTGTGACGGGATTGAATGGAAGATTTGAACTGTAGGCTCTGAAGTATATAAGATGGTCGTTGACTTCTAGTGATGTAGAAATGTATCAAGGAAGGACTGACGGCGGTAGGATGGATAGAGCAGTATTGCCGCATTATATCTAATTAAATATTAATTGATACCAGTACCGATTCCCAGCCAGTAATATAGCATGTATTACTTTCGGAAGCAATCATATTTCTTTTTTGGGTAAAATGCATACATGCATATATTTATAGTTTATAAGAGTGGCATCATACCTAAGACGGACATCTGTAATTTTAAGTAATTGTTAAATTTAAATTAAGATTTTCTGTTTCATGAAAATCGTTTTTTTTATTCAATCAATTAATTTTATTTATTAAATTCATTCAGGTTTCGTAAACTGCTTTGTTAAACCAAACAGCCGTTTTTTTTGTTTTTTGTTTGTTTTTTTTGTTTAAGATGACATTCATTCGAGTAATGTATCAATATTTAAAGAAATTTACTCATAGAATGGATATCCAAATCAAAGCTATCTTAGTAACAAATATATTTACCTCCAACAAACATGGTTTCTTCTGCATGCAAATGCAAGTATTATTGCTATTGTTAGTAATAAAAATAATATAGTGTTAATGAACAATATTTTCAAAAAGAAAGTAGGTATACCCGTTTAACCAGTACCAAGTATCGCGTGACATCAAATGGAACATTAGAAAATATCGGAAAGTGTAACTTTTATCGATCCATCGAGATAAAAGGCAGGATGATCGTTCGTCCTTCCAACACGCCGTTTTCACACACTTTCCCTTGTTATCGTAATTGGCAATGAAGAAAATTACAATTTTCTTTTCGCCTGCCAAAAATTCATATCATCGTTTACAGAAAAATTATTATTCATTACGAAGATAAAGAAATAATCACTCAACGTGAAATTAAGCTTAATAAAAAGAAAAATTAAAATGAATTATTGGTAGCTTTCATGTATTAACTGTCTTATTCCGACAGCACTCTTCAAGGACTTAAATGAACGGGATGAAATAAATGTGCTATTATTCACAAAAAAATTATCATTAGTGAAAGTATATAAGAAGATGCTTAGATCAGTTGAAATGAAAGCATAGAGAGGAAGGGAACTGAAACACTTCCTTGAGGAATGCCAGCTAACGGATTACAATTTAACATTATGATTCGTTTTGAATAATTTGTCAGGACGATGAGAACAGATAGGGAGGATGTGATATTTATAAAAGTGACATATCTCTACTTGTTGCGTCATTAGACTTTTTAATATATCATATGAGCCTTTCAGTTGACAGAATGACTATTTCTAATTTCAATATTTTCGATTATTAATTTTAGTAATATTTCTACTGGAAGGGAATATATTTCTTTAGTCACATTTCTATATTTCAACACTGCAATCACCTACTCTGGAATTAACTTGTTCACTCTTTGTACAGATATTATAAATAATTAACATTGGTATCTAAATAAATAAAATTGGTATGCATAATAATAAATAAAAAACATTGGTCTGACTTGATAAAATATAAAGAGGTTCCTGCCATTTGAATGTTAATTTCAATTGCTATTGCAATCAGACTTGAACAATATAGTAAACAAAGTAATATTAGCACATTTTATATGGTTTGCATGTATACAAATAACTAAATGAAATAAAATCAAGTGGAACTTGTCGATTAATTGTCAGTGAGCAGTTGTAATTGCAATATCCAATAAGTATTACATAGCTATGGAAGTTTGATTATGAAGTAGGTGGTAGAATAAGAGTTGTTTCAAGGAATTTATGGATGAGGATTGCCGTGTGGTGATAGGTAAAGAATTACTGAAGGAGGTAGCACGTATGACGAATGATTTGCTGAAAGGTGTAGTTTTATGAAAAGGAATATATAAATCAATATTTGTATTTCTTTTTTAAGATAGACATACATACAATGGTTTTTATTTTTTTTTAAAACATATCATCTGTATGATAGTAGACGGGCCAATCTGAAACTTAACTTTTAAAATCTAACCTTATAAATAATCAACTTAAGAGAATAGATGAAAGAAAACAAAACATCTGCAATGAATACTACCCATGAAGGTCATGGTTTTATCATCTTATAAAGGGAAGTATTGTTTCTGAACTAATAGTTTTGGATATGAAGATGATTTGGTCATCATCACCCTCAACTGCTAAGTTTTTCCCCAATTCAGGATACCTACTTTCTAAACGCAGGGTGTACCTTACGAGGTTCTTCTGAACCAATGCTCAATCTCTAATGAGATAGAAGTGTGGAATATATTTCCAAAAGCTCTGTTCAAAATAATGACGTTAATTATTTGCAGACACTGAGCAATTAGCAAAATGACCAATTATATGCAATAGTTATTCTTAATCAATATAAGAATGATTTCTAGTGTGATGGATTTGGATAACGATTATCTAAAGGTAATTGAAATAATTTTTTTTTTTTTTTTTAATTTCTTTATTGAGTATTATAACAATCTGTCTTTTGTATTATAACAATAAATGTATTGGATAGGTGAATGGCGAACTCCTCAGCTTTATCTTCGTCAGATGTTGCCCAGGAGCCATCACCTCGTCGGAGAGGATGGGAAATGCGGTGAGGATTTAGGATTTTTGTTGTGGTTTTCCAAAGGGAATTGTCGCGAGAAGAGAGGGAGGATAGGTAGGAGTTGAAGGATTGTGATCTGAAGGTGGCTAATTCCAGTTTTAATTGTTTGCAGTAGTAATTATAGGAGCAGCGGTCGGTAGGATGTCGGGTACGTTGCCATAATAATCTGGCACGGCGTTTGGTTATAGTGAGGTAGGATGACATTCACACCATATGTACAAACAAATAAAATAAATAGAACAAAATAATAATCAAAAGTATATACAATAGACAATAAAATAAAATAACCTAAAAAATAAGAAAATTAAAACTAAGGAAAAAAAAAAAAAACACATGCATACCTATATACAATCAGGCGAGGGAACTCCAGGAGAACCCTGCGCTACTCTCCCAACCGCGTCACTGGTACTAAAGCCAGCGGAGATTGGTCGAGAGCACTTTAGCCACATACACACATGTCTTGAGTGAAGAATCTGGCCATTGCCAGAACTCCAATTTATATAATCTACAAAAGGTCGCGAGGCCACTGCCGTTTCAACCTTCTTGGAGGATTATAGGGATGGGAGATGCTTGATAGGGATTGTGCAAGAGGATTTGGGTGGTAAGTAAGGTTCTGGTGAAATTTGGAGAATTTTTCTGGGATAAGGTCTAGGACAAATGGGATGTTAAGGTCATGATGTAGGGTTTTGTTGGATACATAGAAAGGAGCATCGACTATTGTTCGAAGGACTTTAGACTGGAAGGATTGGATGCGCTTGATGTTAGAAAATTTTGCTGATCCCCACAGTTCTAGTCCGTAAGTCCAAATAGGTTTCAGTATTGTCTTGTAGATCAGTAGCTTGTTTTCAATGGAAAGTTTAGATTTTCTGCTTAGTAGTCGGTATAGTTGGCCGTATCGTCGGTTGAGTTCTTGTCTTTTGAGTCTAGTATGCGGGTTCCAAGTTAGTCTTCGGTCTAAATGAAAGCCAAGATACCGGACTGTGTCTGAATAAGGAAGCTGGATGGAATTAAAGAGTACTGGTGGACAGGAATTGCGTCGGAGTGTAAAGGTAATATGTTGGCATTTAGATTCATTAACTTTAATGCGCCAGTTATTACACCAGTGCTCAATCAAGGTGAGGTGACTTTGGAGATTTAAGGATGCTATTTCGGGATCAGAGTTGGATGATAAGATTGCGGTGTCGTCAGCGAATGTTGCAAGAAAAGTATCGGGATGAACAGGGATGTCAGCAGTAAAGAGGATGTAAAGCACGGGACCCAAGACGCTGCCTTGGGGAACACCGGCTTTAACGGAGTAGATATTGGAAAATTCTGTTCCACAGCGAACTCGAAAGGAGCGGTCAGAGAGGTAGGATCGGAGGACTAGGTACAAGGACTGAGGTAAATGGATTTTAAGCTTGGAGAGCAGTCCGGAGTGCCATACCCGGTCAAATGCCTGTGCAATGTCCAGAAAGGCACCCGAACAGTATTCCTTGTTTTCTAGGGCTGAGGAAATATGATCAACAACTCGGAGTCCTTGTTGAACAGTAGAATGTTGAGAGCGAAAACCAAACTGATGGGAAGGGATATTTTGGGATTCTATAATGGGTAGGATTCGTTTCAAAAGGATCTTTTCAAAAATTTTTGAAAGGATTGGGAGTAGGCTGATTGGTCTATAGGATGTTGAGCTATTGAGAGGTTTTCCTGGTTTTGGGAAAAGGATAATAGTGGAGTGTTTCCATAACAGAGGGAAGTGGGTGGTGCGTAGGATACAATTGTAGATATATGTAAGGAATATGACTGCTTTGGATGGAAGTTGTCGAAGGATTTGAGGTGTAAGGAGATCATGTCCAGGAGCTTTACGGAGGATTAGTTTTTTTAATTGAAATTTTACTTCGGAAGGATGAATAGCTTTTGGGGGCAAGGAAAGTGGGATTGGTGATGTAAGGAGTTCTTCTACTGTTACGGTGTGGGCAGGATGGGATTCCGGATGTGAAATAAATGTATTGGATAGGTGAATGGCGAACTCCTCAGCTTTATCTTCGTCAGATGCTGCCCAGGAGCCATCACCTCGTCGGAGAGGATGGGAAATGCGGTGAGGATTTAGGATTTTTGTTGTGGTTTTCCAAAGGGAATTGTCGCGAGAAGAGAGGGAGGATAGGTAGGAGTTGAAGGATTGTGATCTGAAGGTGGCTAATTCCAGTTTTAATTGTTTGCAGTAGTAATTATAGGAGCAGCGGTCGGTAGGATGTCGGGTACGTTGCCATAATAATCTGGCACGGCGTTTGGTGCGGATTAGGTTAAGGAGGTGTTGGGGTAGAATGGTCTTTATAGGAATTCTGGAGGAGTCTTTTGGGAAGGAGGCAGTCCAGGCGGCTTGTTGGATTGTGGTAGTAAAGGAATTTACGGCACTATCAAGGTCATCGGGAGTTTTGAGGGATATGTTGAGATCAATATTATCGGAGATTATTTGGCGGAAAAGGTCCCAGTTTACTGGGCCCCTAATGAATGACGGTGGAGAAGGTTTGGGAACAGGTTCAAGTGAAACATTAAGGATTAGAGGACTATGGTCAGAGGAAAGTTCATTTAGACGTGTAATGGAACAATTGAGGGGACTTAAGCCGCTGTGGATAAAGAAATCAAGAAGATCAGGATTACGGTTGGGATCTGTGGGCCAGTAGGTAGGAGAGTTGGGGGAAAGGAGGTGAAAACGTTGGGAATTGAGTGCAGACAGCAGGGTTCGGCCACGAGAATTCGTGGTTCTGGAACCCCATTGTTGGTGCTTGGCATTTAGGTCTGCACCCAAGATGAAGTGATGTCCTAAGGAGTCGAGGAGAGAACTGAATTGGGCATTGGATATGGATCGGTTAGGAGGGCAATACGCTGATGCAAGAGTGACCGGAAAGGAGAAGGTTTTTATCACGATAGCGGTGGACTGTAGGAAATCATGTATTGGTAATGGGAGTACGTGATGGGAGAGGGATTGGTGTACAATTACAGCAGTACCGGCATGTGCTTTTCCGTCAGGGTGGTCAGTACGATATGTCAGGTATTGTGGTATATTGAAGTGCTGTTTAGTGGTTAGTCGAGTTTCAGTAATTAGTGCCACATCAATGTTCTTGTCAAGTAGTAAAGTAGATAGTTCGTCTGTATGATTTCTAACACCATTCGCATTCCAAAGGAGAATGGATATGGGTTTAGGGATGTGAGTCATTTAAGGATTTTTCAAAGGAGGGATGAGGTGAGATACGAGATTCGTGAGGAGTGATATGAGTGGAGTAACAAGGGATTTGAAATCGGTGAGGAAAGATGCTAACAAACTTGTGAGATCTGTTGCATTTGAAGGAGGAGGAATATGAGGAATTTGTTGTTGGTGGTTAGGTATATTAGGATGAAGAGGATTTTGAGGTTGGGTTTGAGGTTGTTGTTGTGGCAGGGCTTGACATTTATCGGTTAAAGTCTTACCTCTAAGTAGTTGGGAGAATGATACATCATTGTTTACAATTCTGGAAGGCTCTCTCTCTCTTCTTGTTCTTAGTGCTTCATCTTGAATCCGGTTTTTCTGGTGTCTGGTTTTGAGATTCTTGTAAATTTGGCAGCCTTTGTAGTTGGCCGGGTGTCCCTCCAAGCATAGGGCACATACTGCTGGATCTTGTATAGGTTTGGTGCACTCTACAGATTTGTGCTGTTCACCGCACTTCACGCAACGCGGCAGATGGTGGCAATATGTCTTCGTGTGGCCATAGGTCTGACAATTATGGCACTGCACGATGTCTCTCTTGGGATATGGCTTCTCAACTTTCACCATTGTGTAGTATATTCTTGTGATATCATATATTTTTTCGATACCTGGTGATGGCTCCAAGTCCACGAAAAACAATGGTAGTGGGATCCTATTTCGTAATCCTGGCTGCTCCCTGTCCTCCTTCAAAACGTTTGTTACCTGGCGTACATTGAAACCAAGCGTCGTTAGTTCTTCTTTAATAACTTCAGTGGGGGTTGAGGAATGTAAATTTCTTATCACTACTCGTAAAGCTCTTTCCTGCCTCAGCTGGTAAGTGTGAAAATTCGCATTTGTTTCTGATAAGTACTTCACTATTTTTCGGTAGGCTTCTGCAGAATCAGGTGTTATTTTGGTGTCATTGGTCCTGTTAAGGCATGAATAACTGCCAGAGCAGATTTTATTTAGTTGGGTGCAGAACATCTGGAAATTTTTTATATTTTTCACAAATATCGGAGGAGGCTTTGGTTCTCTGGGTATTGCTGCAGACTCCATTACTTCTCTGTCATTTTGAAGCACTTGGTAGGGGTTTGGAGTAAAGAAAGGTGATTCTTCAATCGTTTCTTGTGCAGACGTACCTGGTTGGGGCTGAGGTTCTGGTTCTGAAGTGTTCATTTTGGTCACTGGAGGTATTTCTCGTAGGCAGCGACGAGTCCTTTGTTTGGCTGGTGAGCTAACTCCGTCTGACCGAGACCTCTTGGGCACCTTACTGGCCATCACTTGCTGATCATACCGCATATCATAAGAGAAAAATAAATAAATAAATAAAAAAAAAAAAAAAAATTTTTTTTTTTTTTTCTTAAAATAACAAAAAAAAAGATGCCAACAGTAAATATCAACTGCTCTGATATACACTTTAACTGTATCAGGTGAATAATCAGAGAGATTCCGCTATAAAATTGGTAAAAACTGAGAGAGGAGTTGAGGAGACAACCTTCTCATCAGCTGATCCACTGCCTTCGATGATGGTGATGGCACAACTGAACATTGATCGTACATTGAAATAATTTTTAAAAACTAATAACCCCCTTCACTGGAGGGTTGAATATGACTAAATGCATGAATGTAAAAGTGGAACACAGATTAGGGGTAATGAGACTTGCATTAAGGCAGATGTGGAGATAGCCACGACCGAGACCATCCCAATTTTTTATCGTGGTAATTAGATTAGGAAGGTCGTGGTTATCCGACCTCGACATGGGGAAAGAAAGAAAATATTCTATTACTTCCTTTCAAAATATTATGCCCCCATTGAGAAGATAAGTAGACGATAGGAAAAAAATAATAAAGCATTATTTTCGAGACGAAGTACTTATATTCTCTAATACATCAAAAAAATGTAACAGAACAAATTGAAATTAGTTACAGAAGAATGAAAGAGGAATGGGTGTATTGTTTCTTGACCAACAGTATACAAGGAGATGATGATTTTTGCGCTCTTCCTTATCACCAGTTTTTCTTCCGACCAATCGAAGGATCAGATACCCACTTTGTGGACTATATTTGAGCTCTACTAGTGATTCTAAATTTTCTAACATCAAACGCATCCATTCCTTTCAATCCAAAGTCCTCCGAACAGTAGTCGATGCTCCGTTCTATGTAACCAACAAAACACTACATCATGACCTTAATATTCCATTTGTCTTTGACCTTATCCCTGAAATTTTTTTCTAAATTCCATTAGAACCTAATCAATCATCCAAATCCCCTAGCACAGCCCCTATTCCACTCATCCCTACAACCCTCCTCGAAGGTTGAAGCGGCAGTGTCCCAGAGATCTTTTATGGTATATATCTTGGAGTTCTGGCAATGGCCAGATTCTCCACTCAAGACATGAGTGTATGTGGCTAAAGCGCTCTCGCTCAAACTCCACTGGCTTTAGCACCAGTGAGAGAGCAGCGCGGTTGAGAGAGCAGCGCATGGATCTCTTAGAGTCCTACTTTTCCTTCTATAGTTGGAGGGAGAAGCCAGGCTTTGGATCTCCTGCCTGATTGTATACATTGTATATAGGTATGGTATTATTATTTAGTTATTATTTTAATTTTATATTTTCTGTATATATGGTGTGAATGTGTTCATTTATCACTATAATTATTGTCCACCAGACAGAATATTATATATCTAAATAAATAAATAAAAATAAACTAGTGATTCTGAATATCCTCACTCCACTGCTAATAGAAAATAAATGAATTCTTCAAGCCCAGTTCTAACTCATTAGATATAACATATTCAATGGGCAATCCTTCATGAACACCACACATAAATTCTATAGCTAAATGATCTCCATAGACGTCTTCTGGAGTGTAGGAACTAATGATATCGATGCATGTCCTTCACACTTTTTTTATTATTTTTTTATTTTAATGGAATTTACAACTGTATTACATAGAAAATACAATAAGTAAATGTGAAATTGGTAACATGACATGTACAACATGAAGAGAAACTACCCATTGGTAGAACTCAAATTAAAGTTCTATATTAGAAGATCTCGAGGCCATCTTCTTTTCAGACGCCTCGGAGGGTTATCAGGGATTGAGGAGGAAGCAAGGTTTGAAACGAGAGGATTCGGATGGTTCTGCAATTTGTTATGGAAGGACAGGTATCTGGATTGGGCCAAATCGGAAACATATGGAACATTAAGGTCTTTATGGATGATTTTATTTGTGACAAAGTAAGGGGCGTTGAGGATTTTGGATTGTAAGGATTGGATATCAAAGCTCAATTCCATAATTCCAAATAGGTCTTATTATTGTCATATATACGAGTCGTTTATAATTGATTGAAAGCTTAGATCGTTTGTCTAGTAAGTGCTGCAGTAGTTGAAAACGTCGGGCGGTTTCCATTCGTTTCAGTCTGGTATGGGGGTTCCAAGTGAGTCGTTTGTCAAGGTGGAGTCCTAAGTATCGGATTTGTTCGACAGGGATAAGAGGGCTATTGTTGAAGGATACTGTAGGACAGGAAGTCATAGGTTTACGACGAAGAGTGAAGGTTATTTGATGGGATTTATTGGAATTTATTTTAATTCTCCAGTTTTGACACCATTTTTCAAGGCTTGTGATGTGTGATTGAAGAGTTTGGGATGCAATAGATGGATCGTTATTAACTGATAGGATACACATGTCATCGGCATAGGTGGTGATGACAGTGTTGGACCTTCACATTTATAATAATAAGACATAATATCGACCGTGTCGAGCAAGAAGGTTCGACCTCCATTTTGTACATGTGTTCTCTGATTATTTCTTATTTTTCAATTTAATTTGATTTATAATTTCTTTCCGAGAAATTATAATATATTTATTTTGTCACATTATCCGCGGATTGGGCTTTGTTTCAGAAGACCCTCATAAGACACACCCAGCGTTTATAAAGTGCGTACCCTTATTTGGAGAAGAACTTGGCAGTAGATCGTGATGATGGCCGTACGGCATATCCAAAACCGTTAGTTCAGAAACAATACTTCCCTTTATAAAATGATAAAACCAAGATCTTCAAAGGTTGTATTCATTGCAGATATTTTTGTTTTCTTTCATCTTTTCTCCTAGGCTGATTATTTATAAGGTTAGATTTTTTAAAAGTTAAGTTTGAAGATTGATCCTTCTAGTATAATACAGATGATATGATTAAAAAAAATAAAAACTATTGTATGTCTATGTTAAAAAAGAAATACAAATATTGATTTGCCCATCACTTCTCATAAAACTACATCCTTCAGCAAATCCTTCGTCATTCGTGCTACAGCCTTCTGTAATTCTTTACCTATCACCATAGTCCTCATCCATAAATTCCTTCAAACAACTCTTATTCCACCACCTACTTCATTTCAAACTTCCGTAGCTATGTTATACTTATTGGATTCCGTAAATACAACTGCTCACTGACATACTGCAACAAATAAATACTTTTGTGGCAAGCATGAAATGCACTTAACATGAAGTGCAATCATGTTCTTTAATGGTATATAACATATCCAGAACTACTGAACATATTAACCCAGATAAAAAAAAAAATATAAGAAAATCTCATATCACGAATGCAATCACGATATAACATTAGACCTAACGATAGTTGTGAAACCGCACTCAGAATCATTAAACCCGTATTACACTCTATGTACCGTAATGAAAGTTTATCGACTTATAGCCATGAAATGCGCAAAATATTTTTATCGCAATTAGCAGGAAAAGGCGGGGTAAGATGACGAGCTCAAGTTTTTGGCCACTGTGAATGTATTTAACAACTAATAATTTTTTGAGAACTTTTTAAATATCTTATTTAATATTACTATTTTTTTTTTCAATTGCAACTCTCGTATTTAAAGGGATGAAACATAAGTTTTCCCAAAAATTTTCAGTCACGTCATCTAGACCCAGCTACGGTGTAACTTGAAACACTAGTGGATCCAGGATTTAGTTTTGAGGGAGGGGGGGCTTCAGCCCGAAAGATTTTTTTTAAAAAACGTATAATGATAATTACGTAGGAAGAAAAAGAAGGGAACTAACTACCTATACGAAATAGAGTTACCTATATGAAGTGATTCTTTAAGTACTTCTAAATGTAATTACACGAACAATAAGACTTTTGGAGGTAATTATGAAATATTTGTTTCATAAGACATGGTTAGTTATATTTTACCATTTTGGGAGGCTTCAGCCCTGAAGCCTCTCCACCCCGTAGATTCGCCCGTGACTTGACAAAAAGACCAGATATTTTAAAGCGTCACAACAAACCAATCAAAAAAGAACTTCTATAAAACTTTATTAAGGTATCACTTAAACAAGAAATATTAAACTGTGAAAGGAACCATAAACTGTTATTAAGTTATACAAAAATAAAATTTATTTAAATGCAGAGTTCATATTTATAGGTCCTGTGACTGTCGCCTCTCTGGTTCAATCCACTAAAGGGACATCAATATATTTTGACAGGTTTTTGAATTTTTGAGGGTGCACATTTCGACGGGTTCATGAACTTTCGGACTAAGGGACAAACAGAAAACATGGATCAGATCGCAGAAAGTGTAATTGTATATCATATAATATTCTTCTAATTCTATCTTAGTTTGCTTTGTTTTTAAGAAAATGTAACTAATAAAATATCTTGGGAGGAGGGGGGTGATAATTTCTTGTACCATTGACCATGGGGAGAGGGGCAGCCCTCAGCACAGCTACCACAATTCTTTATTTCTGACAATCCTTGTCTTCCTCCGAGCACAAGAAGCAAAATTCATCTTTTCTCCTCACAACATTTTGACCATACTAACATTTATCAGTAACCATTACTACTGTGAAATAAATGTACATTCAAAATATTTTAATGGGAAATTTGAAAGACTTGCTTTAGACTATCGATTTCTTGCGTTTTGAGATTCAAAAATTGCTTCAAAGTCCGCTGTATCTGAACTTTTGGTCACAACTTTACACAAATCTTGTGCTGATTAGGACGAACTGCTATCTAGAATACTCAATTCATCCTTCCCCATTAATATTCTCCAGAATGATTTATGAGTAAAATCTTATTTCGTCTTTCCCTATTTAAATCTGAGGAGTGATAGCAGCTTATTTTAATTTCAATAAAACTTTAATTCACATGTTTCTCGGTCAACCCAAATTTTGATATTCACTATAATTATCCTTATCATAAACATAAGGCATTAATCAGGGTAAAAAAGAAATATTTCCGAGTGAAACCGCGGGTAACACTTAATAAATATATAAAAATTGAAATATTTTTAGAGGTGAGGAACATAAAAATTTTATTTGGTCCATCTTCCATTCATCCATCCTCCCCCCCCCCCTCCCTCACCCTGAGACATAAAACATTAAAGAAATTAACATTCAGACGCTCCCGCGTAGCCTAGATTCTTCCCCAGGCTGGCCCCGTAACCTTCATTGTGAGCTTTCGACTCTGGCTATATATATGCCATGTCAATAATATATACTGAAATAGCAACTTTTACTGTACGTCTCCATAGAAGTATAAAAACAAGTATCATGTACACTTCAGACTAAGACATATAAACATATTAATAACACTTATAAAAGGTATAATGAAATGAAAATTATAGTATTAAGAATAAGGAAAAAACTTATTTTTCATTATTTAAAAAATATTACATTTACACATTTATTTACACATAAAAATATTACATACATATTTAAATAATAAAATAGAAAAAAAATTTGGAATGTTTTGTAACATAATGTGAGATTTTCTTCTTCTTTTTTAGTGTAGAAATATATGTTATATATTATATTAATAAATTATTTATTTTCTTTAAATCGTTTTTTTTTCTGGTTGCAATCGTTTTCTCATGCAATTAATTTAATACCCCTTCCTAATTGTATTTATCTATCTATTCTTAGTTTATATCACTTATGCTGAGATAATGCAATATTTTGGTACCGTTACTCATCTTCTGTCATTAATATATTGTTAATAAATGTATACATTTTGTATGCTTTATCTGTTCGGGTTTTAACATTAAGTCAATTTTTTACATTTAAGTACTTTTGATATTTTTTTCTTTTCTGGAGTTTTGCTTTTTCTTTCTATACTGTATTTTTTTTTTCTTTTTGTTATTTTTTTCAGTGAAATTAAGTATAGTTGAGAGATTTTATTTTATTTTTTAGTTGTTTACATACTATTATTTAAGTTGTTTTGTATATATTGTTTGAATCTTTATTATGTTAGTTTTTGGCCAGATGTTTATTTTTCTTTCGTAACTGTTCATTATAGTTATTATAAGGGGACATCGTCCCAGAATAAAGTTTATTTTCTATTTCTATTTATATTATAATTATGAACACATAATACTGACTCTAATTTCCATTATTGTTTTCCGATTGGAACTCCTAATATTCTCAAATATTCTGCGGTTGTCTGCCCCTGGTTCTGCTAGCTTAGTGTTAGGGAGCCCCATAACAGAAAAATAATGAAATTTTATTTCGATTAAGTCGAAAAGATAACATATTTTTACTAATTGTTTTGAATTAATAAAAACAAATTATCTGAAAACATTATAAAATTTGTTTGTTTATTATAGTCAATGTATACACTTCTTTATCGGATAAAATTATGTATATAAAACAAATTATATAAAATAATATAAGAATCGAATAAAAGTAGTATGTAAAACAAAGTATATAAAAATGTTGTTTGTAAATGAGAATCAAAAACCGTCATTAAATAAAATGATTTTTTAAAACAGGAATATTCATACGACGATCCTCGGAACTAGTCAATCAATGTCTCACGATCTGAAAACAAGGAGGTTGTGATGGGCCGGGGATGTAGCTTGGAGCAATATACACAACAGTAATAGGCAAGATAACACATGGAAGACTTAAGCCAGATGGAACGATCAAATCAACAATGACGCAATAGAGCTGTACAGGGATAACTTGAAAGCAATAGCCTAAGATAAGATGAGATGGAGAAGACTGGTTAAGAGAGGAAGATATATATATATATACATATAGAGTCTGTTAAGCCAACAGAAAAAAAGAAGATAGTTCTGTAAGATTTCATGTTCACTATGATCTAAAAATAACAACAGACTTTATGGTTACTGCACAATTACATCGGATGTAATCAATTATAAGATAGATTGTACAGAGATGTGCGTTTGAATAATTAGGCCACAAAACCCGAGAATACGATTAAAACTGTATATTTGCTAATTTTCGTTATTATCTTTCTCTTGATCTGAACCAAATCGATTACCTGGGAGGAAACACTCGTTATGATATGGAGGAAAAACCCGGACTTGATTCTGGCTAAGTATACGATAGCAGACTGGTCCCAATTGGAACACCCGCTGGCCGGGACCATCTACAGGATACTCGTCTGTAATTAGGGCTACAGTTACCTACGTCCATTACAACTCATCAGGCGAAAGGAGTCCATGGCGATGAAGCGGTCAAGTCTAAAAAAAAAATCCATAGCGGTCATGGCCAAATACCCGGTTAATCGAGTTGGTGAGGTATTTTATATTATATGTAATCGTATATTCATATTAAAACTACATAACTACAACCCCCCAGTACTTTGTAAGTAAGTACTGTCACAAGGCCAACGGCCGTGTATTGAGATGATTAAGCCAATATCACGCTTAAATGTAAGGTTTCCCTTATTAATTAAGTAAGAAATTAAGAATTAAATTAGCCGTGGACTGGTCCAGGTTTCGTGATTCTCCTTCTACAAAGTCGGGACTCTTAATTAAAAATATATATATGCACATTTTTAGTTTCAATTAGTCATCTATACCTGTCGCCAAATTGTTATTGGTCTGATCATCCCTGGGCACCCCTGCCCATCTCCCCAAGGACGATGGCGCATGAACCTCTTCCTCCTTCTCTCAAGATATTTGATTGCTCTCATCTTCTTAAAAACAGTGCAAACTAAAGTAGAATTTTTAAAATAACAATTCATATGCAATGTCACTTCAGTGGTCTGTCCTTTGCTTTCCTCTCGTTTCCTGGTTTGAAACTTTTCACTTCCAAAATTCATAACCTCGTCGAAATGTACCCTCCTCAAAAATTCAAAAACCCATCAAAATGTGCTCCCCTCAAAAATTTTGATAGCACAAATTGCGCCATGAAATCGCCTTCTGGGCATCTCTGGGTCTGATAAAAATAATGGAAATGACGTGTCAGTCATGGGGAAGGTTATCACCCAGCAGTAGTTTTTCCCCGACTTGATTCAATTAACATGGTTTGTTAAGGAAGGAGATCTTTCATCTAGTTCTTAATACTCTCCTCCTCGTACTGATGGGTATATCAGCTAAAGCCATTTCTCTTATTAGTATGTTATTATGTCTGTGTAAATTAGTATTAAATTGTCTGTAAAGAGTCTCTGTGTTAGTAAACTATTGGCAGGAGGAAGTTAACATGGTAGGTATTGTTCGTCACGTACCAAAGTGCTTAAGTTATGCATCATAATATTTTTTATTGGAAAATCTGAATATTTTGTAAGTAAATATTTTTAGCTATTCGATATATCTGTGAGAACTATGTCCATAAAAGTTTGAGTAAGTATATATATATATATATATATATATATATATATATATATATATATATATATATATATATATATATATATTTAGGTTCTGTCACAGTTTTAGTTTTGAAGATTTCGAAAAATTGAGTATGAGAGCATTCATTTTAACATGTGTGTCCCATGTCATTTTTCTATCAAATGTAAGTCCAAGAGAATATAGAAACTATAACGTGATCTAATTAAATAGGAATGATCATGTACCCAGAGATAATTTTCACAGAAACAACTAGGCGTAAATTACATGATAGGTGCACCCACTGGAAAATTCTCCCTTATCAGAACCAATCTCGCCTCTTCACACTCATTACTCGACATGAGACCTTCCTGGAATGCACAAGAGAACGTGGAACTATGACGTACGGAAATCACAGATTACTAAATTGATAATTTTTCTGGTTTAATATTATATTAATATCTGTTTAATATCAATAAATGAAAGCGTTCACGCTAATTTAATATTATGTCAATTTGTAAATTAATTTCAGTTTAAACTGAAGTTGTTATTATGCTAGGAATGGAAGTCACTAACCAGCAGTACACTGGAGTCATAAGTCATTTTCCAGGTGTTACAAAAAAAAAAAGAGTTTCAATAATGTATAGTTATGCTTAAGATATCAGTGTAATTTTGCATGATTTTTGGTTTGTTATTTTCAATAATGAACCATTGTAATCGAACGAAAAATTCAAAAACTTAACCCCCCTTCCAAATTTGAGGTTTTACGTTTCAGGATACGTAGGATTCGAAAATCAAATAACAATTTTATTGTCCGTCGCCCGTAAACCATCCGCGCATTTTCTCCGACGCTAATGGACCGATTTTTTAAAATTTGAATTTAAAGTAAGAGTTCAACCGAGAGTAAGCCTTCTACACCGGCATTACTAGCCGGCTTTTCCTTTCATGATGGCGGCCGAAAAATCTAGGTTGCTATAGATTGTAGCGCCTAAACTAATGTACCGATTTCAATGAAGCTAAAGTCTTCCACTCGATACCATTTAAATTTATTTACATAACATGCTTCAACGAAAAGAAGCTGGAAAAAAAGTTACGAGGGCTGGTAAAATTAGATTCCGAATAACTCAAAAATTATACACTTTCTGTTAAAATTGTTTGGTTATTTAAAAGTTCACGAAATTTTATAAAATAAAATAAAAAAAAATCGTTGGAATTGGACAATTTGGAGCATTTTATGTTCTACTGCAAACGTTATATCCTTTGTTTTGGTTTTTTGATTTTTGAAAGTGTTACTGAAGTAACGCTATTTGTTTTTCCAGCATATGAAAAAATAAGTTGTTTAGGCCAATAATTGGAATCATCTTTTATTTATTTATTTGTTTGTTACTAGGAAGGTAATGTTATTTTAGATGTATAATTGTTTGAAAATAATAAACCATTGTGAAATACTTCGCAGCATTTTTTAATAATAAATCTAAAAGCGTAAATTGCTTTGATAAAGTTATCATGCTACTGAATATGAGGAAGAGAATACGAAGACGTTGGATGAGAGATCTTTTTTCTTATAGAAACAAAGTAATTGAATCAAGAAGGGAAGAGGTGCTGCAAGGTACTGCTGTTCCCCATGCCCGACATATTATTTTCTGAATTGTCTACTCATTTGCTGATCTTCAACAGATGCAAGTTGATAGGAGCAAATTAATGTTAAAAGAAACAAACAAAAACTTATTTAATTTTTATTTTATTATTTAATTTATTTAGAACGTGAATGTGCTCTCCGAACACTTTAAAAATTATTTAATTTTTATTATTATTTTTATTTTATATATATATATATTACAAATGTCATTATTTGTGACAGATTGTAATATCTCTCAGTGAATATGCTTAAAAAAAATATTTAATTTTTTATTATTATTATTTTTATTTTTTATTATATATATATATATATATATATATATATATATATATATATATATATATATATATATATATATAATATTATATTATTTATAATAAATACATTATTATTATTATTTATTTAATGAGTTATATAGCGATTTTATCTATATAGAACGGAGATAAACAATAACGATGATCTGACCTGATGAAGCAGCCGGTGGGATGGTGAAAGGTGGCCTCAGTACATAGCAAGGTCAGGGCCAAGTTCAAGGCAGCTTTTTGTGGGTCAGCTAGTTTTGTATTATTTTTAAAAATTAATATATAATTAAATTAATCTCAAAGGGGGTTGGTATGTTTAAATTCCCATGAAGTACCACTTATTATCCGTTATTCTTGTTCTATACGAATATGACGATGTTATTTAAAATTCAAGATTAAATACTATGATGGTTTCAGCGAAACAAATTAACTTGTCATTTGTTGATTCAATGGCGTTATAGATTGGAGAGATACAAATTCAAAGGCCTTGAGGGCCAATAACTTAAAAATAAAAAATAATTAAATTGAATTAATATCTCGTTTTATATATTGTTGTTTTAGTTAATATATTGTTCTATTAATAATATATCTTTTAAATATTTTAGAATAATCAGAAATCATGGGTGAACGCACCAGTTATAGACAGAGGGCTCAGTGATGGACAAGTTGGACTTTAAATTGTAAACAATAAACTTCCTTGTTGATTTTAAGCTTTCAGTTTTTTCTCCATTGAAAAAATATCCTTTATTGACAACTGTATTTCCACAAAGAAAATTTTAAAATGCCTATCATTGTTGTTTCTATAGTCCTCTTGATATCACTGTTTCCTAACTTGCTTACGTTTGGTAAGAGTAGTTGAAAAATTATGTTATTTTATCTTAATCGTTATCTTTATAGTTGAATAAAGATTATAGAATTTTTCTGAGGTATGTCTATTACTTGTACCGACCTCCTGTCCATTAATAGAACAATTGAACCTCGAGGTGTCTATCACTAGAGCAAAAAGTTTTTTTTTTTTTTAATGGAGACTATATCTGTTGATTTTTTTCTCTTCAATTTCAAAGTGCTAAATAGAAAAAGGAGAGCCTAGAGATTCTAAATGTCCAACGCAGAAACTTATAACTATAATAATTATAGTTGTAGGCGTCACAATCCAAAAAATACAAACATTTCCTTAGCTATGTCCATCACTGGTCTCATCACCCTTGTTATCATACCTTTATTATTATTTTAGTTTGTAGTAATTTTTATTAATTTCATAAGTTTAATTTTGTATTTTTTTTATTTATTGTTATTCAACATATTTTTATTAGAATGTTTATTTTTATTTATTATGATATGATTTTCTATTAATCATGGAATCTCAAATTCTCTAATATTTTGAAAAGTTAGGAAGTTTCACTCACGGTATGAATAAAAAATCAGTTTATGAGAAAAAAAAATCATCAGTTCAAATATAGTTCATTGAAAAAAAAATGCAAATGATAAAATAATAATTAACATTAGTCTATATTTTGCCCTAAAATTTGAAAAGGAAATAGAAAAAAAAAATGAAGCACATGATTTGTAATTTAAAATGAAAGTAAATTGGGATTGTTTAATTATTTGGCTCAGATCACATAGAAGTAAATATAGATCAACGAATGAAAAAAATAATTTTATATTTTGGGGGCCTCAATCCAAAAGCTTCACTCCCCTTGAATCCGCTAGTTTTCCTAAGCAACAGAAGCAACCTAATTTTGAGGATTTTTGTTTGTTTTATCATTTTCTAAAGTTATGAAAATATTAATAAAGTTTCGGATGTGACATAGAAGTTATGGTCAAGCTATAACAATATGTTAACAAGCATATATGTATAAAATAAAAATAAGTATAATTCGTATTTATGTATAACGTAAATAAAATATTTATCTATATAAGGAAACAGATTCATTCCAAGGTTCTTAGATCAGGATAAAAAATCCGGCTAAACGGCTGTCACATCACAACCCACGTAAGTTGTAATGTTCTTCAATTTCTTTCACCAACTTCCTGGGAACCCATCTTCAGTAATCATCCTTTTAGGCACGCCTTCAAAAGGAAAGATGAATTCATCCTTTTCTTGTTCAGCTTTCGGCAAGGATGCTTTTCTTCCTCAGATGTCTATATTCGATAACAACAGCTTTCCAAATCAGTGTTTCCCACCACTTGTCATGGATAATTAAGTCGTAAAAAATAAATGATAACGAAAACAGAATCAGTTTTTTTTCTCTATTGTCTCTATAACATTAATATAGGGATGATGTTTCTTTTTTTTCAAATCATAAAACAGGTAAAAATGTAGACATAAATCCAATAATTGAACACACGATCGCCATGTAAGTATAAAATAAATAAATAAATAAAAGTTATACAAATCTACCGTTTTTTTTTTTATTTATATATATATATATAAAAGAACAAAGAACTCAATTTAAACTTATCGCATTTAGGTTTTAAAGAATAGAAAAAAATACAATTCGAACTCTTGAGCACGAATACCCGTTAACAACTTAAATTAAAATCTGCTTAGCATAATAGTGCTCCTTAATATTAAAATTAAAAATAATGATGGTCTCAGATGAGAAAATGAAACAAATAACAACTTTTTGTTTTGTTTTTAATTATTGATTCGATTTAATTTAAATTATTTTTCGCATACCCAAATTTATTTTCGTTAGTAATTTTTATTTTTTAATAAATCCAACATACAAATTTATTTTTGTTTGTAATATTTTTTTAATGGTATTTATAAGTATTAGGTTAATGTTCAATGTAACATTTAACGATTAATTAAGATATGGGACATTTTATAGGAAAATCAGGCAAAAATTATTTGGGTGCATGTATAATAATATCCATCATATGAATTATTGGAGAAATTCAGCAATAGTGGTTTAATTCTAATTTTTTTTTAAAATTATTTTAATGGAATTTACAACTGTATTACATAAAAAATACAATAAGTAAATGTGAAATTGGTAACATGACATGTACAACATGAAGAGAAACTACCCATTGGTTGAACTCAAATTAAAGTTCTATATTAGAAGATCCCGAGGCCATCTTCTTTTCAGACGCCTCGGAGGGTTATCAGGGATCGAGGAGGAAGTAAGGTTTGAAACGAGAGGATTCGGGTGGTTCTGCAGTTTGTTATGGAAGGACAGGTATCTAAATCGGAAACATATGGAACATTAAGGTCTTTATGGATGATTTTATTTGTGACAAAGTAAGGAGCATTGAGGATTTTCCGAAGGATTTTGGATTGTAAGGATTGGATACGAGAGGAATTCGATGGTTTAGTGGAACCCCAAAGCTCAATTCCGTAAGTCCAAATAGGTCTTATTATTGTTATATATACGAGTCGTTTATAATTGATTGAAAGCTTAGATCGTTTGTCCAGTAAGTGCTGCAGTAGTCGAAAATGTCGGGCGGTTTCTAGTCGTTTCAGTCTGGTATGGGGGTTCCAAGTGAGTCGTTTGTCAAGGTGGAGTCCTAAGTATCGGATTTGTTCGACAGGGATAAGAGGGCTATTGTTGAAGGATACTGTAGGACAGGAAGTCATAGGTTTACGACAAAGAGTGAAGGTTATTTGGTGGGAAATTCTAAATTAGATTTGAGATATTCGAATTTAAGGGATGTTTTATAATAGTAGTTAGTTATAGAGCAATAATAGGAATTTCTTGACGATGATATATCTAGACCGTTTCGGACTACGAACTGATTTATCTTTGAGGCTCCCCTCCCCCACTCTTCCTCCTCAAAAAATGACACAGGTAAGTTATCTTTAATTAAAAGAAAATTAACAAATAATAAGCCATGGTCATCTATTTTTATCGCCATGTTTTTTTTTTTTTTTAAGCTGACTAATTGCCCAACAGAAGGTAAATATAAAATGGGGCATTCATATATATTCTTTGCTTCAGCTTTTAGATAAAAATTTTATTTTGCAAAAATGTATAAATTCCATTAATTGAATAAACCACGAAGAGCAAGATATAAACATAAAAAGATTATAAAAAAAAAAATGGCTTGTGATTAAAGAAAATTTTTGTAATTTATTTACATTGGTGTTATTATTTAAAAAATATAACTGTTCATATAATGTTAATTTTTTATATTGAATTATCATTAATATTTTCTTTGTGATTTTCTGCAAATAAAATCAAACGCCTATATGTATCTTCCATAACTGATGATAATGCTCTTTCTTTTTTTGATGCATTTACCTTTTATATAGCATTTACATAATAAGGTTTATATTGACAAATGCAACTTTCATGTTTCTAAGTAAAAACTTAGAGGTTTTTTAGCTGAAGAATTTATTTTTATCATGTCTCTTTTTCTTTCTTCGTTTCCTTAAGTGTATATCTATGTTGTTCTACCATTATAATTTGTAAATAGTTTTATCTGTTTTGTATTTAGCTTGTCCACTTAAGGTTTTCTTTACTTTTTTGTTTAGTTTTTTTTTTAATTTATTTATTGTTTCAAATTATTAGGCCAGAAGTAGTATTTTCTTTTTTTACAATTTTGTTATTCTAAAGGGACTTTGTCCCAGAATAAAGTTGTTTATCTATCTAATAACTCATATTAAAAACATGTTGTGATTTATACAGAAATTAAGAACCTATTTATCAATTCTTATAGCTCTGACACTGATCATTTGTGTAGTTATTAAATATTTAAAAATTACTGAGGGGGTTTACTGAACAATCACTGAGAATAATTGCATTTCACACCCGGCGATAGAGACATAACTCAAACGCCAAACAAGTGCCTTCTTGAGCGGCGTCCCCGATACCTAACCGGATATGGCTTTTACACGTCAATCTTTCTTTCCCTCCGACCACTTCCGGTGAGGTCAACGGTAGAGGGTTGAGATCGCGTGGAATTTCTGTAATCGGTAAATAAAAAATCTCAAATAAAAATAAATAATTTAAACACTGAAAATTATTATTAGATGTATGATTTTATAATTTATAGCTTTTCCAATTTTATTTAAGCTTCCCTTATTTTAATAAATTTAAGCCTGACCATCGTGCATTCTAGCTTCGTTTCGAACAATCTACCTAGTTCAATAGAACAGGATTTCTCTAGGATCGCTAGGATTTCTCTTAATAAGGCCGAAATACTTTACCAAATCAGTAATCTTAACAAACAATTTGTTAAATATAGTTTTAAAAATTCTAGAACAACTAACTCCTCAATGTCTTATATGCGTAATCCGAACAATCGATCCGCTATGTTTCCTGAAATTCTCAACGCGATCAACTTACAATTACAACTATCCATAAAGATACTGTATATAACCAGTCCTTAATCAATTGCTGACATAATAGATGAGTTTGAAAAAATATATTAAAAAAAGTTCTCTGACCTCACATTATATTTAAGCAGAATCCACACTGTAATTTAAATCGTATGCAGAATATTATATTTTCAGAGATTAATTTAACTATTCAAAAATGTATAACAAATTTATTTAAAATTATGTTGTAGTAGGGCATAGTTAAAAGGATTTGACATGGTACAATATAAAGCCATGGACATGAGTCCTAGGATTCTCAAAGATATTTTTACAGGTTAGAAATATACCCTGTGGATAACTCTTTGGTGTGTAGTTGATTAGCTTCTGTAAGTAACTTAGTGGCCTGAAGTGGACTGAAAAGGTCACACCAAGTTTAACCCATCAAGTAAGCTGTGACCATTGTTTTATTGTCAAATTCAAAGTTAAGTTTAACTAAGGATTCTAAACTCTTTCGGTAGCTGAAAGCGATTTGCTGTATGCATGAACTACCAGTAATATTTTCAATGATCTTTTTTAAGTTTCTGTATCACTCAAATGCAGAAGTTTATCCTGAGAACCGGTAAGAGAATAATGGCTCCAAGTCGCACGCCCAGTATTATAAAGAAATACCACCACTCACCTTAATAATCAATATTCCAATTGTAAATCCTAGAAGACAAGGCTGAACCGGAGTTCGGACGAAGGATAATCCAGGATCGGCTTGGCAGACTCTTCTTCGGGTAACTGCTGGACTAAGACTGAACCCTCGAGTCCTGGAGATGTAGGCTACTGGGACAGTGGAGGGGCACTTCTCTCTCCTCTGTCTTCCAGTCGTTACTCGGCTCTGGGAATCCTCCACTGCTATATTGGTACGAATACATATATAAATGTATTATATATTATATTATTATATATACATTATTTGTATCATGAGAAGGTGTTGGTGGGGGAGGGGAATGCGGTAAAATAAATACTAAATTTTTAAAATATTATTTTAATTGTTCATTATAACTTTAATCAGCAAATATAACGATTCAAATACTATTTTAAAAATTTATTTATTTGAGCGGAACCCGACCAACTACTTCTCATATCATACCACGGCCAACCATTTCTACATCATTATTTTTATTTTGTTATGATGTTTAAGCTCCTTTTCTTTCTTCATTCAAATCCTTCCTTTTCCGTTTTCTTCTCACACCCCAAAATGGCGCTCTCTAATCTTAAAATTTTAATGTAAAAAGGAACAGTTGCTTTAGAGAGAATAATGGATTTAATATTTAAGTTTTAATTTAATTTTTTATATCTACTGTTAGCACCTTAATTATTATTTTTGGCAAGTAATGTATAATAATATTTTAAAAACCTAGTCCCAGAATACAGTTTTTTCTATTTTATTTTACAAAAAGTCAATATGTAGATTTATGTGATTTCTTTATTGGTAGATTTTCGCACAACAATATATTGCATAGTACATGGTAAGCATGACAATATATTTTCCAATCTTGGTTTTCGTATTGTTTGTTATTTAAATTAAAAGAGTATTCCAATTAAACATTAATGTATTACGCCTCTATTTATTTCACCAACTGGAATAGCAAAGGATTATTCTTTCCGAACTGCAATGTCAAGATTAAAGTTTCAGATATTATTAAAAGATGGAGTCCCCTCCCCTTACAGACCCCTTTTTATCTAATTGTTAACATCCGCTGGAATTTGGTAAATAGCTCCATCTCATCGTAACCTACAAATATTTTATTTACGAAAACTCATGGAATTGGGGCATTTTCAATCTGGAGATCGGCAAACTTTGTCTATTTAATCTGGTACTAAAAAATCGGGCTGTAGACGACAGTAGTGATCTTTTTTTCCCTCTTCTTAGAGATACCTGGTTTACTAACCGGACGCGATCACATTTCATTCCCTTTTCATCAATAACTTTCCTGCAGGATGGTTGGGCAATCTTTTGCAGAAATCTTCCACACAGTTTTTTATGGGATAAGGAATTATAAGCTCAATACCCAAGCTCCAACCTGGAGGACCAGGAGATGTTGGCTATGGTTTAAGACATGGGGGTCGCTCACCTCCCTATGAATATCTGAGTGAAGACGTTACCGTCACCCACGCGGGAATCGAACCCGCGCCGTAGTGGTCTAAGAAGTCGAGTACGGCCTGCACTTAATTACTTTAATTTATTTTGTGTGTCATTATAATTCCTGCCAACGAGATTTGAACACTTAAAAAATTTAGCAGACGCCTTAACTCACCACCGCGGCTCCAAAATGTGAGATAAAACTATTGAGTTTTTGTTTATTATTTTTTCAAATAATCACAGATGAAAATTTTAATTTTATTGAATAGGTTTTATTAGTTTACTGTAACAGTTGAAGTATTTTTTCTATCTTTCTAACCACACAGTGAGCCACTGTAATTAAACTGCATTGTGAATATAAAATCATTTTTATCACATAAAACTCATTTCGAGTTTTTTTTTAAACTTGAATTAAATTGAACTTATGTTTACGTGAAGTTACTATTAGTAAATTTTTAATGCCCGTTTACCAGACTGCAATGATAAGAAACCGCTCGACCGTTTCGATTACTTCAGCACTTAACAGACAAACGCTCTAAACTTCCAATTAATTACAAAAGATTCATATACATGTCTATACTAAGACCTACTTGGAATTACGGAGTTGAGCTATGGGGCTCCACTAAACCATCGAATTCCTCTCGTATCCAATCCTTAGAATCCAAAATCCTTCGTAAAATCCTCAATGCTCCCTACTTTGTTACAAATAAAACCATCCATAATGACCTTAATGTTTCAGATCTGGCCCAATCCATATACCTATCCTTCCATAATAAACTTCAGAATCATCCCAACTCTCTCGTTTCTAACCTTGCTTCCTCCTCAATTCCTGATAACCCTCCTAGGCGTCAGAAAAGAAGATGGCCCCGTGATCTCCTAATGTAGACATTAGAGCGCTACCATTGAATAATTTCTCAACAAGTGTTTTCACGTCATTATATCGATATGTTCAAATTTATTAAATGTATTTCTTTAATACAGTTGTAAATACCATTAAGAGATAAAATAAAAAAATATTACAAGTCTACGTGGTTTATACATAACCAATTAATAGCTTAAATTAAATTCTTCTTTATGATCATGTATTGACATACCTTCAGTATTTAAATTAATGATAATCAAATTAAGGGGGAAAAAAGCTACCTATATCTATGGCTTCTGTAACTCCAATGGAATATAAAATATGTGTAAATATATTCATATTGATAAGGAAATATAATACTAAATCTAGTTGGACACATACACACGTTTCCCAACATGCACTGAAGTCAAACGCGGAAAAACAACCCAAGAAAACTGGTTGTAGGTCATGGTCGCTTCTCGCTTCGTTTAGCAGAGTGCGTTTTCACCGTCAAAACATCTGCTCTATTAGACGTACTGGAATTTTACTGAAATTCAATATTTCAAAATTGATATTTAATTCTGGAGGCGTTTTAAAATTAAAAAAAAAAGCAAGAGGAAACACTCTTTCTATTGAGCGGCATCTAATTTTAAAACATAATTAAATGGTAATCATAATAATATAATAACATGATGAGATAGTTGACATAAAACATACGGAATCGGTATGTGGAATGAGATGTAGAACTTAAAATATCTGAAGAATCCAAAATAGATTTTTTAAAATAAATAAATAATAATAATGTACATATATATCTCCATTATATTTTAATATAACAATAGGGGTAGTATAGGACTTCAGTGGGAGTCTTGGTCCAACCAAAAAAAAAACCTTCAAAAATCACGGCCATGATTCAATGTCACAGAAGTGAGAGGAATGCTTTCTCCTGAAACTATTCCGGTTTAATAAACTTCGAGTTCTTATAGAACCTCTTTTTAAAATTCTGCTACTTTTACAAATTTAGAAAATACATCTGCCTTTCTCATTTTTACTTTATCTTCAAATCCTTTTCATACTCACCGATACATTTGCATATAAAAACATTTGTTTTATCTTCATCGAACTCACAACCTGTGGGTGTTTAAGCTTTGCATAAAGGTTATGTAAGGATTCAAGAAAAATATTTGAGAACATCATTCTATCAAATATATGTTGTCTTGATTTTACTTCTTATAATATTTAAGAAAAAGTTTCGAAAGGAAAATGAGATGGGTTATATATAAATAAAGAAAGAACTTTTCTTTTTTATTTAATCGACTCTATGATTATCAGATTGAACATTTTATTATTCAGAGCAAAAATATGAGATCTTGAACAATTTTAATTCATAAACGAGAAATATTAATGTTTAATGCATTCGTTCTTTGATAATACATTGTTTGGAGCTAAAGCAATGTCTTTGTACTACCAACTGAAATTTAAGCAAAAGTTTTAAAAGCAAGTGTATATATGACGGAAGTTTTTTTTTTTTTTTATTAATTCTATGATGTTCAAATTATATCTATTATTATTCCCATGACAAAGGAGGCTTTCAGTTGACAGAATGACTGACTCCGATTTCAACATTTTTGAGTAAAGTCATTTTAGTGGTATTTCTATTTGGAAAAATTTATAACATCTATACACACAGTGAGTAAGTTGATTCCAGAGTAGGCGATTGCAGTGTTGAAATATAGAACTGCTAATAAAAGTATAAATTTTCCCATTAAAAATATCACAAAAATTAATAATCAAAAACGTTGAAATTGGAGTTCTGTCAACTGAAAGGCTCAAATATGATGAATTGAGTAACATTAATTTATAACAGATAACTTTGTGGCTAGTACATTCATTGGTTCAATATCAAAAAGAATATAGTATTAGTCTTGAAAATAAATTGAGAATAACTAGATGTTTACCAATAGCAAGACTTCCTTGGAGAGTGGAGCTGCTCAGCGAATAAGGAATTGTAGACCTTAATCCTAGACACAGGTTCGAATCCGGTTAAGACAAAAATTATCTATTCTTCAAGGATTGAGGAGAACTTTACACCAATGATTTCAAAGGTGGGTACCCAATCCTTTAATGAGTTGGGGGATATACAATAGTGCCTGATCATGGCCTTACTAAATTCAAGAAGGGATATAGATTCTTGTAATTACAAAAAGAACTAAACTATGAAACTAAAATCCTATTACGGGTAAATGGAGCTGAAACAATTAATTACTATTTGTTCATATTGAAACAAACAAAAATATTTTTTATTAATTGCGCAGAAGAAAAAATATTTAGGTTTAAGAATAAGTCTATTCTTAGGAAAAGAAAGAAAAAATAATAATGAAAAAAATAGGATTAAAGGGACAACTTCAACTTTCCAACACTCGAAAAGAGAAAAGTAGAAAAAAGATGTTCTTATTAGAATAATGATATACGGATGAGCGATCATAGGACTTTCAATAAAAAATCATAAAATAGAAATAGAATGCATTCTATGGATATGTACAGAACTTTCAAATATGGATAATAGATAAGCTATTCCTTTTCTTTTTTATTAAGGATAATTCAATTTACCATAGCTACGAGAAAAAGGTACTAGAGATATATGTGTCCTTTAATATTCAATAAATTAAATAAATAAAAAGAGTAAAGAATATTAAAGTTACATACCGATTTATACGTCTTAGGTCCCTATCATACTAGACAACAGTTGGGCAATAAAGTGACTAGTGACCTGAGATCGAACAGTGGGCAACCAATCTATATCTAACGTCACTCTCAACATTAACTAAGTAACAAACTGTTATAAGACTAGACGACTAAAAGAAGAGGTCGAGTGAGGTTTTCAAAAACAAAGAGGTAAGTATAAAAAATACTATAACTAGAATTGGATGATAGATCCAAAAATAGACTATTTCTAGAAATTTGTTATTAAGCAGTATATAAGAACTAATTTGTGGTCGATTAACCAACTGCATAAATAGGAAAAAGTAGTTATATGCTCGCATTAAAAAACCCATTATACTAATAAATGGTAAACATTGAAAAATCCTCCTTTGAAATTTTAAGTCTTGAGAATACCTTACCATTTCCTGGAACAAAAGGAACTCGATGAATAAGACATGCTATGAGCCAGGACTGTGTTATGTATGCCACATCCTCGTGTTTGCGATGGAACTGGAATTTCCGAACAGTCGACGTTTTTAGTCCGGGAAGAAAGTGTGTCATTTGGGTTCGAAAATCTGATGAAGGATCGTCTTGTTTTAAGGAAGAAACGTTTCGACCTAATCTATAAAAATTCTAGTTTTATATTCGGGTCATTCCGTCTATCTTACTTATCTTCTAGGTCCTAAGATTCCTAAGGATTAGGGACAGTTCTGTTAATATTTTATCAATAAATTTACTTTTGTTTTGGAACATCTATACTTTACGTAGGGGAAAATGTTATAGGGTTCTTATATAGGTAATAATGGAAATTTTTAAATATTGGAGTTCGTGTTATGAAAAAATGGAATTTTAAGACACTATATTCATCTAATCCGCTGTACAGGCCTCGTTTTGTCAAATTATCAACATCCGTATAAAATTTTGAGAATGGTTTCAGCTTATGGTAACATGCAATTTTTTTTATTAATGAAAATTCAAGGAAATGGGGCATTTTCAATCTGGAGATGGGTAAATTTTGTCTATTTAATGACATAATAAAAATCATTTAATTTTGAACAACCATTTAATTTTTACTTGAATCATAAGATAATTTGATAAAAAAAAAAAAAAATAATAAAATAAGGTTGCCTAAAAAAATATCAGGCCGTGTGACGTGACACTTTGCGGCTTCAGATTTATAAAAAATAAATAAATATTTATAAATAAAGATGATATCTGGCTCCGTCAGATACGAAGAGATTTGATAATGATGAATAAAAGTACTAGCTGGGGTAAACCAAGAATTTACGACTAATAGATAAAGGCAAACGGTCATGTTACTCAACAAGAAAGTTTTTTTTATGATGAAGAATAGTCCTTAAGTCAAAAATTCCATCAAGAGAGGCCGCAAAAAACTAAGGTGTGTTCTTCAGACCACACGATAGAAGTAAAAACATCAACAAGGCGAGATTAATAATATGAAATACAAATTATAAATAATAGCTCATTATAAAGAAGATGAAATGCTGAACATTTCTCTCGTTCCAGGTCCCATTTCTGGCATATTTTAATCCATATCATCCATAAAAATCGTTATCATTTGGTTTCCGACACTATTTTTTTCCTTTTCACCTCTCTAACACGGATGTTAAGATACAACTGTGTTAAGATACAATTTTTAATAATAGTCCATTAAGGAGAAGATGAGATCCTGAACGATTTTCTAGCTTACAGTATACAGGCCCGATTTTTAGTTTCTGAGATATTTTAAGGCATATCTTAAATAAAACTGGTTATAATTTAGTTTTCGACACTTTTTTTCCCTTTTCGCCTCTCCAACACGGCGTCGCATTATGATACAATTTGAAATAATAGCCTATTACAGAGAGGATGAAATGCTGAACAATTCTCTTGCTTACAGTATGCAGGTCAGATTTTTAGTGTCTGAGATATTTTAATCCATGTGTAAAAATACTGTAATTAGTCGACTCCAGCCGACGATTCAATCTAATTAAATCTAAATAAAAAAAAGTGCAAAACGTGCCTAAAGTAGTTTTCATTTAAAAAAAGATGGAAATAATTCATCAATGCCATGAAATATCTCCATATTTTTCAGTGTCATTCTGTGATAACAAAAGACACTTGCACACAAAGTCTAAATTTGTGTATTCAGCAGCTTCTCCGACCGGTTGAACAAATATATTGCAAAAATGTCTGTATCCAAAACTTTCCTCAAGTATCGGAGAAAGAGAAACTTGACCCAAAGATGAAAGAATAACTGCGGAACGGGGCTAAGTTTATTTATTTCGCAGCCTAGAGAGCAGCGGCTAACACTATGATCAAGGGGGCGGTGCCCGGAACAACCAGATCCCATCGGCCCCCGATGAGAGGAGTATGCTGCTCACCGGAGCAAGGTCTGAAGCGAAAAGGGCCACTCTTACTGCCAACCTCTTGGTTTTTGTTATATTATCGCTTCACGTAATTAAGCTACAAAAATCCGATGATACAAAAATAAAAGTATATTTAGTTGAGTGGTAAAATCAGAAATAATGAACTCACTGGTCCTGTAAGAGATGGATGGTTTCAAAAAAACACCCTAGACGGCAGAATGAAATTTGAGTTCGTAGTATAATCTGGAATCAGAACTAGAAATGAGGAGAAGAAAAAGTGAACTGCACTAGGAAACAAGTCGGAAAATTGGGATATGCATGGCCAGAAGGTCAATTCTACATAATCTTGTTTGATACATGAATTAAAAGGATAGTAAAAAAATTACTTGTCACACTCAATCATTAGCAACAAAACATATTCTAAATGTATTAGAAATCCTGGCTTACAAAACAAAATGTATATAGGTATCGAGTGTACAATTAAAGCGATTTCAGAAATATAATATTAAAAAATAACATTCTAACAATATACAACATTAAAAAACAACATACAACAGGGCTACAACAACATACAACATTAAAAAAACAACATACAACAGGGCTACATCCTACGCCCTGAAGACGACCTGCAAAGTGGGTCGAAACGTCGGCAAAATTAAAATAAAATAATTACTTTATTTTAATTTAGTATTTATTTGACCGCACCCCCGACTAGCTCCTTCTCATATTAAAAAAAAACGTACACATATATGTAAATATTTTATTTAATTTTTCTGTAAAAGGTGATTTTTATTTTCTGATCAAAATTATTTTGATCACAATTTAATCATTATTATTCATGCAAAACAGTATCACTTAATGGGGGTGATCATTATTTTTAATTGAATAAATAAACATCAAAGATTGATTTAAATTTTTATTTATAAAACAGGCACGCTTTTTTAATTAAAAGTCAAATATAATAATTATTACATGAATAGAAGCTAATCTTGTAGGTTGTGTTTAATAAATATCTGTAAACCCAATTCAGATCATGTCCATGCAGTCATCAATTTCAACTAACACTTCTACACTTTGTATAAAAACCATACAGGTAACTAAACAGATACACCTCAGGGAAATTGGTATGATACGGATGATGAACTTGAATTGTGTCCCGAAATATTTAATGAGATAGCATAGAAAAGAACAATCGAATTGGACACCAAGTGTTCTTTTCAAGTGCTCGAATTTCTTTAGATTTCGATCATCATGCCTTCGCATAACGCCGATAGGACCCACCCTATAGAGTACCTGAAAGGGGTTTGGGACATGATTCAGGTGCTACTACTTCATCCAGTCTTGAAAAATCGCATAAATAATATTAATAGATAATGCAAACTTAACAACAAATTACTTAGGGGCGGGGTGGCCACATGGCTAACGCTTGTGCACAGCACAGCGAGTTAACAACCAGGGAGTAGCAACCAGGTTACCGAAGTTGTGAGATTAATAAAAAGTACGAGTTCGCGTCCCTGTGGCAGAGGGGATTTTACAATTCCCCGACCCTCAACCGTTAGAGAAGAACGTAACTCGAGATATCACATTTCACTTTAAACGGCCGAATCATACTGTTCAAACATAGTTCAACTCAATCAAAAAAATCATATACTTACAATTTTATTCTTCCTAATTTGAAAATAATTGTCTCATATTTTTTTAGTACCATTATTTATATTAGGTCTAGGTCATACGACAGATCTCAACTATTGGCTATCGAATGCAGGAATCGCAAGAATCCGGAACGAAGCTGTACCTCAACCTATTTGGTCCAACGCAATAAAAGATGGCTGATGGAGGTTTAAGGCGCAGGTACCCCGCACTTCAATAAAGGAACTAACAGTACCCAGGTACTTTATCACCGGACACTTTCTTCTTTTTATCTTTGTTCTCTAAACGGGGATCCTCCATCCGGCACCATTCTCCTCTGTGTCACTTTCTTCAATTCCTAATATTGTCTCCAAGTAGTCTTGCCCAAAATCGGCCTTGGTCTTGGTCTTGCAAAAGGGCAAGACCAAGACCGCTTAAATTGTTGCAAGACTGACCCGCGAGGCTCTCGCGGTCTTTTAGAGAAATTAAACTGAGACTATGTTTAAATATAGTACGGTACTTAAACATTTTAACCATCCCTTAAATCTAAACAGGGTTTTTCCCCTGTTGAATTGTATATTTCAGTGTAGCTCTCCAAATAGAATAAAACCAAAAATTAAACATTTGGCAGAACTGGAACAGGATAAACAAAATGTTTTTTATGTGTTTATGAATGAAAATTGGTGAATAATTCTAGAAAATTTTAGTTACACTTTGTGAAGAGAGTACCAACCACCAATCGGTTATCGAACCGTGTTCGCTAAGCCTTTTATTATTATTTGTTAAGAATTGGTAGAATCATTTTATTTTTACATTCTACTCTTCCGATTTTTCATTCATGGTTTAGTTATGTTTTCCCATTCTGAAAAATTACGGTAATATCTCGATATAATATAGAATAATAAACAGTTTATACACAACTATAATTATATAAATTGTAAATGGACTTACTTGTTGAATATAGAACAAAAATAAATTATATTTCCTATTATTAATCCCGCCTTGTCGATGTTTTCATTTTTATCAAGTGGTCTACAGCACAAACCGTTGTTTTTTAGTTTTTTATTATTGAATGTTTCACTTTTAATTAAATTGATCACAATGACAGGGGTGGGGGAAAGATAATTGAGACCCTCTAATGAGACGTCTTTAACATCAACTAAATTAATAAACTATTTTTCAGCCATCCAATGAATTTTAAACAACTGTAGAGGTAGAAAAAAGTTTAAAAACTGGAAAAAGGACGAAAAACAATTTGGAAAAGCTGAAATTTATTCCTACTTCTACGGTATTGTTTTTCTAGAAAACGGTCTTTGTTTGGGTAGAATACAGTAATGCTCTAATGCTTCTATTAAAACTGGAATCTTTTTGAGGAACAACTCAGTGAGGTATTTCTTCGACATTCTGAAGATGGTAGAAGGGTTTTAAAACGGTTGTAAACAATATAGATAATTGGTACCAAGATGTCGTAAATTATTACCGATTAGAACACAAAATATAATACGGCGGGATATTTAAAATAATTTCTTTTTAAATTATTTAACTAGTGATATTATTTCGTAAAAAACGAAATCGTTTGATTTTCAAAACTGCATAAAATATTTTATTAATATCAAATCCTAACTAATTTTTCTGGATTTCAGTACCCTTGAAAGGGAGAAGAAAGCTCTGTTCGCACTTATTATTGTTTGGTATTGGTATTGACTGTAGGTTCTTATTAGAGAAGTGGAGGAATATATATATATATATATATATATATATATATATATATATATATATATATAATTCCCTTAATTCTCTCATAAGAAGCTACAGTGAACTATTTTTCCACCATATATTCTAATTAATCTGGCCGTGACAGATGCACAGGTGAAGATAATATTTTATCCGCTTAACCCCGAAACTTAAAAATATTTTAACTAACTCGTTAGCATTTCTGAACCTATTATCCTAACTAAGTAGAGACAAAAGCACTAGGATCCAGTCCGCCTAGCTGCGTCCCGGATATTTCAAGATTAACGGATACATCTTATATTTCCATCGCTAGGTAAAGAACCTGTTAACGTTTACAGTTAGCTGCCGAAATCTAGGAAGCGGACTAGACAGGCCACAAACACATTCCTGCCCTAGACCTAGAAGCAGTTCCGGTATCCGCAGCATATTTAGGTCCCTTGTTATCTACGTTATAACCGCGATTGAGATATAGCGGGGACCAAATGGTGGTAGGTTGAAAAGTGCAGCCGATGAGATCATCTATATTCCTCATTGATTTTGATAAATCGATCAGATCCAGTTCTGAACATAACAGCTTTCGCCTAAATTGCTGCATTGACAGCCGTGGGAGCTATGTTCATATTTGAAATACCCTCCAAGAGATGAGACCAAAATTCATAACTTAACTGAAGTGAGCTGGTCAAAATCGGTTGGAATTCCCAATAAATAAAATGGATTCTTGATTATTACAAAAAGCTCAATAATAGTAACTATGTATCGATGTTATAATTTATCACAACTAGGAGAGGAAGGAACAATTTTTAACATTAATCATAAATCATTTTAATATTGTTTTTTTTTTAATTTTTTCAAAAAGATTTATTTCTTTTACATTTCAAACTTTATTTATTTACTTTTTTTTTAATTAAATAAACATTTTGCCATTAAAGTTTGTATTTCTTTAATTTTCCTCATAGCCAAGATTCGAGCATTTCTAACATTTCACACCATTGCCATCACAGTAAAATATTATTCATCATTTTTAAAACCTGTAGATCAATTGAGATATTGAACAAATCTGTTATGCAACGATCCTTCTGAATATTTAAAGAAGTAAAACTTAGCAATCATTTTCCAACGCATAATAAGATATATTTCTTGTTAAATTTCCTTTTTATATTTTGATGATCGGGGAAGTAAATTGTGGGCCAGAGGAAAGCCCCTGAAATTACTTTCTCCAACTAGCAAACCTACATCACTTCTAGCTTAACCAGTCCTGTTGGCATCCTTAAAAGCCAATAACCTCGATAACTGCCCAGATTTTATGTTACCTATATATTAAGAAGGATTTAAATTACCGCGAAGGCTTACTGTCATTAGACTGAGAGAACTCGAGCAGAGTTACCTATCAAAAAAAAAAATCAGATATGTTCTCAAGGGTATTTTCTTCATCAAATCTTGATGATGTGTGTGGTTCAAATGGAAATGGAACAGTTGAAGATTACCTTCTACACGCGTGCCGAAAAATAACACATTTCCCACAAAAAGCAGGAATGAGTTATGTAGAACAGAATCATTTATTTGCATATAATTCTAAAACTTTTTTTCTTACGCCTCTTGACTTTTTGGACTTCCACCATGAGTCTTCTAGCATATTTTTGTGGCTGTTATAGGTGACAGCAGCGATCGATTGGTTGTCTTCTTCAAGATATCCAGGAAGCACGTGGTTTACTAACCAGACGCGATCACAATTCACTTCCTCTTCATCAGGCACTTTCCTGAAGGATGGTTGGCAATCTTTTGTAGCAATCTCCACCAAATTTTTTAAGGAATATGGGATTATCAGCCCTATATCCAACCCCGAACCTGGAGGACAAAGAGTTAATAGTGTAAGACACAGGGATCGCTCAACTACCTGTGAATATCTGGGTGGAGACGTTACCGTCCCCATGCGGGAATCGAACCCGCGCCGTAGTGGTCTAAGCCTGGGGTCTCCCAAATTTTTGGCCCACGACCGCATTGAGACCTCGACTAAGTTCCGAGGGCTACATTGAGACCTCCACCCAATTGGCTAGTGATGAAAAAAAAATATTGTTCTTTAAATGATACTGAATGAAATGAACTTTTTAAGAGAAAAAAATCATGCTACAGATGTTCTAGTAACTTCGTGGGAGAGTAATTTGCTAAATTTCATTTTTTAAAATATATTATACAAATTTTATCTTGCAATCTAAGAAGCTTTCGCAGGCCGGATTGAAGGTCTTTGCGGACCGTAGTATGAAGACCTTTGGTCTAAGCAATCGAGTAGAGTCTGAACTTATTAATTTTAATTTATTATTAATTATTTAATTTATAATCTTTTTTGTTATTATATTCCGCGCAAGAGATTTGAACACTTAATGTAAAATTTTTGCAAGCGCCTTAACTCGCTCGGCCCCCATATAACTCTGAAACCAAATTTATGGTTAGTTATAAACGTGATAATTTGAAAAGTTTCTAAACAACCTATAAATCGAAAGAAAAGAAAATTATAAAGCAGATTAGTACTAGCAAAGATACTGTTGGAGTTTGTACACATTTTGGTTTATTATGAAACATTGTTCAAATCCATTAAACATAATGAAATTTATTTTATTTGTTTATTTATTTTCATATTGGTAATCAACCAACATATCAAGTGAATTATTCAACTAGTCAACAAGTAATAGCCTTGATTTTTAAAAAATAAAACAGTAATAAGACAACATGTTAAAGCTTATTTGGCAATTATTTAGATGAGGACCGCACGGGTTACGCGAGGTTCACAATCATTTCGGTCACACTTGTTCATGAAACGCCGAAAACAATCTTACCGATAAACTCGGATTCATTCGTCACTGAATAAGTGTGGCCAAAGTGATTGTGAACCATGCGGAACCCGTGAGATCCTCATCTAAATA
Organism: Nezara viridula; assembly: GCA_928085145.1. NCBI lineage: Eukaryota > Metazoa > Arthropoda > Insecta > Hemiptera > Pentatomidae > Nezara > Nezara viridula. The sequence continues at coordinate 82,440,163 of OV725082.1, forward strand.
ATTCGCATTTATTTAGTAGCTATAGTTTATTTCATTGTTGGGAGCAGGGGGTGAAGAAAGCAGGGGCAAAATTAAACTTTCCACTCCTGGCAAATATCCTGATTTCGTCTATATCTCGTCAAAGGAAGCTACTGTACTATTCCAGAATACAGCATGTTATTAATTTTGTTTTCAAACTTAAATAAAGTATACGATGAGATGAATTCACCAATCATTGTAATAATTGTTCAACACTTTTTTTTATAACGTATATGTAGGCCTCTACAACATAAGTCATTCACGATCCGAATCAAAGCTCATGAAGTTCTGGCTGAAGTACGCAACAACTTCACCGAGACTATACATTGAGGAGAACTACACTTATGTTTAATAACAGTAATCTCTCAACAGACTCATCAGGAAATAAAAAGTTAATCTAAAACTTAAGACTTCAATTATAATAAGTCATTAGTACAAGAAACGGTAATAAAATTAGATATCAAGGTCATCATAATATCAAGGCCAGTTTTATTGTGAAAGTTGGGCTCTCTCGAAGGGCACTCTCTTCTTCTGTCTTATCAAATCAGGTGTCTACCGTTAGTCACTGAGGAAATGGCACAAGGCTATTAAGTCCATCATTAATCATACATCATACAAAACATAATTATAGCTACATATTTACAATTTGAGGAACACTTTGAATAAATAAACAATGGAATATGTAACACAAATGAAGATTTTTGAGAAAGCGAGATTAAGAATTAAAGATGAAATATCTACTTAACGAGACTAATAGAAAAGATCCTAAGCTGAAATGAGAAACTAAACCAAAGAATTAAAAAACAAAATTATCGGGGTTTTTTCAAGTTACTTTTTTTTTATCATTTCAACTATATGTATGTTTAATAAGCCTTCTTGATTATTACCATTCTCCATATTGTAAACTCTGAACAAAACATCTTCATAACAAACCTCTGATCCAGGGTAACCACCCAGGGGAGCTCATCCCTTCTTTCCAAGGTCGATGGCCCAAGAGTCTATCTCTTCTTCCTCCCCACCCCTACTCCTACTCCTAAGATATTTTATTGCTCATATTTCATTAAAAACAGAGCAAGCCTGAAATTAGAAAAATAGTAGATAATACACTTACTGCGGTCTGTTCCATGTTTTCTTCTTGCTCCTTAGAATGAAACTTTTAATTCCGAAAATTCGTAACCCTTCAACAATTTTGATGGCGCAACTTGCGCCATGAAACCCCATTCTGTGCACCCCTATACACATACGTTTTATTGGGATGAAATTGCAAAGAAGTCCTTCTTGGCAAAGCTATTTGCGAGAAGTATGTAAAGGACAGAGTATAATTTGTTTATTTTTACGAATCGAAAAGCTGTTAAATTAGCAATAGAGTAAACTGGAAATTACAAGATATCAAGTAGAATTGAGAAGAACTAGGATTATAAATAAATGAGAGAGCAGAATGTATTTTTTTTAAAAATAACTATGAAATTTACAATGAACCTCCAGCCTGTAACGGATAAACAAGATTAATAACACTATTGTTTTTTAACATTCGTAGATTGGAAAAAATAACCATCCAATAGACGTCAAATTATCATAATATATATTTATATTTATTAATTATATATGATAACAAGTATATACATATATATATATATATATATATATATATATATATATATATATATATATTATATATATATATATATATATAATTTTACAAAACTCCGAATCGTTAATTTTACAATAACATCACATAATTGTTTCGTTAAACTAAGAGACCCGAAAATCATTTAAAAATGCTAAAAAAGTGGGAATTAAAAAGGTTTAGGCCATTTTTGCTTACAAGGAATTTTTGTGTACTATATGGAAAAAAGGACACCAACTTAGTTAACATCCTGAATTATTTACATATAAAGGTATTCAGCAATAGTGGATCCAGGTAACTCTTAAGTAATTCTTGAAGTCCTATTATTTTTCGAAAGACATAGAGATATTTCACTATTTTGGGGGGAGAGGGAGCGGACTTTATCCCGAAAGTCACACGCCTGTGGTATTCAGGTAATATATCCATATATACATATATACATATTAGGGCAGTAAAGGACTTCCGTGGGAGTCTTGAGCCAACGAATGGAGAAAAAAAAATTTATATATATATATATATATATATATATATATATATATATATAGTTTAATTAACCACGAGTAAGTATAATTGTTTTGTTAAGTAAAATAGATGTTCGTAATTTTCTATCCTTAATGAATATATTTAGACTCACCTCAGTGGAAAAAGTATTCAAGCCATTTCTGTAGACTTAAATCACCTCATCTTTCACCAGTTTTGTCCCTATCTTTTCTTATTGAAAGATCTAACAAACGTTATTGACATGAATTTACGGAAGATAGTTAAACAGTATTAATCAGAATATTGCTTTCTTTAAAATAACAAAACAATAGCTTAACGCGATATCAATATTTAAAGCTCACCATTGATACTAATAAATGAAAATGAGTTTGGCGGTTTATCGAAATCGCTTGTTTTAATCGACAACTAATCAATAACAAATCGATCTTTTTTTGCATCAAGGAGGTAAATATAATAGTACACAACAAATTCGCTATATTGTATTTTCAAACATACAGTTCGAAAAAAAATAAATATTTTTCGATATAAAGATCGCTGAACTTCATACCCAGAACTGAAACGGCTAAAAATTGAAGTGGGGGTGGGGAAAAGTAAGAATACTTATGTCTTTAAATCTATTTATATTGTATTGATACTTTCTCAGATATTCCCATTTGTTTATTTATTTATGTACTTTGGATATTTACCATTTCAGTGTTTATAAATTTATACAGCCCCATGACTTTTGTGATTGATTTATTGTTTGACAAAATCAATAGTAAAAATAAATAAACACACATCTTAGAGGTGAGGTGTTATGATTAAAGATAACATTAATTTAAATATTTCAGGACATTCCCTTGTCATCATGACACTGTGTTCAATTAAGTAGAAAAAACATAGTAATTTATGTTAAATTTTAAAAATGAATGGTATTATTGGCATCAATCACCACACAAGTGAAACTTAGTTTCAATTGAAATGTAAAGTGCAGATAGAATGTGTCATTCAGCAATTCAATTAGAGAACAGTTTTGTATTCAACAAGCTTTACACCCGTCTTTCTGCTAAAAATTAAGAACAGTATTATAATCTATAAAAAAGAAGTGTTAAACGTTTGAACTCTAGCATCCCAGTCTGTACTAGTTTACTGGTCAGTATATTATGGACTACACCAAGGAGACTAGCTACAATACACAAGATTTTAGATTTGATTTTCAATAACTTAATCGGTTTAAATTCATGTCATTTTACTCTATCTTAACGTTCTTTGTATTAGGTGACATGAAACTGATCTTATCTAAAGTAGTGTTTGACTGAACAAAGCAGATTAGGGTGGCTCTGACATGGCCAGCTGAACTTGTTCCATGGTCTAAGAATCTAATAGTTTTTTTTTACCATGTTCCAGAGGGACACCCAACATCTTTAATCAGAAGGCTCCACGGGCGGATCTACGGGGAGAGGGGGGGGCTTTCGGGCTGAAGCCCCCCTCCCCTCAAGATGGTAAAATATAACGATGTTTTATGGAAAAAAATATTTAAAAATTATCTCTTAAAGTATTATTGTTCCTGTAATTACATTTAAAAGGACTTAAGGAATCACTTAAACAACATTCCATGTAGATAGCTACTTTCTTTCTTTTTTCCAAAGTAAATATCGTCATTTTTATCAAAAAAAAAAGTTTTCGGGCTGAAGCCCCCTCCCCCCCCAAAATTAAATTCTGGATCCGCTAGTGGAAGGCTCTCTGGTAAAATCTCTATTAAAAAATGAAAAACTTTTTCCAACAGCAAAACAAAATGGAATTGGTGACTTGAGCAATGCTGGGAGTAATTATTTCCTCAATTACTTATTTCGATATACAACTGTTGTAATTCAATGCAAGAAAAGTTAGGTGTGAAGTTCTCATACAAACTGCTAGATAGTGTCAATCCTCATATGAAAATTTACGTATGAGTAAGTATGTGTGTGTATATATATATATATATATATATATATATATATATATATATATATATATATATATATATATATAATTTCCTTTTGCACATAAATTATATTTAGTTTTTCTTGTACTTTTAATGATTGTAACTTAGTTTTTCATTTATATCTTATGTAGGTTTTTTATGAGATTTTTCTTACTGTAAAAAATGAATTTCAATTTTCTAAGTAGTATTCAAACAACGTAACTTATCAGTATGACATGTTGTAATGTATATAAATACAAAAAAAAATACCCCTTAACTTTCATGGTGACTAAAATAAGCATAAAGCTACAAAAGAGAGGTAAGATGACTGATATAAATAGAAAAAGCCAAACTACAAAGCCATGAGTCTCCAATACATTACTTATAAGCATTAACAAAAAAATCAATATTTTAATTAAAAAACGAAAATTAAAGAGAAAGAAATGAAGAATGACCATCTGCTAGGGATGCTTCTTGGATAATGAAATAAATAACCTCTGAGTATTGTTATTCCAGCATAAAGTATGTATGAAATACTTGAAAAAAAAAAATCCACAAGAGTAAGTATTATTTATATATTTCTATTCAAATTTTTATGTATTTTCAGTTGATTTAAATTAGTAGTTATTTATTCAAGAAAAACTTTAATAACATATTAAAAAACATGTCTCAAAAATTCTAAATATCAAATAATTAGAAAAATTTATTCTAAAAACCTACATTTAATTTAAATAACTGGAAAATTACCTAACCAGTATTTATTCACAAAATATAAATCATGGTTCATCATATACAGATAAGTAGTTTTATGATTCAAGTCAACAATTTGCAACTGAATCGAAAACTATTGTTAATTGTTGTAATACATAGATCAACTGGGTCTGCCCGCTCACTATGACCATTCTGGTCATTTTACTCCAACATGCTTGCTATAAATGGTTCCAATACAATCTTGGAAGTTTTATTTAAGAAAAATACCATTCAAGATTTCATACCAGTTGTAACAGCTATTGCTATGTAGTCTCATTTCAATTGTCAAATAAAGAACCACAAATGTTGACTCCAATTGTCCTCAAATATGCCATTAAATGTTTTCTAGAGATATTTGTTTATATCAAACATTCATTTATATATTATATATTTATCTCTAGTTATTATTTCTACAGTGAAAGTAGTGACGAAAAGACGGAACAATTAAATAATGTGTTTCTTTACTTGTACCCAGGCTCCTAATAATTATAAAAACTCACTAGTCAATAAGAACTTGGTTTTCTCCTCTGGTAAAGTATTACTCTTACTTTCACTTAACCAATGAAAGTATTAAAATAATCAATAAATTTTACTTTGAATACTATGCAAAAAGTATGCTAACTAGCAAATCTATAAATTAGATCTTTTAAAATTATTTCATCTGGTGCAAGGGTCCATCCAAGTCCTGCGGGCCACAGCTTGTGATGAAACAAAAACCTTGTTCTGTAAAAGAATCTTCAGTTGTGAAATGAGATTTATAACAGAAAAACACCAAGCAATAAATGTTTTAGTAACCTCTAATATGAGTAATTTGCTATATTACTTTAAAAAATATGTTTTTTAAAAGTTTACTACGTAATCAAAGAAATGTCCACGAGCGGGATTGGAAGTGTCTGTTTGGAGAACCCTGATCTAGTGAGTATAATAGGAATAAAATTGATTTATATACTTTTTTTTAATTTTTAAAAATAACAACTTTATAGATTAGTTTTTTACTAGTAGGCCCGTGCGAAAAATTCTGGGTTAATTGGTGGCTCAATCTTGAGATTTGGTGCAAAAATTAACGATGATATGGCTTGCCGATAAAAAACACCACTGATAAATAATATAAACTCCTCCTATCTCGATCATAGAGACCTCAAGTCGACGACATGAGACATGTATTCAATGACAGTACTACAATTAATGTAAGATTGTGTGGATGCGAACCCTATACATTGCGTTATCTCAAAAATAGTACGTTTTTGGGCTTAAAATGCAGGATCCGATAGTTCCGGGTCAACTATCCGGGTCTTGCTGTACGCATCAAAATCTTCAAGATCCCACAAAAGTAAAACAAAAGTCCCAATAGCAATATAACATTAAAAAAAAAAACACAGCTCCTAAAACAAGATAAAATATAACAACTTTCCAACAAAAAAGAGAATATTTCAAACAGGGAAAAATTAAGTAGACAAATACAGTCTTGATAATTTCAAAACTAAATAAATATTAAAATAAATTTTTTATTAATAAGTATAACAAAAACTTTATTAACTTGTATCACATATGGCAAATTGTAGTCAAAAGGGCATTAATTCAAAACGCAATGCAACGTTTACATTTAAAACAACAATATTTCGAAGTGACATCATTGACAACCTTAGTAATGGACGTATAGTGTCCATACTTCCCTCTTCAACCTTTTTATTATCAAAGAACCTCCTCTGTAATTTTTCTTCATTGTTGGTTTTCGACTTTTTAATATTTAAATTTATTTATTTTTAACTTCACACCAAAATTAATGGACGGTTCTAAAAGAATCTGCAATAGTGGTTAAAAAAAAAAAAAAAGAAAACAGGTGTATAAAGTCTTTCACATAAAACAGCAGATCAATAACAATATTCTTGCTTTTTATTTTTTCCATTTTTTTTTTTCAGTTAAAGTGAAAAATAAATATATTTTTAAAACTCTCCCAATTTGATTATGAATTTCAATAGCTTTTTTCAAATGCTGAAAATATTTCCAGACTACATATGACAGTAAACTCTTCAATTAACTTTTACCTTAGATGTAACTTCACATCTACAAACTGGACAAGTGGACAAGTTGTAAAAATTTGTTCCTTACCCTAAATATTTACAAGAAAACTCTGAGAATAAGTGTATCTGATTCAATCTGACAATTAGTTTTTAGATTTGTGCGACTATTTTATAAATTTTGAACCTTTTTGATCATTTCCAAAAACTTAGTAAAAAGTTAGTACATTTCATGACCTGGGGTTCTTTTTTTTTTCTGGAGCTTTGTGCTTCGATCACTCACTGCTTAATTTACCCTCGTCTTGACTATAATACAAAGTAAAATAAGACATTAAATATTATCATACAAAAATTTTAGAATACTAAATTCAAAAATATAAAATTATTATGTCTAAACTCTTTAAAGAAAACTAATACTTTTTAAAAATGATATTTTTAATTTAAAAATTAATTTTTACAATTATTTAAATAGAAAAGGGGTGGTTATAAATGTCAATTTAAATTCTGTCCATTTTTTTTTTAAATAATTCAATTATTGTTTTAACAGTACTTTTGAATTCTAAAAATAACTACAACCTTTAAGTACAGATAAAAAACAACATTGGAAGACAATATCAAATGTTAAGTACATAAAAAAAAATTCCCTTGGAGAAAAATAACTATTCTCATCATTCAATTGCTTATGAGTCTAATAAAAAAGAAATACTTAACTGGTGATGATAAAATATTCAAGTCCTTGAACCAACTTGAACAAGTTGCCAAAGGAAAAAAAAGTTTGATTATGTTATCAATAAATTATTTTGATAAATAGTGTTAGTCGACAATGAATATACTGTCATTACACAGCCTAGAAGAGAGTTTGAGGGCAAAGACCAAGCTCATTGTTATCATCAACATCTGTAATAATTTTTGCAGGTATGATGAGACCTTGACTGAATTGACCATTCTTCGAAGTGGCTTCAGGACCACGGAGGGCGTGCTCTCTGATGAAGTTCCTGACTCCACGTTTGTCTGGAGAGGTCAACAGCATAGCCCAACCCCATGTCAGCAAAGCCATTGGCTGTAAATAAAAATTAAAATGTTTAAAGCATGTAAAATGTGTAATTTTTTATACCTGAAAGCTAATTTTACATTAAAGTTTGATAATACTCCAGTATATCGGCCTCTGACCTGTAGAACATCAAAATCACAACTATCTATATGAGATAAAATCTATGCTGCTTGCCATAAATCACTAGCAGATCCAGGATTTAATTTTGGGGGAGGGGCTTCAGCCTAGAAGCTTTTTTTTCATATATATAACGATAATTACATTGGAAAAACAGAAAGATACTAACTACCTATATGAAATGGTGTTTAAGTAATTTTTAAAGCCCTATTAAATGTAATTAAATGGGCAATAATACTTTAAGACATAATTTTTTTATATTTTTTACCATAAAACATGGTTACATTTTATCATTTTGGGGGGGGGAGGGCTTCAGCCCGAAAGCCCCTCTCCCCCATAAATTGGTGTGTTGCAAACAAAAGGGAGTTGTGGTCATGGGATTGGCAAATTTAATGGAACGGTTTTTTATGATACTAGGTCAACAAAATTAACCCCTGTCTGATGGATCTTGCCGATGTGCCTTAGAAGCTAAGAAAAAAATATATACACTTTTTTATGGTATTCTACTTTTGATCTGCATAGATTTCTTGATAATTATATCACAATACATTGTTTTATTTTGAAAAATAAGGGAAAAAATGCTGATAATGATGCTTTCTGTAAAATTGGCCAACTTAATTTTTGTTAGGAAATAGGAAGTAAGATACTTTCCTAGCGCCCTTTAAAAATCTTAAACACAAATTTTTATTGGAATTAAAAAATATACAAAATATTGAACTTGATTTAGTTGGGGAACTTTTTCCCCTGTTATTTACTACACGCAATTATTATTCCTTAGGATTTTCTCCAAATTTAACATTACTGCAACATTTGGAAAACTGAATCACTGCTCTTTCAATCCACATCAATAGCTTTTAGATTTTAAGCCATTTTCAGAAATAAACAAGAAAAACTCTCTAATGTTTTTATTTTATATGTCCAGTTCAAATTGGTTGACAAGAGACTGATTTGTGTCATTTTGCATAGTTTACTGAACTCTAAATTCCTGTTATGTTCAGTATGGATAGGTGGAGTTTGGTTGAAGTTATCACAAATTTGTTGCTTTTTAAAATTATATTGAAATTTTTCATCATGTCACTGATTAAAAATATTGTTTAGGGTTGATCACCCTCCCGCCTTCATGGGGTATATGCACAAGACCAGCCAAATAGGTAACACTGTGCGAAGATGGCGCAGTCTGCACTAAAAACTAGTAGTAAGAAGAAAATGGGCGACTGAAACCAGAAGTAAACGAATTCTCTAGCCTCTTCAAGACTACCATTCATACTCTGTTCTCATGGGAATAGGCATGGAGTAGAACAGAGACTTACTGGACCCATGGAGGTGAGAAATTATTGCAGCCAGCCGACCACCGATACCACCACCGTACCTCAGCCACATCAAGTAAAAATATTGTAAACCTTTATGCATCAAACCCCCATCTCTATACAATGTTCAATAATTATTTCATTTCAAAGATCTAAACATCTGCACCATATCATACAAAAAATGATGGTACATCCCAATTCAAATATATTTTGATGTTTTAGTTGTAATTAATATTACAGAATTTATATTTTTTAGGATTTAATAGCTCTATACACTCCAACATGAGGAAAGGCTCCAGTATCCAAAGAAGGTGGGTTATCCAACAACTCTCTGAGAAAAGGTCAAAAAATAATCTGTGAGTCTGCCATGGACTAAAAATCAACTCTCAACAGTTAAAATCACACCAATAACCTGCTTCCTATCTGCTTCTCTAACTTTCGCTAGTGAACTATTTGTCCAATATACTTCTGTTTTGATTAAATTTGAAATAAAATAGTATTAATGTTAAAAATGTATCGAAAAGGAACTACTTACCCTGTCAGGAGGTAACAATGTATAAGGTGAAATAATGTGGCGATAGAGACAAGAGGCTACCATCTCTTTCAATTCGTTCACTAACACAGGGTGAGCACAAGGGTGGTACAGCATGACAACAGCACCATGCTGAAAAAATATTTTCTATTTATTGTGTAGGTATAATATTTAAAGTATGTAAATATTTTGGGCCATTATAAGTCTTAATCAAGGCTATAGATAAAATATGAATCATGAGTAAAACTTCAGGAAATAAGAGAAAATACCTGCAATAAACTAAACGAAACATATAAAGTAAATAAGATAGAATAAACAAGTGATAGTAAAAATAAAAATCTGGTGCTATGCGAGCAGCACACAACTTTCACTTACTATCCTAATTTGAGTAAAAATAGGTCTTTTCACCATTTGATGTTTTAATGTAAAAAAACATCTACGTCATTAGCGCCCATAATAAAGTAATACGACTATTATAAAATGTGTTAAAATGGTACAACATAATATTTTAAACAATTAATATATATGTTTTTCTCATCTAATATATTAAATTTATGCGTTTTTCGTCACTAACCGTTTCCCTTTACAACTGTTTATTTAATTATAGTAAATAATTAAGTGCCAAGAATTTTTTTTAGTCCGACAAGAGTGTCAATTATTCATTTGTTTCATTCTGAGTATATTTTTTGTTTAAACACTGTTATATATATAGATTTTAATTTTTATATAACTGTGATCTATACATTTAAATATTAAATAATACCAGCACTGTCATTTATGAAAACCTTATATGTAAAAGTAAATAATATAATCGGAACCCGTCCACCAAGCTTGAGGGCATGCTCCGGTTTCCTCGGCAGTTCTCGGCTCCTCATTATCACCGTATTACCCTGAGGGAGTACAAGTATCAATTCTTGATCCCTTGATATCATCTCTCATTTCTCCTTTAGTTCAAGATAAATTTTTTCAACATTTATATTTAACTATTTTTATTCATGATGTGAATTGTGAAATAGTTATTTTTCAGAACATACAAAATTAAAGGTACTTTAAAGGAAGACATTTACGCTCTGTTGGAGAACATCGATGAGGATATGGAGGAAATGAAAGTAAAAAGAGGAGTAAGTATGAATAAGAAAGGAATCTGGATAAAATTAACATAAAGGACTCTTATATAGAAATAACAACAAGAAATGTAGAGAAATATAATTAGCAGAAGCAAGGTAACGAAATGGGCTAATGTGTGCGCAAGATTACAAGTTGAAGTCTCAAGGCTTGCCTTGTTTAAATAATGTGGGCTTTTAACTCTAACATTAATCCTCTACCCTCTCTCCTAACCTGGGAAAAACCCAAAAAGGCAAGGTAGGAGAGAAAAAAAGAAATGTAGTTAGTGTTTTTCTTAAGCATGAGGGAGAGGATCCTACCCCAGTATTGGTTTTCATCACAGGAAAGAAATACAAAACATAATCCTTGTTTATTCCATTTTTATTCAATAGAAATTTGGAAAAAAAACAGCAGCAAACTATAACTGGACAAACATAATTAAAAGTGATGAAAATACAGACATTAATAACCCATATTTTAAAAACTAGTTAACCCTCTAAAATGTAAAACTCTCAGTAATCCAAATAATAAAAACCAAAGGGGTTTGGATTAGCAAAGATTCAAATTAACAAACAAAAAAAACTTTATTAATAAAAGGTGAATTTAAAAATATTTTTTTTTTTTACATTTATATTTGACCATTTTTATTCATTATGTGAAGTTATTTTTTTTTTTAAAACAAACAAAATTAATGGTAATTTAAAGGCAGACAGGAAATGTAAAAAAGAAAAAAAAAAAATTAATAAAGGTGAATGTAAAGATAAAAATCGTTTATTTATTTTTTTTACTTTCACTTACTTACATAAGAAATACAGTAAGGAAAACTATTGTGATCGTAAAAAAAAATTGATAGAAATACACATTTTGAGGTTAACTAATAATCAATTTTAAGAAAATGGTCTGTTGTATATATGAACAATTTTTTGTTTAGTTTTTATCTTAATAAAAATAAAACTTACTTCAAGATTATGCAACCACCGTTGCTTTGGAAGAAACGTATATTCACCATATTTAGGCCAGGCTGGACGATGTGTTCCACTAAAAAATTACTTTCTTAGTAGGATTAAGTTGAGACAAACATATTCAATATTTAAACAACATAGCATCTTACAAGGTAGGAAGATCTGTGGGATATTCCAGTTTTGTATTCATACAAGCATGCTTAGCCTAAGAACAATGAACAGAATAAGATAAAAATTATTATAAGTAAAATTATCAAAACAATGTAAATAAATAGATTTAATGAAAAATACGACTATCTACGATTACAATCATATATATTTTGTAACTGTGGAAAATGATACTTAAAGACAAATTTTATTTCCTTAATATAGCTATTTTATAACAATTGGTGTTCAGCTATGTTTCATCTTTTCTTTTCTTATTCCTAGAGTAAAATGAAAAAATAGAAATTTAAAACATTTTTTTTCTGTTCTTCCCTACCTCGCCTTTTAGGCTTTATGGGATTTATCTGGGCCGGAGGTTCAGGGCGGGGAATTTAAAATCCCCTCTGCCATTGGGACGTGAACTCTTACTTTTTTTAATCTCATATTCAGGTCATCTTATTGCCGGGCAACTCGTGGTTCTGTGCACACGCAGAAATTTAAAACAGATGTCTCATCCCTATTACTTTTAACTTTAACAAAAAATTAATTTATTTTATGTTACAAATACATTTTTTTAGAGTACAGTAATCCCTAAACCTTTGTGAGTGTTACACTCCGGGAAAATCATATGAATCTGAAATTGACAAATGTTGATACTATCTTTCTAAATACTTAATACATAAATTCCTGTATAAGGTTATGTAAAGTCCAATGAAGTCAAAAACATTTATTTATTTTTTATATAAATGTTAAGTACAGTACATACAATTGTATATGTTTATAAATTTAAATTGATTTTTTCTTACAGATTGTTAATGTAATATATTATCTGTGATTGTGCTTGCCTTCTGAAATTTAACACAAAGTGTCATTATGGTCTTAATTTTCCTGCCAAACTCCAAACTTACAGGAAGTAACTACTCTACAGTTTTTTGAACAAGTTACCATCAAAGGATTATAAGATCTGTACTCATTACTAAATTATGAGTACGTATAGGTTACCATGTCTTGTAAAATCAGACATGGCCCTACGTTGAAATGAGGTTTATGAAAATTCTCCCCAAGGTGACCAAATAATTCTTGAAACAATTTAATGTTTATATTTTTTGTAAACCTCACTCATATTCTTATATTTCTCATCAAATCAGATTTGTTAGGACTCATAGAAGATGTTGATTTCATAAACAGAAAACAAAACATCCAATTTTTCAACGGATTTTTAATCCATAAGACTTAAAAGAGAAACAACATGTTTATCAAATAAAAATGCATGTCCAATTGAAACTTAGAGTAGGTACTAGAGAGTAAACGCTTATGTTAATTTCCTATGATTAGAAAAATTAGACATGGCACAATGGGCACACATGGACATTACTTCCACAAATACTACATATAGTACTACTCCTGATAACCAAAGTATGGAAAAATATTACGAGTTCAAATCCTGGTAACCGGTAAGAATTTCAACTCGGCATAATTCCCACACCCTCTCACCAGACTGAAAAAACCCCTATGTAGCCTAAAAGGCAAAGAAGGGGAAAAACGAAAGAAAAAAAAATCGTATTTGGAATTTTAATCGAATATAGTTAAATACAATTTGCAAACGTGAAATTATACTTTTTTTCTATTTACATATAATAGAAATTCATGGATTTGACACTAAATATATAAATATTGAAGGATTACTGTAATATACCTAACCTACTGACGCTGTTCACACATTTCCTAATCATTGACCCATAGTTTAAACCATGAATGATAAACATTATTCAACTGTGAACAAATAAAAAATACAGCAAGTTTTCTTAGAATCAAAAGCAACATTCTATAGCATATACAACGATTTTTGATACCTGAGCCCTCCTACTTTTAAATCTTTTCATCATTTGACTTAGGATTTTTCTATGTTAAATATTGGTAAACCCAACTATATTCAAATTCTCAAAAATGACCTTAAATGTTAATTTGTTTTTGACAAGATTTAATTTTTTAATATAAATATCCAAAATTCACCAACAAGATTGGATAAAAATTATAAGTACAAGTTATTTCAAGACCTGCACCATCTGAAATTAATATAATAAATAAAGTAATAAGTGAAATTGAGATATGTTTTTAACTTGCAATCTTTATTCACACCTGTTAAAAAAATAATATTAATAATCAGTGAATTTTATGCTCTTGATGAAAAACAATTGCATGAGAGGTTTGAAAGGGAGGAGTACTCAGCGGCATCTCCTTGCATGCTATCTATATTAATATAAGGAAATTTATATTAATTGTTATGCAAAGAAGTCCCTCATCCAGGTCCTCTTTAACCTTCTACGTACAATACATGGCTTTTATGTTATAAAATTGATAATTAAAAAGTAAAAAGCTATTCATATATAACAATAGTTCATTAAATGGAAAAAATAAAAATAATAGCTCACTTTGTATGCTTTAGGTATAGCACTTTTTATAATGAGATTGGGGAGATCATGATTAGGCTCGAAGTAATTGTGTGGGTCATAACATGTGTAGTTCACCGGGTCTCCATCCCAATCCACGGTAAGGTTTGTCTGAAACAAAAAGTATAAAGTTTTAATAATATAAAAAGAAAAATTATATATACATATACATATAAGGGATGGTTGGTATCACAATTGAAAATTGAAAAAATATTACAATTGACTGATAGATATAAAAAAGTATCATTCCAACTTTATCTTCTTTAGCATAAGGTAAATAAGAAAGAATAATCAAAGGATAAAAGATTGGTAAGTTAAGATTTTAGGCTAGTAACAATTTTTTTTCTTAACTTCTAAAAACCTTCATGTAACTTTTCCTTTGTGAAATCCCAACATTATCCACTTACAATTAATGTGACAAATTTTGAACTGGTTATTGCAAGCAATGAAAATCTCGTAATTTCATTTTAATAAACTTTACAATGGAAAATAACAGTTTAATAACTAATAAGTGTATAATCCAAAATCATTTACTGATTGAATATACAGATATACTTTCAAATCTCTAGAGGCATATATATATATATATATATATAAATATACCTAAGGTAAGCAGTAGAAGCTCATAGAAAAATTTGCAGTGTTTATGGGGATGATGCTTTAACCAAACACACCCGTCAAAATTTTCATTCAGGAAATTTTGACATCAATGATGCTCAACGGTCTGGTCGCCCAGATGAAATTGAAATGAGCAATGTTAAGGCTATTGTTGATCAAAATCCCACCCTATCAGTATGAGAGATTGCTATGGCCCTAAAGGTGTTGCACACAAGCGAAGGAAACCCTTTGGAGAAGCTCGGCTACGTTTCCAGGTTTAATGTTTGGGTCCCTCACTCTCTAACCAAAGTCAACTTGGCAACACGTATTTCTGTTTGTGATTCACTACAGGAACAGCAACAAAACGACCCATTTTTGAGTTTGGTAACAGGAGATGAAAAACGGATATTTTATGATAATGTAATCCGTAGAAAATCTTGGGGACCTAGTAGTGAGGCTCCTAGAATAATGTCAAAACCCGGATTGCATCCAAAAAAGATAATGCTTTCCATATGAGGGATTTCAAGGGTGTTATTTTCTATGAGCTATTAGCATCAAGACAAACAATTGATTCAAAACAATACTGATCATAATTAACAAAATTGGATCAATCAATTAAAAATAAACGCCCATAACTGATAATTCCCCATTTGCCCCACCATCCCTATTCACCAGACCTAGCTCTAAGTGACTACCACTTATTCCAGTCTGTGCAGAACTCCATGAATGGAAAGAAATTCCAAAAGTAAGAGGACATCAAAAACCATTTGGATCAGTTTTTTAACAGTAAACTCCAGACATTCTATGAATATGGCATTATGCAGTTAGTGGAAAGATGGGAAAAGTCATATTAAATAATGATCAATGTATTGTGAATTAGAATAAATTTTATATTTATAATACATTGAGTGTTATTTCACCCAGAAAAACCGAAATGACTTATTTGCCAACCCAATACTTATAACTGCTAAGATGGTGATAAGTGAAAGTTGTGCGATGCGCCCACCGTACCAGATTTTTTTCCTGTTCTGCGAACCCTTTAATTGGCAAAATTTTGATAAGAGAAAAGCGTAAAATAGAAAAAATAAATAAATAAAGAGATCAATAATAACAACAAAAATAATCCACAGTAAAAACATAATATTAATCAATTCCACTTACCTTTCCATCGTCACATGTAGAATTTATCATCTGCCACATTGAATTAACTGGAGCTGCTTGAGAAGCTGGCTGCTGGACATTAGGTCGTGAAGTTATCCGCTCAGGCAACCACCTTCCAGTCCAACTCTCTTCTGGCCTAGACATTAAAGAATCGTTCCTTAGTTTTGTGGACAAAGAATATTTTATGCTAGGTTCAGATTCTTTATCATATTGTACAGATTTTAGTTGATCAGAAAGAGGAGTTATGGCAGTGGTACTCTCTGGTAACCATCTGCCACTCCAGGATTCAGGAGTTGTGTCAGAAACCAAGGAAGACAGTAAAGCCAAGAAATTTGTAATAGGATCCTTTTGTAGAACTGTTGAAGATGTAGTCACATTTTCTGGATTTAGAGATGAAAAAGAATGTTGCTCAGATTTAGAAGAATTAGAAGATAGTGCAAAAGGAACAGAAGAATTTAAGTTTCCAGGATGAAGGGCAGTAGTGGAAGGCAGTTCTGTTGGTGAACTTTCTGGAAGCCATCTGCCAGTCCAGCTCTCCGGATTTCTAAAGGAAAAATTCATGCACATTAGTTTGATGCAAAAATAAAATTATATGTTAAGATCAAAAGCTTTAGAAAATATATGAATCACTCATCACCATTAAGTATCTACACTCATAAACTACAATTTTTCAAGGGATATAAGTAGATTGTTAGAGTGCTTTTATAGTTAACAAACCTACAGCAAACAATCTGCTAGTCATTAATAAACAAAGTTATACTTATAAATTATACATGCCAAATTAACAAGTGCACTACAATATTTGCATTAATAATCAGAAAAACTACTAATCAAGATTAATTACCTTATTGAATTAAAACCATTTAATCTGATGATTGAATGATCAATCAGATGTCTGACAATATTGTTAATAATAAAATATTCCTCTTTTTTAACCTGGCAATTTCTTTATGTATTTTTTAAATATATTTTATTTTTGAAGTGGACCTAACTAGAAAATAGATTAAATGACTTTTCAATTTTAAGCCACAATGAAAAAAAAGAAAGAAAGGGATTGAATTGTTTCATTGCCTTTAAATAGAAAAATAAAAGCTTTGCAAATTATTACCTAATGGTTTATTAAATTCAAATAGTTATAAGTTCAATATGTATAGCGAACGACTTTAACTACTACACTGAAAAACATTTATACACTAAGATTAGGACGTTTAAAAATACTTATTTAATAATATATCTTTTTAATAAGTTATTTATACAATTATAAAAATTGTCATACCAGAATTAGGACTATACAGGTAGGTTTGAGATATAAATTTAAAAAAATCGAGGCAGTGCCTAAACTTATGAACCAATTTTAATGAAAGATGGCCTAAGTCTTCTCCTCAAAGAAATTTAAATTTAAAACTATGATAAATTTCACCCGAAAGAAGCCGGAAAAAATAATTACGATGCTAACATTGTGCATCCGAAAAATACAAAAAAGTATTAACTTTTTTATAGTTATTGTATGGTCTTTTGAAAGTATACTAAAATACTTAAAACAATCAATAACTAGAACACCAAAAAAAATCATTAAAATCGGACGATTTGGTAAAAAGATATGTTGTTCCAAATATTTACCAAATGTTCTAAAGCCGACCATTGTTTTGTCTTAAAGCAGCTGTATGACAGATCTTTCTTAGTACAGATTTCAATGAAAGTTTTTTATCATTTAGGAAATTTAAATGGCTTCAAAAAAGGTTTTGATCCAAAAAAATCAAAAAGTGTACCATTTTTGAATTATTCGCATATAAAGTTTTGTATTCATCCAAACCCCTTTTCTAGTCCTTGTTCGAGAAAGTACGTTGTATACATAAATTTATAGTGTTTCATAGGGAATACTTTAGGAAAGTATACATATATATATATATATAACTGAAGGATCTATATATAATTTTTATTTATTTATTAGTTATACATATTCCTGGCTCACAATAAATTTGCCATCTACATCTACATCGGTACATCGATACAGTGCAAATAGTCTATTATTTCTGAATCTAAATAGACAATAATTACAGCAGACCTTGTCTAGATGGGACCCTTCTGAATTAAACAAATCAGCTTTAAAATAATCATAATAAATGTTTTTGCATTTTTCTTATTAATCTCCTTCTTCAGCCTAATTTTATTTTCAATATTACATAATCTAAATGCATATCTTAGTTATCGATCAACAAACTTACATAGGGTTGGTAAAACAAGAAAAGAGATCTATTTGATTAATATTGAAAATTTATTTAGTGTACATTACCACAATATTACAAACAATTTTTCTGATATAATAACGCTAAATTAAAACTTTAAAATGAAATAAACTTGAATCTAAAATAAAGCAATGTACAGTACATAATGAAAACTATAATAATATATTTAGAAAAATAAAAAAAAGTTCATTATGTTCTTATAACCAAATGTTCAAAGCTCTATCTAATTAATTAGTTTCTTTGATTTCATCTAAATTAGATGTCCTGCTATATTAACTGGTTCATACTGTATTCATTCTAATTCTCAGAAATGGTGGTATCACTCTTGTAAAGTAACAAGAGTATTTAAGCAGTAATGACAGAAACAAAAAACAACCATCGAGAGGTTAATAACCGATTCAATGTGGTAATAAAACACTTATTACCTATTGAGTAATAAAACACTTATGGTTAGTTATTATTAATGTTTCTAAATCACCCATGAAAAAAAGTAAAACAAATGATTGATTTAAAAAAAAAAATCATATTTCCTAGAGAAAATAATTTTTCTGGATGAAAAACTATAGTAAAAAAATTATGAATATTTATAAAACCTTGGCAGACTTATTTAAATGCAATCACTTCTATTTGTGACAAAGTCAGAATATTTATGACTAACAAACACTAATATTTTCCAACTGCCTTTTTTTTTTTTTTAATGGATTCAATCCAATGATTAAATTATAAAAATCTTTCTTGAAATAATCAATACAATTATTAACTTATAAAAATGTTATAGGTTTAAAGTAGATCAATAACAAAATGGAAAAATACAACAGTAAAATCTGACAGACCAAGAAAATTTAAAAATTCTATTTTTCACAACATAAGGTAATTAATTATACTAATAAATCACGTGTCAAATGAACATGTTTTTTTTTTTTTGGTGGGAGGGAGTCCCCTTTTTGCCTTTTAGGCTACACAGAGTTTTTTCCTGAGGTGGGTATGAGGGCAAGGAGATAATGCTAAGTTAAAAGCGCCATCGAGCAACGGGATTTGAACTCGTAATTATCTGTTTATCTCAAAAATTGGTTATCAGGTTGTTGGACGACACACGGTGCTGTGTACATGCATTAGCCTGCTCGGCCACCCCGCTCCCTACTCGAGTCCTGACTTGATACATCAATTTACTTTGTAACAGCAATAGGTATAAAAAGTACATATATAGAACGTCAATGAGACTCCCTTAATTCCCTCTCCCCTATTTACAATCATGGGTAATACTAAGATGTTATACTTAACAAACTGACTATACAATAAAAAAAACCAATAGAAATTTCAAAAAATAAGTAACAGATTGATTTACAGTTATGAAGTGGAAATTTTACATTTTTAAAAAATAGTATACAATCTACTGATTATCAGAAAACAGTAGATTAGTTTAAATGGAAACTTAGGTTTGAAGAATGTTTCTTGGGTAATCAAGTTCAAAAGTAAGAGGGAGAATGTTAATATGTTATTATGAATTAATTAAATTTATGAGATGATAACATCCTGACATTAAAAAGGATAAATTCATTAAACAACTAGCATGCAAGTATAAATAAATATAACAGACAAACACTTAGAAGAATAGTTTCAGGTCAATATCCATGCACCTCTATTTTCCACAAAACCCTGATAAGGGCCGTTGTGGGATTGATTCTTGTTAATTTTAATTGATTCTACAGAAAGAAAAACTACTCTAACAATTACAATATTATATCAAACAAACTAATTTATGGAAATGCTGAATTCAAATTATAGTAGGATAATATAAAAGAAAGTAAATAATTTATAAAGTATTCTCATAAAATCACCAAATATAAATTAAAGTTCAAATTTTACCTACTTCGTATTCATAGCTTTCATATATGCAGAAAAATCCTTCTTGGCAATATGACCAGGATAATTTCCTAGGAAATCATAATTAGTTCATGAAAATTGGTGTTGACACAGTACAATATGTTGGATATATAATAAATGATCTAGTAACTTACGCTTAATGCCCAAAAAATTCGATGAATATGGGTAGGCATATTGAATACTTTCTACAGAATCATATACACAAAAATAAAAAATAATATTGACATACAATGTATGTAAATTCCACCATCGACCTTTCATGTTGTTGTCAACCATCGATTGCTATCTTGCTGTAAGGTTATAAAACCAAAGACATGCCAAACTAGTATCTTATTTAATTTGTCAAGCATGGATTCTTGATATAAAAGCTTTGGAAATATTTTATTTTTGAACTATTTTAAGAGACTGGTGTATTGAAATTAAATTCACTACAAATTTAATCAATGTGAAGGTCCTAGATTTTTAAAGATGGTTTTCAAAACTCATCAATACGATTTATTTCAAATAAATAAATCATGGTTCAGCTATAATTAAAAGTATATTAATAAATTAGGTCAACACGCCACAATACCGAAAAATTATATGGTATTAATGAGATCAAAAATAATATTGTTTTCTTTAAATATTATAAAATTCGCGCCGTTTTTATGGCGGCCACTTATGTTTGAAGAGGAAAAATCATACATAAAAACAAAATTATTTTATAATTAAAATATATTGCAGTATTTTTCTTGGTAATAGTTTACATGATGCCCGCAGCTTTTTGGGCTGGAGTGGGGGCGCTTATCCTCAATGATAGTTCCTGGTTAGGTTAGATTACCCGCCTAGCAGTTGTTGCCCCCACTACTCTTCTCCTTTCCCCTACTTTTTGAAATTCCCGCGACTACCCACCACCCTGCACTTCAAGTTAATTTTTGACAGTATCCAGTTCCTAGTTCCTCTACATACATATTTTTTTTTAAATCCTACCATTCTCCCACCATCATCAATTTCCAGTCATTAATTTCATTTGCATTTAATCTTCAACTGTTAGTTGTTATTTCATTTCTGGTGTCAGAAATGATTTTGTTCAGTTTCATTGTTAAAAGATATAAATGAAATAATAAATAGTTTAATAATGTTAAAATATATTGAAAATAAAAAAACAGCAATGTTTTACTTAAAACAACTACACAATTCTATTAATAAAGACTTTGAAATGGGAGAAATACCTAATAGCTTTTATTTATCCATCATATTCTCTGTTCATAAAGTAGAGGATAAGAATGACACAATGAATTACATGGGCATCAAGTTTGAAAACCCAATAGTTAAATTATTGGCTTACTCATTAATATCCAATAACTAGTTAAAGAATATAGGCAGCATTTAGGAAATATTATTCTATTAAAATCTTACTTATTATAATTATCTTAAATTTGCAGAAGAAAGACAATAAGGCACATGTTATACTTTGTTTGATATATTTTGCTATCTGCAATTATTATAGAACTAAACATATAGTTACTATAATTCCACACTATTAACACTACTAGGCATTATATTACAAATTGTAACACAGGAGTATCAATCAAAATTGTTAAAATAATAATGAGCTTAAACCTTAAACAAGCAATGAAGTCAATAAGGATTGACAGAACTCCTTGAAATATTATTTGGGATACAGTATGGGAATAATGTATATTATTGTAAACATTAAAATTGTATATCACATAATAAAATGTTATTATTATTAGGGAATAATTGAATAGGTTATTTTAAAAAATGACACATTTATACCACTTTTGAGTTGAGAGCTGTTCAGGGTGCATTATTCGCAGAAGCATCTTTTAGTAACAGAAAACACATTACATAACTAATGTAAAGATTGATTGTTTATCCATACATTTGTATCTTAAAAATAGCACATTTGTCATTTCACAAATAACCAATTTAATGTTAGTATATTTCTTTTCAGTGGGTACATTAATGATATAGAGGATTGTGTTGCAGGAGGAGTGAATGTCATATCATTAGGATAGTGTGTACTTAAGCCTTCATTGCTTTTATGCCAGATAGACTTCAACTTATGATTATAGATTTATAAAACTATTGTGATTAATGGAATTTACATTTAATCGGGAAGAGTTTAAAATGATGATATTCAGAAAAGGAGAGAGGTGTAGTAGTCCGGGAGGACCCAAGTTGCTTCTAGTCGCGATGCGATGGTGGGAAAATACTTTCTCAGGGTTGCTCCTTTTGGAGTTGTCAACCACCCCCAGTTCCACTCTTCTACTGTATCCTCCCAGATAATCCTTTTTTAACTCCTACGATCTTCTTCTATTTTCACTTGGAGATACTATGGACACCGTCCTGTACGATCTGGTGACTTGAAGCAGAGCCATTTTGACTCCAGGCAGGGGCTACTCAAAATAAAACCTTTATAAATGCTCACAGTTTCTAGGCATCTGAGACCCCAAAAGGTGCCCTCTATACAACTGAATCTGTTAAGAGCTATGGTCACTCTACTTTTCAAATAGTCCAAATAAGCTATCACTTCGAACTTTTTTCAAATCTTAATGTTGAGGTAGGTGACAACCTCACTCGGAGGTATTGTTGATCTTTGATCATTGCATAACAATCATTTAAAGAAATTCTTCAACAAATCATAATTTATCTCTTTAAAAACTTATCAGGAAAATTCACTTAAATACAAGGATTTTTCTTTAGTACACTACATGAGCACTTAATACTTAATTAATTATTTATTATAAAAATTACTTACACCATTTTTGCAACCAGTGCTTCTATGTTACAGTTTCAATTCATAAAAATTGTTGTATTCTTAATTTACGTGTAAAGTCTTCACAGAAAACTTAATAGAATTAAGAAATATGGAAATTAGAAATTACCATATTACAAAAATTAACCAAGAACACATAAATTTAGAAAAACTCTTGAATCTACACAAACTATAAAGAATATTTTTAAAAATTAGTGCTTTACTTCTTAATAAATAAAAATTCTACTTTATTAAATGGAATAAATACCATGGGTCATTCCTTTCCATATCATACAGGGGTGGGTCAGGACACCCAGTACAGTTTTTAATGAAAATTTTATATTTAGGAAGCGAATACACACATAAGAAAAAAGTGTCAAATTTTACCTACTTATAATAAGCAGTTTCATATTTGAAAGTAAGAGATTCGAACTTTTTTGGAAACAAATTTGAGCTGGAACTAGCATGTTTGCATCTTTGCTTCTCTAAGCAAAGTAGTATTTATTGAACTAAATTCTTGAAAATGTATTCATTTGTTCTAACATGTTTGGAGAATTGGATGATACCAAGATTAAGATTTTCCTAGCCTATAATTATTTTTGATATAAAAAATGAAAATAATTTCAAAGTTGAAATACATGATTGGAAAAATATCTTTATCTAAAGTCTATGCAGATTATTGAAGATGAATGAGGTTCTATTGAAATTTTTTCTGTATGCCCTCCCCTCTAGAAAAATAACCAAAATTATCCTTATCTTTTTCCCGTAATATTTTTTCTCAACTCTCTCATTCATTACGCTAGTTCAATTAGTAAAATATATTAATTAGTTCAAACTTTCCCTGTACATCTATTTAAGGGGTGCCCATCCCCTCCAAGGTCGATGGCGCATGAACCATCCCCCTCTCTCCAAAAATTGTATTTCACTCCCCTTCTTAAAAGCAATGCAAGCGAAAGTAAGATTAGACAATTCCAAGATCATATACAATTATACCTGGAGTGGTATGTCCCATGTTTCTTCCCAATTCTCTGTTTTGAAACTTTTCACTCAAAAATTCAAAATCCAGTCAACATGTGCCTCCTTAAAAATTTTGATGGCGCAACTTGTGGCATGAAACTCCCTTCTGGGCACCCCTGTTAAGGGACACAGGCAGACTAAGAAATGAGGGTTGTAAAAGCAACATCATTATTTACTTTTAAGGTTCTTTCTGTGGTGTAAGAATAGATTATAGAAAGAATAATGATCCAAAGTTTGTTCAATGTAAACAACGAATTCTCTGAAGTATATTTTGTGCTCCACAGCAAAATGAAACTAGTGAATAGAGAAATGAGACGTCTGAAATTACTGTAATTTTTCAGATACGGAAAACCTAACTAAGCCCAAATGAAAAATTGAGAGTTAAATTCCAAATGATATTGGTTATACCACTTCTTTACATATGGGAACTCAATTTTTCAAGTTTTAGTGACTATTTTACCTTAATTTTTCTACATAAAAGGGATTTTTTTTTCCGGTCTTGATCTTGCAAAAGTGCATGACCAAGACTGATTTTGGACAACACCAACTATTATAAATCCACTATTATTACAAATTTAAATAGTTCAAAATTTGATCCTCGATCAACAGATTCATTTCTGATCATTGATATAAAATATTTTTTATGAAATGGTTTACCTCTTACCATAATGTAGATATTGCATATTGCATCTAAAATAGAAAAAGTTGTTCATTTTACTTTTAAGCCTGGTGGTAGGAGAGTATTTGTTTCAGAGTGGTATAACTTAGTTTTTGTATAATTTGAAAATTTCTATTTACCAATATCAATACACCTGTTATCATTGAAATGGAATAATAATCATAATATGATAAATTGTAATAATGTTTGTCACACCTGAATTTTCCATTAGTCCAGAATATAAGCTTTCCCTAGTTTTATTTATTTTTCAATACTTTTTTGGGAAATTAGAGGTTGTTGGCTATAATATATTTTCAATTTTATCACACTAGATATACCAAGTAAAAATAACTAGTAGTGAAACATAAAACTGTAAGGATAAAATACAATCAACTATCAATTGATTGAAAAAATATCCAAATTAACTTGAAATAGAAAACATTTTTAATCAACAAAGGAATAGAAAAAACATTAGATAAAACAGAGAATATTTATTTATTTACAAAGGAATTTCAATTTATAAATGCTGCACATATACATTTACAGATTTACTGCTAAAAATAGACATATGAGAGAAATTCTTTTTACCAATTGAATTTATCCTAAGTCTAAATACAATAAACCCCTTAAGAATCCTTGTCATTATCTTTAATAATGTGACAATTAATTAT
The DNA here is from genome assembly GCA_928085145.1 of Nezara viridula. Classification (NCBI taxonomy): domain Eukaryota; kingdom Metazoa; phylum Arthropoda; class Insecta; order Hemiptera; family Pentatomidae; genus Nezara; species Nezara viridula. Next base: position 82,465,681 of record OV725082.1, read on the forward strand.
GTGTTCTTCATCAACAGAACTCATTTTGGTAATAAAGGAAGAAGATGGTCCGGGGTTGCGCTCATAAATAGGCTAAATAGTGGTAAAACTATTTTATTGAAAGCCGACGTTTCGACCCGACTTTGCAGGTTTTCATCAGGGCTACGGTTACTGACTAGTCCAACTAAAGTTCTATAGTACTCAGTTGCTGTAGTTGGACTAGTCAGTAACCCTAGCCCTGAAGAAGACCTGCAAAGTCGGGTCGAAACGTCGGCTTTCAATAAAATAGTTTTACCACTATTTAGCCTATTTATGACCGCAACCCCGGACCATCTTCTTCCTTTATAATGCAACGGTCAACTATTAAATATTCATTTTGGTAATTATTTACAAGTGGTTATTTACAAGATGGCCGGAGGAGTACCACTTATAAATAATTACCCTCATTTTTCTCTATGTAAAATCCTCTTAAATCACCTCTTGCTGAGTTGATTTGGGCTCATATAGGTTTCCAAAATGACTTAATCCTTTAATTTGTTACTTTCTTTTATTGATTTTCCTTTGTAATTCAATAGTTATGAAGGAAAAAGATTAAAATGAAGTTTGAAACTTGGTTATAGAAGATATTTCTATAGGTTGAGACTATTAGCTAATACAATTTTTATTTTGAAGTCAGTGATTTCAGGTATAATATTGAAATTTGGTTTTCCTTATTGGTTATTGTTACTTTCAATATTAAAAATATGAGTGTAGTTGATGATCCTTAAATGATAATCTTGACCTTAAATGATAAAAAAACATCTTGAATAAACATTAATAGTTTTAGGATTTCAACAAGAAAAATAATAATTTCATTTCAGAACTTTTGCAGTACAACAATCTATTTCTAAAAATCAGTCATGATGAGTATCATATCATTTATTCTGGCATAAAAGAAAACTACTTTTAGTTACTAGAGATCTCAATAAAGCTAAGGATCATAAACAATACTCATATTTTAATGATGAAAGTAATCATAACTATAAAGGAAAACCAAATTTCAATTTTATACTAGAAACTACTGACTTCAAGATAAAAATTGTGTTAGCTAGTAGCCTCGAACTATAGACATTAGCTTCTTATAACCAAGTTACAAACTTGATTTCCATCTTTTTCTTTCATTACCACTGAATTAAAAAGGAAAATTAATAAAATGAAGTAAAGAATTAAAGTATACTCACGATTTTGTCTATGAAGAAGAAACCAAAATTATCACTTTAAACACTAATATGTATAACTATTAAATAAAAAGTACCTATTAGTAAACTAAATATATTACTAAAACAACATAATTAAACTTTTAAACAAAATATCACTAATAAAATAAGAGTCTGTGAAGATGAAACCTATCACTGAACATTAAACCAAAACTACCACTTTAAACACTAAAACGTATAACTATCCAATAAAAACTACCTATTAATAAACTAAACATATCACTTAAACAACAAAATTAAGCTTCTAAACTAAAATACTGCCAATAAAATATGAAAAATTAACGGTTTTGAGGTGCCTATGGAGCAAAAAGTGGTGGGGGATTGAGATAGCCTAACATAACTGTAACCTAAATGTAAACAATCCTCTAGAATAAGCGTCCCCACTCCTCCCCAAAAGGCTGCGGGCATCATCGGAATTATTACCTTTTTCTTCTAACATGTTCAAATATTACAATTCCAATCTATATTTTTTTTATTTTTTGGGTAATAATTCCGATGATGCCCGCAGACTTTTGGGGAGGAGTGGGGACGCTTATTCTAGAGGATTGTTTACATTTAGGTTACAGTTATGTTAGGCTATCTCAATCCCCCACCACTTTTTGCTCCATAGGCACCTCAAAACTGTTAATTTTTCATATTTTATTGGCAGTATTTTAGTTTAGAAGCTTAATTTTGTTGTTTAAGTGATATGTTAGTTTATTAATAGGTAGTTTTTTATTGGATAGTTATATGTTTTAGTGTTTAAAGTGGTAGTTTTGGTTTAATGTTCAGTGATAGGTTTCATCTTCACAGACTCTTATTTTATTAGTGATATTTTGTTTAAAAGTTTAATTATGTTGTTTTAGTAATATATTTAGTTTACTAATAGGTACTTTTTATTTAATAGTTATACATATTAGTGTTTAAAGTGATAATTTTGGTTTCTTCTTCATAGACAAAATCGTGAGTATACTTTAATTCTTTACTTTATTTTATTAATTTTCCTTTTTAATTCAGTGGTAATGAAAGAAAAAGATGGAAATCAAGTTTGTAACTTTGTTATAAGAAGCTAGTGTCTATAGTTCGAGGCTACTAGCTAACACAATTTTTATCTTGAAGTCAGTAGTTTCTAGTATAAAATTGAAATTTGGTTTTCCTTTATAGTTATGATTACTTTCATCATTAAAATATGAGTATAGTTGATGATCCTTAGCTTTATTGAGATCTCTAGTAACTAAAAGTAGTTTTCTTTTATGCCAGAATAAATGATATGATTCTCATCATGACTGATTTTTAGAAATAGATTGTTGTACTGCAAAAGTTCTGAAATGAAATTATTATTTTTCTTGTTGAAATCCTAAAACTATTAATGTTTATTCAAGATGTTTTTTTATCATTTAAGGTCAAGATTATCATTTCAGGATCATCAACTACACTCATATTTTTAATATTGAAAGTAACAATAAGCAATAAGGAAAACCAAATTTCAATATTATACCTGAAATCACTGACTTCAAAATAAAAATTGTATTAGCTAATAGTCTCAACCTATAGAAATATCTTCTATAAACAAGTTTCAAACTTCATTTTAATCTTTTTCCTTCATAACTATTGAATTACAAAGGAAAATCAATAAAAGAAAGTAACAAATTAAAGGATTAAGTCATTTTGGAAACCTATATGAGCCCAAATCAACTCAGCAAGAGGTGATTTAAGAGGATTTTACATAAAGAAAAATGAGGGTAATTATTTACAAGTGGTACTCCTCCGGCCATCTTGTAAATAACCACTTGTAAATAATTACCAAAATGAATATTTAATAGTTGACCGTTGCATTATGAAGGAAGAATATGGTCCGGGGTTGCTGTCATAAATAGGCTAAATAGTGGTAAAACTATTTTATTGAAAGCCGACGTTTCGACCCGACTTTGCAGGTCTTCTTCAGGGCTACGGTTACTGACTAGTCCAACTACAGGAACTGAGTACTATAGAACTTTAGTTGGACTAGTCAGTAACCGTAGCCCTGAAGAAAACCTGCAAAGTCGGGTCGAAACGTCGGCTTTCAATAAAATAGTTTTACCACTATTTAGCCTATTTATGACCGCAACCCCTGACCATCTTCTTCCTTTATTACCAAAATGAGTTCTGTTGATGAAGAACACATAATTAATTGTCACATTATTAAAGATAGTATTCTTAAGGGGTTTATTGTATTTAGACTTAGGATAAATTCAATTGGTAAAAAGAATTTCCCTCATATGTCTATTTTTAGCAGTAAATCTGTAAATGTATATGTGCAGCATTTATAAATTGAAATTCCTTTGTAAATAAATAAATATTCTCTGTTTTATCTATTGTTTTTTATATTCCTTTGTTGATTAAAAATGTTTTCTATTTCAAGTTAATTTGGATATTTTTTCAATCAATTGATAATTGATTGTATTTTATCCTTACAGTTTTATGTTTCACTACTAGTTATTTTTACTTGGTATATCTAGTGTGATAAAATTGAAAATATATTATAGCCAACAACCTCTAATTTCCCAAAAAAGTATTGAAAAATAAATAAAACTAGGGAAAGCTTATATTCTGGACTAATGGAAAATTCAGGTGTGACAAACATTATTACAATTTATCATATTATGATTATTAATCCATTTCAATGATAACAGGTGTATTGATATTGGTAAATAGAAATTTTCAAATTATACAAAAACTAAGTTATACCACTCTGAAACAAATACTCTCCTACCACCAGGCTTAGAAGTAAAATGAACAACTTTTTCTATTTTAGATGCAATATGCAATATCTACATTACGGTAAGAGGTAAACCATTTCATAAAAAATATTTTATATCAATGATCAGAAATGAATCTGTTGATCGAGGATCAAATTTTGAACTATTTAAATTTGTAATAATAGTGGATTTATAATAGTTGGTGTTGTCCAAAATCAGTCTTGGTCATGCACTTTGCAAGATCAAGACCGGAAAAAAAAATCCCTTTTATGAAGAAAAATTAAGGTAAAATAGTTACTAAAACTTGAAAAATTGAGTTGCCATATGTAAAGAAGTGGTATAACCAATATCATTTGGAATTTAACTCTCAATTTTTCATTCAGGCTTAGTTAGGTTTTCCGTATCTAAAAAATTACAGTAATTTCAAACATCTCATTTCTCTATTCACTAGTTTCATTTTGCTGTGGAGCACAAAATATACTTCAGAGAATTCGTTGTTTACATTGAACAAACTTTGGATCATTATTCTTTCTATAATCTATTCTTACTCCACAGAAAGAACCTTAAAAGTAAATAATGATGTTGCTTTTACAACCCTCATTTCTTAGTCTGCCTGTGTCCCTTAACAGGGGTGCCCAGAAGGGAGTTTCATGCCACAAGTTGCGCCATCAAAATTTTTAAGGAGGCACATGTTGACTGGATTTTGAATTTTTGAGTGAAAAGTTTCAAAACAGAGAATTGGGAAGAAACATGGGACATACCACTCCAGGTATAATTGTATATGATCTTGGAATTGTCTAATCTTACTTTCGCTTGCATTGCTTTTAAGAAGGGGAGTGAAATACAATTTTTGGAGAGAGGAGGATGGTTCATGCGCCATCGACCTTGGAGGGAATGGGCACCCCTTAAATAGATGTACAGGGAAAGTTTGAACTAATTAATATATTTTACTAATTGAACTAGCGTAATGAATTAGAGAGTTGAGAAAAAATGTTACGGGAAAAAGATAAGGATAATTTTGGTTATTTTTCTAGAGGGGAGGGCATACAGAAAAAATTTCAATAGAACCTCATTCATCTTCAATAATCTGCATAGACTTTAGATAAAGATATTTTTCCAATCATGTATTTCAACTTTGAAATTATTTTCTTTTTTTATATCAAAAAATAATTATAGGCTAGGAAAATCTTAATCTTGGTATTATCCAATTCTCCAAACATGTTAGAACAAGTGAATACATTTTCAAGAATTTAGTTCAATAAATACTACTTTACTTAGAGAAGCAAAGATGCAAACATGCTAGTTCCAGCTCAAATTTTTTTCCAAAAAAGTTCGAATCTCGTAATTTCAAATATGAAACTGCTTATTATAAGTAGGTAAAATTTGACACTTTTTTCTTATGTGTGTATTCGCTTCCTAAATATAAAATTTTCATTAAAAACTGTACTGGGTATCCTGACCCACCCCTGTATAATATGGAAAGGAATGACCCATGGTATTTATTCCATTTAATAAAGTAGAATTTTTATTTATTAAGAAGTAAAGCACTAATTTTAAAAAATATTCTTTATAGTTTGTGTAGATTCAAGAGTTTTTCTAAATTTATGTGTTCTTGGTTAATTTTTGTAATATGGTAATTTCTAATTTCCATATTTCTTAATTCTATTAAGTTTTCTGTGAAGACTTTACACGTAAATTAAGAATACAACAATTTTTATTAATTGAAACTTTAACATAGAAGCACTGTTTGCAAAAGTGGTGTAAGTAATTTTTATAATAAATAATTAATTAAGTATTAAGTGCATTAACTGATTGGATATGCTAGAGACAGATTATTTTTAACAAATAAATTGAATTTATTTATTATTAATTTGTTGAATTTCTCCATAATATTTGATTAATTCAAAACTTCAGTTTTTTACTTACACCATTTTAGTATTCAATGGCTCATGTAGTGTACTAAAGAAAAGTCCTTGTATTTAAGTGAATTTTCCTGATAAGTTTTTAAAGAGATAAATTATGATTTGTTGAAGAATTTCTTTAAATGATTGTTATGCAACGATCAAAGATCAAGAATACCTCCGAGTGAGGTTGTCACCTACCTCAGCATTAAGATTTGAAAAAAGTTCGAAGTGATAGCTTATTTGGACTATTTGAAAAGTAGAGTGACCATAGCCTTTAACAGATTCAGTTGTATAGAGGGCACCTTTTGGGGTCTCAGATGCCTAGAAACTGTGAGCATTTATAAAGGTTTTATTTTGAGTAGCCCCTGCCTGGAGTCAAAATGGCTCTGCTTCAAGTCACCAGATTGTACAGGACGGTGTCCATAGTATCTCCAAGTGAAAATAGAAGAAGATCGTAGGAGTTGGAAAAGGATTATCTGGGAGGATACAGTAGAAGAGTGGAACTGGCGGTGGTTGACAACTCCAAAAGGAGCAACCCTGAGAAAGTATTTTCCCACCATCGCATCGCGACTAGAAGCAACTTGGGTCCTCCCGGACTACTACACCTCTCTCCCTTTCTGAATATCATTTTAAACTCTTCCCGATTAAATGTAAATTCCATTAATCACAATAGTTTTATAAATCTATAATCATAAGTTGAAGTCTATCTGGCATAAAAGCAATGAAGGCTTAAGTACACACTATCCTAATGATATGACATTCAGTCCTCCTGCAACACAATCCTCTATATCATTAATGTACCCACTGAAAAGAAATATACTAACATTAAATTGGTTATTTGTGAAATGAAAAATGTACTATTTTTAAGATACAAATGTATGGATAAACAATTAATCTTTACATTAGTTATGTAATGTGTTTTCTGTTACTAAAAGATGCTTCTGCGAATAATGCACCCTGAACAGCTCTCAACTCAAAAGTGGTATAAATGTGTCATTTTTTAAAATAACCTATTCAATTATTCCCTAATAATAATATTTTATTATGTGATATACAATTTTAATGTTTACAATAATATACATTATTCCCATACCGTATCCCAAATAATATTTCAAGGAGTTCTGTCAATCCTTATTGACTTCACTGTTTAAGGTTTAAGCTCATTATTATTTTAACAATTTTGATTGATACTCCTGTGTTACAATTTGTAATATAATGCCTAGTAGTGAACTATATGTTTAGTTCTATAATAATTGCAGATAGCAAAATATATCAAACAAAGTATAACATGTGCCTTATTGTCTTTCTTCTGCAAATTTAAGATAATTATAATAAGTAAGATTTTAATAGAATAATATTTCCTAAATGCTGCCTATATTCTTTAACTAGTTATTGGATATTAATGAGTAAGCCAATAATCTAACTATTGGGTTTTCAAACTTGATGCCCATGTAATTCATTGTGTCATTCTTATCCTCTACTTTATGAACAGGGAATATGATGGATAAATAAAAGCTATTAGGTATTTCTCGCATTTCAAAGTCTTTATTAATAGAATTGTGTAGTTGTTTTAAGTAAAACATTGCTGTTTTTTTATTTTCAATATATTTTAACATTATTAAACTATTTATTATTTCATTTATATCTTTTAACAATGAAACTGAACAAAAGCATGAACAAAATCATTTCTGACTCCAGAAATGAAATAGCAACTAACAGTTGAAGATTAAATGCAAATGAAATTAATGACTGGAAAATGATGATGGTGGGAGAATGGTAGGATTTTCGAAAAAATATGTATGTAGAGGAACTAGGAACTGGATACTGTCAAAAATTAACTTGAAGTGCAGGATGGTGGGTAGTCGCGGGAATTTCAAAAAGTAGGGGAAAGGAGAAGAGTAGTGGGGGCAACAACTGCTAGGCGGGTAATCTAACCTAACCATGAACTATCATTGAGGATAAGCGGCCCCACCCCAGCCCAAAAGGCCGAGGGCATCATGTAAACTATTACCATTTTTTGTACTTTTCATTCTAAATTTACTCAATTTATACATAGTTTAAGTTATTAACTTTTTTTTTGTTTGTATGGTTGGTATAATGGGCATAATTGGCTCTTAAAAAATCTACTAAAAATGTAGTGTGTTCCGAATTTCGGTTTAAGTTATTTGTGATAGTTTTAGTATATTTTTGTATTGTGAATCGACTAATATTCAAGGTAATTTTAATTTCTTTAACAAGAACTTCAACAATATTTATTGCTACTTGCAATCCTATTTATATTTGTAAGTCAAAAACTATGATTGAAAATACCAACATCTTATGATTATTGTATATTTAATTCTAGAATATAATTGATATGTACTATCATTTTGATTTAAAATATTTCTCAAAGTTTATGCACTCCTTGCAGTACCATAGACAAAAACCAAGAGCCCCAAGAATAATTTTACTATGCTTCTCAAATATGAAAATTACTACAAAAATTTTTACCACATTGTTTTTATATTATTTATAAAGTACACAATAAAGATATTATGTAAATATACTATATATTATATAATTATATAACAAATTACATATCATGATATATGTAATGTTTTATATACTTCATTTGTAATTTTCATTTTTAAGTTAAAAAATAAAACCTTTTAGTCTGGGAGTCTGGACCTGTGCTGACCTCCCTCTGGTTGTGCCTGACTGCTTGCAAAATCAATAAATAGTTTTCTATCAGAATCATTTTCTTTTTATGTATTCTATTTTAGAAATATATTTTTTTGTTAATTCATTGATAAAGAGAAGAAATAATTGAGCATGAATAATTTTAATCAGCTTTCAGGTATTCACTATCAATCTATGTAAAAAAAATAAAGAAAGAAAAACTTGTGAAAATCTGATTTTTTAATAGAATTTTTTATATAAGTATGTTATCATACTTTAAAAATTTAATTTTTCCCGTTTTTTTTTTTTTTTTACCTTTCTGGATCTTTTCTAGCTGCAGCTCTACTTTTTTTTAGTTTTTGTAGATGATCATTCCAGAATACAGTGTTTCTCTTTATAAATCCCCGAGGAATAGACAGCTTGGCACACCTAAGAATTGCAACTTAAAGTCCTGCACAGCTAGTATCCCCACTCTCAGTAATGGTTCCCGGAGTAATGGTTGTGTGAGTGAGTTGGGAGAAATTTTCCTATTGGCCTTTTTCAAATTCCATCTGAGCATTCGAGGTACTAAACTATTATTTGAATTTGAGTGGCCACTAAGGTAGGCAAGCATTATTTTGTGACCAAATGCTCCTGGAGGAGGGGCAACTATGCAGAAGATCAGCGGAGCTATTCGCGGGTGCACCAATAATAGATCAGGGTGGTAGCTGTTAACTATATAATCGATAAAAGTGGGATTTGGATTTTCGTTTTCTACAAATTCAATCATATTTGTATCAATAAACTCTAATTTTTCCTGCTGAATTTGAGTATGTGTAATCCTAGCACCTGGTATAGTATCTGCTACCAATAGCAACATAACAGCTTCGAAGGAGCAATTAATGAGGCAATGCCATGTCTTTTTACTTGGACCATGTCAAATAAAATGGAAGTAACACCCAGAAAACTGTTCACGTTATCAACAGAAGTGCATGAGCTGGAAATCATATATAATTATGTCCCCTTCCCAAGAACCTATGCAGGCAAATACCTTGAAGTTAGGTTAAAAACAAAAATGAATTGGATCAGGCAAATTGAAGATATGGTGAAAAAAGGAGAAAACAGGCTTAAGCTTCTAAAACCCCATGGATGAAAAACGTGGGAGGCCACCTAGGTAGGATGGGTCTTGCATATAAAACCTATGTACATCCAATAGTGGAATACGGTTCTGAGATAAAAGATATTTTAAAATGAATGTAGGAAAAACTCTAATTTATACTGGGCAGCAAGATGTCGGTTGGTCAGATGGAGTTGGTCATTCGACCATCCGGCTTTGGCATAAGAAAAAAATAATAACTTTGAAAAACTACTAGAGAGGAATATATTATAAATTCTACTGAGTTTGTAGCCATCCTTTTATTTCTTGTGATTACCTAACTTAATTATTAATTTAAAGGAACCTATATGGAGTCAAAAAATATATATTGAAATGGGTTTGTTATTGTATTAATTAATTTTTAGTGAAAATTGCTATTTAAAAATACCAAAATGAGCCATTGAAAAAATAATTACCAACATTTCTCCACATTACAAAATTTACCAATACTATTTCTTCAACTTAGAAAAAAAGTTAAGAATGGAATGATTATCCAATATAAGCAGTTATTACGAGTTGCCAATCACAATCGTTCTTAGAGGTTTCTTAGATTTTCTCATATCAAAAAATATATGCACAAAAGAAGAAAAAAAAAAACATGATTTAAATTAAAAATATGAACAATTGCTTGGTTGTATGGATACATTGGTTGGATGGAGATGTTTTAACTCATTATTTTTTATTTTATTATTATTTTTTTACATAAAGTTAATGTAGCCCGACTAATATTTAATATTTGTTTCTAATAGGCTTTTGGAAGAATTCAGATTGCTGTCAGACGTTCACTCTGTAAGCACACTCATTATGTATGTAATTTTAAATGTTGTTCTCCTCAATTATTATTTTATATTGCATTTCTTATGGAAAACTCTCAATCTCACTTAATTATGTTATTAATTGTGTTTTTCAATTGGTATTCATATTATTATGTTCTAAGATAGTTAAGGGTTCAGGAAATACTAAATATTTAAAAACTTTGACAATATTTATTTTATACCAGGAAAAAAATAAATACAATCCACAATAGGACAAAAATCGATGTTTAATTGTAAATCTATAATTAAATTATGACTAGTGTAATGTTAAAATCAGTTTAGTCTGATACTTCATATTGTTGGTAAGAGTGGAAGTTAAGCATTTGAAACAAAAATAATCAATAATGTTATTACTTTCACTTACCGATATATGAAATACATAGTTAGGGAAAGTATTGTGATCGTGAAAATTTTCGAATCCGAGATTTCAACGGAAATGTACTTTTTGAGGTCCTCTGAGTTTAAATAGCTAATTCTCACAAAATGGTCTGTGTGTGTGTGTATGAGAACAGTCTAGCTCAAAAACGAAAAGTAATACGAAACTGAAATTACCTATTTGAGAGTTTTATATGCTTCAAATATCACAGAAACTTTTTTGTAAAAATCAGCTAACCGAAAGTGGCACTTTATATCATCAATAAAACACATTTTCTCAAAAACAGCTATAACGATTTTGATTTCACTCGGTGTATCAATGTATAAGTAAATAATCTTTAATATAATTAATATAATTTATATAATCTTATCCCTATTAATGTCACTTAATAGGGTTTAAATGCCAGGTGCTCAAATTGTCTTCCTCTAAATAATTAACTATATTTCATTGTTAAGAATTATGAAAAAAGCTTAATATAACTTTTGAAATAATTTGATAATTGAATAGAGGAGAAAAAAAGAAAATGCTTATAATAGTCAAAAGGCAATTAATATGTATAATATCTCATGGAAAGCAGAGAATTTTAGAAAAAAATAATATCAAATAAATAAAGTTGTAGAAGTTACTGGAGATTAATGAAAAAAATATAAATAATAAATTCTGAAAACTTACATTATTTAACTTAAATCACATGTTTCCAAGCAAATTAAATTAAATTTTCTTACTAAATGTAAACTTTATTTTAAGTTTGAAAAAAATATTTCAAATCCAACGCTTCAAGGCAATGATATTATTTAAAATACTATTTCATTGTACTTCTGTGAAAGAAGAAGTTAAATATAAAAATATTTCATAGATATGTTTATATCCTTATTAATACATTTACCATAATTTAATAAGTCTAGATCTGATCTATTTAAAGAATTAAGTATCTATCATCTGTTCATCATGTAATTTTTTAGAAAATTAAATTAGTGAATTGTTTTATGAACTTTTTCTTTTTGATATCCCAACAGTATCCAGTTACAATTAGTGTGACAACTTTTGACCTATCTATGACAGGCAATGAAAATCTCATAATTCCATTTTAGTAAACTTTGCAATGGAAAATAACTGCTCAATAACTAATAGTCGTACAATCTGTAATCAATGGATTGTACTATCTATAATCAACCATGGTCTTAATGATTTGTTAGCTGTAAGCTTTAAGCTGTAGCTCTGTTAAAAATGAACTTCAAAAATTTTATAATAGCCCAACATTCCCAAAAAATAATTTCTATTCAAAGTAGAACAGCAAGTGAAATTTTTGTGTTGCGCGCACCAGATTTTTTTTAACTTAAAGTCATTTCTTTATATAAATGAGTTTTAAGTAAATAGAAATCTTCTTAGTAGAATGATAAATCATCATTTGATTTTGCAACAAAGGATTTTCTGTACCTGTGATTGGTAGACAACTAAAAATAAGCTGTTCTAGTGTCCAGATAGTAATAAAATATCATAATTTAACTTTAGATTTATCTAGTAAATCAAAAAGCAGCAGATAATAAAAACTTTCTGATTACCATTAGCAAATTTAGTAAAATAAATTAGGTATAACTCACAAAATAAACTAAAACTTCGATTCAATACACTGCTTCTACAATGGCATTGGCGGTCACCAGATACCAGTGACAAGAATGTAGCTGAATTGTAAGTTTTTCAACTGGGTAGCTAATTTCATTTAAGAAGTAAAAGAAGTGATTGGAATTCAAAAATTTCTCTAAGTTAAAGATTTAAACTACTGGAAAAGAGTATGTGATGGTAATATTCATAAATTATGGAGAAAAAATAAAGCAAGTTTAAAAAATAAAAATATTTAAAGGTGCATAAGAGTGGGTGTATTATGATTTTTCAAAGAATGCAGTTGGCCAACAAAAAGAATTTAGACATTGAAGATGAAACTATAAACTAATTTATCTTTTTGTATGTTTTAAAAATCTATTAAAAAGGGTCTGTTATAAAGTTAGATTAAGGGAGTGATTGAATTTTTCAATTACTCAAAGCATATAACTCTAGTTCTAAATTAATGGTTGCTTTATTTTGCATCCTGACAGTTTCATACTTCTCCCACCACTTCCCTAAAGCAAGTTGAAACTTTGTGAATTAATATGGAAAATTTGTGGAGTGACATTTAGTGGAATGTTGGAAAACATAAAATTTAGAATAAAAATTATATTTAAAATGGAATAGTAATGGAATGGGACAGAAAAACTCCAAAAATCCAGATACTACCAAAAATCTTTTCTTGCCTCACTTTTGAAGAGAACAACAAAATACTAATGGTGAAGAAATGGTATTCTGTAGATTTATATAGTAAGAGAAATTGGTTGGGAGTTGCAGTAAGTGAAGTACACAATCATTTATTTTATTGTGACGTTTCAGCCTATGTTTTAGGCCTTCATCAGCACTGAGCATACAAGATTACAATGTTATGATAATAATAAGATATATCATAAATAAAAATGTTTAATATTTTAAATAAAATGGATTGAAGAGAATGGTTGGAAGAGGATAATTTTATAAATTTATTTATTTTTTACCATTTCAATTTGACTGATCACCCCAACCATCCTTCTCTTCAATTATTCACAACAGTCAACCATAAACCCACAATTTTAAATAAAATATGTGGATAGTGCTAAATATACTTGAAATATGCTTTTGTACTTTAATTTTAAAGTTGTTTCCTGTTTTCATTTTGTTCCATTATCGCTTACTTAGTTGATTTTCTGGTATATGTAGGATTTTGTTTTTGGCTGTAATATTAAATCATCTAACCTCCTTCCCATTTTAGTTTAAAGGCTGAGAGTAGTTCGTTTATTTTGATATCCATTTCACTTACTGGATATACCTAAGTCTTACATATTTGAAAGCATAAATCAAATTAAATTTCTTTAAATCTCTTTTACATATATTCTTTATACGAGGAGTTGCTATGAATATCATCTTTTGATTCTTTATTCTCAAAAATTTGTTTTGCTTTATGAATGGGCATATTAGCCAACATGCCAAATTCTAAGTTCCTAACAATCAGTTATCTTGACTTCCTTCTAATCTGGTTTGAGATGAAATAATTATCTCGTTATTATTTTGCCCTTATTGCTTATTGGGAGTATTGGTTTTTTTTGAGTTTCAGATACCTGCTTGGTTTGTTATTTACCCATTTTGTTGAAGTTTACTGTGTTTTTCCTTACTGCAGCTTTAAACAAAAAATATTTTTAAGAAATTAGCTATCATACAATCAACATTTATTTTAATCTCATATTTCTGTATAGTTAATTGAAATGTCACATTAATTTACCTGAACCATAATGCATTTGTGTTTACTAAATATATATTTGATAAAGAATCCAATAGGTATAACCTATCAGATTATAATAATTCTTCCTTTTTTATTTGCAATTTATAGCTTATTCGATTTAATGTTAAATCATTGCCTAATCTAATAATAATAAAGTGTTGTGAATTTCTGTGTAATAAAACCTCATAAATTGTCCAGGGAATTGTGAAATATTACTTAATTGTAAGTTATGTAGATTATTGCAGGTGCATTTATTGCAATAAACATACTTAAATTCAGACATATTGCTAGTTAGTATGGAGATTTATAATGAATTTATCATAATTAATTTTATGGCTATATTTTATTTTCTAGCAGCCAACAATTCTTCGATGAAATAAATTAATAGTTTTTATGTTTATATTGTATGTTCATCAGAGAATGAAAAAATATCGCTTTTCATTCATTAAAACTTTTTATAAATAACATGGATTAATCCTTTATTTTGAACTATGATTAGAGGGAGCTATGTAATTATGTTTCATTAATTAATTAAATTTATTACAAAATTAATGTTAAAGCATAAATTATGAATTGATTATGTCTGATTAATGTACTTATCCACATTTTAGGTCCTTTATGTGTAATATATTTATAGGTCGTTTTAAAACTCACTATCTAAGGTATTGTCATCATCAATGAATAGATTAGTGAATTCACATTCCCGCGTCCATAACGATTCTGTCTCATAACGATAACTGAGTAGCCAACTAAGTTATTTATTTGAAATAGGCGTAGCAGAATCCCCTTACTGTGATCTCTGCAACAATAGATTTGCCAACGGGGTCTCCCGATGAATATAGTAAATAAAAATTTAAACCAATTTTGTTGTTTAATTTGTTTTGTTCGTTGATTAATATGGGTAAATATGGGTCATACTGTTATTGTATGGCATTTCTTGGAACTTAGAATGTTAATTTCTCATCATTTATCAAACTTCATTTGTTTCATTCTAATATAAATAAGTTTTTTGAAAAGAATAACATAGTTAAAACGATTAAGGATACAAATGAAGCATCTCTGAATTTAAAAAAATTCTTAAGAGACATATGTACTTGGTGGCATGTATTAGTTTTCAGATTAATATTCACTGTTAAATATTGAATTAGATGAAGTATAGTATGAATTTGTCAAAAAAAAAAATAATAAGAATATTAATAATAAAAAATCATAATGGTTGCTTAGATGTTGGCACTAAATAATTTATTTTTTTTAAGAGCAATATACCTCATTATCAGCGTTTTGGATTGCTACATTAATTACTTGGTTTAGTAGGAATTGTTTAAAAAAAAAAATTATATTCTGTTCATTTGTTGATGTAAGAAAAGCAAGATTTGAATTCTCTAACCTTTTTCCATTTCCATCTCATTGGACGTATTTAAAAATAAAAAAAATAACAGTAATAAATTCCTCCTTTGGTCCTGTAGGAAATACTAAGTTATTTTCTCCAGGCCATTTTTCCACCGTAGCTCATTACCAATGCCCACATCCAGTATGCAAATTTTTCCCATTTATTCAGGGAAATTCCTACTCTATTCCTTGTGGAGATGGTGCAGCCCTCCATATGGGCTCACCCTTCTTAGCTACTTCATATGGGCTTAACAAAGCCCTTCATTATACTTATGTGATGATGCTAACGAATTGGCTTAATTAATTTGGCACTTTCAGCTCCCTGTTACCCCCAAACCCATTTCACTTTCAATAAAAACGGTTTCACTTTTTAAATTAAGACTTTTTATTTTAGGAACATTTTGAACGAAATTATATACCACTATGGTGTTGGCAGACGTGTTCTTTATCCATATTTTTTTCAATAATCATTATTCCAACACACAATTCGATTAAAAAAATAATGTTAGTTTTAAGTTGAACTAGTGTCTTACATATAGGATATGAGTTAAAAGCAGTGACTATAGATCGGATCGGCACGAGGTGAAGTCTCTGGAGATAATTTTTAATTATTTAAAACTTAATGTTATAGAAAGGATAGTTTTTAAAATTCGCAATTTTATTTTCAAGCAGTTATTGGAGTAGTGTTGCTTGGTTTAAACCAATATGAAATTATTTCATATCATAGATATAGATTTTTTTTTTTTTTAAATATTAGTGGTCCAGCACATATCGCTGTTTTGAGTTAATGTTTATGGTAGATGCGTGACCTAGAAAAGAAACCAAGAGTTCCAGGGATAATTTTCCGGAGTCAGGTAAAATATTAAATTTATAAATAAAAACTTAACGAAGCCTTTTTCACAAAGTATGCAATTAAAATATGATATATAGATATAATTCTTACTTTTTTACTCTATTCTCTCCTACTTCGCCTTTTCGACTATTCGGTTTTCCCCGGACGAGGGAAGAAGGCATTAATGCCTGAGTTAAATGCCCACGGCTCCGATATTCGAACTCCCAATCTTCAGGTTATCTCAGGTTGCCAGAAAACGTATTTATTGCAAACGCGTTAAACCGCTCGTCAACCCTGCTCTTATTTTTTTCCTCCCCATTTTTTATATTCTTTTTTCTTTCCTACTCAGCTTTTCGGACTACACAGGGTTTTTCCAAGTCCAGAAGGGAGAGCGGGGTATTAATGCCAGAGATAAAAACCCCTGACATCGGGACTCGAACTCATAATCTTCAGTTTATCTGATTTCCGGGCAACGCGGATTTTAGCACGCTCGGTCACCCCGCTCTGTTTCCAATATCTTAATTGTTGTATAACAAGTGGAAAGTTATCAATACTTTATTTGAATATAGGATTAAAAAAAAAAAAAAAAGACGCTCCTTCTTTCGTCGGGCCTGCTTCTGTCGCCTATGACCAACACTGCTTAATTAAATATATCCATAATGCGGACATAGACAACCACTAAACTTGATTTAGAAGAGGAGGGAGTACATAACAGGAGTTCGAAAAACTAAAGGAAGAAAAGAAACTCCTGACCTGCATATTCTGTATGCACGCCTTATTTGCTACTTTCAAAGCAGCCTATGATTCTCTGGAGATGAAGCAAAACAAAAAAAAAACGAATTTTAGTGTGAGTTTGGAGTTTTCAGAAAATTTTTGAGGTTTACAGGAAGGTCTATAAAAATTATCCTTAAGCCAACTCCTGTTTCCAAAGGAAGTATCTGAAGTTTTTTAAGTTTATAAAGCTTTAGGCAGGGAGATGAACCCTCGTCTACGCTGTTAAACTTAGTATTGGAAAAGGTGATAATAAGGTCACGTGAAAATGAAGGGGTGCATATCGGATTGAGTCATAGAAGGGGGCGGGGTGGCAGAGGGGAACAACGCAAGTGAATGTCACGCGTTGCCCGGCAGCCTGATAAACTTACGGGTTCGAGTCTTGGTGCTAGAGGCTTTCAACTCTGGCATTAGTCTCTCACCTCTCTTCTCTCCCCTGACCAGGGAAAAAACCCGTATAACGGTTAAGTAAAAGCCAGGAAGGAGGAAAAAAAAGGACTGGGAAATAATGAGATCATATATTAAATAATAAATATAATCTTACAATATAAGAGAAGCGAAAATAGAAAACATGGTAAAATATTGTACATGGGTGCTTCTGAGTCTTGCCCTAGTCAGATAATCTACTTTTCCTGTGTTCTTCATTGATTCTATTTTACAAATATTCGGTCTTCCCTCTAATCGCTCCTGGATAGATGCGAGTTCATCATATATATAATTTTTTTTTTTAACTAATGCTTTTTTTTTTAGTTTTGCTAAACAGCTTCCACAAGCTTTAACGGTAAGTTTATATTTTAAGAAAGTTTATATTTTAAACATTTTGAATTGCATTTTATTTGGAACAGAAATGATTAAATCTAAAATAGGGTTTATTGTTATATGTATGGTGGTGAATTTGGTAATTATTCCGATTACCTAATATATTATAACTTCAACCAAAATTTGTTGTTAAAAGTTAAAACTGAGTTTTTATAACTATAACATTTTTTATAACAAATAATTTCGCTTATGACTATGTTAAGCGGGTGATACTCTGATCATGGGATCATCTTGATAGAATTTTAATAGCGTTAATTTTTTTATTTATTTATTTATTGAAATTTAAAGATTTCAAATTAACGTAATGGCAATCAAAATGAATTTAATACGTAGAGAATACGTTAGGAAGAAAATGGAACTTTGCAAAACATGAACTATATATAGTAGACTCCTATATGAAAGAAATTATAAATAGCGGTCTCATAAATAAAATGTGAAAATCATGTAAAGGAAACACAAAACGTTCTGTTTATTTGTGTTAGTTCCGTTTACAAGCGATTCCCCAAACACACAGCCATCAATATCGGAAGTTGGCTGCAAGTCGACATCTCCCCCAGACCGGGGAGTGACCCCAGGCGATCAAGATGAAGAAGGGTAAGGGGCTAGAGGGTAAGGAGAGGAATGGCAGTGGGCTAGGGTGTATCCAAGGCAACACCCCACCCCTAACCACCCCAACGGTGGCCAGGGGTGCCCGCACTGCTTCCCTGCTCCTTGTTTATCATAACACGCTGTGGGGGTACAGCAGGGAAGGATAGTCGGACCTATTTTATGTTTCTTAAACTGTGATTGAAGTAATGTCGACAGTGATTCGGGCTATCCTTTGATGAATAACCCTATGAATGGTATTCATATCGTGAATTATGAGTTTTGAAGACAGTTTCACGCTGGTTACTGGATCTTTATTCCCAATATTGCCTAAGATTGGACCTTTTGATAGATAGAAAAAAAAACTTTATTCTGGGACTAAGTCCCTTCAGAATAACAATAATGTACAAAATAATATAATATTACTGGCCTAAACGTTTGGAACAATAAATAAAATTGATAAAATAAAATAAAAAGTAAGGAAAACCTTAGGTGCACAAGCTATATACAATACAGATAAAACTATGTACAGAGCATTTAAAATTATGAACAAAACAATTAAAACTATGAACAAAATTATATATAAGGGTTGAACAACATAAACATACACTTTGAGAAATGAAGAACGAAAAAGAGATACAATGAGTTCATTTCATAAAAAAAAAAAAAAAAAAAAACTTATGCATAAAATAAATACAAAGTTACATCCTCTTATCAAATCTTGTTGCTAGGATACTGATACGAAGTCGTTTTATACTATACTGTAGTATCGTTTTATACTTGTTTTTTTTTTGTAGCCTTTCTGAGTTATGAAATCAGAAAAGAGTCAATATCCAATGATTTCAAATAATTGGATTTAATCTCTTACAAATAAGACAATTTACCAAAGATTTTATAGACATGCTAACAATTTAATAAGAGACATGACTACACTAGAAGAAAACCTGAGTATTAAGAGGAGACTAAAAAGGCGTTGGGTGAGCGATCTCCTTTAAAAAATAAAGTAATGGAATCAAGCCATTAAGGGATCATCATCTTCGAATCTAGAGAAGAAGTACATTCTGCTCATTTGCTTGTCTACACACAGTTTACTGGTGCAAATATGTATTAAAAAAAAACTTTCTTAATATACAAAAGTATATTTATCATAGCATCATGTATTGCGTTTGGCATACGGCTATTTTTAATTCTTCTTCAAAGGCATAGTTGTTTGAAGTAAGTGGACATTTGTGCTAAACCAGTCACATTTTTCTTCACGAGGCCTAGGAAAAAACATTGAAACAAGGAAATATTTATTTAAAAGAGTAATTGTCTACTGAACAGAGAAAAAACCTTTACTACTGCATCCCATCACGGTTCTTGGGTTCAGTATTTCTTAAGTAGGAGATTTGGCCAACATCACGTTTAACCGCCAGATTCCCCCTTTAATTGTGCCCTCTTTATTGGGCATATGTATCTCCCGACTACATTGTCGTTTTAAGACTGATGTAACAGAATAAGTCTGTCAACCGCGGACTATAACGCTGGCCCTGTTGCTAGGAGCACGGTTTCTTACTCTATAAGCTACTCCGCTCCTATTGTATTGGAGAAATGTTGTCATAATTCGTTTAAGTATAGTACAGTACGCGTCCAATATTTAAAATTTAATTATTTCAGGTTTTAAATTATTATCTAGGTGTTAAAACTGTGTAGACCGTGCCACATATACCCCTTTTTACAAAATTATTAACATCCGCCTAAAACTTCGTAAAACAGCATCATCTCATTTTAATCTCAACAACTTTTTTATTTATGAAAATTCTCGGAAATGGGGATTTTAATCTGGAGATCGACAAACTTTGCCTATTTAATTAGGTACTAAAAATTCGTGAACATCCCCTCCATCTCCAATATGTCAAAATAACTAGGTTATATAGGCCAAACGGCCCATTATTTTTTTTAACCGTCTTTTTTTTTGTGGTCAAATTATCTTACGATTGAAATGGAAAGAAAATGTGTATGAATTTTTAGTATCTTCATAGTAGTATTAATTAATTGATAAAACGTCCCATTTCTGCGAATTTTCGTAGATAAAAATATGTAAAATATGTAGGTTACGACACGATGAAATCATTTACGAAGTTTTTGGCGGATGTTAATAATTTGACAAAAAGGGGTCTGCACCACGGACTAATGGATATGTTCAAATACCTGGAGTCCATAATCAATAATGAAGGAACCTCCACTAGTGATATAGAACGGAGAATCGGATAAGGCAGAAGATTCACTGCAATGTTCACCGGTGTCTTTTGATCTATTGTACAAAGGGGCTAACATACTAATCTATATTTAAGCATATACCGACGTTTACCTCGGAAACATGGATCATTAATGCCGGAAAAGATTGTTAGCCGTGAAAGTGGACTTTTGGAGATGGGCAGTGAGAAGATCCAGAAAGGTAAGAATTAAAAATGAAGGAGTTGTGGAACTGATGGAGTTGAATAAGAACAATATAGCAGTTATTGATGAAAAAAGATCACGATGGTTTGCACACATTAAAAGAATGTTTGCAGAAATATTTCTGAAAATGAGTATATAACCGGAAGTAGAAGGAAGAAGGAAAAAAGGATGGGCGAAGGTAAAATGGAAAGATGGGGTTGAACAAAGTCTTGTCGTACATGATATTAGTGAAGAGATCGACTTTGGACCTTGGATGGACGGCTTGAGGAAAAATATTATAAATAGCAATTAGGTCAAGGATAACGACAATAGTGGAAAATTCCAAGCAACAATAGTAATAAATATGTAGCGATTAGTGTATGTATAATGATGCTGAAGGATTGAACATACTGTCTACTATTGGAAGACCTACTTTCCTCCCTTGTCCTAAATGGCCAATCAATCCGCTGTGAGTCAATAGGCTAATAGCTCCAGTCTGCCAACCCCCCGCTTTGGCTATGGCAACTGTCCTACATCTTCACTAAGGGCGATTACTCAATCTGTCACTTGTACTTGTAACATGTTACTCCAGTATCTTAACGGAATATATTCTATTATGGGTTTAGAAGAAGTTTCCTTGAAGTGTTTTTTATTCTGTACCAGTATAAAAAAATCATTAAAAAGCTAACCTGTCTTTTACTGATAGATAAGGGTCCAAGAAGTAGACGAGAGAATTGCGTTATATTTGAACTTGGGTATCTGCATTCTGAAGCTGCTTATCAGAGGTGAGACAATGATTGTTGATTTTCCAATTCGGCAGCGATCATGAACAAATAAATATTATCCCTACTTGCTTCATATTTGATGGTTAAAATTTGGAATAGATATTACTTACAAGCTAATAATAAAAACGTTTTGTGAGGAAGAGAAGGATTTCCAGTTTTATATCTCATATAAGGTGCAAAATCCGATATTGTCTGAGAACAAACACAACAATTATTTTTAAACTTGTATAGGCTTCTGAGGAGCACAAAAAGAGAATTTCATTTTTCTTCATAATAATTTGTCTTTTAATCAATAAGAACCAAAAACTTGAGAGTTTATGTTATAAATCATCATGTTTCGATTATTTTTCGTTCTTGACATTTATTCTATCCAACTTTTTTTCCTTTATTCAATTATTGTTGGAGGATTTTTTTATTTTTTAATAAATTGCACTTCGGTTAGTATATAAAGAAGCTCATTGATATTTTTTTAAATAAAAATAATATCTAGGTTTGGCTTCTATACTCTCATTAATACACTTCAATACTCTTAATAAGGCAAAGAAATACAAACCAAGGTTTTTCTGCTTAAAAAAATGGATGTTGACCGAGTATAAGAATATATTAGTATAAGTTCAGAGATAGCTCTGTCTTTTATTTAATACATAGCAGTTTATTAGTACATAAACATAAAATTAAATTTCTTAGCAAATTTTTTGTGCAGCTTCTCAGCGTCCCATCACAAATCCAGGAAATTGATCAGTTCAGCAGGTTTCTTGGCCAGAGCCTGCGTAATCATCGAGGTGGGCTGTACGGGTTTCTAGTGCATTTAAGGTTGTCTGCACTATCGCATCCATGATTTAATTTTGGGAAGGGCTCCAGTCATAAAGCTTTTTTTTTTCATAAAAATAAAGATAATTACTTTGGAAAAAAAGAAAGAAACTGACTACCTAAATGAAATGGTGTTTAAGGGATTCCTAAAGTCCTTTTAAATGTAATTACACGAACAATAATACTTTAAGAGATAATTTTTTAATATTTAATATTTTTTTTCCATGAAACGTGGTTATATTTTACCATTTTGGAGGGGGCTTCATCCAAAAAACCTCCTGTAGATCCAACCGTGGTTTTCTGTCAGAGGATTCATGTTGTAAGTTAGTCTTTGAGGAAAGTTATTGCAGTTTTCTTTTGCAGTGTCTAAAATTGTTGAGATGTTCAAGTCTTTATGTAATATATCTTTTGCGACATAAAATGGTGCGTCAAATATCCTTCGTAAAATTTTGGATTGGAAAGACTGGATTTTTTTAATATTGGAAGTTTTAGCAGAACCCCACAGTTCTATGCCGGAAGTCCAAATTGGTTTAAGTAAAACTTTATAGAGCTTTAGTTTGTTAGTCAAAGATAATTTTGAACGTTACTTTAATTGTTATTTTAATAATCCTGGTAAAGTATGAAGCTTCATACTTACAAAAGCCTTGTTTGTAGAGACTATCTTGATTAGTGTTGCCCAAATGCGAGACCGAGACGTGTCTTAATATTGAGCAAGAGTCTCGCAACAATCTTGCAGTTACTTATTAGCTTATTACTATCGATATATTACTGTATTTTTTTAGATAGGAGAAACCTAACTAAGTCCGAATGAAACATTAGAGGAGTTAAATGCAAAAGTATATTGGTTATACCAATTATTAATATATAGTAACTAAGGTTATCAAGTATTAGCAACTATTTTGCCTTAATTTTTATTTTTAAAAATTGATTTTGTTTACTAGTCCTGGTCTTGGTCTTGCAACAATTAGGCAGCCTTGGTCCTTGGTCTTGCAAAGTGCAAGACCAAGACCAATTTTGGGCAACACTAATCTTGATAATAATATATTTTTTGAACGAATAAATCTCTCTGATATCGGTTATATTATACCAAATGCATTCGGGAGCAGGATTGCAATCTAATATTGTGAGTTATCATAATTATGTAATAATAATTATCACTAGTTATATATATATATATATTTTTTTTTATTTTGAAAAAGTATTTTTAGTGTGATTATAATAAAGTTTAAAAATTGAAGTAATAAAATTAGGAAGTATTCTTCGCTGTTGAGCCGCAGTTACCGGACCGGGTAGGCTAAAGCTTGCCTCTTTCCCGAGGGCCACCCCCAGGGATGGAGGGAGGGAGATAAAGAGAAGAGGGTTAGAGAAGTGAAAGTTGGCGGCCTTGGCCTTGGTGGAGAGGGATATTGATTGTAGCAGGGGGAGGGCGGGGGGGTCAACAACCCCAGGCCGCTCGATACTCCACCGCGGGGGGTGCGACCTTGTAACACTACCTCCGCCTTCGCTTCAGGGTTAGCTGGGCTGTATATAGCCCCAGTCGGGAGTGGGGAGGCTTTGGGGATGGGGAAGTAGGATTTATAAGGGAGGGGGTAAATTTGAATAGAGGCAACCTTCATTATTAAAAAAATATAATAAATCCATCTGAATTTTAAACTATTTTTTTTTGTTATTACTTTCACTTACCTATATATGAAATATTTAGTATGAGTAAGTATTGCGATCGTGAAAATGTTCGAATGTGAATTTTCAACGGAAATGAATGTTTTGAGGTCTCTTAAGTCCAAGTAACCAAGTCCCGTAAAATGGTGTGTGTGTGTGTGTGTGTATGAACAGTCTAGCTCAAAAACGAAAAGTCGTACGAAACTGATATTACGTATTTAAGATAGGTATATGTCTTAGAGGTTACAGCAACATTTTCCTTAAAATCGGTTAACCGGAAGTGCCAATTTATATCAACGGTGAAACACATTTTTACAATTTTGATTAAACTCGGTGTATCACTGTACAATTAAGTGATCTTTAATATCATTTAGGTCTTATCCCCATTGATGTCACTTTACATGGCCTTGAATGGCCAATGTTCATATTCGTCTTCCCTTTAACCACTCATAATATGGTTGTTTTGAAAAAAAAATTCTCTTTTATTGACAGTAATTATAAAAAATTGCTAAATATAAAGTTTGAAAGAATATGATAATTGGAAACGGGAGAATTACAGAAAAGTGCTTATCCAGTTGAAAATGAATCTCCAGAAATAACAGTCAGAAGGTATACGTATAATACATCGTTGGAAAGAGAATAATTTTATAAAAATAATAATAAAAAAATAAAATTGTTGGAGGTAACAGAGAGTGACGAAAAAAATATTAATAATTAAATGAAATTTTCTTACTAAATGTAAACTTTAAAATTGTTTTCTAAGTTTGAAAGAAACGTATTTAATATCAACCGAATCCTGCCATTGCCATAGTTTAAAATACTATTTAATTGTACTTGCGTGAAAGAAGAAGTGAAATATAAAACTATTTCATGGATATGTTTATAACCTTAAATACTTTTGCTGTAGTTTATTAACTCTAGATATGATTTTATCTTCAAATAATTAGGTATCTATCGGCCGTTTATTCCAAAAAATCATTAAGATTTTAGTAAATTAAATTAGTGAATAATTTGATGTGTTTTCCCTTTGTGAAATCCCAACATTATCCACTTACAATTAGTGTGACAACTTTTGGCCTATCTGCTCACTGTCTGTATATAACTTTTCCAACTAGAAATATCACTAAAATGACATTACTCAAAAATGTTGAAATTGGAGTTAGTCATTCTGTTAACAGAAAGGCTAAGAGACTGAAGTTATGTGGTTTATAAAACTCGCTTTTTATTGCCCACCGTCGATATAATAAATAGAGTTATTATAATTTTAATGGTCTTAATGATTCGTTATCTATAAGCTTTAAGCTTTAGCTCCGTTTATGATGCACATCAAAAATGTTATAGTAGCCCAACATTGCCAGAAAATAATTTATATTCAAAGTAGAGGGGTAAGTGAAAGTTATGTGTTGCGCGCACCAGATTTTTTTTTTCGAATACTATGACATCGAAAAAATACTTAGTTTATTATTTGAAGCTTACAAAATCTGAGCACGTTCTCAGAAGATCAGAGAGTATTTGGACTTTTCCATATTTTTAATCATTAGTGTCATTAGTATTAGTCTAATTAATATGTTAAGTGGTATACATGATTTTTGTCCACATCCTCTGATCAGTCCTTGTGTTTTCAATGTAAACAAAGCGCAATCTGACGTTTGGGTCTTTGGCGCCTTCTGGACTCTGGACTGCTTCTTCTGATCTGGGAACGTCTTTCGCTAAGTGCTCCTTCGGATTCGGATTGGTGGATAACCAACATCGTCCAAATAAACCAAAAGGTGTTGATGACCTTGCTGTTTTACGCCATATTAAACTAAAACAAATCCACAAGTCTATCAAATAAACTATTCAACATATCGTATGGAGATGATTAACCGTGGATTCTAATTTCAGAAGATGTTATTCGGAGGTGCGGTAAAAAAATACTATATCATATAATAGTATATTGTATTACGTTTTAGTTCTTCTTCAGGGCTATATAAGATACAAAGAATATATAGTAGTTATTTAATTATCTATAAACAATAGATATTAATTATAGAAACTTACAGTATATGTAGATGATTATTGACTTGCAGTTCAATTTGGAAAAGTAATGGATTATTAGGATATCTAGAGAGTATATTAAGAGGAATAGGTAATAGGTATCTTTAAGGAAAATAATAATAATAATAAAAGTCAAAAGACATATCATTTCGTCTGGCTCTGCTGAATTTAGTATAGCGACTGGCTGTCTGGTGTCGGTCTGATAACAGAAAACTGACAGGTTGAAAGGGACCGGGGGTTTATAAAAGTATTTGTTTGTCTGCCGAAAAAGTGTAAGTGGGTGAGATTAGAAAATGCTATTATACCTAAACTTATTCTAGTGTTAATTGCGTTTATTTGTATAAGTAATTGGTTAAATTATTAAATACATATAAACAGGATGGGTATTGACAAGTTTTTGTAAATGTGGGCTGAGGTGTAGGAAATTGGAAATTGGTGAAAGAGGTCGCCTTTTATTCAAGTTGAATGTTTAAGGAAATTAATATAATATAAAAAAAGAGGCATTACATATTTTTCGAAGGAGTTTGGATGGTGAGAATTGTATATAAACAAATTAGATATTTTCGTGGAGACCAGTAAGCCCAATAAGCTTGATGGCAACGTTTATGAATATGAACTTTTGGTATTATAGTAAAGTGGAAATTTAATACGTCGAGTAAATGATGGAATAATCGGATTTTAGGAGCAGTATGGCTCTTCAATCTTTCATACAGATTCAAAGGAAGATGCTTGTTAAGTTGCAGTTTTCGGTTGTTGCTGTGTTAGATTGAGTTTGGTGGAAAATTATGGAATGAATATACCAGAGAATCGTTTTTTAAAAATTATGTTTCTGATATTCTTTCTTCTTAAGAAAAGCATACAAGCACATAAGCCCATTAGACACTAAGCATATTACTTTCACCTTTTTGATGATGGATATTTTAGTGAAATAAGTTAGTTACTAGAGGTTGATAAGTTATGCTTTTATTTTGATACGAACCGTATAAAAATATTTATTTCCGATTCTTTCAAAAAACTGCTCATAGCTCTTGTTTGAGGCGCTTGAACTGTTTTTAGAACCTCAATAATGGCACTTGTCATGTTTGCACATCCCCTATAATCCAATAATCCCAAGAGACAGATGACCATCGGGTCGGAAGTAATGGGTCTGCCCAATCCCTCACAACAATGGCGCACTTGACTCCAGCCAGCTCTGGAGGGGTGTCATGCGGCCAGGAGGTTGAGCGTGTGGCGCTGGAATAATCAATACCACGCTTTGTCTGTCTGTATCTCGATAATTCATCCACCTTCCTTCTATAGGCTTCTTAAATAATTATATCGCTTAGTGCTATTGCGTCAGTTTCTCAGTTACTCTAATTACAGAGGATGTGCTCTTATGTATTAACTATGTACCTTTAAGTAGTCATTAATGACAATTTTTACCAATGAGATTTCCTGTACATTAAGAATCATTTAAAATCAGGGATTTGATGATGCTAAACTTAACTTGAGTGAAACTAACATCAGCACTTTCTCTTGAGTATTGAGAACTAGTTTACTTTGTATGAAATAATAATTTTATTCCGGAACTGAAGACCTCTAAGAATAATAACAGAGTTAAGAAATTATGAGCATTAGTTTGTCATGAAACAGCTAGTGTTGCCCAAAATCGGTCTTGGTATTACACTTTGCAACACCAAGATCAAGACCGCCTAACTGTTGCAAGACCAAGACCAAGACAGGTAAAAAAAAAATCGATAAGGGCAAAATAGTTACTATTACTTGACAATTTCAGTTACAATATGTAAAGAATTGGTATAACCAATATACTTTTGCATTTAACTCTTTTAATTTTTCATTCGAGCTTAGTTAGGTTTCTCCTATCTAAAAAAAAATAACAGTAATATCTCTATAGTAATAAGCTAATAAGTAACTGCAAGACTGTTGCGAGACTCTTGCCCTGGACCAAGACTAATGCGCAAGACCAAGACTCGTCTTGGTAGCAATTGAAATTACAGAAACAAAATAATTTTTTAACAGTAGAGGAATTCAGAGTAGGTGCCGGAATAGAAATTGTTTAAAGGAATTTGTAGATGGGGATTAAGATATGGATATAGTTAAGGAGTTTCAAGTGGAGGTACCACAATTGGCGGAGAAGGTGATTTTATAGGAGTGAATATATTGATCAATAGGTTGAGATCTGGTATTTAGAGAGTGATTAGAAGAACGTAGAGTAAGGAGTTCTAGAGTTTAGGGAGGATTTTTGGTTCTGAGGACTTGGAAAATGAAAATACAAAAAAGGAATTGCCGTCGGTAAGTAGGATAGAGTCTGATCAACACGGTGTATAAACAGGAACGCTTGAGAATTCCAAGAATGAATCTTATGAAACATTTCACATGTCTCCGGAGGGACGTAGCCGAGAAGGTTATCGCATGTGGAAAACACACGTTACCCTGCAAGCTGATAAACCAAAGTTAACATGATAAAATAATTATGAGTTTATGTGAGACACTGGAGGGACTTTTACCTCTCGCATTAATTCCCCGACCGCTCCCCTGGCTCCGAAAAAAAATCTGTATAGCCAAAAGGGCGTGGAAGGGGAGGGAAAAATCTTGCATCCAACAAGCAACTGCAGTTGAAGTAGAGGAAAACAAGGGAGATTAGGTGGAGCTGCCAGGTCTTTTCAGAAATAAAATCACGGAATCTTAGGAGTTGTTTAAGAATGGATATTCGATTGATCTGAAAAAGGTTATTCCTGGAGACTTCTTGATCAAAGGTTTCTACTAGATTTCAGACTCTCTGAAGAAAATTTAGTTAACTATGCGAGGTTATTATTTAAAAATCCTTTTTCGAAACGGAAGTAGACAGTTTTCAAGAGTATATTATCTTCTAATAAATAAAATATTTGAATCCAGCTAAATGCCTTCAAGAATAAAGATACAATTTATGTGTTTTAAATTTATGTTGAACTAGTTATAACCTAGCTAAATAAAGTTTTAAAAAAAAAGTTTTAGTTTTAGTTACTAATCGGCGATTACATCTTTCCTACGAAGTTTTTAACAATACTAAAGGATTGGGAAATACATTTTAGTCAAAATCGCGATTTTTCCAAATGTATTTTAGATTTCGCTTACCTCCAAATCTAGTTTAAGGATTAAAAATTTGTATGTAAATTGAATTGGTGCTGGAAGGTTATCTTTAGGTTTCTTTCTGCAAGGCTCTCCATCACGTCCAACAACGATTTCGATAAATTGAATTCGTGAAAAAATTATAAAATTCTGTTCGAACACAAAACATCAGTAATAATTTCATCGGCTCAATCGATTTTAAAATTTTATTACGTTTCCTCAGGTGTTAAGTTTTGTATTTAAATTTTGTTTTTATTATTCTTTCTTGGTATTTTTTTATTGTTTCGTATTATTTAGCTATCTATGAAATCTATTTTATTTATTTATCATAGTGATCAATCGCTATGATTGTTTTTTTTTGTCTGTAAGCGTTTGTATTTTATGAAATTTTCAATTTGTGTTCCGTTTTCTGTATTTGACTAAAAATGGTTGAAAACAATTTAGTGATAATTATATATATATGTAGTTTGTTGATGCATGATGAATAAATTTAATGTTTGAAATTTTAAAAAATATATTTTGAGTTGTTTATGTATCCAAAAATCTGGTTTAAAAAATGGTGACTCTGAACACCCAAAGCACGTAGGTACCTTTATTGAACAATTTAATTTAAATTGTTAATATTTTTATTTTTTTACAAATTTTAATCAATAAATTATATTCATATACATATATATAATATTAACTGCTTCAATAATAATTGGTAATGATTTACATTCAATACCTTGTAAGACAAATATATAAATGATGAAAGTCTCATATTAAAGATAAAGTAAGTAATATTTCCCAAGGGTATTATTTCTGCAGCGGCCTTAAATGCAATGGTGCGTGCATCCGCCTAACTATAGGCTTAGGACGAACGAGACTGTCTAAAGGTTTTGGTCGATATTCGTGTCTGGGTTTCGCTCCGTTTGTGTACGGCCTATTTCTATTTCACTTTCACCCATACGTTTAACAAGCGCTTCATAAAATACTTGATTTATTGCAACTAATTTCTATTTCCCCCCTCCCCTCTATATACAGCGGATTTCAGAACCAACTTAAAATCCCATTAGGTATAGCTTGTACTGCTATATTGGCATATATAAGGTATAATAAATAAGATGGCGATTTATATAATGTATACAGTCTTTATAATTTATATAGAAGGTAATATGAAATTCTTCTTAAATCAGTTAAACCATTTTTTTTTTTTTTTTTAATTTTAAGGCATTAAATATCGAAGCAGTTTTTTATTTTATTTTTATTTTTTATTGCTATTTACAAAAAAAAAAAAAAAAAAAAAACTATTAAAAAAAATTAATTTGTAATATTTCTAAATAAACAAATATAAAAAAAAAATTTAATTGATAAAAAAATAACTGCAATCTAAACAACAATAACTAAAATAGAACGATAAATAATTGGGTTGTCGAAAAGAGAAATGACAAACATTAATAGAAATAGAATAGAAAATAACTTTATTCTGGGACAAAATCCCTTTAGAATAACAAAATAGTACATAATTAAAAGATTACATCTGGCCAAAATAAAACAATAATAAAAAAAGAGAAAGTAAAGAAAATATTAGTTAAACAAGCTATATACAAAAAAAAAATCTATATACAAAACATTTAAAGCTATGACAAGACACTTAAAACTATGTACAGTAGGAAAAATTATAATTATACACTTTTGAGAAATAAAATAATAAAAAATATATTGAGTTTTTTTTTAAAATAAGCTCTGTGTTTCTGCTAACATAGGAAAGACGAATCTAACAATATAAAATGTCAGAGTATTTAAATAATGAATAATTTCTAAACACATTATTATCTTATTGTAACTATAGGTATAAATTTATTTGTATAAGAATAAAAAAATAAAATAAAAAAACAAACAATAGATGCATTCAGTGGCATTGAGAGTAGGAAGATATTGTAAAACCCCTAGTGAAGTTTACAGTACGGAATAGTACTATCATTTGATGATGAATGATATAATACATGCGTATAATATCAAAAGCTTAGCAAGCATCTGACTGTTTTTGGGATAGGAATTGTAATAGGATGGCTTTGAATGTGGATATGGAGGGGGAATGCCGAATTTTGATCAGTAAGGAATTCCAGAAGTGGACAGCGCGAGCAATAAAGGAGTTTTGAAATGATGAAGATCTGTGAGAAGAGATGTAAAGGTCAGGAGGTCGAGATCTTGTTGAATGGAAATGGACATTATATGAAGAAGGATGGATTTTTTTTTACGAATAAACTACAAATATTTATAAATCATATTTCAAATGCGATAAATAACAAAAATATAATAATAGTTATGGTATGAAACAAGTCCTTGCTGCATATTTATCACCTCATTAATAATAATTTATTAACTATTCAAGTCATGCGATCGTAAATTTGAGTCCTCATCTTTTCCATACCATTCCTGTTCCCCACCCTTTCTCAGTTTGGACCTCAATTTATGGTCGCACTGCATGAAGTAATATTAAAATAATTAGTAATAATATCGAAGAAAGTAAATCATTCCGTTCCTGAGGGAACCTATTATGACATAAATAATAAAATCTAATAAATAATTTTTTGTTTATTGATAAAATTTTAGCCTTAGGTTGAGTTGAATAACCTTATAAAGTATTGACAGTAAAATATATACCCTTAAGAAAATACTTCAAACTTTTTTTATGAAAATTATTCTCAATAAGATATTTTAAAATAAACGTTACGTTATTAAGAAAGTTATACCCTTTTATATTTTTATTAGGATGACATTTATAAAATTATAAGCATAAGAATAAATTATAACAGTTTAATGAGGAGGAAATTAATTGTACTTACTGACATTGTAAATTGAATGTATAATTTCGATTATTTTTCAAACAAAACTTAAACTTCCTAGAGGTCTTGTTTAAAATCTGAAAAATATCTCGGCTAGTTCGTACTTGCATGATAAATGTAAAATACGAACAATTTGTAAAAATTAGGTTATAGGCACGGATGAATTTAAATATGTCTTTATACTTCCCAGATATTTTGCATACAATCTGACAAAATATTTGATAAGTTGATGAGTTGAAAATGATTCAAGAAACACCTCCGTATATTTCATAAATAAAGTATGCTGTAGGAATATTATGCTATTTTTGAAACCTTAATCTAAGTTTAATCTATCTTTATAATGTAGGGGATAGTTTTTCGCCGTAACGATCCCTTTTTCGGCCCTCAAGAGCGATGGATTTTGCCGAATGAGATATCAAACGAAAAGGGATTATATGGAGCAGTGACGAATCATAGTAACATACACCTGAAATTTTAGGGAAAAAAGTTATGAATGAAAATAAAATTTATTTGCAAATTACTTAAAAAGTATGCATTTTATTAGTTTCTTTATTAGATCCGTGATTATTTGAAAATTTACTTAGTTCCCTACAAAACTAAAAAAAAATCATGAAAATCGATTAGAAATTTGTAAATTATAAACGATTTGAACCGACCCTAGGATCTAAAGGGATTTAAATAATTTTTATTTTCACTTCCATATATATGAAATATATAGTAAAGGAAATTCGATCGTGAAAATTTTCGAATCTGTTTTCAACGGAAATACACGTTTTGAGGTCCCCTGAGTCCAAATAACCAAGTCTCGCAAAATGGTCTGTGTTTGTGTATGTGTGTGTGTGTGTGTGTGTGTGTGTTAAAGCTAGCTCAAAAACGAAAAGTCGTAGGGAAGTGAAATTGCATATTTAAGATTTTGATTTGCTAGGGATGTTACAGAAAATGTTTCGTCAATATAGGCTAACCAAAAATGGCACTTTATATCATGGACTAAACACATTTTTACGATTTTCTTGAAAACGGCTCTAACGATTTTGACCAAATTCATTATGTCAGTGTAAAATGAAGTAATTTTAAATAAAATGTAGTTTTTATTCTGATTGATGTTCCCTAGTAGGGCTTAAATGACTAATTTTAAATCTTAGCTTCCCCTAAAGCACCTTTATTTTTTTTTATTTGAAAAATTTGACCATTTCATATTAATTTCTAATAAAAAAGATAGTTAAATATACAATACAATATGAAGGAATTGGATAGTTAACGAAAGATAAATAAAAGATCGTAACGGAGAATAGGTGTAATTGAGTAACCGAAAGAATAAAAGCGTACATGAGCTCGCCCAAAAAACACGCTTCCTTCCATACGTAACATAATATAATACGGACTCCGGCAATATTGTATAAATATAAATATGAGGTTTTCATAAATGCTATTGTTGGTATTATTTAATATTTAATGGTATAGATTACAGCGATATAAATATTGAAAATTGTATATATATACGAGTACTTATACACATAAAAATAACGATAATGAAATATAAATAAATATAGGGTCTATAATTTTTACTTTCTCTTCTCCTTTGTCTGAAAATACTTATTTCTGCTAAGAAGAGGGTGATAACTGAAAGTTGTGTGATGTGAGCACCGCGCCAGATTTTTTAAGGAGAAACAGAGTGAGATTTCGCATATCGAACAACCCTTAAATAAGAATTTCATAGCAAAAATGTTATCCTATAAATTGGAGCCAAGACTAAATTCCCTAATACTAAAGGTTATCGAAATCGGACGATTATTGACAAAAAGACAGCCTATGTATAAACACATGTTTGAGATTA
This sequence comes from Nezara viridula, assembly GCA_928085145.1. Classification (NCBI taxonomy): domain Eukaryota; kingdom Metazoa; phylum Arthropoda; class Insecta; order Hemiptera; family Pentatomidae; genus Nezara; species Nezara viridula. Next base: position 82,499,736 of record OV725082.1, read on the forward strand.
GTAGTTTGAATGAACCAACGTGATTCCTCTGAGAAAAAGAAAATCATTTCTTTCTCTCTTATAGTACATATCGTTAACTTATTATTATATTGTATTGTCAATTGTTCAGTAACCAATATTCTGTGCGAATTATTCGCACGGGCCAACTAGTTCATATTAAATATAAGGAGTTTTATTAGAAATATAATAAGTTTATTTTATCATATAAATCCGAGCAGTGTCAAGTTATTGTTCCTTTCTTTCCGCTATAACTATAATACTGTAGTTCTGCCGCATTCTCATAGCTTACATAAGATTGGTTGAGTGATAATGAGTGAATAGAATCCTGCAAACCTTATCGAAGGCATCTTCATTGCCTAGGGTTGACGCGTCATGATGAGGCCTATGTGGACAGCGCACTAGCCCATTTGTTTGCGAGCATTCATGACAGATGTTGCAGCAGATAGCAGTGCACCACAAAGCAAGTCATCAACGAGCCCTCATGCAAGTCCATCATCGACTCTTCTATCCCACATTTTTCTCCTTTTTCTTCAGAGCTGCTTTGACTTTTGAATTGATTATCTCGAAGAAGGATTCATTAAAGGAAATTGTCTAATTTCTCCGTAGAAAGAAACTTATATATTCAGAAATTACTCTTCTATAATTATCGTATAATTTATTCAAGAAATATGATGATCGATTTTCTTTTCGTTGTTCCCTCCTTTCCAAAAGGATTTCTCTTTCTCATTCTACTGAAAACTTTCCGGATAAAGTATAATGTAATGCATGGGTTAGCTCAAAGCCTTGAAGAATAAAACAATTTGTTTTGTTCAGAAAAAGGAAAGAAAAAATCTATGATCAGTATAGCTTCTTCACCATTAATCTTGGGTATGTAAAGAAAACAAGTTCAAACAGCAAATAATTGAATCATTCGAACAAATAAAATAATAGTTTTCAGATAAAGATAATAGATTGATAATTATCATTAAAGATGATTGATAAATACCATAAACAATTAAAAAATGCTAAGAATTTGACAATACATCGTCATTTCTTAATGGTAATAATGATGTAATAATATTCAAGATTAAAAATAGTAAAATTATTATTGTAATAATTGTTCAAAATTGTAAACTAAATTTAAAGTTGATATATGACATATAATAGGTTTTTTTTTTTCAAAAATCATGAAGATGGACGTAGAGTCATGGACGTGCCATTTTATCGTTTACACTGGATTAGATTTACACTTCTCCCTAATTGTCCGCAAAATTTTGGCCAAATTGGACCAGTTATTTTTGAAATTTAGGTATGTAACGAAAATATGTTTGCGCAAAATCAAAGTAGTAGATGGGACTATCTAGATACCAATCCACAAAATTCCTAAAAATTGGATTATTTAAAACCGTATTAAGTGTTGTCAACCACCCATGGATTGGGGCACAGTCAAACAGAAATCGAACCAGATCCGTTCCTTGATTTCTGAAACAACTCTAAGAATTTTTTTTTATTTACTCTTCCCTACGTTTTCTTATCTTATCAATTTGGTTTGATTTGGTATGTAGTTGAATTTTTTTATTTTGTTTTGCTTTAGTTGAAATCTCGGTATTATATTAAAAAATAATAAAAAACTACCTTTTTTGTTATGTTAGTAAGAAACGAAGAGCTCACAGCTAGAATTTTTTTATCACTAGAGACTGGAATCGATATAAATCTCTGGTAGTACTTTTTAAATAAAATTAATTTAAAAAGTTGTGTTGAATAAAAATAAATTATGAGGAAGAAACATTTTTGGAATGATGCTTTTATTTCTTCTTTTGTATAATTTAATATATTAATATTAGTATATTTTTTTAGGATTTATATACTTATATTAATTCTTATAATAAATATTTTTTCAAAGATTTAAAAATGTTATCAAACATTTTCCAATCAGCCCCATTGTCCTTCACCTAATTCCTTTACAGCCCGTCCTTCAAGTTTTTCGGAACTCTTTCCCGGCTACGATTGACTCCTTCCACCCCATCTTTAAATCTCTCCAAAATCACATGGACTAAAGTATTATTTTGTTAAAAATATATCTATATTTTTTTTTAAATTATTATTTATATTTAAATTACCATAGTGACAGAAAACCCATTAAAGAAGGGGAGAAAAAGGGTCTCTAGGCCTAACGATTGGGGGCGCTCGGTGAGTCACTAGATCGATATTATGTCTGTCTGTCCCGCCCCACCGGCACCTGACCCCCCGCTCTGGATTTTTTATTAATCACTATCCCGTTAGTAGTTTTGATCACTATTCTAGCATCGATGTATAGTATATATTTATCGATAGCTTGTATCGATAGTAATCGATGTATAATTGAACTTACAATAAAATTAGGTTTGACAGATCATTTTGAATAGTTTTTACATTTGAAATCATGTTTTTTAGAATTTACTTGCCAAAGCCCCATGCGCATGCGCGATGCACTATACAGTTTTTTGTCCAAATAAAGTGAATACTCGACTAACTTATCGATTGGTCTTTACCTGATCTTGAAGGTGCCAGATATCCTACTTATCTCTTAAACTGCTATTTTTTCCTCCTCCTTATAAATAGTCCATGTTTTTGATCCTAACTCAAACAAATCGATTTTTTAAAAGTTATTTTTGTTGGTCGTGACATTCAACCGTTTCCAGGAAAAATTGCAGCGGTAAGATTTATGTACCTCGAATGCATGACCAATTTACCTCTTTGTTTATGTATTTCGATAAAGCCTGTATTTCGTTTTGCATTCACTTATTATCAACGGATTTATAAACCCTCAGGTTTTAGAAACCCTTGGACTACAGCACTCCAAATAAACTAAATGTGATTAAAAATGAAGCGAAGCCATGGAACAGTTCCAGTCGCCGTAAACACAGAGAGGAAGTTGTCCTTACGCGACTAAGAATAGGTCATACATGGTTTACGCACCTTCACTTAATTACAAAAGAAATCTCGACCATTTGTCGGAAGTACGAAAAGAGAATGGCGGTGGTCCATGTTTTTGAGAATTGTGCCATTTACATCCGAGAATTAAACGACAGAAATACCAGAATATACATCAACTGTTTTGGAAATAATGAAAAAATTCTGAGTAAAATGATATATTTACTCTCTGAAGAAGAAATCTTTAAAAATCTCTGAACTTCTCACGCAGCATGCTTCCCCCTTTTTTTGAATTAACGTGCTAACTTTAAATAACTAAACTTTAAACTTATCTTACATTTTACGTCTTTTCAATTATTTGTATTCCTATTATTGACAACCAGAAGATATAATTACATATAATCTGAATTAACCGCATTGATGACAAATAGATTTTACGCCTTTACAATACAACAACCTAAAGTTTCAAGGGCATCCTTTTGTTAGCTAGGGTGAAATATCACCTCGTTTGCTCATAATCTTGTTATTGAAATAAGGTTGATTCCTTCATCGGCTTTCCGCATAGTTTACCGTAATGGCTAACTTTATCATAATGCTAAGTTTATGATAAATCATCAGTCCTTCCAACCAATGCAAAGGGTATTGCAGTATATATCACATGCGTTGTTGCAGCTTATGCACAATTGACTTTCCTTTTCCTGTCCTTGCTCCGCCCCTCCCCCTACAATAAGTTCATTGGAGTCATGACTTTAGAAATGTGTTTACAACCAATGATTCAGTTTTAGAACCAAACATGATGACACAAACGCACGAATAGAATACAACTCTTTGGAATAGATTTCATTTGCAGATTATTAGTTCTTGCAGTCTCCTGTTTCTGTTCCATTTTATTTAGTTTTTATTGTTTAGTTATAATTCAGATCGTCGGTTTAAAAGATGTAGTTATAATCTGAATGATAGTTCATTAACATAAAGTAGAGAGTACTGGTATGTAAGTATTTTAACTTAGAACATTTCTGACATTTGAGAAGTCTGATTTGGGGATAAGTTTTCCGGAAGCTCCTACGTACGCATAGTTCCCTCACACAATGGGAACTATTCGCTACTGGTGCACGAAGCGAAACGTTAGATGAGGAATCTTCGAAGGAATTAGTCGGAGTAACAATATTTATAATTCTCGAACTTAATAAATTTATTATTTTTCAAATAAATACAATAAAATAAATCGTAAATAAATACGTACATAACGAACAATATATAAGTTATCAGTGTTAAAATATAAAATTGAAGTCAATACAAGAGTTACTTTGAAGATATTTTCCGATATGATAATATATTTATCTTTATCTAAAATTTGTAAGTTTTAGTTTATTCCTCTTTTTATATGACCATTGTTATTTCTAGTACTTTGCCTCCTCAAATTACCTCATTCACATCATCAGTGTTTGACTGCTGCTTTTCAATCCAACCTTTCCCTTATCTTCCATTACATCATCACTTACTGCGACCACTGTAGATGTACTCATGATCAGTTAAAAAGTAACCATTTTAAAATTAGTCTTCAAGGGATCTCAATAAATCAAAAAAACATTCTTTTCAAGAAGAAGTGGACTTGGTATTTAATTCAGGTTCTATGTTGCATCGTAAACTTTTCCTTTCACCTCATAGAATCATTGGATGAAGCAGATAAAGGGGAAGTAATAAACTGAGGTGAAAAGATTATGTTGATCACATCTGGCACCGATAAGACACAGGATGGAAACTGGGGGGTGTATTGAAAATAAAAGCTGATTATTGTTTATTAGTTAATTTCTTCATATTGCCATTCATGTATGTATATCAACGTTAACCAATGAATAAACAGAGATATTGGTTATAAATTTTGAGCTGAAGAAAAAACAAACAGTGAATCTTAGTAGGTTCGAAGGTCCTGTGTAAACACGATTTTAGTACTTCCCTCCATTTCAAATTTTATAATCTCGGTTTGTTTTCATATTTTGTGGTATAAGTGTTCTTCTTACGGACCCTTAGTTGGTTTTATTCTCGACATAACAATTGAGTCAAACCCAGGAAGTGAATCAAACCGAGGGGGGCCGAGAAGATCCCCTCTTCCATTCCAGGACTGATCCAGATGGATCAAGGTGTCACCGGATTGCACGAGATGTTCCGCATGGTACCTTCTTGAGACGAGGGTGACTCACAAGATGGCCGCTTATATCGATCTAATGAGGGGATCTGCACCCTCCGGCTTCCTCCTGCGGTGCCCTTCAAGAACCACGCCCTTCTGTCTGCCTGTCGCTCTGCCCTTAAGGGTGCCATCTTGGGCCGCTCTTCAAGAAGGTACTCGCCCTTTAACGAAGATGACATTTCCATTTCCTTTCCTATTATCACTGCTTATTTGATGTGAAATGAACTCTGGTTTCTTGTTCATTGTTGGGACAAAAATTGTTTGGATCTTCTTTGAAGTCTTACAGGAATTTGTGTAAATTCTTTTATTAATTTGTTGACACCAATATTTATCGGCGAATCCACTGCACCTTCTTTGGCACTCAACCCACAAAAATTTATAAACTCTGCAGTATATATACAACTGATCTCCATAAAATAGGTTTAGCTTTCCACTTCCCCATGCCAAATAACTCCAAAACATTGCAATAATAACTGATTCACTGAGTTCCCAAAGACGTATTAGTGTTATATATTTGAAACATCCATATGAAACATCCTAAAAAAAAGTATTCAAACATGCTGGAAACTTTGGGAAAATTGGTATATTTTATCTAAGTGCTACATAAGAATCGTTGGCAATGAGCATGCAGATGGAGAACTTATCTTTCCAGGCCGGAGCTGCCATTCTAAAGCGTTAAGATACAAATTTTCTTCTTAAAAGAGAAATATTTTAGTTGGCTGGGCATGTTGAATGTACACCAAGCAAATTAAAAGATATTAAAAAATCAGCGAAATGTTGGTGAAGATAAAATCGCCCTATTCACAAAGAAGAGATTGCTATAACAAGACTGAAAATAACAATCTTACTCATTGTCAGCCACATCTTGCAAGAATATCGTTTTTACGTCTCAACTCTAACAAGATCGGGAAACATACTCCAAACATTTATCAAACATTCTAAATAATGATGAAGGCTCAATATTGAATTTAATAAAAATAACATTAAATCAAATTTAAATTATTTTTATAAATATATATTTCTTTTTTTTTATGGCCTTAAAATTTTACACAAAACCCTATTTTGCCAGATATTTGTGTTTTATACTTTTCAGCCGAAAAGTAGGAAATTCCAGTTTCGTGTTTTTTTTATCCTAGTCATTTTTTTTTGTTATATACAAAGCGATAACTAAAGATATATTTAATTTAAGCAATTAAAAATTGCTTCAAAGTAAAATAGATAAAATTTACTTCAAACGAAAGTAGAGTTTGTTATTGTTATAACCATTCAAAGAAGATTTTAAGCTGCTAAACTAAGTTAATTTTTTTTTTAAATCCTAAATTTTATTTTATCATCATCCAACTATGCTATAGATATCTCACATTCACTAAAACGTTCTCGTTTAATATGCTTTAAGTCCATATTAATTAAATTAAGGTTTATTGGGGAAAAACCTGAGATCCACCTCAATTTATGTGAGAAAATGTGGTGATTTTTTAAATTTATAGTTTTTTAAATAAAGTATATGTATTTACTCTACATAAAATAATTATATAGTTTGATGATCCTACTTTCACTTACCTGCTTAGCTTGTTGGTCTGTAGATCGGTTTCATTAACTTAATTTCTACATTACTCAATTACGAATTCATAACGAAAATAATAACCCTAATGGTTTTCACATCATAATATGTTTGCTTCTCATTATTGTACAAATTGTAAAAATATCTATATGAAAGAAAAAATTGTTGTTATTATTTTTGAAATAATAGATGAATAATATTTAATATATACGGATTTCCTTTCGGAAATCTGAGAAGACTATTCAATGATTTCTGGACCCTCTTTCGCTTCCCTCGTAATCCCTAACGATCCTCCCTTACCCTCCGTTGAAATCTTTGCAGTCGAACTCCCATTCAGACCCATCCACCATTCTAGATCCCTATAAATCCCATAATAAAACTTTGTGATGGTATGTAGAGCGGTTTTTTTCAGTCTATAAGAATTTAGCTTCTTCACTCGATACTGAGATTATATTGTCGCGGTAATAACATTTACCTCGTACAATTATTGGAAACATATTAAATATTCCCAATTGTTTCTTTCTGGCCGAAGATTGCCAAATGTATCGATTTCGCTTGTAGAGGATTGTGTGGTCACGTTTATTATCGAATAAGAAAGAATTGCTCAAAAAATGTTCATGATATTAAAATTCTAAGTACACTATCGTAACGTATTTTTTTTTTTATACCAATTTTGTGTGGTCATTTTTTTTTATTGAAAAGAATGCCTAAGATAATAAAATTCTAAGTGAAACATCGTAAAGTAGACAATTTTTTTTTTTTTTTTTTTTTAGAAAACAGTGATTGAATTTATTAAGGTCAATGATAATAGGGACTTTTAGGAGGTCTGATACGGCTGCTGTAGAGATATGCTGCTACTATAGGCAGTGTGGGTGCAGCAGTACAGCTGCTATATTAGAACTCCTGAGAGTCCCTTTTATTATTGATCTTAGTAAGTTTAATTACTATTTTTTTTTTTTAAATCTTTACTTTACTGTGGTTTACTTAGAATTTTATTTTCTTAAGACATCGTTTCAATAAAAAACATGACCACACAAAATTGGTCTTAATTCTTTTTCCTTTCAGAATTAGCCCCTACATCAAATGAACCGTTTTGTTCGAAATTTTGTCTAGAATTGTTAGGCCATTAAGAATTAAGACATCTTGTATATTTATCATGAAGGCTCTGGAATCCAGTATAGGGTCTTGATCTCTCCCATTTGTTTCTATCCTGTGCGGAGCCCATCCAGCTCCTGATTTACAGAATGAACTAACATCGTAAGCAAAGCCATAAAAAAAAAATTTAATATCTGAACTTTATTCTCCATCTTGTGTACAACCGTACATAAGAACTTCTTCGGTATTTCCCCCTCTTCCATCCTTTAATTTCGTTTTAATTTAATAATCTGGACGACGTTGGTTTTGGTGAATACGATATATAATGTTCGCTTGAAACGTCTCCTTTATTGGAAGGGTCGTGGAATCCTCCAAATATTAAAGATAGCACTTCTAAGTAAAAAAATGATCATTATCATATAATAACATCAGTATTTTCGGTTATATAAAACCTTAAAGAAGTCAAATAAGACTAGTCTTTTATTATTTACTAGACTTTTAGCCATTTGTCAAACTAATCATTTTACTTTCTCTATTTCTTGGATTTAGTAAATGTTTCATTTTGACTTTGAGAATACTTCTGAAAAAAACAAGAATGTTCTACCTAGGCTTTTTACAGATAAATCAAATAATTACTAGACTTTTATTATTTACTAGACTTTTAGTCATTTGTTAAATTAAATATTTTACTTTCATCTATTTCTTGGATTTTAGTAAACGTGGTATTTTGACTTTGGTAATATTTTTGAATAGAAAAAAAGAAAAGAATGTTCTACCTAGGGTTTTTACTATGAAAAGAAATGTTTTAAGGAGATTCGATTTTTTTTTCTTTCGAAATATAATTTAACTAGGTAAAATATCAGTATTAAGTAAGATAAGACATTTTTTTTTTTTTTAAATAACACTTCCATTTTCAGGGAATGCAATGCTTTTGGGGCATGATTTCGCTAATATAAAATATTTCTAAATATTTACATGGTAATAAGAAAAAATTGAAATTTAGAAAAAAATAATCTATATAATCACTAAATTATTATTAAAAAAAAAAATAAATCACCCTTAAGTAACCGAATCAGTTTTGGACCAAATTTCTAAGGTTTGTCACTGATAAATTTTCCATCATGATAATTTTTCTGAGAACTAGTTACTTTAATTCAAAGTAACACTCTACATAATCAATATAATTTTTGGCTAATATATTTAAATCAAAGAACAAATAAATATTAATGTATATTAATTTAAATAATAAGAAAAAAATCTACTACAAGGTAAAATAAATTACTACATCTAATTTCTGGTAATTAAAATAAAATTCATTACGTGAAAAATAGTTGGAGTTTTTAATTCTTATTGTTACTGATTCTAAAATATTAAAATCGTCCAGAAATGGATTAAAATCCCGAAATGTCGTTGATATGATATCATAGTTCATTTTAAAATGCGAAAAAAATGTCTTCACTTTAATAGAATATATTTTTCATCTAAAATTAATAATGGAAAATTAATCATGGAATTTAGTTTTGGATTTTTACATTAAGTTGTTTCGTAGAATTTTCTCCCATCGTAATAACTGTTTTAATTTTTATTTAATTGCTGCTTCCCTATTAAAATATGTTTGCAAGAATTTGAGTGGTAATTTACAATTAAATACTTGACTAAATGCTTGTCTAGGGTATTGTATGAGAAAACCAAACAGCCAAATATTTGCGAAATAATCTTTTGGCTTCTCTATGATTTAACAACATATAAACTTCCAAGAAAATATGAAAATAAGATAGTTCAACAGGTTGTTTGAACGAAAATTAAATAAATCAAACATGATGAACTCTGTATTAAATCTGATAAAAATTAAAATGATCATTAAAATAAGATCTTACAATTCGATGTCCTTAATCATTAACTTATATGATTTGATTCACTGCATTAGTTTGCATGTGGAGATTATGAATGAGTTCGTGCAACCAAATTTTTTTACATATTCTTTTATGTAATCCATCCCTCCAATTCATGGGCCAAAATCGAATCAAATGCCCCAAGAGGGCGGATATTGCGTTCAATTTTTGGGGAGGGGAGCACTGGTTCGAAGGCCCTGGATATAAACCCACGAAGACTCCCATGGCGTCATCACCTTCCTGAAATATTCATGTAATATCACACGTCTGACCTTAAAGCAAAGCTTCACTCTTTAAGGTTTTTTTTCACACTCCCGTATTTAGACTGTTGGCGTCCTAAGAAAAATCAGGGTTTCATTTATTTTATTTATAAGCAGTTACTGCAACGCATAGTATAACATAAAAATCATTAAAATATAACAATACAAACCTGTTATATATAACATATCATTAAAATTTTCAGAAATAACTTTAAAATGTTATAATGTAATTTATAAGATGTTACTTTTAACTTTCACATTCAAGTAAATTAGTAAACTTCAAGAATATTAATTTTCTAGTCACATACTTCAGGTTTGATGCCATTTTCTCATAATTTTTTTAATATATATTTTAGGCCAAAGGTCACCAAATATACACAGTTTTTTTATCTCCTGTATTCTTTAATCAACGTTTCGACTTCAGGAGCCATTTTTAAGATCCTGCAAAACTAATTTTAATTTAGTTTTTACAATTCAAATACATCCTTATCAGACACATATTATTTAACAACCATCAGTAATACAATTAGTCCAAAATTTATTTTTAATTTTGAATAAATTTATATCATCCACCTACCATGCACCGCGCCATAAAATTTTTAAAATCTATCATTGCGATATGATTCGTCCTTTAGTCATTCTTTTATTTCAAAGAATGTCGATTTTTAATTTCTAAAAATTGCATCTATAATTTATTATATAAATAATAAATTAAAATAAATTGTTAATATTATTTTTTAAAGGAATATTATTAATTCTCGATTTATATACCTCTTTTGCAGAGGATATCAAGAAATTGTTGCTCTTCACTAGGGCATTCATACAGGACTGGATTTACTTACAAATACAATTACAAATTATTTATATAATAAATTATAGATACAATTTTTAGAAATGAAAAAACGTCATTCTTTGGAATAAAAGAACGAATCATATCGCAATGATAGATTTTAAAAAGTTTATGGCGTAGGTGGATGATATAAATTTATTCAAAATTAAAAATAAATTTTAGACTAATTGTATTACTGATGCTTGTTAAATAATATGTGTCTGATAAGGATGTATTTGAATTTTAAAAACTAAATTAAAATTAGTTTTGTAGGATCTTGAAAATGGCTCTTGAAGCCGAAACGTTGAATAAAGAATACAGGAGATAAAAACACTGTGTATATTTGGTGACCTTTGGCCTAAAATATATATATGAAAATTTCAAGAATATTAACTTTCACTATAAATATCAACCAATGAAAACTGTTATAAAATACAATAATTACTACATGTATTTTTATTTTTTTTTTTTTACTGCATATATTTTTAAGCTTAATCCAGTGTCTGAAAATCCCTGGTGCATAAAATAGGAAACTACGGCAAGGAATCTTTAAAACATACTTCTAAACTCAGAATAATTCTATTTATTTACTATAAATTAACGATTTTACTAGTTATTGACAATTAAATTGATGAAGTGATAGATTTATTTGAATAGTAATAATACAATCTGCCACAATCGAGGGCATTTGGTATTATGGCTCTATGCTTACATTCATTCTTATATACAAATTAAAATTAAGAAGGAAATAAAATAAGAATAAAACATAAGTAAAAATATATACATTGAAATAAACAGAACACACTTGTAAAAAGGAAAAAAAATATACTGTAAACAAAATAAATAAAAGAGAGAAAAATTATTTGTCACACATTCATTCCTATTTACAATATTTACATTCAGCCTGGGGAACCCTGAAGCATGCTTTGCCGCTCTCATGTGAAAGGTAAAGCAGGACTCAAAGAGATCCCAGGGCTTCTCTCCCAGTCGCATCACAAGAACAATTAAATAGTAACAAACTCTTCCACTCCAATTGATAAAGTATTCAATAATCGATACATAATATTTCCCTTTGTGTGTGCATTATATTATGTTTCATTTACTTAAAATTTAGTTTCTTTATATCTTTTTTTATATCTTTACATTTTTATATCTTATTCAGGTTTTTTCTACTGTTTGAAATAGGATTCTGCTTACTTATCAGCATTCACACCGCTATTATAAGACGTGTAAATTAATTGTAACCACAAGCATGTAATCATTATTATTAGATAATGTATTGTATGTATGTATAAATGATAATTTAAAAAAAATTGATGTTTCATACTTGAATTAATTTGTTTAACGTTTTTTTGGAAATTTCGTTTAATTTTCATGGAAACATTTATTTTTATTCCATAATATAAAATTTGAAATTATTGATTAGAATTATCTGCATTTACATTTTCGTAATTTTCCATTACCTTCTATGAACTTCCCCACGGTATACATACTTAAATATTATTCCTGGAAATTTGTTACTAGCCAACAATAATATATTTCTTTTTTTTTCTCTCTTTTAAGTAGTTATAAAAATTATTCATAGTTAAAACTGGTCTATTTCTGATTTCTAATAACAATGAGAGACGGTTAATTAATTCAAATATACAAAATTATATGTGCTTAAGAGGGAGCTTTTTTGATAATTCGGCGTTTAACACCATCACACTCTTTTGTTTCTAAGACGATAATACGTAGATGATAATTTTACTGTTCGTTGATAAAAGAATTTAATCGAAATAGAGTCAATTTAAAATCAATTATTTTTATTTTTTATTTACTTATTCATGATATTTACAACTGTATTAAATTAAAAATACATCTAGTAAATGTGCACACATGAAAACGCTTGTTGCTAAACTACCCATAGCTAGGGCTCTAAAAATTAAGTACTTAGTTGTTTTTAACAATGAAATGACTATATAACATCTAATAACTGAATAACATCCCAGGCATATACCTGCTGAAATATCAGTTTCGTATTTAGTTCGTAATTTGTTTTGGGTTTTTTTAATTTGTTAATTTGAATCTATGACTGAATAGTTTTTGTAAACTTTTTTGTATCCTGTAACGAACATACTCTTAAGAGTTACGAATCAAAAATGTAATGATGACGCACTATAATGACAAAATCGATGTACTTCATTATTTAACAATTTTAATCCACAATTCTGAATAATAAAACTTGTCATTTTTTCTAATGATTATTGTGTATAAATGATTCTGATTACTTTGTTAAAGTGATTGTTAAAAATAGATGAAGTAATAGTTGTCTTCGAGGTCATTAGTTATAATTGGTGCAACTACCATTTATTGTTTAATCATGTTCATCAGGAAATAATTGTCAGAGATGATAGATGATGATCGAATTAATAGTAAATATATCAGAATAATAGATTGTCAGGAAATAAGTCAAAATGACTATAATGGACACAGACAAGTCTTAAGGCTGAAATATTCCGAATTATATAAAAAATACATAAGGATAAAGATTAAACTATCAGAGAATTATAAATAACAAAAAAAAACTATACAAATAGTAAGAATAGTATGATGAAAGGAAGTAAATATATGTGGCAGAGAAAACTGAAGAATTTTATAAATACTATAACAACAGTATAAATATATGAATTAATTAAGATTATTGTATATAGGAATGAGTGTGACAAGTATTTTTTTTTTCTTTTTATTATCCTTTTAGTTTTTTTTTCTTTTCTTTTTACAAGTATCTTATATTTTTCTTATTATTTTATTGTATGTATTTTTTACTTAGATTTTTTTCTTTTTTCTCAATTTGTATATAATAGTATGAATGTACACATAGAGCCTTAAAGCCCAATGCCCTTGAAAGTGGCAGATTGTAATACTATTATTCCAATAAAAAGGTTATAGAATTGAAAAAAAAATCAAAAGATAAAAATAAAATAATGAAAAATCTTTATATTGATTATAATTATATACAAAGTATACACACATTAAGTAAAACAAAGTTTAAAAAAATTAGTCAAATTCAACTGTGTTATTTGTAATGATCGTATTTAAAATTGAAAAAAAAATGTTTAAAATCGTTAGGAAAGTCATGTGAGTGAACCGGATTTTTCATTTAAATAAGTGGTGATATTTTATGGATTGTCTTTACTCTACAACTCTTCTATTCCTAGGTGGGGCATTCTTAAAGGACTTTCTTTCTTGACAATGCCTTTAATGTATTGTCTACTAGTGTCCATGTGACAGATTGTTGTAATACTCAATAAATAAAAAATAAAAAAAATATGTATTGTCAAGTTAATTTAATTAATTTGGTTAGACTTTTTGTTTATATCAATAAAATATCTAAATGTCGCCTATTTCTGAGACCTAAGGTAACATGTTTAATAAATAGCAATAACCTAATAGGTAATTCCAAGTTTTGCGAGATTCTTGAGTAATACCAAAACTTTAGTGCGCAAGACATCAACATTTGTGCAACACTAGGCTTACAACTATCAGCCTTTTGCTTTATTATTCTAAATGAATTTTATTTGTAATTTCGTTGATATATTATGACAGAACTTGATCGAAAAAAAAAGTATAATTAATTTTTCAAAATTCAAAAGCACTAAATTTATTTATTTTTAATTATAAAAAAATGCATTTTTCTAATCTTCTGATCTAAATTTTACCTTCTGATATTTATTTATATTTTTTAAAATTTTAAATTCTTGAAATTTAGTAAAAAAGAATTTCACCACCCCTAGGGCACTGACCTAGAGCAATGTCCTGTATTTATAGATCCTACCCTAATAGTCCCGCCCCCGCTCGTTTCCATGCCGACACTCAATGCTTCAATGCTTTTCTCAATTCAACTAATTTTTTTTCTACTGCTTCTACTTTTACATTTCCAAGTTTTAGTTATTTAAAAACTCAGCAATTTAAGTTTTCACATCAAAATATATTGAAAACTAGAAGTGCCTGAGAAAATCTAGAAAAAAACAAAGGAGCATCCGCAAAAAAAGAACTGACGTGATATAAAATGTTTTCAATTTCACAGCTTTATATTAACACAGATTTATGGGTACATATGAGGCCAATTATCTCTTTAATGACATAATTGCAAATATAAATTACGCGGCATTCTAACTGTAGATTATTATTTATGATCCTTTTAATTTCATGTGTTTTTTGCTTAGTTTTAATTTTCTTATTTTTAGGTTATTTTATTTTATTTATTGTATATACTTTTTGATTATTATTTATTGTTATTTTGTTTTTATTTATTTTATAGTCGTAAGTGTCATGGCCGAAACTGAGGTTCTATATTCGTATCGTTCCGTCTTTGCTAGTTTGTTATGTGCTTATTATCTCAAATCCTGTTCTCAGACTTTGTAAACAGTGAGTTTATAAACAATTTAACATTTTTACATTACAATCAGTGAGGTGAGTGACTTTTATTAACAATTAGCAACATTAAATTGGTACTCGATTGCTAGAGACAGTTTACGTGGCAGATAATTCCCCTCAGCGGGTCTTATCTTTCAAATTCAAGGTCACGGCGCTTTATTTTACGTTCAGAATATCTTGAGTTCGTACCTAAGACAGTATATATATTTTTTTTTTCTCTGTTTTTATTTCTTAATTGATTATTTTATTTTAATATTTTTTTTCTACTGAGACTCTATTTTATTTATTTATAAAAATGTTTTTTTTTAATATTTGTATATATATTTGTAAATAGATTAGTTATTAAGTATTTGTTTTGTAAATTTTCTTATTAGTGATACTTTTTTTTTTTTTCTCTCTTCTTTTTGTATATATTATTATTTAGAGGTATGGATTCTGATAAGAACATTTCTTTTGACGAATCAGATGAAGAGACTCCTTTCTCCGAAATCAGTGAGACTGATTCTCAATATTTAACAAGGCGAACTCTCCAAAAGCGCCATAGAAACTCTGCCCCCGGTTCGGCGGGCAACTCACCTAATAAAAAAAAAAACAAATCCGCTAAAACAAAGCAAGCTCTCAAAGTAAATAAAGAATCAAAAACTAGTAATAATTCAGCTATGAAACCTGACACTAAACCATCAACTAACACATCCAGTAACAATTCTGTTACAGCCAATAATAAAATTAACGAAATCACTGAACCTAGAACTTTCACTGAACCAGTGCCACCTCCGATTTATGTAAGCAAGATTGACAATTTCATTCAGTTCGGTCAAGAAATAGCTAATCTGATCGGACCGACCAACTTTCGGTGTTTTTCTCGAGTCAACGATATAAAGATTAACACCAATACTAAAGATGATTATAAAAAACTTATAAATCATTTGACAGCACTCAATCACGACTTCCACTGCTATCAACTAAAAGAAGACAAAACATATAGAGTGGTTTTGAGAGGTCTTCACTCTACCACACCCACTACCGCTATAAAAAAAGATTTGGAAGATATCGGCCATTCGGTAAGACATATATCTTCTATCTTACATCCTATTGATAAATATCCACTGCCATTATTTTTCATCGATCTAGAACCAGCCCGGAATAATGCAGAAATCTTCGAAGTTAAAAGACTGCTGTATTCTGTTGTAAAATTTGAAGAGCCGAGGCAGAAACCAATAGTCGTTCAATGCACCAAGTGCCAAAACTTAGGGCATACAAAGGCTTACTGCCATCACTCGGTGCGTTGCGTTAAATGCGCCGGGCCTCACGCCTCTAACACCTGCCCGAAACCGTTAAATGAACCACCAAAATGTGCCCTTTGTGGTGAGGACCACCCTGCAACCTATCGGGGCTGCATTATCTATAAGAAGCTATATAAGCAAAGAACTTATAATTTATCATTAAAAGAAGAACAGAAGAATTCTACCCAGGCACAGGTACAGGCACCTGAACTCCTAAATTTGGCAGCGTTTCCTCAACTGCCGAACGAAATAATACCACAATTGACGCACAACCCTTCTACATCAACAGATCATCCCCATCAAGACTCTAGGCATCTATATTCAGACACTACGGTGAAGAATCAACAGCCGCGACGTCAGACGCCTCAGATTTCCAAAACTAAGACTCAGGCTTCCAAACCTAAGATCCAGACCTCCCAATCCAAGACTCAAATCTCCCACATTCATTCAAAATCTCCACGTCAGCAAATGCCTCCTCACCAGATACCTATACGTGTAAAATTACCGCCCGAACATCCAACTCCTGTTTATTCCCACCCTACTGCTCATATTTACTCTCCTTCCCAAGTTCCAAGGGTACATCCTTCATCAGACACTCCTTATCATAAGATCTTTCCCTCACGAACTCCTAATCAAAACCAACCTGACCAACAAAACCCGATCGATTTAATAAACTCCACCCTTGCTTCCTTCCTGAAAGATCTCCAAGAGACTATCAAGCCACTAATTACCCTCCTCACAAGAATCCTTACCGAAATTCCCTTCAATCTCTCACGATGAGCACTAAGCCCCTAGCTGTTCTTTTATGGAATGCTAACGGACTACAAAACCACCGAGACGAACTCGACATTTTTCTTCATGACTATCACATTGATATTGCTCTACTGACAGAAACTCACTTCACTCGACGTTCATATTTCTACATACGTGACTATATCACTTATAGATCAGACCACCCCGACAACACTTCCCATGCCGGTTCTTGCATCCTTATCCATAAATCCTTATCCCATTCTCTCATTCCTTCTACTCCAACGGAGGCTATTCAAGCAACCTCGGTTATCATTTCAACTCGTCCTTTCCATTTAACATTCTCAGCTGTATACTGTCCTCCCGGTCATACTCTTACCTATAACTTACTTGAATCCTTATTTCAATCCTTCGGATCGCGCTTTATTGCTGGAGGAGACTACAATGCTAAACACCAACGATGGGGTTGTCGATCATCCAACTCCCGTGGTAACATACTATCTTCTGTCTCAACTTCCAATAGTTACTCTGTCCTCTCTCCTATGAATCCTACCTATTGGCCAACATCCCTCAAAAAACGCCCTGATATCCTCGACATATTTGTCACCTCCCAAATTTCCTCTTCCCATGTCACAATAAAATCCCTGGATGACCTCTCCTCAGATCATTCTCCAGTTCTGCTTTCATTACACACAACCTTCGCTCCTAAGCCCTCGTCCTCTCCTACACTGATTACAGGACGAGTAAACTGGGACAATTTTCGTAAAGACCTGGAAAATAAATTGGACCTAAATATTCCACTTAAGACGAAACGTGATATTGACACAGCCATAAAAGAACTTACTACATCTATAAGTGACAAAATAAAGAATAATACATCTACCAATAAAACTGACAACTCCCAACAGACAAATTTGCCGCAGCATATTCGTATCTTATTAAGGGAAAAACGCAGAGCAAGATCGAAGTGGCACAGGACTAGATATCCATCAGATAAGACATATTACAACAAATTAACTAACCAACTAAAAGCTGAAATTAGAAAATACAAAGTTCAAAATTTACATAACATGACAGAAAAACTTACTACTTGTGACAAATCACTATGGTTGACTACTAAAAAACTCCTTAAATTCAAAGATTTTAACCACCCACTTATTACTGAAACCCAAACCTGGTCCAGATCTGATGATGAAAAATCTCAAATATTTGCTCAACACCTCTCAAAAACATTTAATCCACACCCAGACATCCTTAATCCAACCCACCTTGAGTTTATTGAAGCAGAATTGGATACCCCACTCCAATTGACTCCTCCACCTAAAGCATTTCATCCTTCAGAAATATCCAATATCATTAATAGATTACCTTCTCGCAAAGCTCCTGGCCATGACCTAATCACCTCCCAGATCCTAAAATGTCTTCCTAAAAAAGCCATACTGTTCCTAACCTATATATTTAATGCTGTACTCCGCACCACATATTTTCCTGACTCTTGGAAACTATCCATTGTCAAAATGATACCTAAACCCACAAAGCCGCCAGAACACCCATCCTCTTACCGTCCTATCTCCCTTTTACCCATTATGGGCAAAATCCTGGAAAAACTCATTTTAAAACGCCTGTATCCCATCCTAGACTCTAAACACATTATCCCAGATCACCAATTTGGATTCCGCACATCCCACTCCACTATTCAGCAATGCCATCGTGTGGTAGATGTAGTCTCCTCTGCATTGGAGCGCGGAATGTACTGCACGGGAGTCTTTCTCGACGTTGAACAGGCGTTTGATAGAGTCTGGCATCCGGGACTGATGTACAAACTCCGTGAATTCCTACCACCTACATACTTCCTCATTATACGTTCCTACCTTACTGACAGATACTTCAAAGTCAATCATAACAATGCTTATTCATCTCTTTTTACTCAGTCTGCCGGTGTTCCTCAAGGTAGTATCCTAGGTCCTATCCTTTACACAGTTTATACAGCTGACATCCCAACCCAATCCAACACTGTCATCACCACCTATGCCGATGACACGTGTATCCTATCAGTTAATAACGATCCTTTAATTGCATCCCAAACTCTTCAATCACATATCACAAGCCTTGAAGAATGGTGTAAAAATTGGAGAATAAAAATAAATTCCAACAAATCCCATCAAATCACTTTTACCCTCCGTCGTAAACCTATGACCTCTTGTCCTACAGTATCCTTCAATAATACTCCACTTATTCCTGTTGAGCAAATCCGCTACTTAGGACTCCACCTTGACAAACGACTCACTTGGAACCCCCATACCAGACTGAAACGACTAGAAACCGCCCGACGTTTTCGACTACTGCAGCACTTACTAGACAAACGATCTAAGCTTTCAATCAATTATAAACGACTCGTATATATGACAATAATAAGACCTATTTGGACTTACGGAATTGAGCTTTGGGGCTCCACTAAACCATCGAATTCCTCTCGTATCCAATCCTTACAATCCAAAATCCTTCGTAAAATCCTCAACGCTCCTTACTTTGTCACAAATAAAATCATCCATAAAGACCTTAATGTTCCATATGTTTCCGATCTGGCCCAATCCAGATACCTTTCCTTCCATAACAAACTGCAGAATCATCCGAATCCTCTCGTTTCAAACCTTGCTTCCTCCTCGATCCCTGATAACCCTCCGAGGCGTCTGAAAAGAAGATGGCCTCGGGATCTTCTAATATAGAACTTTAATTTGAGTTCTACCAATGGGTAGTTTCTCTTCATGTTGTACATGCCATGTTACAAATTTCTCATTTACTTATTGTATTCTCTATGTAATACAGTTGTAAATTCCATTGAAATAAAAAAAAAAAAAAAAAAAATTTATTTTATATGTTTTGTACATATAGTGTGAATGTCATCCTACCTCACTGTAACTAGTGTCCAAGTGACAGATTGTTGTAAAAAAAAAAAGATCATTTCAAAAAATATATTTTATAAACATAGATGTATTCGAAAAAGTATCATTATTTGCTTCGAGTCGAATTATTTATTTATGAAATTAATCTATAAATTTATCGCAGCTGCCTATAACTGCGTTACCGTAATAGTAATAAAATGAACATGAAATGAAAAATTTTATTTAAGCATTGCCGTATAACCTTTTAACACTTAACTCTGAAATTCGTCAGTTAGACACCATTTAGTCTAATATTGTACTGCAGCATCAACAACTTCTCCCCTCCACTATGTATAGGTCTTAGTGGTAAGAGGTAGAGCAGTAGCTCATGTCTCAGTACTGTTGTAACCCTCATTATGTAACATTGTGTTTGTTTTCATACCAATAAAGTTTTTTAAAAGTTGTTCGTGTATCCGAGTTTAGAATTGTCCTAAACCAATAATAATAATATATATATATATATATATATATATATATATATATATATATATATATATATATATTTAATAATATCCCTGTTGAGCAAATCCGCTACCTAGGACTCCACCTGGACAGACGTCTAACTTGGAATCCTCATACCAGACCGAAACGACAAGAAACCGCTCGACGTTTCTGATTACTTCAGCACTTACTAGACAAACGCTCTAAACTTCCAATTAATTACAAAAGACTCATATACATGACTATAATAAGGTCTATTTGGACTTACGGAGTTGAGCTATGGGGCTCCACTAACCCATCAAATTCCTCTCGTATCCAATCCTTCCAATCCAAAATCCTTCGTAAAATCCTCAATGCTCACTACTTTGTTACAAATAAAAACATCCATAACGACATTCATGTTTCTTTTATTTCAGATCTGGCCCAATCCAGATTCCTATCCTTCCATAATAAACTTCAGAATCATCCCAATCCTCTCGTTTCTAACCTTGCTTCCTCTTCAATTCCTGATAACCCTCCGAGGCGTCTGAAAAGAAGATGGTCCCGTGATCTCCTAATGTAGACATATCATTAGAGTGCTACCATTGGGTAGTTTCTCAACAAGTGTTTTCACGTCATTATATCCATATGTTCAAATTTACTAAATGTATTTCTTTAATACAGTTGTAAATATCATAAAGAAATAAAAATAAAAAAAAAGTCTGAAATTTGTAGGCAAATTGTAAAATAGTAATAATTGTAGTAAAATTGTTGTATGAAATTTGCAGTTGTTGATGAAAATTTGATTGATATTTAGCTTAATTTGAAATAAATGTAATTATACATAAATACCTCAAAAAATGGGTTAAATATGTTGAACGTTTCTATTAATAATTTTATTAACATCGCTGAAGAATTTACGATGCCTATTATTTTGTATGAATGATATTAAATCATTCGACGCAACATTACTGTATTCTGACGAAATACTGAATATTATGGCCTCCACACCCCACAAGTTTAGATGGGGTTTAAAACAGACGCATACAAAATCAATAAAAATATAACGAATATTATTAGGATATAAGATACGTTACCATTGACTGGAAAAATGATTTCGAATCAATTTAATTTAATAATATTTCTATTGAGAAGCATATATAATAATTTTCTGATATTCTCTGATTTTAAATAATACATTTAAATTATAATATTAAATAATATATAGCCTTCTTTAAGAAAAAAAAAAAAGTTGTATTTGGTTATATTTTGAGTGACGTGTGCTACTAAGCAGGTTAAAGTCACCTTATAGGAATTTCATTACATTTATTATTTGATATTGTGTTGTTTTGGGTGTGTTCATGTTGTTAAGATATTTCTATATAACGTAATATCATATTTCTGTAAATAAATAAGTGGAATTCCTTTCAATTCGAATATCTTAATCGATAAGAAACACATTATTATTATTTTACATACAAACAGTAGAAGGATCGGTTCGTTTTTGCATTTTACTATAATTTAAAATTATAAATTAAAAATTGAAATTGTCTCTAGATGTTTTATTTTATTAAAGATAATTGTAAACCAGAATCTTCACAAGATCCGGTATGGTCTAGTGGCTAGGATACCTGGCTTTCACCCAGGAGGCTCGGGTTCGATTCCCGGTACCGGAAATCTTTTTTTTAATTTGAATATATTGGGATAATTATATTTAATAAATAATAGTTACCATGAAATTAATTAATATTTTAGGAACTTATATAAATTAATATTTTGGATATTTTATCCCTCTGATGCGACATAAAATCTGATCCGTTATTGTTATTTTTAAATTAATTCTAAATAAACCTTTATAATTAATTATTAAATATCCTAATACTTCTTTGCATCAGAATTTTACATAAAATGAAAGCTTAGTTGCTTAATAATGTGATACAATATATGCGGATTAAAATAGACCAATTTAATTACTAACTTTGACTAAATAATTTTATTAAGATAGATTATAGTTTACTCTAAAGTATTAACAAATGTTTTTAATTACCGTAATAATAGTCCGTACAAATATTGTTCATGCCATGAAGCATTTAGTTACAAGTATCTATTTAGTATGAATCAATTATTCACAGATTACTATTAATATGTCATGTAATAGAACGAAGCCAGAGACAATTTTAGCTGTTCATTCATTTTAAATTATATTTGGAATTGTAATAAATTAATTTGATTATAATGTATAAAATATGTTTAAAAAAAAGCTGTTATTTAACGTCGCATCGACTGCCAGGGCCATTAGCGACGATCGTTCTTCTTAAATATAACTAATCAATTTTATTTTTCGGATGTACTTCAGCGTTTTTTCGATACCAGCGTTTTCCTTGTACGGTGCCTTGTCTTCAATTTGGAGTTCGATTTGCTGTTTCCGGAACTTTTTGCACTTGAATATGTGTTTAACTGTCAGATTAGCATTTTCACATACCTCACATGTTGGTCGATGTAAGCCAAGAAGTAGGTGGAGATGGGTCAGTTTGGTATGTCCAATCCTATAGAACACGATTTTAAAATTGTTTAATTATAAAAAAACAAAAACTGTTGATAAGCCTGTAGTATTAGTCCATAATAATCCTGTTAGGACATTTTACTATTATATTTAAAAATATTATTTACAATTTAACCCAATTATTAGACAAAATTATTTTGTTGATCCCTGAATTTTATAATAAATTTGTCTAAATATAAATAATATATATATTTTTAATATTTTCCAATTGAGACGATTGTTTAATAAAATTTAACTTATTTAAATATTCACAAATTTATATTTGATTATGAAGTTGTAATTACTTCATATCACAGGGTAATATTTGTAATAGTTGTATTTTTAATAGTAATAATTGTAATAGGGTAATAGTTGCAATTACTTCGTATCTACGGGGAAAGAAGACTTTAGGATAAAATATAACCATGTCTAAATATTAAAACATTATCTTCAAAAATATTATTATTCGTTTAATTACATTGAATAGGACTCCATGAATTATTTATATAGTTTCTTCCGAAGTAATTATCATTATATATACTTTAAAAAAAGCTTTCGGACTGAAGCCTTCCTACAAAATTAAATCCTGGATCCGTTAGTGCTTCATATATATATTTTTAGTAACAATACATGCTTTGAAACATTATCATAATATAAGGTATGTTTAACTATCTAACATATTTATCTGTTAATAAATCAAATGCTATTATGATATATTTCTTATTAATAGATATGATGGTATACATTTTGTAACTTGTAAAAAATATATAATAATTTTTTTTTCTTCAAAAATTGTCTTCGTTTAGTAAAAAAACTAGGCAATTAAAACAATCTAAACTTCTATAAATCCGAATGATGTAGTATTGTGGCTACACTAAATCAAACAAAACTTAGCCCAAAAAGTTTGTTTTATATGCCCATAGGAATTAGAAGCTTCATTCGAAATTCCCAATTATGAGACACATGTCTCACTCTAAAAAATATCAAAACGTTTGTGGAATGTCATAGAACAACAACAATACCATTAATAGTAACGGATGCAGAAACAAGGACCGAGAAAGGCTTTTTCATTTTAAATTTATTTATTTATTTAACAATAAAGCGAGATCAATTGTAATAATAAGTATATTGATCAATAGTATATTAACTTGGATTTTTGATGAATGATTTCAAATTTTACTATTATTACGAGATGGGATTATTTTTGTACCACTGATGTTTATTTGTTGTGTTTAACATCATTAAGTACACTTATAACTAATGGAGATGGAAAAGAGGTTTAATCCAAAGTGTCCAGAAAACAAAAATACATACTTAATGCATAATTGTTCTTTTTTTGCAGACAAGCCTAATTGTATTAACATTTTTAAATTACGTCAAAAACAATTTTGTGTATTGTTCAGCTATTCCGAATACCAAATATGACCATCAGATTTAATTTTATTGGGCTTATTTGAGAGAAATATATTCCTAAACTATAAGTTGTACATGTACTTACATTTTTTATAATTCTTTATTTTAAACATCGGTATTTATTCTGTAAGAAAATAAAAGCTTTTTCAAAAATAAAAAAATAATAAATACAGCATAACACTGTTTTTACAGGAACAATTTATGCTTTTAGTGATAATTTTTTTATTTTTTGACACATGCTTACATTTAGAAAAATTCTCTAAAATTCTAAAAAAAAAAACCTCTAAAATTTAAAAAGAAGATATTGTATTTATCTCAGCTCACTATCTGGAATAAATATGGATGAAATAAATGGAAGGAAAAAAACATTGCTTTTCTATTTGGGAAGACGACAAACCGAAGTATATCTCCTCTTGAAACTTTCTATCAAAATCTTAAGCGTAAAATTAGGTCGGATTACTATATTTTATGGTGACGTTAACCATAATCACCTTAAACAATACGGTGAATAGTATGAAAGGTATTGAAAATATCTTCGAAATAGGTTGTTATTTTGCACTAGTTTTTGTGATAATCTATGTTTGTTTGCCCAATTATAGGATTCAGGAAAGTCTGAAATTTATAAATTAGCTTTCTTAGAGTATGAATGAAAGAGAAAGTCCCTAGTTTGCACTGCCTTGATATTTGAATGTTTTTCATTTCTTCTTCTAAGAAAGTGGAGCAAAGTTTATGTAGCACTTTCTAAAATTCTTAAAAAAACCTGTGAGAACCAAAAACTGCTGCAAATCAAAGCTAGAGAAAAAATTTAAAAAGAAATGTATATTCAATATAAATCCTGATCAAAATAAATCCAAACTCTGATGTTGTTTTTTATAAATTAATTTGGATTACTATTATATGATGTGGGGGAGTGGTGTAGCTCAGTGGTAGGGTACTGATCTTCCAATGCCCAAGGTCCTGGGTTCAAATCCCGGCTCATGGCGGAAATTGATTTATTCTATTTCATCAGCCTTGGGGCGATCCTGGGATCAGGAGACCCTCCTTGGTCACACCCAGCCTCTATAAAGTGGTTACCCTTAATTAAGAAATTAATTAAGGGGGAAAACCTGGCGGTTGAGCGTGATCTCAGTCAAATCACCTCCTTACACAACCATTGACGAAACAGTACATTTCCTAAATAGTACTGAACCCAAGACCCTCCATGGGTTGTAGTGGTACAGGTTAGGTATTATATGATGAACTAGCCGTGCGAATATCAGCAAAGAATATTCGACAGTGAATAAATGATAAAATAATAAGAAAATGAAATAATTAAATACATCATAAGATGAAGGAATTCTTTCCTATTTTTTCGGTTATAGTAATCGAAGAAAATTATTATAAAACTTCATCCATGTTTTAAACCCCAGGCTTATCTACAGTTGGAGGAGGGAGCTTTAGGGCTGAAACCCCCCAAAATGGTAAAATATAACCATGTCTAATGAAAAAAATTATCTATAATATATATATATATAATATATATATATTAATATATATAATATATATATATATGTATATACATATATATATATATAAAGCTTTCGGTCTGAAGCCTTTTTCCCCGCAAAAAAAATTAAATCCTGGATCAGCTAGTGTTTTAAACTAAAATGCTTACGAATTACTGCAACCTGTATCTCAGTTTGTAATGTTCCGAATCCTATGTTGTTATTTTTTTTAACAAAGGGAGTGATTATTAGGGGCAGTATAGGACTTCAATGGAGGAAGAAAAAAAGAGATTATTAAGTCATATATTGGCTTCTTAATCGTCAATAAGTTTCGAACAAAATAAAAGATAGGCTTTAATGAATGAGATATCAAACAAAAGAGAATTCCATGTATAAGTGAAGAATACCTATTCCGATCCTTAAATTATTAAAACTAATTTGATAAAAGACGTAGAAAAAATTGGAAGGCTTCAAATTCAAATGGTTTCAAAAGACAACGGATCTAGATTCTGATTGACAAGGAGAGTCAATATATGGGTCACATATTTCAACCAATTTTTTTTTCTCGTGAGAGTATTCGAAAAATATTACACATGTAACAGAGTTTGTAGGCCCTAGGAGCGGAGAAAAACAATTATATTATTTCAAACACAATTTATTTTTTCCTTTGCTTCATCCGGACATTTGGTTTATCACATACCAATCGATTTCTTTTTATGGGTCGAAGAGGAGAAATATGTTGACCGTGGTATTAAATCAGCTAGCTATACGTTTTACAGACCCGTTGTACAGATTTTATTAAATTATTAACGCCGACACCTTTATATTTTCAGGAAAAACAACTCAGAAATAAATATTTGAGGTAAATTATAAGAAAATTCACGAGGAGAAAGAAAAATCCTCGACGACTTATGCGTGTCTTTCTATTTCTTGCCCCCAACCTTCGAAAAATATTCTCCTTTTTATTTATCTGGTCTTCCGCGCCTTTGACTATCAATGATGGGCCACGTATAGTAAAATGAAACACGTCATTGGAGCAATGTTATGTCTTAAGGAGGAAAGTAACCCACTTCAACAGTATAAAAAAAGATATAAAATGAAGTTATCCCTTTTGCATCTCCTCGCTTCAATTCATCCGCTTGATGAAGAACAATGCCTATTGGTAACTTTCCTGGCATTGATCTACTTTAAGAGATTAACGGGCCAGATATCTCCTTCAGGTCCTTTTCATGTTCTTTATACTGTCATGCCGCTTATTGTCTAGGTTACTACGAGAGTATTGATGGATCCGCGTAGTTTGTTGTTTTTCGTTGGTTCCGATTAATTTCTTTTCTTCTTATCTTAATTCTTGGTATAAAATCAATTTGGCAATTCCAAGAAAAGTCTTCCAAAGCATCATTTTTAAACGTATGTTATGTTACTTTGTCCTTGACATTAAATGAATCATACAGAGATTAAATGAATATGATGCGTTTTTGAATCACCTGAAAATAAAAAAAACATCGAGATGATATATTATTAAACTGATTTATAATAATTTCGCTGAGATCTTCCAGCTGGAACTATCAATACTGCGCCGTTGGTGCAGGAGCTTTTCATGTGAATGGACTTGAGAATAATTGAAACGCCTCTGCTCCAGGGACCATTGTTCTTCCCTTCGGACAGGGTATCGCGATTGGCCGGAGGGAGAATAGCCTGGAACACTAATTAAAGCTGGTGGAGGGGAGGGCACACAAGAAGTTCCTGGAAGTGGAGTACACTTTGGAGGAGATTCTTAGAAGGTATGGAGGCGGAGGGCAGTCAACTCTTCTTAGATTGATAGGCGTCTCTGGTCTGCCATTTTCGGCTCTGTTGATAAGGATCTTCTGTCGCGCAAAATATCTTTTACAACAATGCTTTATCCCGTCGCTCCATTGATGATATTGGGTATTTAAATTAATAAAATCGATATAAATTGATTCTCTTTACGAACGTTTTATTATTTAATTATTTTTTTTTATACTACTAGACATTGAGATCTAAATGATTATTAATGTAGCTTATCTCATAGCCTTTGATTGAGATTTTTGTGACCTACTGTTTCTATTTAATGATCAATCAAAATTTGAAGCCACCCAAATTTATATATCACTCTATTCAACTCTATTCAAGTGGTTTTACCAAACATTTGTTGGTTGCTGGTACATTTTAATTCGTTTGGGAAATGTGATGTTAGGTTCCGTTTCAGTAGAATATTAACTTTATCTAGTATTTTCTGGTATGGAGTTCCTCTATCAACTCATACAGTTCCAAAGTTCTTTTACATGAAGACTCCTAGGAGAAAAAAATGTTTTATGAAAAGTGGTATAAATCTTGTACGTTTAATATCAGAGATGGCATATATATGGTTGTTATCCCTGTAGACGAAAGGTAAGGATGGGAAGAATAAATAAATAGTTTCAAAGATCTTCATATACCTCCTAATATCTCCGATTCCAAATTTGATGTTCATCAGGTCTATCCAGCGTACTCCAGCATATTTTAAAACCTTTCTCTCCTTTGCAGAAGTCCTTTCATTTACAAATTCAACTATAACTTTTTCTACCGATCCAAATCCTATGATAGCTATGAGTAGCTTTAATAATAATAAATTATATAAAATAACTGTTCACTTATATATTTGAGGATCAAATTAATAACTCAAAAAATGCATTTAGAAAACATTGTTGTATTTCGGTTGATTTTTTTTTCGTTAAAAAAAAATCTTTTCAACACGTTGATACATACCAATTTTTGTAAAATATATTTTGTTCTTCATTCAAATCCTAAAAAGACTCCAATCATGAAATTTTAATTTATGAATGGATGGTTGATTTGATGTAAATATTAGTTTTACATTTTTTAATTCTGAAATCAATTCATAGTTTTAATTTTTTATTTCTTTCTTTTGTTTTTCATTATATTTCTTATTTTTTTTCTCTCAAGACAATCACTTGTATTCTCAAAGCAAGCTTACTTATTAATCACTATAGGCAATTTTTTAAAACTAATATAAAATTATATAGTATTAACAATATATATATGAGCAGAGTATACAATATTTTTTATGTATTATTTTTTATATTTTATTTTTATTTTTTTCCCTTTTTTATTTATTTTTTTTATACTGTTTCTTTCATTCATTTATTAGCATTCTAGATCCCTTTCTCTTCCTTCTCTCCCCTTATACATTTTTCTTACTCCTTCTCATATTCTATCCTCTCTTTTCCTAACCTAATTCATAAAATGCATAATAAAATAAATAAATTTTGTACAATGTTTTTATTCTTAAGAGATATAGCCTCAGAATAAAGTTTGTTTTTTATTTTATTCTATATACTATTTGTTTCTACGGTTCTCCTAATTATTACGTTGAATGAAATTATTGAGGATTTATTTTTAAAAAATATTTTTTTTTTTACATTGCATATGTAAACATGTACAAATATAAAGTTAAAATTTGCTTTTCCTTTTCTATGGAAAATCATTTTTTCTTTTCTTTTTTTTCATTTATCCTTCATGACATTATATTTATTTTTTACACCATCATTTCATTTTTTTTTAATTAACTCTAATTTCGACTTTACTCTACATTAATTTTGACTACTACAACGTAGGTAATTTTAAATATTTTGTTATGCTAAAGTGAATCAGTATGGGCAACGAATGCAATTGTTACTAATTATTTTTTCAGTTCTTATTTACAAGTACAAACAAACATGTACAAGTGCTGTAATATTGTAAACAATTGTTGTTAAATATAGTTATAGTTAGGGGGGTCAGGACTGTAAGAGAGAGTTGAGTGGCCCGATGCCCTTGACCTCAGCACTCCCTCTTATATATTTAGCCGCGCTATCTTATCTCGCACGCACATCTCATGTATGTTACGCTGCGTAACGCATTTACGCTACTCTGTTAGCACATCCCATTATGCCCGTTATTACATACCCATTAAGGAGAAATTATGTTGGGGCTTTCAACTGATTACCGAACTATAAATTTATGACCTCATACAATCTGGACAGAATTTACTATGTTTTCCAATTATATAGGAGTAATCTTTTCTAAATTCATATCATTCGGAAATTCCAATGCTTCGTAAAATAAAAATAATTTTTTTAGTCTTAAATATCTCCAGATTAAAACTAAAAATATATAAAAATTGTCAAATGTATTACCGCTTAAATTTAGGCCATTTTCAGATGCAATTTAATTTTCTTCTTTTAATTTGTATTGGTGCATATATTGTTTTTAGTCACTGCAGACAAATATTAGATGATATAGTTAATTTTTTGTACCAGATATAAAATCATTATATATAAAACAGTTTAACTTTGTTAGTTATTATGATTTTGGGTGGCATAATAATGTTTATTTTTTTGTGACAGGTATAAGAATATTGTTCTAAATAGGTCTGTAATTTTGACTTTCAGCAGAACAGAATAGTATGTCCTGCAATGTATAATTAATATTAATGATTTTATCATATTAATAATGTTTTTTAACCATTCAACTTTAATATCAAACAATTAAAATAAATAACAAAGAAAAAAAATCTTTTTGGTAATTTCTGAAAATGCATTTTTCATTTGTAAATAGTGTAAAAGTTTTAGTATCTGAAATATTTTAATCCATATATTCAATTAACCTATTTATCTTTTGGTTTTCCACACTATTTTTTTCCTTTTCGCCTCCCTAATACGGCGTCGCGTTAAGATACAATTTTGAATTATAACTTATTACAGAGAGGATGAAATGCTGAACAATTTCCTCGGATACAGTATGCAGGTTAAACCATATGTTAAAAAAATTCAATTAATCGACTATAGCCGACTTTACCCGAGCATTAGAATCTGACAAATCAATCTAATTCACTCTCAACAAAGAAGTTTAAAATGCGCCCAAAGAGGTTTTGACATAAAAAATTATGTCTTCCTGAAAATTTGTTGCAAAAAAAAAATTAACCAATGATTAGATGCTCTGATCAAAATTGTTGATGTGTGATAACTTTCTATTCTATACTATTATTTTTAAGTTGTTCTAATGAGACAGCAATACAATTTATTTTCATAAAATAATTTCATCATGTTCTACTAAAAGTCTCATCAACAAACTATCCCATCCACCATCTGATGAATTGTTAACGTAAGTCCTTCAATTTTAATGTTCTTATACATATGTTTTTTATTTTCAACTTTGATGTTTATTTTAATTTTGTAACTAATTATTATTAATAATAATCACTTTAAATTACTCTAATTCGACAACCTTTTTTTTTTTTAAAATGTTAGAAAACTGTATAAATGTTTTTCTGACTGTTCTGATAGTAACAGTGTTTTTGGCATATAGATGACAAATTATTCAATACAAATATATCTTTAAAAGATTTGTTGTATTGCCTTAAACTTTTACTGATCCTTAAGCCTCCCAGCACTCAGACAGATAGCGCTTTATTACCGTTAGTCCATCGATTGGCCACTAGACACCGCTGCCGTCATTGCCAAGGCCTCACTCAACCTTTAAAGTGGTTGGTTAATAGTTCGACCTTGTTTGTAGCCGATATATTTTATTCATGAACAGATGATGTATATATATCATTCAATGTATTAATATGACGAAAATCTAATATAGATTTAAATCTATAGCCCATGTTTACTCATTGTTACTTTGTTTACGTTATATTCAAAATAATAGTCCTCCGTAAATATCTTATCGGTGTTTACAATTAATCTCAGATAATCACCGATCGCTCAATTTAATTTTCTCTTATTTCTGATACTTTTATTCTAAATTTTAGTACTAAAAATATAATCACTACAAAAATAGTCGTCAATCCTATAATTTTCGTCTATCTATGATAGGAAATTAAATAATTATAAGCTATAATATATTACGATATATAGTTTATATGTATTGGTAAAATTAGGGCTACGTATGATTTAACGATCCAGGTCTTAAACTTCTAGTGGCGTGGTAACTGTGAAGCAGATTTGGGCAATTAAATAAAGTATATTCCAAATAAAGTAATTTAAAATACAAAATAAAAACATTTTTTGTATTTTATATTTTACTTCGGAAAATATAAAATAGATTTTATCTTATTTTAAAAATACAAAAACATTATTTATAATATATTTAAAAGATACTAAAATACCAAAAAAAAAAAATTTATTTTGTCTTTTAAATAAACAAGCAAAATGACCACATCCTTTTAAATACTTTCTAATTAAAATATACTGTATTTTAAAAACACAAAATACATGTTCTTTCAAATACTGTATTTTGAAATAATATTTCAAAAGTCTGTTGTAAAGTAAGCTATATGATTGATTATTTAAATTTAACATCGTTTTGTAAAGATGTGAGCTTGTGAAGAAACAACGGATTATCGTCAAATATACTGTAACTTGCGGTTACCGTTCTTTTCAAATCAGCGTGAGAAGCTTGAAGTTCACGCAGTGGATCCACCACAAAATAAAGTCAACCATTCATAATTTAACTTATTTTTTCTTTTTTTTTTTTAATAAATAAAAACTGTGAGATAAATATGAATATGCCTTAAGTATGTGCCAGGAGATGGAGAATCTTTTTATCATTAGAAGCCGCAGTAAGGTTAGGCACTGCTAATGGATTGTTTATTATTATTATTATTAGTTATTATTTATATTTTACCGTTGCTATTTTTAATAATCATCAAATACACTCACCCATAAATAAATATTCAGCTTAATAATATTAATTTTCACATTTTAATAACTTAAATAATTAAATATTAATTAATTCTGGCGCTAGATTAAATCACGCAAAAACGTTTGGAGGCCATGTGCGTCCTAAAAATCCCTCATTCCCCAATCAGACTGAATCAGACCAATTATGGAGACTGAAACATATTTGGACCTATGAACTAGAACTGTGGGGGGCAGCAAAACTTTCTAACATCAAACGCATTCAATCCATTCAATAGTTGATGCTCCGTTCTATGTAACCAACCAAATCCTACACCATGACCTTAACATCCCATTTGTCCTAGACCTTATCCCTTAAAAATGGTCCAAATTCCACCAATACCTTAAATATCTTCCAAATCCAATTGCACAATCCCTCTCTAACTCTACTTATCCCTACAATCCTCCTCGAAGGTTGAAGCGGCAGTGGCCCGGAGACCTGTTGTAAGAATATATTAGAGTTCTGGCAATGGAAAGATTCTCCACTTAAGCCATGTGTCTCTGCTCAGTCTCCATTGGTAATACCAGTGATGCGGCTGAGTGAAAGACGCTGGAATCTCCTAGAGCCCTGCCTTTCCCTCCTCGAGTGAGGGGGCTTCGCTAGGAGACCTTGAGTGAATGAATATTGTAAATGTTGTATAAAAGCATGTGTGTATTTAAATAGTTATTTTGTTGGATTAATTTATTTTTGTATCTTTTAGATTATATACATTTACTTTTAGTATTATTATATTGCTGTTTATTTATTTTTATTAATTGTGCATAGTATGAATGTCTAGGACTCTATCACTATTACTATTGTCCTTAAATGTGAGAGATTCTAATATATCTCAATAAAGAAATTTCCTAAAAAAAAACAACTTATGGAGTAAAAAATAATATGTTATCACTCCTGATTATTACCCTCAATTTAAACTATATGAAGTATTTCATATTATATAAATCATCTTAATATATTATCATTCATGAAAAACAACAATAAAATGGAAAGTAATGCACTCTGTGACTTGAGACAGCATTGAGCGGTTTTTAGACTCTTCCCCCTCGGCGTTCCAGATTCTCCCCCAGACCAGACTAGGACACAGGCCCCCAAATGGGCCAATGGGAGAGGCTCCAGAAATAGAGCTACCACGGAGGGCCCCAGGATGTGGGTCCTGCAGCCGGAATTCGGGGGGCAATGATCCGCTCAAGGTCTGCTCGCAGCAGGGGCTTATCTGCCCAAATATGGAGTCTCTTAGAGCTCTCTTCTCCGTACTGTCTGCATCGTCCTTCGTCATTGCATCTTCTAGGCTTTGATATTTATGAGTATATATAGTTTAAATGAATTTAAGCAAATCATTGTAGCATTATTATTGACAAACTTCTTTTGGTTTATTATTTTCAATTATCAACTTTTGTAATCGAGTAAGAAAAAAAGAAAGTTAAATCCCCTCAAAAAGTTGAGGTTTTACGTCAAAAGATGCGTGGAATTCATGAGTTGAATTTTAAAAAATCTGGTCTATGCCGCCCACGAATTATCTCCGAGACTCCTGGACCGATTGTTTTGAGATTTGGTATCCATGTCAAAGGGCATACGAGAATGATTCTAAGAACTCAACATTACCATACGCCCTTTCTTTAAAGATAGCGGACGAAAAATCTCTTTAGTTATTAACTGTAGGGCTTACAGGGATATACTGATTTAAATGAAACCTGGCCCTTTAAATTTATCTATATCACATACTTCACCGAAAAGTATTTTCCTTCCAAAATGGCGGCCGTAAAACCTGTACCACATTGGCTACAACGCCTAAATAAATGTACCGATTTTAATGAAACATTTTAATAAAAGTTTATCTGTTATAACACACTTCACCGAAAAGAAGCTGGAAAACAAGTTAGGAGGGTTGTTAAAAGTATATTTCCGAATAATTCAAAACGTAGACACTTTTTTCGAAGATGCACATGGTTATTTATAAGTTTATGAATTTTATTTAAAAAAAAAAAAAAAATCCGTAGAAATCGGACGATTCGGAGCAAAGATATGCTGTTCTAGATGTTTTTCATATGTTTTACAACTAGTCTGTGGTGCAGACCCCTTTTTATCAAATTATTAACATCTAGCTGAAACTTCGTAAATAGCTTTATCTCATCGTCAACTACAAATATCATACTTACGAAAATTCTCAGAATTGGGGTGTTTTCAATCTGGAGGTCGGAAAACTTTGTGTATTTAATTCGGTGCTAAAAACTCGTAAATACCCATTTTCTTTTCACTTAAATCGTAAGATAATCTGAGCACAAAGTCGGGAAAAAAGGCGACCTTTAAAGATAATAAGCCGT
This sequence comes from Nezara viridula, assembly GCA_928085145.1. Lineage (NCBI taxonomy): Eukaryota > Metazoa > Arthropoda > Insecta > Hemiptera > Pentatomidae > Nezara > Nezara viridula. The sequence continues at coordinate 82,534,771 of OV725082.1, forward strand.
TTGGCGTGACCTATACCCCCAAATTGTCAAAATAACGAGCTGATATATTTTTGTTATACAAACGGCCCAATATTTTTGTAGGACATCTTTTTTACCGGTTTTAGATTAAATTATCTTAGGATCCTAATGAAAAGCAAATGATATAAATACTCATAGTAAATACAGTTTTTAGTAAGTAATTAAATAGACAAAGTTGCCAACCTCCAGATTGAAAACGCCTCTATCCCGAGAATTTTCACAAATAAAATATTTGTAGTTTACGATGAGATAAAGCTATTTACCAAGCTTCAACCGGATGTTAATAATTTGATAAAAACGGGTCTGTACCACGGACTATACAAAATATATTTAGAATACTACGAAACACAGAATAGAAACATGTTATTGGCTTAATATACATTGTAGCCATTGACTACGAATATATACAACTACTACAAAATATATTTATATTTAAAAAATATATATTTACATATAAGGGATCACCTTTTTATTTATTTTCTTCTATGTGACAAGGAAAATAGTGTTAAATTTGATATATAACTGTTTGGAATAATAAACCATTGTGTAATAATTTGAAGGGTCTTTTACTTTCACTTGCCTGTTCATAAAATATATAGTATGCTTTAGAATTAAGTGTCGTAAATGAAAATAAGGATCAAGGATCTGAAACAAGAAAAATTATATGAAAGTATATTAGGAAATATTAAATACACGAGATAGAATATCAACATGACCTTGTTACCCTAACTGTACATAAGATATTGACTTAACGTGATGTAAACATTAATAAAATTTGGAATTAACTCCGAGGGAACTCTTAATAATATTTGTCAGTTGGTTTGAAGCTTCTGCAGAGATATAATCATTATGATTAGCAATTGTGTTGATGGTAAGCATTTCGATATGTATGTTTTTTGCAATGGTTATGCTAATGCAGGGTTCTCCAAACTCCAAAAGGGCGCGGGCCATGGCTTGTGATAAAACAAATAATCTTGTTGTGTAAATGATACTTCAGTTGTGAAGTGAACTTTTAAGAGAAACATAATAACAAAATAAATGTTATAGTAACATCATGTTTGAATGATTTATTAAATTTTATTTAATACTCAATTGTTGACCGTTGTATTATAGAGGAAGGAGATGGTAAATAGTTTTCTCCAAAACGGCCCTAACGATTTTGATTAAATTCATTATATCAGTGTAAAATTAAGCAGTTTTAAATAAAATGTAGTTCTGATTAATATTCTCCAACACCGCTTAAATGCCTAATTTTCAATATTAGCTTCACCTAAAGTACCTTTAATTATTTTTATTTGAAAAATTGACTATTTCATATTATATTATATCTCTATTATAAAATATAGTTGAACATAAAATATAAAAGAATTTGATAAATTACTAAAGAGAATTAAGAGATCGTTACGGTCAATAGCTTTAATTGAGAAACCGAATGAATACGAGCTTGTCCGAAATATTAGAACATGCTTCCAATCATAAAATGAGCTTAAGATAACACGGACTCCGACAATATTATATAAATATACATATGTGGTTTTCATGAATGTTATTGTTGGTATTATTTAATATTTAATTGTATAGAATACATCGATATAAATATTGAAATTTGTATATATAAGGGTACTTATACAAATTAAAGTACCCACAATGAAGTATAAATAAATATAGCGTCTATAATTTTTAATTTAACTTCTCTTTGTCAGAAAATATATTTTTCTTCTAAGAGAATATCAACATAAGTAAGTGAAAGTTGTGTGATGCGCGCACCGCACCGGAGTTTGATATTTAAAAAAATATTATTATTATTATTTTTATTTATATCTGAACCGCATAAAACATAACCAGTATGACTTTTAGTGAATAACTATGTATTCCTCTGTATACTTAAATATTATCTTGGAGAATATTTTTTCACTTAATCAACTCTAATTTATGTCTTAGACCATCAGTATAAATCTGTATTAAGACAATAGCATTTATCTTTTATCTGTACAATTTAAAGTGTATAAGTTCGTGTTATATTTTATGCATATTAAACCTTTATAATATATATGGTATTTTTTCCGCAATAATGAGTTGTTAATTCTAGAGCGTACTATTCCGAAACGCAGATGTTGAGGATTTGAGTTTCGATGGAATTCAGTAGAGAAAACTTTCTTGGCAATTATTGTTGTGTTTTGCAGCATCGAACCTTTAGGTCTGTTTAGCCTCTTATTAATGTATTGTCGATACATAAAACGACAGATAGATATATAATTACTGGATTGCTTCGTCACACTAGAAGACGATCAGTCGCTAAATACTACCCGACTAAATGAAGACCCTGAGTTTCATTGACTTCCCCTAAACAGGATCACGCCTTTAAGACCGAGCACTTGGACGGTTGCATTCGCATTATATGCGTGTAATGCAATTCTACGAAGTGAGCTAAACATTAGTCACGTTCGGTCTGCATTTATAAATAAACTGCGTTTAAATAATGTTTTTTCATTGTGTTCCTAGCGAAGACTTGAATATTAAATTGACTTAAATCATAACCTACAAAAAAATACATTCTCATATAGTTTAGGCCATAATATATGAAATTACGTATTTTTTATGAATATGCTTTTTTTTTTTAATTCTGAAAAAACATAGTTTCTTTACTTTTTTAGTTCGTAAGAAAAAGTTATAACTATACATTTTTTCTATTATTTTGACAGCTTTTACTTAATAGTATTTTATTTGAATATATGGGGTTATTATAAATTTCTAATTTAGAATTTGTTCAAAAAAATCTCTTAATGAAATAACATTTTTCTCATTAAAAAAAAAAAACAAACAAATTAAATCATAATCGTCTTAATCATCGAAATGGTTGGGATTTAATGAGTAAATTTAATATTTATATATTAGTATTGTAATTACAATATTTAGGTAATTTCTACATTGCAAATATAATTGTTCTTATTATCGTATTGATTAGTTGTATATAAATAGATTGAAATATAATTTTGTTATAAAACAAAGACTCCTCAGACGGTCAACAGACCATTTAGCACTTCCGATTTTCGGTATTAAATCCAAATTTTTTTTTTGTAATTTATATTATTCTATAATAGTAAATAATTAAGTTATTAAGAGGTAGAAGAAAAGTAAAAATTATAAATTATAAAAGTATTACAATTTTTAAAATTACACTCGAAAGTATAATTAATCTCCAACAAGGTCATATTTTCCTTTTATTTTCGTCTTGAACATTGATAAAAAGATATTTAATTTTTTTGTCATGGCTCAATGCCTGAACCAAAAAATAAATAAATAAAAATTTAAAAATTTATTCTGTCGATTATTCCCAATTTCGGCGTCTTGAGATTTTCATTTTTACAAATTAAGGCCATATTTCACCAAAATTTTATTTATTTTATCTTCCCAACGTTTCGGCCTGCATTAGAGCCATTTTAAAGTCCTTTTTGAGTCCTCCAACTGAATATCTATACTCAATATCATTTTACTTAATCTGAGAAAAATTAAATTCTCCTAATATTTTAGGGTTTCTCCTTCGTCATCTATGGACATACTTATATTTACATGGGTAAATTATAAAAAAAAGTAATGAAAATTTCCATGAGGTCTCACAATCATTTTATTGGCTTCCAGTTTATGTGTAAACAAGTATTTAATATGATTTTATAACAGTTGGGTTTGAGAACATTCAAGACCTATGATGAGCTAAAAGACAAATTCAACGGTCTGATGAAGGAAGAATTGGAGAAATGATGTTCCTAATAACCTTTTTTTTATAAAGTTTCACAATGCAAGTGTGTAAGTTAATCTTAATTCACCACTATGATATTTAAATTTCTGTTTACATGCCACAAACCATTAAAAAAAAAATTGACATACCTGCAAAATTGTATTTTTCACATTTCTGTATACAATCTTTTTTTTTTTTCCCCCAAAACCAATGTACACTATCTTTCTGTTTTGTTTTCTTTATTTTTAGTATAATTTTTTTTTTTGCCTATTACAGTTTAATTCCAAGTTGCATTAAATAAAATCTCCTTTGCATACATTATTCAAATATGGAATTATGGTTAATATTAAGCTCTAAATAAATTTCTGAGATTTCACAATTGTTTCATTAATGCTTACCTGAGTGTAATGAATAGTCAGTTATACAGCTGAATTTTTTGGTCCCGCTTTGCATTCGAACATCTATATTGCTCGAAGGTTGTTGGCAGTCCGATGGCGAATTCACTAACAAGGGTAGTTTACAGTCAGCGGGTCTCCGATTTCAATTACATTTTTTTGGTGATACTACATCGAAATATATTGGACATATGTCCGGATTTTCACAGCGATGGGCTTTAGGAGCCGAGAAAAAAAAAAAAATATTTACAATTTCAAACAAAATTTATGTTATTTATTTTTGTCTTTTTTTATTTTTAGTTTGTTATGTACCAATCTATTAAATCTATTATTGTATTAAAAGAAATATAATATATCATATATTATCGTGTAAATTTTCATTATGAAAAAGCAAGTTTAATTGCTTTTATAATTAATTATTTTAATTATCTTTTATAACCATCAAAAACGAATTATTATATACATAAAAAATTACACATTTCAACATTTATTTTTCTTAGAACATTTTTTTCTACCCACTGTTGCTTTCATAACATTTTCATTTTTTTTTTGTCAAATATAACGTTAGTGTAATCGTTGGAAAACTTAATTGCTGAATAATTCCAATCCACCTCGATAACTTTTAGATTAAGTTTATTTCAATAAATATCAAGAAAACCTGTTTGTAATGGAGTTGACTATTTTTTTTTACGAATTCCGGGTCTTTTTTTTTTTTATGAACTCCAGTCCATTCTTCGAGAAGAATTTTTTATATGTATGGTTTATCATTTCCAAGCAATTGTACATCTAAAGTAATATTACCTTCCTAATTACAAAGAAAAATAAATAAAAGGTGATTCCAATTATTGGACTAAACTTTTTTTTTAATCATTAGTAATATGCTAAAAAAAACTAATATTACTTAAGTAACATATTCAAAATTCAAAAACCAAAACAAAGGATATAATCTTTGCAGTAGAAAATACAAAAAAAAAAAAAAAACTTGAGACCGTATCTTTGCTCCTAATTGTCCGATTTTAACGATTTTTTTTTTTTTTTACGAAATTCCGAAAACTTTTAAAAAATCAACAATATTCACAAAAAAGTGTATACTTTTTGAGTTATTCGGAAAGTTAAGTTTTTGAATTTTTTAGTCGATCACAGTGGTTCATTATTGAAAATAATAAACCAAAAATATTTAAAAATCTCGATATCTCTACTAACAGTGCTTTGATTTCGATGAAACTTCCTTCATTTTTAAGGAAATTTAAATATCTTTGAAACATCCTATCACAATATCGACAAAACAGTGTATACTTTTTGAGCTATTCGGAATTTAATTTTAGCATCCCTCGTAACTTTTTATCCAGCTTCTTTTCGTTGAAGTATGTTATATAGATAAATTTAAAGGGCGTCGAGAAAATGACTTTAGCGAAGTTTCATTGAAATCGGTACATTCGTTTAGGCGCTACAGTCTATAGCAACACAGGTTTTTCGGCCGCCATTTTGAAAGTAAAAGGCGGATAGTAATGTCGATGAAGGAGGATCATCCTTCAGTGACCTCTGATTTTATATCCAAATTTTTAAAAAATCGGTCAAATAGTTTCGGTGAAAATGCGCGGACGGCGGACGGACAAAAATGTTTTTCTTCGTTTTTCGAATTCTACGTATCCTGAAACGTGAAACATCAAATTTTGAGAGGTAGTTTAGTTTTTGAATTTTTCGGTCGATCACAATGGTTCATTATTGATAATAATAAAACAATAAATATTCTTGTTATATTAACTTTTGCAGTTAAAAAAATATTTTATCTATGTACGGCTCTAAGTACTGAATATGTTAACCTATACACACTCACAATAATCACCTTTTCAGGACTCATGTTTCAATCGAATATGCTCCATGTTAAAACATTTATGGTTTGCCTGCAGAGGCATTACATACATAATATATACACAGCAGTGTATCTTTTCTGTTATGTAAAAAGTGACATCCTTTACATTTTACATTAACATTTTATTACATAAATACATTATTACATAAGCCTACATATTATTACTGTGCCGAGAACTAGGAGTGCTCCGTTGACCCGAAGGGGACGATGGAGGACATCGACCACCCTTGACCTCGCGGACCTGCTCAGCGGTTTCATTCTGTCAGCTTCTCTTCAGGGCAATTCAAAACTGTAGCGCCTTCAAGCAGACCGATCGTGTCAAGCTAGGCACTTCAATCTGCAGCCTGCGCGATATCTGAAACCTTTATTTAATTTTAATTGATGAAAAATATCATAAAAATCATAAGTTTATAATTTTTTTATTGGAAAAATAATAATACAATAAGCCACGATCATGGGCATTGAGTAGTATAGCTGTATATGTACATTTCTACTATTTATATACAAATTAAAATATAAATTAAAAAAAATAATAATAATAAAACATCTAACTAAAATATATATATTAAAAAATATTTGTCAAAAAAACATTGAAAGAATAATAAAAAGAACTCATGTAAAAGAATTTTGGATTGTATACGTTTGATTTCCGATGATTTAGTCGTTTTCCTCAGTTCAAGTCCATATGTCCAGATAGGTATTAGTATGGTCTTATACACTACTAGTTGACTGTTTACAGAAATATGTGAGTTTCTGTTTAGTAGTCTATATAATTGTCCAAATCTTACTTTAAGCTCTCGTCTTAAGAGTCTGGTATAAGGATTCCGTGTCAGTCTAGTGTCTGGAATGAAGCCTTCGTACCGGACTGTGTCTGAGAAGAGAAGAGATATCGAGTTAAAAAATATTTGCGGACAGGATATGTGTCGGAGTGTAAAAGTTATTTCCTTATACAACTTATACACTTAGATTCATTTACTTCAATACGCCAATCCTTGCACCACTGCTTAGTGACGAAAATATGCCATTTCAAGTTCTGAGTTTGAGGAAAGGATGGAGATGTCATGAGCAAATGTTGTCAGGCGGTAATGGGATTTGTTGAGAAGAAATAATATTAATAATAATAATAAGTAGTAAATGATTATGTCTCGAACTTTTGGATGTATGAGAGAGTTAAATCAGAGAGACGTAATTCATATATGTAACAATTCAAGTCCTCTGACTTCAAATATTGTATCAATGATTTGCACACGTAATGTTAGATGATAAAAATAATACTAAAATTGAGCAACTGGAGGGCCTCGATGTAATCCGACGTAAATACAAATTTTCTGTTTATTTTTAATGATTTTTTTTTTCTGTGGACTGTACTGCTATTTGGATTAGTGGAAGAACCGTGTAAAGTTATAACATCAGTACATCATCGTAAACCTAAAAAAAATCGTCATATTATCAATAATCATTGCATTGACGATATCGATGTTCAGTAATAGTTTTAAAACAAAATGATTCACGAACCAAAATGACACATTTATCGGTTCATCAAAAGGTCCGTTGAGCGTACAATTCTATCTATATCGAAAAATTGGTAATATCAAAGGATTTTTGACGAATCTACAATAAAAAAAAATGGAAAACCTGATCTGGTCGAAGTAAATAGCATTTGTTCGTACATCAACTTACTGACTACACTACAATCAGTGCATCCAGGATTCAATTTTAGGACTTGGTTTTTATTTTAATATTGTTTTGATAACGGTAATTATGTTAGGAGAAATAGAAATAAACTATATAAAATATAAGTCCCTGAAGGACAGTAAAAGAATAAATAAAATAAGCGAATAAAAAAAAGTTTATAGAAAAATTAGGGATACATTTTTTATATTTCCTCTTGGCACGTGTATACATTTATTAACTGAATTCATGATAAATAATTTAAAAATAGGATATATTTTGATTGTTAAGGTAGTTAGCACAGATCAATTAATTAGGAACCAATAAATTTTTTTTCCCATTTTTGGAGGCGTCTTCAGCCCGAAACCTCTCCCCCCCCCCACATGCCAGCAACAGAGCCAGGTCGAAAGCAATGAGAATTCATTGCAGGTGATGTATTTCTGGATGTCGCTCAAGCGTTCCGTAGAGTCTTGCACTGAAACCATCTCTTTAAACTTAAGATCACATTACAGGCCTTATAACATCTTATAATCCATTCCTTCAGTGTACCTACAGAACTTTATTGTGTTTTCGAGCCTACACGCAAACACACTCACAGATGACATTTCAAACAACAACGGTACACTGACAGTGACTTATGTACTCGTGTATGATTCTGTGAAACATAAACATGACACGACCAATATAGATTCAGAAAAATCATTTTGAACTAGAAACTTGAGTCACAAATTTATTAAGCTTAAATCTGGTCCTGGTTCTCAACATAAACACTTATTAAAATATCATTACAACTTATTAATTAATACAAATCAATTTCTCATATATTTTCTATTAAAAAATTTTATCATAATTATAATGTCCCATCTTAAGTGTTTTCGCCTCTAGTTGTCGAGTGACCTTAATTGTTTTTCTTATTTCAAACGAATCGATAGATCTTAAATGTTTTGTTCTTAATTTGATGTTTTGATATAAATGATGTGATAATGGGAGATAAATTATGACATTGGAAATATTAATGATAAGGATTTTAGAACAGTTTATCTTTTTTAATTTCGTAATTTCATTTTTAACAAGAGTGATTAACTATGCAATATGTTTATTATAAAAATAAATAAGTGTCGAAGAAACCAGACTCAGGTATCTCCTGCCGTTCCATAAATACACGGCTCCTTAAAGTTAATAAATGAACTTTTTATTTATTTTGATTAATAATATTTTTCAGAATCCATTATATTCCATAGAATTTATTTAAGAAAATATTTTTCAGCAATGGAAGGTGGATGATTTTACGTCGTTATTACTTATTCGGTTCTTTTTAAATATTATGTTTATATATATATATATATATATTGTTTTATTATTAAGTTGATATTAAAATAAAAACCTTTAAGCCTTTAACGTTGGAATTTATTGTCTATGTTTATTTTGGGCTACTTGGGACTTTGATATATTCGTCTAGCTTCAAAACTATCTCAGTCTGTTCTTGTCTATAAAGCATAGACAATAGCGATACTTTATTACATATCGATTCAACATTTATGTTGCCATGTCTTCCTATCCGTGTGAGTTTATTGTTCCATTGGTGTCCCGGAGATATCAACATGGTAACATGGTATAATCAATTGCCACAACAGCGTAAAAAGCAAATAAGAGAATTAAATGAATCTCAACTCATGAAAAACTTCAACCTTCCATGTTTATACATTATATTGAATTTGAATTTTTCCAAAATAATTTAATTCCTAATTTTAATTTAATTGTAGTTACAATAGTGAACCATTTATAGGCGAAAAACATGGCATCTCTTTATTAGGTTTTAAGATAAAGTAATAAATATCTCCAATCCTTTAAAAGCAATAACAGAGAATTAGAAAGTGATAGAAAAAATAAATTAGGGTGTTTTCATATTTGAAGATCGAAATAGGTATTTGTTGCTGATGTAAATTTTTTCTTTAAAAAATTTATGTTGTTATGTATATAGGAGTGCACACAAGGGGTTTTATGACGCAAGTCGTGCCATCAAAATTTTTGAGGGAGGCACATTTCGACGGGGTTTTAAATTTTTGAAGGAGACATATTTCGATGATGTTATGAATTTTCGAGATGAAAAGTTTCAAACCAGAAAACAAGAGGAAAGCAAAGAACAGAATTCTGAAAGTGTCATTGCTTATGACTTATTATTTTAAAAGTCTTCTTCAGCTTGCACTTGCACTGTTTAAGAAGAAGAGAGAAAGCAAATATCTTGGGAGAAGGGGGGAGGGGAGGAGGTTTATGCGCTATCGACCTTGGGAAGAATGGACACCTTTGTATGTATGGTGTGATTTCAAATATACCATGGCGCATATACAAATTTTCGAATAAATTTGAAATTTTGTACATGTATACATGTTCTGCTGATTCCCATGTTATACTCGTTATGTCCAAACTAGTCACATTACCGTGTTATAGATTTGTCATTTGTTTCATGAATTACTTGAGGAACGTAGTTCCAGAAGATGTAACTGTTAATTATATCGTTTTGTCAGTTATTGTCTTTTTAATTGTGTATGTATCTTTCAAATGTCTACGGTCTAAGATAGCATACATAGTTTCTTCAAGGCACTGAGTTGTTCTCGACAAATAGATATGAGTTTCCTTAGAAAAAAAAATTGCACGTCTTGATTTAGTTGTGTTAATTTTATTTAATTAGTAGGTAAAAGTGAAGGAGGACTAGAGATCTGCTACTTAACTAATAATGCACAAGTAAATCAAAGACATAATCAAGCGTTTATTATTAGAGTTGTTTATTAGTGATAAAAATATCCTTAGAAGTTGGGTCTTTAAGATTTCAAGGTGGACATCGAGACCCTGCATTTCAAGGCCCTAAACATTACTGTTTTATTTTAGCAATAGCCTTCTAGAGGCGATTGTTGGAATGGAATACTTATCATACATTGTTCAGGTTTTTAAAAATTAAAATATTTGCATTTTTATCGTAATATAAACATTTATTAGTTAACAAGGAAGAATATAACTGAGAACACTTGGCCATCTCCTACTACCGCTGAAATCTTTTTATAAAAATGAACATGATCTATGATATAAATTTTTAAAAAAAATTTTCTTGTATTTTAATTATTCAGTTTTTAATATTTTATTACCAATTTTGAAGTTTTTATCCACATCTGGCTTCTATATTCCAATCATAATAAGTGAGTGAACTAAAATCCTCTACCCAACTAGGTCTCATCGAGTACAATACTGGATTAGTATAACTTTACGAAGTCCTATTGCTTAGGTGATAAATTGAAGGGATATTTTCCAGTATGGAAATCTAATCATTTAAGAAATAAAATGTCTATATTCAATGTATTCCTTTCCATTTTTCTCTGAGCTGCTTGAAGTCTATTTGCGTACCTCTTCGTGAGAGTCCATTTTTGGGTGAGACATGGTGGGACACATGTTTCAAGGAAATTTATCCCATAGGAATACGGAGAAATTTCCGTCCATAATAATTTTATAGGACCAATATCTTTTTCCAAGAGAACGATATAAGGGTCGGCACGAGTTTCTTTTCTAGGAAAAAAGAAATTGATATACTCCTATCTATTTCATTATCGGTTCTTCCATTGAAGGAGATTATCTGGACAAGGTATAAAGAATCTCCGATTTATTATATCTTATTTTTAATATGATTACACCTTCTTGGCTTGTCGGTGAGCATTTTGGTTTTGGACAAATTTATCTCGCTTCATCTAATGTGCTCATTGAATGGACTTTCTTTATAATAACATATTATTAACACGAATAGTAATTTTTCACTGATAATAAGAAAAAACGAAGATAAGTATCTAATCCGAGTGTTCTCACAGTAAATAGCAACGGTTACATTAAAAACAAAATGTTATTTTTATTTATTTTACTTGTTATTTGTTATGAAGTTGACTTTTGCTTAAAGTATACTAAGAATATGGAATGGACAAAGAGTTCTTTGTGTTAATATTATATGAGGTTTCGATCCAAGCTGCTGGTAAAGATGAAATCCTTGGTAGGGGTTCCGTTCTGAAGGGATACAGAGTACATTATTGAAGAGTGCTAAGGGAAATGTAGGTTTACGAGGTTAGAATACTTCAAATCAGATAAAGATATATATATATATATATATATATATATATATATATATATATATATATATATATATATATATATATATATATAGGGTGTCCCATAATTAGAGGAAAATGAACATTATTAAAAGGTTAATGGTAGAAATTAAGAAAGTAGCTAATTTAAGATTTGTTTTTTTAAGCGGGTAACGTCTTTTGTTGAATAGGAAGCGATAACTTAAAAAATATTTAATTTAAGTAATTAAACGTTGCTAAATAGTAAACTAGACAAAATTTGTAGATTGTTTCATTGTTAATAATATTTAAAAAGGACTTTTGAGCGGCTAAGCTAAGCTCCGTTCAAAAAAAAGTCTTAACCACTCTTTAACTGTATTACATTTACCCCACTTTTACGAAAACTTGCTCGTTTAATAAGATTTAAGTCCATATTAATTAAGTTGAGGTTTATTTGTAAAAATTTTGAGATTCATCTAATAAGTAAAGAAATGATGTGATTTTCTATCCAGCCACCTTAAAGTATCCGTCTACTCTGTAAAAATGACTACATTTAACTCAAGGTTTTATTTCTTGTTTATCTTAATATGGGATGTATAATTGCCTAAAAGCACATTTTATTTCTAAAAATAAAAATTGTAAATATAATGATTTTTCAAGAAAGTAGATGGTCCGGGGTGGCGGTCAAAAATAGGCTAAATAGTGGCAAAACTATTTTATTAAAAACCAACGTTTCGACCCGACTTTGCAGGCCTTCTTCAGGGCTAGAACGGACAAGATACAAGAAGATATAGAGAATTGTGGAAGTTACATAATATTTAGACAAATAATTATAAATAATATGAACAAGCTTATTAAAATTATAAACTGTAAATTCATTAAAATATAAACAGAGTAAGCTAAGTAACAAGATCCTAAACTGAAGTAAATAAATGGAAACAATTGTTGTAGTGTAATATATAATATATTTAAATGTGAATATACTTCTACAGATCTACAGGAGAGATTGAAAGAAAAGGAAAAAGGGTACAATATGAAGTAGTAGACATAAAGGAATGTGGAGAAGAATCGAAAAAAGAAAAAAATAAATAAATAAGTATATAAAATTAGAAGAATAAAAATAGAGACTTATAGGCGTGTTCAGCTAGGAGTTTTACTTAGAACTAGAAAATCATGGTAAAGGTAGGTATTGGGGAAATTTGCTGACATGCTTGGGTAATGGGGAAGAAAAAAAAAACCTTGAAAATTACAGGATCTAAAATTTGAACGGTCAACTATTAAATATTCAATATAATAATTTTTCAAATATTTTTTATGTAAAGAGGTTATGGAATTGTGTTTTTCTCACAGATTTCTGTCATAGGAATTGATGTTTATTTATAAGTGACAAACTTAACTTTTCCCTCGTTTTGCTTAGATACAATCTTTATTTCAACGCCATTTAACAATAGTGATGGGATGACTCCTGGCTGAGAGGAAGACACCAGAGGTGCACTAGGTGAGGACAGACAGCTGTATTTATAGCCGAGACCGAAATAGCCAACCCTAGAGCGGGGTGACGCATCCCCGCTCCTGGAGGAGCTATCTTGGGCCCCACCGGGGGTTGTCAGGGTCAGGGCTGTTGGGAGGGTGTCAGCTGGCTTAGGGGATTTGACTGTCTGGGAGTCGAGGACTTCTTATAGCCATTGTAAGGCCGGGTCCAGAATAGCTTTTCTGCCGAACCTTAAGTGGGGTACGTTAACTAAATAGAGCATACATAGACTCGAAACGATCCGAATGTGTATATCATGTATTGTGTACATAGCCCTTGAGCCAGGACCCAAAAATCGACCTGATCGCAGCCGAAGATTTGATTGTAAATTACGAAAGTGTATGTTATTTTGAGTAAAAAGAATCTTGCCTGCCGTTCCAGAGCAACCGTTTTCAAAAATGGCGGCTGATTTAAAGAGTATAAAGCCAGTAGTTTGAGGATTTTTTTTTTTGTTCTTCCCTACCTCGCCTTTTAGGCTATACGGGATTTTCCCGGACCAGAGGGTGAGGGCGGGGAATTTAAAATCCCATCTGGCACCGGGACGCGAACTCGTGACTTTTTTCATAGATTCATATATCCGGTTGCCGGGCAACGGCGGTGCTGTGCACACGCGTTAACCCATTCGGCCACCCCGCCCCCTTGTAGTTTGAGGATTGAAACGGGAAATCCATTGCGAAAAATGTGAGAAAAGTTTTTATTATTATTTTTTTTTATTTGTTGTTTAACATGTGGAGAAAATAAGAGCCCTCCTTATAAGCTACATGAATTGGCACAAATCTGACCCCCGTAAACGACTTAATACTAGAGATGTAAAATAAAAACTTTTGACAAGTTTCTCTTTGTTTATACCTTATAACGGCATCAAATTTAAAAGATATTAATATGGTTTGTGGCTATGTCGAGATAGAAGAAAATCCTGAGGTGTTGTAAATGGCTCAGTAAATTGCATGGGAAACATTTTTGTAATTTACTATACGTTTGAATTCGTTTAATACAATCAGTAATATATTTCTTTCATTTTACAAAAAAAAAAAAAAAAAATCATTTGATATATTACAACTTTGAAATCCATGCGCTGCAAAAATAAACAAAATGATTATATAGGTCTTATATTTATTGACTAAAACATTCAATATTAAAAGGTATTCAGAATATTTAAAAAAATATTCAAATAAGGTTTCATTGAAATCTATCTCCTCCTGTTCGTTTGCTCTCCTCATTAATAGTTATGTATATAGTATAACTAAATTTAATTTTAAACAACTAATGGATTTTGAAATTATACGATTTGAAAGCTTTTTTAATGATATTTATGTATATTTTTTAATATAAATTGAAGTAAATATATCGCTACATGATATGGTCAAGTATTTTTTTCCATTAAGGCCATCAAAGATGATTCCATTTCAATTCTGGTGTGCCATGGCCTACACCAATTAAGAGTGGTTCGGGTTATTACTCACATCATGCGGGTGTTATGACGCTTACGCCCAGCACTGCTTACTAATAATATCACGTTCTTATATTGATTTTTTTAAAATTTGTTATCACAAGCAGAACATCAAAGCGTTATTTCACAATGATTTTTTTTACTGAATAAAATATGTATTTCGAGTTTTGGATAAAGCCACCTTTATTTTTTTTTTAATTGCAGGTTTGCCTATTTTTGAAGACTTAATAATGTATTGTTATTAAAAAAAATTATTATGTGCCGATCGTGACTTGTCGATTATGGAATAAATTCGTAATTAAGTAAATGAGATTACTTTATTCTCGAATATTTAAGAAAAAAAATGAAATTAAAGTGACTTAATTAAAGTGACGAAATTAATGATTTCTCAAGAAATAGTTGTTAATTTTATTTTTTCGTATTCCATGTATGATGCCTCTCACACGTTTCAGTGAATTTCTTTACTCTTTTGATTTGATGTCTGGAAAACTATTGTCAACTTTTAACGATTATGATTTTTTTTTCTCTTTCCCTCATACAGTTACCCTGTATGAATTAACTTGTATTATTTTGTATATGCTCCAAACATTAATCATAATACGTGTATTAATTAAAGGAATTATTACAGTTCTTAGAAAAATTTCCAAATTACATGGTTATAGTTATAATATAAAGTTAAACTTTTCCTGATAAATAACATTAAAAAGTAAAGAGAAAAGAAGTGAGATAATTATAAAAAAATCAAAAATTACTACAATAAAATTATTAGTGGTTCCAGCCTTCTTAAAAGAGTTGAAGATCAACTTCAGAGTAAATTTCTTTATCTCCATCCTATATTTTTCGAAAATAATTTTTACTTTTAGCGGCTGGTTATCTCCTTGGAGAACTTAGTTTCTTATGAAATGATAACGTTTACTGTCGAAAATAAGTTCTATAGAATGTGGTCAACTATTTGAAGAGTTTGTTCATCGCAGTGAGATGTATCAGTATTAATCAGATGAAACTCTTTTAAGTAAAATTTGCATTTTTCATGTTGGATTAAAAACTGTATTTCAATTTGTAGTATGTACTTTTCATTTTTTAATAATTGGTAAATGTAATTCCTGAAACAAATTCATGAAGCAGTCGTCCTTGGTTGTTTGTTGCTATTGTCTATTACAACAGCATTACAAAATTACAAAATTATAATTATCACACGAAATAAAATCAAAATTAAATAATTATCTACATGTGAAATATATAATAAATGAAAGTATTGCGATCGTGAAAATTTTCGAACCTCAGTTTTCAACGGAAATACATATTTTGAGATCCTCTGAGTCCAAATAACTAAGTCCCGCTAAATTGTCTGTTGTGTGTTTACAGTCTAGCTCAAAAACGAAAAGTCGTAGAAAAGTGAAATTGTATATTTAAGGTTTTTATATGCTAGGGATGTTACAGCAACTTTTTCGTCAAAATCAGCTTACCGGAAGTGGTACTTTATATCTAACGATTTTGATTAAATTCATTATATCAATGTAAAATTAAGCAGTTTTTAATAAAATGTAGTTTTTATTCCGATTAATGTTCTCTAACAGGGGTTAAATGGTTATTTTTCAATATTAGCTTCCCTTAAAGTACCTTTAATTTTTTTTATTTGAAACAATTGACCTCTTAATCTCTAATATAAAAGATAGTTAAATATAAAGTATGAAAGGGTTTGATAATTAACTAAAGGGTAAATAAGCGATCGTAACGGAGAATAGTTGTAATTGAAGAACCAAAGGAATACGAGAGTACCCGAGCTCGCCCGAAAGATTAAAACACGCTTCCATACGTAACATGAGATTAATATAATACGGACTCCGACAATATTATATACATATGCGGTTTTCATAAATGCTATTATTGGTATTATTTAATATTTAATTGTATAGATTACAGCGATATAAATATTAAAATTTGTATATATAAGGGTACTTATACAAATAAAAATACCCACTATGAAATATAAATAGATATAGCGTCTATAATTGTTATTTTCTCTTTTCATTTGTCTGAAAATACTTATTTCTTCTAAGAGGAGGGTGGTAAGTGAAAGTTATGTGATGCGCGCACAGCACCAGATTTTTATCAATATAGCTATATTATCAAAGTTTGTAGGAAGAAGTAAGTTTTTTTACGGATTAAGTATTATTTGTAAAAAGATTACTTTTCTGGGTGTTGTCCCATCTTCAGAGCCATATTATTTTAAAATTTATTACTGTTAATTTTAATAGTGTTTTAATTGTATATAATTTTTAAGGTATATTTACTTGCAGATATGGTATTTACCTTGTAAATGCTTGTGCAAAGATTATCTTAAAATAAAATAATCTTCTTGTAATATAATTATTACTTATTGTTTTTTTCGTTGATTTTAATAATTCTAGTTTGGTTATTTGAAAGCTTCTCTTTCGATTGACCTTCATCTGGTTCCACGTGGCGTTGCTCTCCTAAGACCCTCAGGATTCCTCTCCAAGGACTTTTTAGATAGCTCCATCAGATCTTTTCGATTCCTGTCCCAAAAATAATACCCTATTTAAATTTCCACATTATATTTTTTTCTTCATTTTATTTTTAAAATAATGAAACATTGATAAGATTATTAACAAATTACGAACTTTTTAATCATAAACACTAAGAGTTCTTAGACGATATCCATAACACGTCAACACTACTTGTTATCTTCCAAATGCTCGTTCAAGAATATATAAATAAACCGTCATAGGCATTATTTCACTCCTCACTAATTGACTTTGACAAGACAACGACAAATATCTTATACAAGACACAGCTAAAATAGAAATGGTTGAGGGATCTTATTAAGTACTGGTAACCGTTTTTTTTTTCTTTCGTCTAAGTAACAATATTTTTATTAATAAAAATAGATGATAGATAATTAGTGCTTAATGAATTTTTTGAGTTTTTTATTGCCAACGTTTCAACAAAATTTATCAGAGCATGTTTTCTATATAAAAGATATTCAAATACTTTGTGCTGATAACATCCCCTGATGACGACCAATAGGTTTGGGTTGAAACGTAGGCAATACAAAAACTGCAAACATTTGAGTTCTGATTATCTCTCACTCCTGATATGTGTAACAGTTGACGAACTTCTGTTAGAAATAAGACTAAAAAATAAATTACAAAACTTATAAAACAAAACAAAGCTTACAATACAAGTATAATCTATACAACTATACTGTAAGACCTATCTGGACATACGGAGCAGGACTTTAGGGTTCCGTAAAACACGTCGGCATAAACAAAATTCAAAGACCATACACAACGACGTAAACATACCAACAGTATAATCCTACACTCATCATAAACACACAAGATTCCATCTTCAAGTAATATTCATCCAAATCCACTTGTCCTCATATTTTTCTTCCTCCCTGGTACCTTGATGAGCCTCAACGAAGTCTAAAAAAGGAAGTGGCATAGAGATCTCCTGTAGTGTTGCCCAAATGCGAGACCAAGACGAGTCTTGGTCTTGCGCGCTCAGTCTTGATCTTGCTCTTGGTCTTGCGCAAGAGTCTTGCAGTTACTTATTAGCTTATTAATATAGCTATATAGTATATTATTATACTCATTATTACTAAAACAATAAAAGAGAAAGAAAAAAAAAACCACAAAATTATGGTTTCAGTAATTGAATACATTTATTTTAATAAATATAAATTTGTGGCAAAATAGGATTTTGTGTAAAATCATAACACTATAAAAACATTAAAAAATAAAAATAAATTTTCAAAATTTTCTAAGGGTACATATTACTAAATAAAGGTTATAATATTGAGGAAAAATATCACATAAATCAAATTTATTGACTTGATGTTTTGGATTTCCGTTTTATTGTTTTCATCTGTTGTTATATTTTTTTACATGTATATAATTGTGATCTATATTGTAGATACAATTTTCTACTTGAAAATGGGCAAAATTGCCGGAAACATCGTTTAAAATGAATTAAAGCATTAATAAAATGTATAAGGGTTAAACATTTTTTTTTTACTCGATATTATGAACTTTATTTAATGAAAAAAGATACCATAATATCTTAGTTACTGTACCCTTGGTAACGCTTTTTTTGATTATGACAATTTTATTTTTTTAATATTTCCAATAATCTAGAAAGGTATGTAATGAGCTTTAGTAAGTGATGATAAATATTAATTAAAACGTACATCAATATTTATTGTTTACCTTTGTAATCTAAGGCTTGTTTTCTCAGTAATAAATATTGATTTATTGAATCTTCATTATCTTAATTAATCTTTTGTTTTTAATATCCAATTAAATTAATTTTCTTAATGTGCAATTATATTGAGCTATTTTCTCAACCCTCACCCTAGATAAAGATTCCTTATTTATGAAGGCATTGACTCATTCGCTATCACGGAAATCGATAGAACTAGTCACCTAAACAAGACGACTAGCGTTTTGGCCCCAGAGTCATTGATTCGTAAGCCTTCGTTACGACGGCGAATTAAATTCTATTTTTAGTCAATTCGGAAGTCTGATGAGTCAGTAGATGTACCTGTGATATGGAAATAAATTTTTTATCGTTTTGGTTGCTCATCCAATGCGTTCGATTTTATGAGAATGGAACGTATAAGTGCAGAAGACTAAACGATGATAAGATTTTTTATGATTTGTTAAAACTTTTAAAAATACAGAATTATACCTACTACCAAAACTCATTAACTATTTATCTAAAATTTCCTTCCTGGATGGAAAATGCATTTTCGGCCATTTGTCAGTCAGTATGGCTGTGTAGCGGATTATATTTACACGAGTGGAACGATTTTGTCGTCCTCTTATATTTTCACATACTTATGTATAAAATATAGAAAGGAAAGTATTGCGATCGTGAAAAATTTCGAATCAGAGTTTTCAAAGGAAATACAAGTTGTGAGGTCTCTTGAGTCCAAATAACCAAGTCACGGGAAATGTTCTATGAATAGACTAGTTAAAAACGATAAGTCTTAGGAACCTGATATTATGTATTTAATTAAGATAGGTTATGCCTGTGATGATACAGCAACTTTTTATACATTTTTACAATTTTCTCGAAACGGCCCTTGATTAAACTCGGTATGTCAATGTATAATTAAATGATATTTAATATCAATTAAGTATTATTCTCATTGATGTCCCTTAATAAGGCTTATGTTTGCATTGAATGTTTGAAATTTCTTCCTCTACGGTACTTTTGGTGTATTTTAAATAATTGACCGCCTCTCGTTGTCATTAACAATAAAAAATGGTTGAATATAAACTTTGAAAGAAGTTGATAATCGATTAGTTTGTCGAACATTTTGTTTGTCAGATTGAAAATTAATTCTCTGGAATAATACTCGGAATATATATGTACAAAATAGCCTTGGAGAGCTGAGAGTTTTTAGAAAAGAATAATATGTAACATTATATGTTGTATATCTCGTAGAATGTAATGGAGAGTGATAGAAAATTATAAATAATAATTTCTTAAAACTTATATTATTTAACAGAAATAAAATATTTCTAAGAAAATTAAATGGAATTCCCTAAATAGATGTAAACTTTTAAAAATTATTTTTAAGTTTGAAAAAAAACTATACAAAATCTTCCGAATCAGGGCAAAGAATCAGGCATTTAGTCCGTGGTACTTACCCCTTTTTAGCGAATAATAATTCGTATATACATCGGCCTGAAACTTTGTATATAGTTTCATCTCATCGTTACCTACAACTGTTTTATTTACGAAAATTCTTGGAATGGGGGCATTTTCAATCTGGAGGAGAACAAACTTTATTTAATTAATTAGATTCCGAAAACCTGTAAATACACATTTGCTTTCTACTTGGATCGTAACATAATTTGATCTCAAAATAATTAAAAAAGGTGGCCTACAAAAATATTGGGCCGTTTGTCCTATATAACCTCGTTATTTTGAAATGTTGGGGGTGTAGGTCACGTCAATTGGTTCAAAATTTTTGAAGGCCACATTTTTCCTCGATTTTTTGATCAAATTATTTTACGATCCAAGTAGAAAACAAATGTGTATTTACGAGTTTTTAGTACCTTATTAAATAGACAAAGTTTGCCTCCCTGCAGACTGAAAACGCCCCAATTCCAAGAGTTTTCGTAAAGAAAATAGTTGTAGGTTATGATGAGATGAAACTACTTGTGAAGTTTCAGGCGG
This sequence comes from Nezara viridula, assembly GCA_928085145.1. NCBI lineage: Eukaryota > Metazoa > Arthropoda > Insecta > Hemiptera > Pentatomidae > Nezara > Nezara viridula. Next base: position 82,555,758 of record OV725082.1, read on the forward strand.
ATGTTAATAATGCGATAAAAAGGGGTCTGTACCACGGACTAATTGTTTAAAAAAATATTTTATAGTACTTGAAGCAACAGATGTTTATAACCTTAAATAAATTTACTGCAGCTTAATAATTCTAGGTCCGATAATAAATTTATAATAATCAGGAATATACCGTCGGTTTATTCCGAAAAGTCATCATGTAATGTTAGAGATTTTTTTTTTTATATATATAATAATCTGTCACGTGGACAATGGATTATGGTGATATATGAGCACATTCACACCATATATACAGTAAATATAAAATAACAAAAGTAAAATAATAATCAAAAACTATGTACAATAAAAAATAAAATAATCTAAAGTAAATTAAAAACATAAAAACACAGCCTATATACAATCAGGCGGGGAACCCCAAGCATCTCCCTCCAACTATAGAAGGAAAAGCAGGACTCCAAGAGATCCCTGCGCTACTCTCTCAACCGCGTCAGTGGTGCTAAAGCCAGTGGGAGAGAAAATTAAACAAGTAAACAATATATATATATATATATATATATATATATATATATATATATATATGTGTGTGTGTGTGTGTGTGTGAGAGTAAAGAGTGAGAGAGAAGAAATACTGTCCGAGTATTCTTTGAAGTATTTACTCTCTCAGGTACCAGAGATAACTAACCAACCAACATATTCAATTCAGCAGCAACAACACAAATATCACTTATTCCTCTGTCTTCAGTAGAAATAGGTATTTTCATATATAGGGATGTGAAAGTAAAAATTACAGAAAGTATAATATATTCATTTCGTGAAATATAGTAATCGTGAAAAACTTTGATCGTGACCGAAAAAAAATTGTTTTTATATATAAAATGCGAATGTATAAAACAATTCATAGTAATTGTTACAAGGAGTCTGTATAACCTACATATCCTGTAATTTTTTTTTCATTCACTTGGATTTATTCCATACTATTCGTCATACATTATTTTTATTTCTGAGAAATGAAGACTAACAAAAAAACGTCTGCCAAGTAAGGTCAGTATAGCTTCCTCACCGTTTCCGTTGTATATTACAAGGTATACAATTTTTCGAATGAGAATAAAATCTCTGAGAGAAGCAGAATCGGAATAGCTGATTACAGTTACCCTTCAACATTCAACAACAGAGGGTCGTATTTGAATATTCCATACTTGATTATGCTTAATAAAAAAAAAAATAAATAACAAAAAATGCATACTGAACATGAATTTCAATACTGTTAGTTCAAAAGGTCTTATGTATAAATTTACTTATTGTTTTACAAGAGTGCATAAAAACTCAATATTTCTTTATGCTTTATTAGAATAATTTCATATTTTATTTTCATCTGCTATTTTCCATAGTAGCAGACTACTTATATCAGTTGCAGACTACAAAATATCACCTTTAATACACATAGAATTAAAGTTGAAAATTATTACATACGAACTTATGCTCTAATAATAGTATATACATTACCGAATTTTGGAGGAGGGGCTTCAGCACGAAAGATTTAAATATATATATATATATATATATATATATATATATATATATATATATAACGATAATTAATTTGAAAAAAAACCACTGCAAATTATTTCTCTTTGGTATATTATTTCCAAACAATTATACATATAAAGTAACATTAAATTTCTAGTTATAAAGAAAAATAAATAAAAGGTGATTCTAATTATTGGACTAAAATCTTTAGTAATCATTAGTAATATGATAAAAAAGATAGCATTACTTCAGTAACACATTCAGAAATCAAAAAAAAAGATAAACCTTTTGCAATAGCACATCTAAAAAAACCTAGAGACGATATCTTTGCTCCTAATTGTCCGATTTTGACGATTTTTTTTTTGTTTTTTAAGAAATTCCGTAAACTTCTAAAAAACCATATACAATATTGACATAAATGTGTATACTTCTTGAGTTATTCGGAATTTAATTTTACCATCCCTCGTAACTTTTTTTGAGCTTCTTTTCGTTGAAGTATGTAGTATAGATAAATTTAGAGGGCGTAGAGAAAATGACTTTAGCGAAGTTTCATCAAAATCGGTTCATTCGTTTAGGCGCTACAGTCTATAGCAACGCAGGTTTTTCGGCCGCCATTTTGAAACTAGAAGGCGAATAGTAATGTCGTTGAAGGAGGATGATCCTCGGGTGACCTCTGATTTTATATCCAAATTCGAAAAAAATCGGTCTAGTAGTTTCAGAAAAAATGCGCGGACGGCGGACGGCGGACTAGTAGTGCACATATAAGAGAAAGTGTTGGACGCAATTCAATGAAATTGACACTACATTATTTTTTCACCAAAGTCTACCTTTTATCTAACTTTGAGCCAAATCGAACGAGCCCTTTCTGAAATATTGGCATATCTAAAAATATACGTTTGCGCGTGCGTAAGCGGAAGTGCTGGGTGGAATTTGATAAAATTGATATGGGACCATCTAGGCACCGTTCAGCATAATCCCTGAAAATTTCATGAAGATTGGATGAACGGTACTAGGTGATATGCCCGTCACATCGATTTGACTACAGACAGACAGACAGACAGACTGACAGACAGACAGACAGACAGACAGACAGACAGACAGACAGACACCGAACCAAATTTGATCCTTGATGTCTGAAACGTAAAACGCGAGTGAAAATTTTCGATTCTGAGCAAAAAATTTTTTTTAATTTCTCGCACGAACACAATGCTTCCCTACCTTCGGTAGTGAGGAAGCAAAATCAACAACAAAAATATGGAGTTATAGGAAATTATTATCATGAGGTACTTGGACCAGTAATTTTATTTTCAATGATTTTAAACCGTTAAAATAAGATGGTCTTTTAAGTTATTTAGCGATTCAACTGAATTATGATAATTTTATTTTTATATTTTTTTATTCTATATTTTTTCCTTCAGAAATTCTAAACTTAAATGTGATTACTTTCTAAGTTGAATTGTGAATGGACTTGGGGGCAGTAATGTAAATAATTCTTTAACATTTCAATTATATTACTGAAAGAAATTCCAAGAAACTGAAGAGACATTGAAAGAAGTTGGCGAAGTCAGACTACCAAGAAACTTTGCCTACATCTTATTGTTTCGGCTAATGAAGACACTGAAAACTCAGCTTCTCAATAATAAATGAAACTCTTATTTTATTTTAATTAATTTTTCTGATATAATTAAAAATTATAGAATAGAACAGAATAGAATATAAATAGAACTTTGTTCTGGGACTAAGTCCCCTTAGAATAACAAAGATGAATTAATACAAAATATTATACTATTTTTAAGTCACAATACTTTTTATCTTCTAGTAGAATATAATATTATTTTAAATTGAACTGTTACTTTATTGTAGTTAACTATTACTAATTTGTCATTTATATATCAACGTCATCCCTCTCCTTTTCCAGACCCTCTTTACAAACCTTGCTAACTATATATCATGTTAAAAGAAGAATTTATTTTTCTTTATTCGTTATATATATATAATAATAATAATAATAAGGCTTAGCGAACCCGAAGGTTCGATGCCGACACCACCAATCGCTTGTTACACACCTCCCTCCACCGTTCGCCGTCCAAACCCAGTCCCTTCAGATCGGCTTTAATGCAATCTTCCCACCTTCGTTTCGGTCTACCCCTCGGACGCTTACCATTCTGCTCAGCAAATATTAACCTTTTAGGAATTCTCTCGTTACTAAGCCCAACAACTTTACAAGCCCATTTGATTCGCCGCGATGAAATTACCTCAGTTATATTACCCGGATACAGCTCACGCGATTCGGCGTTGTGTAACCGTCTGAACTCTCCGGTTAACTCATCCTTCTTCGGTCCGAATATTCTACGCAATACTTTATTTTCAAAAACCTTAAGACGCTGCTCATCCGTTAATGTAAGCGGCCAAGTTTCGCATCCATAAAGAACTGTAGGCAAGATAATTGTTTTATAGATTCTAATTTTTAAGTTCCAGGACAAGAAATATATATATATATATATATATATATATATATATATATATTATATATATATATTCTATATATTTAAAGTCCTCTTTAAATAGTTTTAATAATGACAAACTACATTTCTTTTAAAGTAAATTTTATCTTTTATTTTATTTTAAAGTAAATATATATATATATATTTACTAAACATTGCTTCATAGTAAACTAGATAAAATTTACTTTAATAGAAGTGTAGCTTGTCATTATTAAAACTATTTAAAGAGGACTATTCAGTAGGCAAAGTTCAGCTAAGTTCAGTTTAAACAAAAGTCATAAATTATTTGTGATTTTTTTTTTTTTTTTTTTTATCACTCATTAACTGTACTACATTTACCACACTTTTAGAAAAACTTTCTCGTTTAATAAGCTTTAAATCAATATTAATTAAGTTGATGTTTATTAGAAAAAATTTGAGGTTCACCTCAAGTTGTGTAAAGAAATTATGTGATTTATCCTAATACTTAACAATTTTATCCCTGATACGATTAAAATCAACTGATTCCTTCTATTATTCAAACGAAAACGAAAATATAAGGACTAAAAACAATAAGTTTGTGACTTATAAATACGCATCAATTCCTATGACAGAAAAATGGGGAAAACACAATTTCATAACCACCTTACTTGAAAAATATTTAAAAAATCACTATTTTTAAATTTTTTATTTTTATAAATAAAATGTGTTTTTAGGCAATTAGGTTTCTTACAATACATCCCACATAACGAAAAAACAAGAAACAAGAGATATGCAACAGTTTATTGTAGTCATGTATGCAGAAAACTCGGCTGCTTAAAGGTGACTGGATAGAAAATGACGGCATTTCTTTTTTATGATGTATAAAATATAACTGTTTTTATGACGATGGACATACTTAGATTTTTATTTTTATTTTCTCATTGTATAATCGATCATATGGCCAGAGTTAATTTTTATTTTTGTTATTGTTATTCTTAAGGCATTTACTCTCAGAATAAAGGCGATATTTTTATTATATTCCAAAATGATAAAGTCAATTTTTTAAGATTTATTTTCCGTTGTTTTGAGGAGGCATTTTTTGTAATATATTCATAAATATCGTACCTACAGTGGTGTTCATTTCATTAATACAACATTCAATACTTTGGATAAAAACTAGTCTGCTATAAATACTGTTACAAAAGTTGAACTTTGTTTACATCCTTGGGTATTATTTAGATTATCCTTACCTCTATCATATTATTTTCTTTACATGTCAGGATAATAGTCTCAATTAGTTTATATTTTTCTTTCGCTCAGTTAACATGGATTGGATTGATAAAGAAAACCAAATAGCTTTGATCGCCTTACACAAAGTTGGAAAATGTGGGTCAGAGATCTTCAACACTTTAAATCCTTTGGGTATCAGCCTTATGTTCGTGTACCGCACTATAAATAGATATAATGATACCATATATGGTGAAAGACATCGATCGAGACTCTCCTTTAAATAAAATTTAAAATATTAATTAATTTTTTTCAGGTAGGAAAAACCTAACTAAGCCCAAATGAAAAATTGGAAGAGTTATAAGCAAAAGTATTTTATTCATATCAATTCTTGTCATACAATAACTAAAATTTTGGAGTATTACTAAGTATTTTGCCTTAATTTTTATTCACAAAAACGATTTTTTTTACCTGTCTTGGTCTTGGTCTTGCAAAGTGCCAGAAATATTCCAGATGATTTTGTTTCATATTCATGTAAATATATTATAATCAATTAATGCATATTGTTGAGAATTTAATGGATTTATTTTGTTTCAAATATTTTAGCTTTAAAATTATATATGGCCGAACGGGCTAACTTGTGTGCACAGCACCGCCGTTGCCCGGCAACCTGATACATAAATAACCGGATAAGAAATATTCACGAGTTCCCGTCCCGGTGGTGGGGGAGTCTTTTAAATCCCCGCCTTCAACCCCTGGCCCGGAGAAACCCGGTACAGCCTTAAAGGCGAGGAGGGTGAGGACCAAAAAAGAAGTGTCCAAACCCTCCTTAAAAAGTACAGAGTTCTCGATTGTAATATATCACTCAAGATTCACTTTCTTCACTCCCAGATGGACTTCTTTCCTCTATGGGACGAAGATATCAAGATCGGTGGGATACTTCAATGCTCGCAGACTTCTGTTGGAAAGTTCTGAGAGATTTGCCAGAACATCAATATAATTGTCATGCAAAGAAGACACGTTCTAAATAAACTGTACAACAGGGCTGTTTCTTGCCGAAAGAAGTTGTAATTTAATGTTTTAATGTTGGGCCTTAAAAGTATTTCACAAATAATAAAGAACTTTTAGAGCCTAAAAAATGATGGTGTAACTTGCAATAATTTAATTTTTTTTATTCGATACTGGGTATACGTATCTGCAGAACAGTAGCTAATATAAGGATTCTGACAGAAAATTCGAGTTTCTTGCACCAAAATTAGTCAAGAGAAACAGTTTTCATCGAAGATACACGCAAAAAAAAAATTGTAGGGCAGTGCTATCGCTGTAAATAAATCATTTCTATTCTTCACCAGATGAAAAAATTAAGATAATATTCAGCAGCTTCATTTAAAATGACCAGATTATAGTCTTCACAAAACACACAGTATATATATATAATATTTATATTCCAAAAGCCTAGTCGGTGATATTTTTCTTTAAATGTCATCACTCCAGCTCTTTTAGAATAAAGAAGAAGCCTCCCTCAACATAGGTGCTCGACACAGACCCCGAGGACGCCACATAAGTTGGTATGTTTATATGAGACAAGAGACCAAGGGACCTTGGAGATGCTATAAGCGTACACAGACCCTTCCAACTGGCCCAGCTCGGAAATAGTGTTGGACATATTCCAGCAGCTCTGGAGGCTCCAGGATCTCCTCTTCAAAGAACAATATAACGAATTACAGTCAGGGATGATAAGGTTTTCTACTCTGAAATCTGTTGTTTATCGGACCAATATATTCCGCTTCTCTCGTAAATATTCCATTACGTTTAATTTACATGATAAGAGTCTCCAGAAGAATTATCATTCAAAATTTCAACTTCATTAATTTATTTGATTTATATTCGTTCAGTAAATCAATGAACAAATTTTTGTTGTATGCATAGAATATTTATTTATTTTTAATTCGAAACACCAAAATTATTCAACATACTCTGAAATATTTTTATGCTTCACTATTAAGCTTTTGTTATATGTTACCTCTCTTTCAAAATATTTTTCTTATTCAATTATTTTCTTTTATCAAGTCATTATTAGTGATAATTCATTCATATTTAAATTATATCTCCAGACTTATTTTCATATTTTTTACTGAACAAAATGTCACATATCTTCCTTCTTTTATATCTCTTGGAATATAAAAAGTTAAGGAAATAACTAGGGAGATATTTAATATAAATTTTTCATGAATCGTGTATTTGTTTTTTAATAGAATAATACTTATGTACTTTTCTTTTCTTTTTATATATTTTTAAGTATCTATTTTTGTTTTATTTGTTTAAAATGTGCTATTATTTTTTTTTTCACCAAACGGCTTTTTAAGTCCACCCGAATAGCATTACTTTTCCTTTCTCATTTTCACTTTTCTCTTCTCTCAGTATTTTCTTATCGTTCTGCTGTCTTCTCCGCTTGTTTTCTAATTTTCCACAAAAACCTTGATTTCTTTTAATTTTTTTTCGTATTGGTCTCCCTATCCAGGCATTCTTTGTCTGCCATTTTCAATTCTTCTGTTTCCTCTCTCATTTGTTTTACATATTCTCTTACTCTCTTGTATCCACAGATTATGCCAAAGACTTTTTTGTTTAGTCTCGCTTGGTTCATTCCTATCATGTGCCCGTAAAATCTTAGTCTCTCTGTAGATTTCCTGGCTGGGTCTTAACCTGTAGTAGCCTTCCTGTGTCTTCTTGGGCCCATATATTCTCCTCCGAATCCTTCACTCCATGTTCAATAATTTTTCTAGCCTAGAGAGACATGTTGTCTCCAGGTGATATTATTATTATTTATTTAACTTTTTTTATAGCATATTAGTTATGTAATTTTCTTACCTTTTTATGACTTTTTTCTATTTTTTTTATTTGCGATGTTTTAGAATTTATTATTCTTATTGTTTATTTTATTTTTAGCTTACTGGGGGGTATCTCCTGTCTGCCTGTCGGCGAACAAACCCTCTTACAAATTATACAACTGTTAATTTAGTAATTAAAAAATTAATAAAACTAGTAGTACAATTATTGTACTACTAGATTTTATTATTTTTTTTAGTGAAGTTAGTAATTTGATATTTTAGCAGCAAATGATTATCATTCCATCTTTTACGTAAAATAAAATACTGCACGGTCAATAAAATCTTTTTTATATAATAGAGAGATTTATTTTATTTTCGTTCATTTTTTTCTTCTTTTTTTACCTCATACTAGTTATGTACTTTTCATAGAATTTTTCTTACTAATATTTATGTTTAGTTTATTTATTTCGTATTATTTTATATAACTTACCAGCTAAATATTTTTACAGTAGTGTTAGTTATATAATTGTCTTACCTTTTTGTAACTTTTTTCTATTTATTTAATTTGTATTGTTTTGGAATTTATTATTCTTATTTATTTTATTTTTAGTTTTTTGGGGGTATCCCCTGTCTGCCTGTGGGCGGAAATATCTTCTTACAAATTATACAACTGTTCATTTAATTGTACTACTAGATTTTACTATTTTTTTTAGCGGAGTTGGCAATTTGATTTTTTAGTAACAAATGATTATCATTCCATCTTATATGTAAAATAAAATTCTACACCGTCAATGTAATGTTTTTTTTTTCATTTTTATTTTATTTTAGTTTAGTTTTTTCTTTATTTATGTTTAGTTTATTTATTTTGTATTATTATATATAGCTTACCAGCTAAATATTTTAACAGTAGTATTATTTTACTGATAAGGTGCTGATGACGTGTTTGTTTTGCGCCTAAACCAACAAAACAACTAACCAACCAGTGTACACTTATGTTTCAGTGAATTCCACATGAACTTGTATATAGGTATTTACCGATATACCCATTGAATATGCTATTTATAGGTTATTATATCGTGCAGATAATTTAACAGTGAAAGTGATATCAGAGGGGGTGAGGGGGCAGCGATGAGGTTTCTATGCGGCTAACAGGATATGCTGAAACCATCCAAGTTGTGCAGTTGGATAGTTGCTGGGTCGACGGCCCCAAGTAGATCGATAATGCAGTCTGCGATCTTAGATGAAGGCTCTCTCTAGCCCATATTTTTTATTATCTAACATTACTTTTTTTTTTTTAATTGGATAATATTATTATCCTTACTCTTTAATGATTTTTCAACATATTTAATAAAAAATAAAAGTTGGCAAGGTTCATTAATTAATTAAGCATTGATTTAAAAACTGGAGCACTGTTGATTCCATGGCAAATAATAAATTTATTATATATCATAAAATTTTATTAAATATCTTTACAATTATTTTTATATATCCGACGTCTCTTTAATCTCAATGAGAATAAGTGTGAAAAAAAAACCTTAAAAAAATGTTCTTTTTTTATTATTGAAAATTACAACTGTATTAAATGATAAATGCAACAAGTAAATATAAAACAAGTAACATGTCTTGTACAACATGAAGAGAAACGACCGATTGGTAGTACTCCAATTATATTTCTAGAGGTTCCTAGACCATCTTATTTTCAGACGCCTCGGAGGGTTATCAGCTATAGAAGAGGAAGCAAGGTTGGAAACAAGAGAGTTTGGATGGTTCAGAATTTTATTATGGAACGATAAGTATCTGGATTGATCTAAATCGGGAATATATGGTACATTAACGCCGTTATGGATGACATTTATGAGCATTGAGGATTTTACGAAGAAGTTTGGATTGTAAAGATTGCATAAGAAAGGATTTTGATGGTTTAGTAAAGCCCTAAAGCTCGATCCCGTAAGTCTAAGTAGGTCTTATTATAGTAATATATATATAAGTCTTTTATAAATAGTTGGAAGTTTAGAGCGTTTGTCTAGTAAGTGCTGCTGTAGTCGAATACGTCGAGTGGTTTCTAGTTGTTTCAGTCTGGTATGGGGGTTCATTTTTTATTTAAATTTTAATAGCCAATAACAATTATCATGTACTGATTTAAAATCTCTCTAGGCAGATAAATAAAGTTGGCTCAAAATTGAAAAAGATCTTTAAATCATAATTATTATTAAATCCAATCGTTATTTGATTTTTCTCCAAAGACCTGGATTTAATAGCTAAATACTTTCTGTAGCTTTCACTTTAGCAGAAAACTTCAACTGTCTAATGAAAAAACTCATAAGAAGAGAAAATAAAAAGAATTCGTTCTTATTCTTTTGACTTATCTTATTGAGTTCTTAGTTTAAACAATGAGACTAATATCTTGAGTTCGATGTTACTTTCCAGTCTAGTTTTGTTATGAATTTTTAATATTAATATTAAAATTAAAGTTTTTAATATTAAAATTTTGAATTTTGTCTTGTTGGATCTACTATTAGGCCATTGTGAATGAATGGAATGAATAAAAAAATAGTTTTATTCTGGGACTACCGTCCCCTAAGAATAATAAGAGAGAAACATAATTGTGAGCCTAATTATGGCTTAGAAGAATACAAAATGATGTCTAATTAACTGTTAATTGTACTAGCTCAGTTGATTGAATTATACATCATATAGACGAAAGTGAATTTTACATGTTTGCGGTAGTTTGAATATAGAGTAACTATGGAGGAACAAAAGTTGTCTTGATATGAAGGAATTCGTGGTCGATAATTCCCGTATGGGATGGTTACGGGTTCCCGTATTAGGTCCAAATTTAGATTTTTTTCCTGGCATGGATCAAAATGTTGAACAACTCTCAACAAGCATATAAGCCAGATCATAGAGGTTTAATTGAGATTCCATCATAAAGGGGTATCCATCTCCCAAATTCGATGTAGTACTATCCCCTTCCTTATATTTTATTGCTCTTCTCTTCTAACAAAAAGGTGCGATCAAAAGTATAATTAGAAATATTGTAAATCATTAGCAATTACACTCGTTGTTTGTTCCTCGATTTTTCCTTCTTTTCTCTGGTTTGGAAGTTCCTTAAAATTGATATTCCATAAAAATATAGTTTTCTCCATAGATTCCTTACCGCATCACAAATGTATCTCCCTCCAAACTTTTGATGGCGGCAAAGCAACCTCTTTCTGGTTACCTCTGGTTGCTAAGGTCAAGAGGAACTGCTTCAGAAATGACTGATTTTGGGGGTCGGATCAGGGCGTGTCATCCTGGAAGAGCGACGGTTGAGATAGTATGGCCGCATCTGCAGAATAAACGATACTTTAAAAGCTCGGTGGTTGTTGGAAGCTGGAACGGAAGGCTTGGAAGTTGTTCTACACCATCCAAGAGATGAGAAGACTGGGTAGAAATATATACTAATGGGGTAGGCAAAGAACTGAGATTGCAACTCTATGCTTCACATCACCCAGAAGTTAGAAGATGATGGAGAAGGAAAGCATTTTTAAACATATACCAACCCCAAATATTTTTCATCTGCTTATTAATCAAACTTTGGTATTAATAAACGGTCTATATTTCTTGTCGTTAATAATAGACAACCCGTAGGGGTTCCCTTGGGATAGGTAAAGAGTTCCAAAAGGAGGTAGCACGAATCTGTGATAGAAAGTATTACAAATACAAAAAGGACCACCACAATCAGCCCAAATGTCTAAAACAAACAACGAAATCCTCCCACCTACCTTATGACCGACTTGTAATAAGTTTACCTCATAGTTTAGTGATTATTATCCTTTTTGTGATTTATTATCCAACCAATTTGGCAATGCGGCCCATTTTAGTCGCCGTGAGGCTAATAGCTCTAACAATAATATTACTTACTTTAATATAATAATGATTACAGAATGTTGATCTCACAATTTTCCATTTTCCGTAATTCTAAATGCTTCATTCGGCTTACCCTCTTTTTTTTTTATTGAATAATAATACAATCAGCTACTGTTGGAGGGCTATAAGTATTAAGGCTAGAATTTCTCATTCATACAGTATATACAAGTAATACAGAAGTAACTATAAATATAAAAAGTAAATAAATAATACTTATAAAAAAAATGTAAATCAATAGGAAAAAAATAAAAATAAAATAAAAAAATAAATAAACAAACAAAATAAAATAAAAACTTCTAAACACATTCATACCTATATACAATATATACATTTGCCCAGGAATCTTCGAGCCAGGCTTTTCTCCCACATGTGGAAAGCAAAGCAGGACTCCAGAGATCCTAGTGCCACTTTTCCAGCCGCATCACTAGTATTAAAAATACCCTCTTTAGAATCAAATATCCCATCCAATGCTTCACGAAAACGTTATCCTTCTTCTCTGTTCTATTCGCATTCATAAAGAACAAGGAGTATAAAGGTTTTGTATACCCTAACTTTCTGGACCATAAATAAAGTATTTGACGGTGGGATAAGGAATATAGCTAGAAGCATTTGGGGATCAAGAAGGAATCATAATGTTCGCTTCTGTGGACAATATGTGGTTGGCTGGATCAAACACAGCCTGGATGGATTGGCTTCATGACCCCAATTATAATTAATCAAGATGAATGTGAAGCCTCCTACACAATGGGGATTCCATTTATTATTGTTGACCCCTCTCCCCTCCTCCCCTCCCCCCCCCAATCCATTAAATGTTTTCTCAACCCCAGTTTTGCTGCACTTGAACAAGAACCAAACGTGGGTATAGTAACATTAATATAACTATTGTTTCTTAAGCCTTTGGGAATAATCAATCTAACGAATAAGAATAATTTAATTTATAATATAATATTATGGCTAGCGAACACCATATTGAGGTTTTTTATCGGTTACAAAATAAAATTTGTGGGGTTCTCTTCTGGCAGACAACAATTGTAAGAATTGCGATGAATGGAAAGCCACTTGTCTTTGGATCTGACCATATAGGTCTACAACAAATATTCTTGTTCGTCTAAAGTCCGTTTTATACGGCGAAATTTCTCGACCAAAGCTTTATCTTCAAATTCGCAGTTAAGTACGTTGCAATTCATCCGACAGAATAGATCACCACAGACTTTTAAGACTGTTAGAAGTATGGATTTTAGTTAGCATAGTTTGTGGCAGGAAAGTAGCATTGAAACTTTAATTTGATTGTTGTTAGGCTCAGTGTTGTTTGTTATTCATATTAAAAAAATAAAGAATGAACTACTATTTCAATTAATTTAAATTCATGTATGGGGTTTCCTGAAAATAATTAATGAGGTGGTAGTAAAACTCAAAAGCAACAAAATAGTTAACAAAAGCAATGTAGCTTCGTACAGAGATGGTCTGTCTCCTATCACAATCACTGACTCGTATCACCAGCCCAACATTTTTTAAACGTTTCATAAGCAGAAGTTTTTTAAAAATAATACAATGAAATGCAGAATAGTTGGCAATAAAATAATTGAATAATGGTAGGATATACAGTTTGGAAAAATAACATGTTTGCTAACACAAGGAATAGCTTAGCTCCTTTAATAAACAATTTCTAACATGAATGAATTTGGCCCTACGACTTAACAAAACGCTAATATACGGTTAAGTTTCCTGGACGACCTAGAATAATAAATCATAGTAAAAGCTCAGTTGTGACAAAGGAAGTGAGGATATAGATGGATACTCGTGTATAATTAATGTTGTTTTACATTCAACAAGCTCGAAATTTATCTGAGACCTTATAAGGCGCAAACAAAATTTTAAATAAATCCATAATGTTATAGGCTTTGTAGGTCGATGTATAATGGGTTTACGTACCTGAAACGTTTTTAGGGGAATACAATGACGAATTAGTTACATAATTAATAATTAAATGAGGAATAACAGCTTACTGTGGGTTGTTATCCAATCTATATAATAGAGGATATTGTAATTTAATGTGTAGACACGTTTTCTCTTATATCGTACGTAATATATTGGATATGTACTTTTTAAACTGCTTGTTTTTATTATTCTTAATTTACTTAATTATTAACTAATTTTAAATTTAGAAATATCTTCAACTACATTTTCATAAGTCTTTATGATTCCAGAGCATATATTTAAGTCCAATAATTTTTTCCCCATAAAATGAGAAAAGAAAAAATGAAAAAAAGAATATAATAAATTTAAAAATGCACCTGCTTAATTAAGAAAAAATATTTATTCATCGATCTTAAAACATTCGAAAGCCTATATTTCTGCTAATTGAATTGCAAATTAATTTATCGTTCTTTTCAAAGGTTTTTTCATTGATGAATTAGGTTCCAGTAATTATTGAATCAGTGATATTGAAATATGGTTCTTTGTTACAGTGCCGTTTCTTTTACAAAACGTGTTAATTAATAACAAAAAATAATGCCTCAGATATTGCGAATAAAATTTACTGTACTAATTGAAAGAGTTCAAACGATGTTTGATGTGATGCTTCACAAACACAAAGTTATTAGCCAAGATTTTATTAACTATTTTTTTTCATTATTATAGATGAGCAGTTATTATAGATTATTATAGAGAGTTAAAATTTACAATGGCGTAATCTCAAATCTTTAATATTAAAATAAATTTATATATAAAAAAAATAAAAGATTGATGCAACTAATTTTATTTAATGACTTTAAAATTTTAGTCTTGCGAAAAACCTGCATCATATCTGATCTACAATTTAATCACTTTTTTCACTTTTTCCTTATGAAGAAAAAAATATTTATTTTTTTTTAACAATTTATCTTTTTTTTTTTGTATACACCATGAAAATTGTATACAATTTGATATGGTATACATTAACAATTTTAATTTTTCTTAGTTACTATAATTTTTTTTTAACCTAAATATTTTCTGACAGGCACACATGTATGTACCTATACAAACATGAATACATATTTATTTACTTGTTTAATTATTTTTTTTTGGAAATCAATTAAATTATGAATCAGTTACTTATTTTATAAAAGTGTATTAATGCTGCCGATCTTTTTTTTTTTTTTCAGAAATTACTAGGCCCCTTCTCTTGATAGGTAAGATTTATATTATATTCCTAATATCCATTTTTATTGATTGGTCCAAAAAAAAAACAACTCAGATTCGAAAAATTTCAAATCACAATAATCTCCCTTACTTACATATATAAGTAAGTGAATGTAAAAAAAAAAAATTATTGAAATTTTCATAAAATGAGCCTTTCAGTTGACAGAATGACTAACCCCGATTTCAACTTTTTTAATTTTTAATTTTAGTTATATTTTTAGTGGGAAAATGTATACCTTTATTCACAGTTCCATATCTCAACACTACAATCACCTACTCTGGAATCAATTTACTTACTGTCGTTATAGATATTAAATAAATTTTTAACTAGAAATATCAGTAAAATGACTACTCAAAAATGTTTAAATTGAAGTTAGTCATTCTGTCAATTCATGGGCTCATATGTCACATTATTTAAATGTAAATCTGTGCACATGTTTTTTTTTTTCATTTGTCTACTGCAGTCATGCTATCATACAATAGATGTTTCTGAAATAATGAGACTGTTACCATATATATTTTTTTAAAATGGGCCAAAACGTCATCATTCATTCAATATTTTTATAATAATTTTTGTTTAATATTTACTGCCAATTTGATTCTGACCATCTTCTAGATTATTGCGATCAACTGTTCCTTGCATAAAATTATATTTTCGAATCAGAAATTACTTTACTTTTGATAATATTTATTACCACACTTTTTGATTGTATTAATATTAATTTGAAAAATTAATATTACGATCGCGCATATGAATGATTGTATTACTCTTGCAATGGATCCTGACATCATGGCACTTGTTCCATTTTCCGCTCTTCACGTCCGTGTATGCCTGTCAGTCTCACAGTTATTCCCATATTCTTCTTCGTCGAAGTTTCTTGCACTAAAAAGGAAACCGTCGGGTAATTTGCATTTTTTTTTTCGCTTGAGAAAATAGTTTCGCGAGGCTCATTCACCCATGGCATCTGATTTACCTCATGTCGTTTTTCTTGTTATTTTGAAGTTTTTTCTATTTAGGAAAAACTTCTTTTTTTTCTGGTGAGAAAAATGGATGGACTCAGGATTTATTTTAATTTTTCTTTCTTCTTACAGTATTTAATGTTAGTATTTTTCTCAAGTTATATTATTACCACTACGCCCATATCATAAATAAATTTTAAAAAAGATATAAAAGGAATAGTCAAGAACAGAACCAAACATAACCATATAAGGGATAGAGATGATAGAAAGGATTAGAACCAAGTCCACTTAAATAAATAGCAGTGTGATAATGAAGGTTGAATAAGGTGGTATGGTATATAATTGTCAGATGGAATAAGGAAAAAAATACAAATGTTAATAACTTGCAGAAAGTAAAATAAAAAATAATTGTAAATACATTTTAAACAAATATGTATAAATATAGAAAAAAAATGTAAGAAATATTATTAACGAAGGATGTTCTAACAGTGAAAAAAGAGATTTAATTTAATAAGAATGAAGGCTATATTTTTTTAAAAATTGCGTTCATACAGAAAGTAAGCAAACATAAGATTATTTTATTTTATTTGCTCAACATAAGCGATTTTGTTTTCTGATACTTTAAGCGAGAACGCTTTTTTAACAAACTTATTAATAATTAGTTAAAAGTTATAGATTAAAATTAAATAATTTTAATTTTAATTAACGAATTTTCGAAATTGATTTAATTGACAGAAAAAAATGTATATATATGATACAAACATATTGATATAATTAGCCTTATCAATAAACGATTTTTTTTTTTTATTGGCACTTGTTTATTTCAGATCTGAATGCTGCACCATACCAAATTTAAAGGCAATATACCATACTATATACACATTCATAACTCATTTTCAAGTTAAAATAATAATTAATAGAAATTAATAGGCATATTATTATAAAAAATCAAAGAGAATAAAAATATGTATAACATAATAATGCCTTAAGAAATCAACATTATGTAATTTAAATAGTAAATCCTTTGAATAATAGGTTATACGGTTATAAATATGGTTATAAATGAATTTTTTAATTTTTAGTTGCTTTGGAGATATTGTTGATCGTAGACCAAATAATAGAAGAAATTAGTGGGGAGTACGATCAAAGTACCCACAATTAAAAGTTATATTTTATTTTTGTCACAATTTCTTCTTAGGTTTTAGACCTTCATTAGGATATGAAAAAAAAATTAATAAACAAGCAGAAAAATGATTATATTATTTTTACAAAGTTTTCCTTACTGATTGTTATCTCGTTTTTTACATAAAAAGTAAGTTTTTGACCTCTGGCCGAAACGTTGGAACGCAGGAAAATATAGCTTTTTATCTGCGTGAACGAGATACTAACGTTGACCATCAACAAATTTCCTTTATTATTTAACTTCTGTTATAACTTTTAAATATTTTTATTGACACTTTGTTTCGGTATAATACACGAGAAAGAAATTTCAGTGAACGATAGCTAAACAAATACTGTAACGATAGAAATATTAATTACTGGGTTACCAGTGACCCGGCTGGTAGAGATGAGCTGGGATCTCCTGGAGTTCCGGTTTGGCTTTCATTTTTGGAGAACAAAGCTTGGCTAGAAGTTCCCTAGGCTTATGAAAATATTGTACATGGGAATGAATGTGTTGGAAGATTGACTTTATTTTTACTTATTAATTTATTTTTTATTTCCCTTTCTTATGTATACATACTTATGTATGTTATTCTATTTTTTATATATTTTCCTTTTATTTTTTCTTATTTATTTTTCTATTATATGTATATATGGTATGAATGAACAGATTTAGCCTTAGCACTTATTGCTTTTCATTCTGACAGATTTTACTATTTTCTATTCAAGAAAAAAAAAATATATATGTATATATATTAATAACATTTAATTTTTATGTTCAACCTGTGGTTAACACCTAACATACAAAATAAAATTAATTACTTTTTTATTTTCTAACTCATAAAATATGTCATTGGATTAATTGATGGGATAGATTTCCTTGCACTAGCAGCATGCTTCGCAATTTAAGGGCAATTTGAGGTGTTGGATTTGCTGAACATTCTGAATAAATATTAATGATTTTTATAAGCATGAATTATAAATAACATGAAGTTATTTTAGTGATGGTGCTCAATAGTGTTGCCCAAATGCGAGATAAAGACGAGTCTTGATCTTGCGCACTCAGTTTTGGTCGTGGTCTTGGTCTTGGCGCAAGAGTCTCTCAACAGTCTTGCAGTTTCCTATTAGCTTATTACTATAGAGAAATATCTCTTATTACTATAGAAATTGTAATTTCTTAGAAAGGAAAAACCTAACTGAGCCCTAATGAAAAATTAGAGGAGTTAAACGCAAAAGTATATTAGTTATACCAATTATTTACATATAGTAACTTAGATTGTCAAGTATTAGTAACTATTTTGCCTTAATTTTTATTCAAAAAATATATTTTTTTAACCAGTCTTGATCTTGGTCTTGCAACAGTTGGGCGGTCAACAGTTGCAAGTGCAAAACCAAGAGCGATTTAGGGCAAAACTAGTGCTCACTGGTTGTCTTATGTCGTTCCAGTTACTTATTACTCCTCAGTACAATATAATCTGAGGCTTTATGGACGTGTTTCGTCACCTCTATTACTAATTTTGCGTGTTGTAAAGTGTGCCACATTGTTGCCACATTGTAAAGTGTATTTCTAAGATTAAATAAGTTAATAATTTTGACTTAATTAAGTTTGTTTCGTTAACATGCTTCTATGGGTTTAAAGTTGTCATGATAACTATTAAGGGCATAGGGGGCATGTATGTTCGAATGCACAATACCTCTCCTAAAATTTAATCCACAAAACCTGCTGAACGTATAGTGTGCTCTAAGCTTAGAGGTTTGAACCTCCGATTTCATTCATTTAAAATGAAATGTGATATGTCACAACCTCTTGTAAACTTTAGTAACAATAATCCAAACTGAATTCATTAGTCCTCTGTTGGGGTGAGTAAAAAGTTACTTTATGATGGCTATTTAACTCCCGTCTGACAAATGTTTATAACAGTGTGAAATTAACGCAGCACTTGAGCCATTGTGTAAGTACTACCTTTGTGATAGGCAACTCTCAGCCCTTCGATATATTATCCCTAGCCATTGAAGAACCGCAACAAAGGGACATCCTACAGCCCTAGTTGTGTTTGCGGATCGTAATGAAATGAGTATCGCCGGTGCGTAAAGTGCGTACTAACATGACTCCTCGAACAGTTAATAAATAGCAGTGTGTACACACGTGGTGTCCGGTGGCCACGTGTTTCCGCCCTTCTGTCGTCCTTTTGTGGAGGGGGTGTGTAAAGGCGACTTATTGGAAGGGAAACTCTAAGGTCCGTGGTTCGGCCTGTTTTGTGTATGTCAAACTACTGGAACATTTTCTCACCAGTACCACGCATCTTGCCTAATAAGAGGAGTTTGACATTTTATGTTTTAATTTTTTTTCTCTATGATTTCAGTTAATTAAAAAATACTCATTTACATTACAATGTTTAAAAATACTCGCTCCAATTTTCTGAATTATTTGTAACAAACTAAAACTAACAAATAGAAGTTCATATTTAGTGGGAAAATGTAAATCAAACATGTGGAAAGAGCCTCATTTGTTGTAACAAGCTACAAAGGCTAACAATTTCTACTTGGTATCTTTCTTGCTTCTCAGACACACCTTGTTTACATGACGTGTTTTCTTTTGAAGAAAACAAGTTGCCATTACAGAGCAACAAATAAGAGCTGTTGTATCTGTTAACTATTTTAATTGTTCATTTTTTTTCGTATCTAAACAATCTATTTACGAAAAAAAAATTAGTTGGGGTACGATCAAATATTAAAGTACACCCAATTAAAAGTTATATTTTCTTTGTGCCAAAATCTCTTCATAGGTTTTAGGCCTTCATTAGGATAAGTAAAAAAAAAAAAAATAATAATAACCAAGCAGAAAAATTCTTATATTATTTTACACTGTTTTCCTTACAGTTTGTTATCTCGTTTTTTACTTAAATACTAAGTTCTTAGCCTCTGGCTGAAACGTAGGAACACAGGAAAATATAGTTTTTTTTTTATCTGCGTGAACGTGATACTATCGTTGACCATAACGCCAACAAATTTCCTTTATTATTTAATTGTGTTATAACTTTTAAATATATTTCTTTTTACACTTTGTTTCGGTAAAATACATGAGAGATTGCAGTCAACGATAGCTACACAAATACTATGACGATAGAAATATTAATTACTGAGTTACCAATGACACGGCTGGAAGAGAGGAACTGGGATCTCCTGGAGTTCCGCTTTGCCTTTCCCTTTTGGAGCAAAAAGCTTTTCATTACGAAAAAAAAATGATATTAATCGAATATTATCTAACATATATAAATCTCTTTATAAAAAGTGCTGCCCCTTTGAAAAAATATATCCGAATTACTGATGGTCCACTATATCGTACACGAGTACTTCTCAAGCTATTATCAGTCCAACAATACTTTCATAAGAGTGTTTTATAATATAAAAATATTTTAATATTCCTTTAGGACAAAATTAAACTTTGTAGTCAAGTCTTGTGACTTCTTTTGCAAACAGAATAATAATTAAGATCTCAAAACGACAACCTAGAGTTGGCTAGCCAGTGGTTGTTAATAACTATATCCATTATCGATTTATTATGTTTTTTTGTGAAGAAAGCACTTGAGTTAGAATTGCAGCTGGCAAAAGCTGGGCCATCACTTCATTTGGTCGAAAGAAATATTTAACGAGGTAGCTTTGAGCTCGAACTGGGTCCCGGATGTTTTTTCCAATGGCTGGAATTGAATCGTGCCACTCATTAGGACAAAACGCTCGAATATCCGGCTTTAGTATTGTAACTTTCAATCAAACATTTTCTAATAATAAATTCAATGTGGGTAGTACTGTATGTAATACGTCATACATAACCAAATGAACGAACGATAAGAGAGAAATACTTTATTTAAAGCAGTGCTGCTCTACTGTTTAGGCAACTTTCCTAAGTAAGGCAAATAATTCTCATGAGTTTCTATTAGGCAACATTCAGAATTATTGGCAACATTCTAATTTTATGCAGTGGAGTGTATCTTAATGTTATGCTGATTGTGCAATTATTATTGTGTTATGCATCTTTGGTTGCCTGGAGGGCCCTCAGCTAAGGGTGGTGGTGTTGTCTCCCTGACTGCCAATGAAAAATTGACCGAGAAAACCAGCAGCTCTTGAGGCTTAAATGTTATCTTTTATCTTTTAGATCTGCCCCCACCACTCGCCGTAACGCGGGAAATTCAAACCATTTTTGGCGAAAACACTTACTATATAGGGTTGCTCGATACACAGCATACTCACCAATTCTTTTTCTTTTGACATATCACTTAATCATATGTTTATATATATATATATACAAATTCTTGTTCATATCACACAGAATAAACAATATAAATACTATAATATACTAATAAACACAATTACAATTATACAATATATACCTATTTCGGTAAAACCGATATAAGACAATTTCTGAAATTAATTCGAATTTATTATTTCGGCTAAATCAGTCGCCTGCTATCTAGTCGAGTACTGATCACATAAGCCGATTACAAATTAATGATAGCCTTGTCGAATTTCTAAGACAGACAGACATATACTCCAAAATTAAAAACACGGCCATGGACGCAAGGAGATAATGACCCTATTGGTTGACGTCATTATGAAATAAACAAAAAACAAATATTAGGTTAAATACATAGTCTCGGCCCAGGTCTCAGTTCATAGCCTAAGAGAGTGACGAAAGAGAAAGAAGGAGTGAGAAAGTGTGAGGAAGGTGAGGAGGAGGGAGGGAGAGAGTAAGAGGGATCTGGAAGGAGAAAGAGAGTGGGCGGAAGGACACAGCCCGGCCTTGACCTTGGATGCTCCTGCTTCTGATCGATCTTATCTCTTGGCCAAAATCGAGTATTTATGTATCGATACATTTTCACTAGTTATCCACAGTTGTTTTCATGTTAAATATTCAAGGATCGCTAGATCTACTATACGTTTTATTAATTCTCATGTCAAAACTAAAACTCAACACTAGATGTTAAAAATGTTTCATTATGGTTTTGTAAAGGCGGGTTATCTTATAAAGTCAATGGATATTTAATAAGTTTATGTAATATAAATTATCATTCCAACCCTATTACACTTCATGACGTATGGATTCGGAGTGGTTGTTTAACTCTATACCTGGTTCTCTCTTATTTACATAAGGTATATAACAATACACAGAGCATGAGTCAGGAGAAGCGGGCCTTACTCCAAGAATGGATTGCACACAAGAAAATTATGAAAAAGAACTCATATGTTCTTATCCGATTTTTATTTGTTTAAATTTTATTTACAAATAAACATATTTTCACAAATAAACAGTATTTCCTACATACATATATTAGCATTTTGGTTATCGAAGTGTTATTTTAATAAATTTCCGGAAATACCAACTTTGACTTTTTCGGCATCATCTTCGAAGGGGGATGGTTGGCCTCCTTATTATTCGACAATCCGCTAGTGAGTAGTAGAGGATGTTCCTCTAAACATCAGAATGCTGATGCACTTTCAGCATGCAGCAGCTCCCGCTCATTTCGCTTGTCAGGTAAAGCAACATATAGATGACAGGTTTAGAGATCGTTAGATTGATTCAATATTTTGACCTCCAACATCTTCAAACCGCACATTGCTGGATTAATGTTTATGGTATGAAACAATCAGGAGGCCAACAGTCGAATGCTAAGTTGAAAATGTTTAGATGAAATTTTCGAACATTTATTAATATAAGAATTTGATAATCGTAATACTAATATACGTATAAAATATTGTTCATTTGTGAATCTTTGTTTACTTTTGTTATAAGCATATACAATTTACTGACATATGCTGATGATGTCACTATCTCTTAAACCCAAACAGCAATTCCAAAGGAGTTCGAAGAAGTAGCTGCTAAACAGATCCTAATAATTAATGAAAATAAGACAATGTGCTAGAAAAGTCAAAGAAAGGAAAAGGAAGTGGATAGGGAAATAGCTTTATGAGATCTGGTTTGTATACTGTTTCAAGTATCTGGGAAGCCTGGTTACATACGATAACAACGTAGAGAGTGAAATAAAGGCCAGGACAGCAGGAGGTAAGAGATGCCACTTCCCATTGTAAAGAGATTTGAAAAGGGGCGGGGTGGCCGAATGGACTAACACGTGTGCACAACCCCGCTAGTTGCCTGGCAACCAGATAATCGAAGTTATGGGAGATTAAAAAAGTACGAGTTTGCCTCCCGGTGCCGGAGGGGATTTTAAATTCCTCACTCCCCGACTCGGGAAAACCCCGTATAGCCTAAAAGGCGAGGTAGGGAAGAACAGAAAAAGATATTTGAAAAATAGGTCTCTCTCTAAAAAATAAAGTTCTTATCTACAAAATCATATTAAGGCCAGTGGTCATGTATATGTGTGAGACATGGACCTTAATCCAGAGATGCCCATCCTCCCCTCCTCCCTAAGTTATCACCCCCTCCCAAGGTATTTGATTGCTTTATTATTCTTAAAAACAGTGCAAGCATAAGTTCATATGTCGAACGAAATGTGCCTCCCTCAAAAATACAAAACCCTATCAAGTGCCCCCCTAAAAATTTGTATGGCAAAACATGCGCCATGAAACATCCTTCGGGGTATCTCTGCCTGATTCAAAATCTAAGAACGCTTGCTCAACTACTGGGAGGGAAAATTTTTAGAAACATAGGGCGGAGTCTTGAGTTAAGAATGGAGTTTGGAGAAGAAGAAGGAATGAGGAGCTGCGTCTACTGTTTACGGAACAATATTGTGGCGTTGAGGAAAAGAGTCTGATTAAGATGGATCAGGTCACGTGGAAAGAATGCCTTACCAAAAATGCCAATGAGGATACTCTATGAGAAGCCAGATGAAAAAAGAAGAAGAGGACGCCTTCGGATCAGATGGCAGGATGTGGAGGACGATCTGAGGCAACTATGTTTTCGAAGATAGATAACAAAGGACCCTGGAGATTGGTAAGCTGTAGTAGGGGAAGCCCAGGTTCTTGCAAGATCGTTGTGCCACTATAATAAATAAAATTAAATTAAAAAAACGAATATTGGATAAGAACATAGGAGTTTTTTAAAATTATTTTGCTGCGTGCAACTAACTGCTGGAGTTTGATTCCTTCCTCCCATCTCACCCTGTATAAGGGAAATCATCAGCATGCTGAGATATTTACATAAATACCTGGGCACGTGTTGAAGCATGAGTAGATGATAGAAGCCCGGCTATAACATTATATGAACCCTCAACCTAATGAGAACCAACGTAGGCGTGTTTACGATCTTGTTTATCCTAAGGTTTCAATTAATTGCTCCTATTTTCTACCTACGGTATAGAACCTTATTATGAAAATACATATCACCTTTCATTTTTATTGGTAGAAATTGATATATCGTTATTGCTTCTGCGAATAGCTATAAGCTATACCTGATTCCTGTAAAGATAATTAAATTCAGATAATAAAGATCTATGACAAATATGCAGCATAAACAATCAATCTTTACATTATTTATGCAATATATTTTTTTTCTTTGGACTAGATGCGCCTCTAAACAATATACTCATGTGTGTTGGTTCTTAAATGGATGATTCATTCAGAATGTGTTTTAATTATTCTATCCATATTCTTGAATTCTTATTTTAACATAAACTTTTCAAGAATTTCGTTGTAATGTGGCCACCCGCCCGCGTGATTCTCACGGTCCCATTTCATATAATTTAAAACCTTTTTTAGATCAAAAATTTCAAAGATCTTATTATGCTAAATTTCGATTATTTGTCAAACACCCGCTAAGAAGAATCCTCACCTTTTCTATCGGTAACATATTACCTGTATAGGTACATAAACATATATATTTTTAGAGAGTAAAATTAATAGCTACTTTAGAAGTATATTCTTGCCCATGAAAAAATCCCGCCTAAGCAAAAGAAGTAGATGGACTTTGATAAAATCTATATTGCACCATCAGCGCTCACAATCTCTGAAAAAATGATCAAATCGTATAATTTAAATTGACGAGTTTTTTGTCCGTCATTTTGACGAGACGAGTTGTTGATTGTTCACTACATACAAATATTCCAAACCATTAAATTCCTAACAAATAGGTTCATTTATTTTAATTGTAAAAATATAATTCGATGAAAGTGATCCATGGCTTTTTAAGTCCCTTAAATTTCCTTCAACATGACGCCTAATAGATAGAGTAGTTTTTGAGATATAGGCATATCAAGAAATATAAGTTGGATGATACGAAAGTGAAAGTATTTTTTGGAATTCGATAAAAACTACTTGATTTGTTATTTAATAAAAAATACGTTGTATTCCTATATAATTCTTTATTTTTCTCTCTTCGCGCTACCGGTTTTGGTCTTTTATCACACCTTTATGAGGCTAACTCATGGTGGTGAAATAGACTCCTCTCCTGCTTGTGAAATAGGGTCCTCATTATACAGGAAGGCAAAGTCTGTTTTATTAAATTAAATTTCAAGCCTCAATTAATGAATTACTTGATTTTTTTTAATCTATCCATCCCTAACTTTCCTTCCATTTGGGTCAAATCAAACTGGTAGTATTTAAAATAGTAGTACATAAAGATATGTTTATATGTTTCTCTATGAACTTCAAACATGCCCTGAGCTGGAGGACATCAGGAAGCAAAGTTGATCGGACCCCACTGACTTGGCGATGAAGCTCTACGGTGATCTGTGGGATCTCAGGAAGACCGTAGAGTTTATGCTTTAAATCCTGGACCTGACTATTTATGGAAAGTCAAGAAGAATAAAATATATGTTTGCACAGATCTAAGGGATTAGCAGATGGTATTCGATTACACTGATACATGATTATTCCTCCAACCTCAACTATAATTTAAATCGAACGGTTTTTGAATTATAAGAATATATTTAAGCATTCCTAAGCAAAAGTAGTTAGTGGAATTGATCTGGGACCATTCATGTACCAATACACTCAATTCCTGAAAGTTACATGAAAATCGAATATTGGGTAGTAGATGAAATGTTCATCACACATGATCTATTGACTGCAAATAGATAGATAGATAAACAAGATTGACTGCCGACGGACAGACACGAAATCAAATTGGTTCCTTTATGTTTAAAACATGAAATGTGAGGGGGGAATTTTCGATTCTAAAAAATAACCAAAAATTGTTTAACCTCACGCCAGTTTAAAAAGCTCCCTTACTTTCGGAAGTAAGGAAGCAATATCTAAATATGCGACTAAAACGACAAAATATTTTTTCTCTTTCACCACTATGTAATAATTATACTGCTGAATTGGTTGCAATAACATAAAGGTTTAAATGCTACACAGCCCACTAAACAAAAAATGATCATATGCACAGATTCTCTATCCGCTCTAATTTGTTTAGAAAATGTTTTCTCATCTAATATCATAATACAAAACATTCTGTACTCAACAAAGTCCGCAAATAGAAATAATATATCAGTATTTTTTTGTCTGGGTACCTGGGGATTGCGGAATAGCTGGTAATGAACCGGCTGATCGAGCTGCCAAAAAAGCCATTACTGATGGAATACCTTATCGGGGAGTATCTGTAGAGGATTTTATAGCCGTCATCAAATAGAAAATTAAGACAAAATGGGAACAGATATGGTCAAATGTAACATAAAATAGATTGAGGGATGTTAAGGGTGACTTTTCTTTTTGTGCATATTCAAATAGGAATAACCGCAGAGAGGAAGTAATTGTTATGCGCCTGCGTATAGGTCATACACACCTTACCCATGAATACCTGATGGCCAGTGATTCTTCGCCAACATGCCAAACCTGTGGGACTCCTCTGACAGTGAAACACATTGTAACAGAATGCATAGTTTACGAAACATTTAGACACTCTTGTGACTTGACAAACGATCTACACTTCATTTTACACGACAATACGGATGAAATTGATAAATTATTTTCTTTTCTGAAATGTTCTAAACTTGAAAATACAATCTAATTCTCAATGAAAATAAGGCAATAATGACTCTAGTTGTTGAAGCCTTAAAATAAAAAAAAATAAAAAATATGCGACTATAATGACATGTATCACATCTACCGTTAGTTGATTTTATTTAAATTTGCCGGTAATGTCAGGGTTGATTCCTAGAGGTTTCTTATAATTTTATAAAACTCTGCTTACGCCTTTTTTTTCTGTTATCATTCAATGCACATTTTAACCAATCCCATCACCTTAAAATAATATAAAGGAATAATACCAAATATTCCTTTTTTTGAAATTTGATTCATCATTTATTTTAAATAATTTTTTTTATGTTATAAAATGTCTAATATTTCCCTCAAAGGTGATATCTTAATATTGACCTTCTGGTGTACCCCATGATGCGTCATTTCCTCTATAACCATCGCATGTCGCCGCTCCCCTACGTAAATTACCATGATTAATGTTGAGGCGTTGGTGATTTTAATGTTTGATCAATTTGGTAGTAGTCACATGGTGGCTATATTGATCCGTATCTTTTTTACCTCAGGAAGTATTTCTTGAATAACTTAGATATGTTTCAGATATGAGATTTTTCCCACCTGAAGGAAAAGAAAATCTTCAAAATAAGGCCTCATTGGATTGGATAAGGAAATAAGATATGGTGTACTGACATAAACCACCCTTCAAAAATAATTTTTTTTTATTTTTTTTTATTTCTTTATTGAGTATTATAACAATCTGTCTCTTGGACATTGGTTATAGTGAGGTAGGATGACATTCACACTATATGTACAAAAAAATAAAATAAATAGAACAAAATAATAATCAAAAGTATATACAATAGATAATAATATAAGACAACCTAAAATAAGAAAATTAAAACTAAGAGAAAAAAAAAACACATGCATACCTATATACAATCAGGCGAGAGAACTCCAGGAGAACCCTGCGCTACTCTCCCAACGGCGTCACAGGTACTAAAGCCAGCAGAGATTGGTCGAGAGCACTTTAGCCACATACACTCAGGTCTTGAGTGAAGAATCTGGCCATTGCCAGAACTCCAATTAATACAATCTACAAAAGGTCGCGAGGCCACTGCCGTTTCAACCTTCTTGGAGGATTATAGGGATTGGAGGTGCTTGATAGGGATTGTGCGAGAGGATTTGGATGGTACGTAAGGTTCTGGTAAAATTTGGAGAATTTTTCTGGGATAAGGTCTAGGACAAATGGGATGTTGAGGTCATGATGTAGGATTTTGTTGGTTACATAGAAAGGAGCATCGACTATTGTTCGAAGGACTTTTGACTGGAAGGATTGGATGCGCTTGATGTTAGAACATTTTGCTGATCCCCACAGTTCTAGTCCGTTAGTCCAAATAGGTTAAGTCAGAAATAATTATATTTTACATTTATACGATACTCTGATCCATACAAAAAAAAAAAAAAAAAACTCAGGTGTTTGTTTTAGGCCACACGATAGAAGTGATAACATCGACAAGGTGAAATTAATAACATGAAATTTAAATTTTAAATAATAACTCTTTACAAAGGGGATGAAATACTGAACAATTCCCTCGCTTACAATATGCAGTTTCGGTTTTTAGTTTCTGAGACATTTTAATCCATATCTTCAATAAAACTCTTTATACTTTGGTTTTCGAAACTATTACACATCGGAAATCTGACGACTCAATCTAATTCACTCTGCAACAAAAAAAAGTGCAAAAAGCACCTAAAGCAGTAAAAAAAAAAATCTATAATAAAAAATAATGGCATAAATTTGTTGGATATCATGGGCTTGATTTATGTTTATATGTAATATGAAATTTAAATGGTAGGATTGATAAAAATTAAAAAATATACGGATAGAATAAGGATGGAGAGAGAAATTATTTTATTGAAGAAAATAAACAGAGATAAATTTTTAAATATTTTCTTATTCGGATAAAATAGACTATATTCACAATTTTTTTATCAGTATTCTCAAATCTGTTGATATGTTTGCTGGTATTCCATCTTCATTTAATTTAATATGCAATTTAAATTATTTATGTAATATATTATATTATTTATATCATAAATTATTATAAACTCTTATGTAAATAGTATAACTCATAAAAATACCGACTATTGTCATTCTCTCATGTCTGTTCCCAACATTTAGAATTTTTATTTCTTAGATATCAAGTGTAAGAAGGTAAGCCTTGTTTGTCCTTTTCTAAGCCGTGTAAAGACGACTTCTTCAGTGAGATCCAGTTATTTGAAATTATTGAAATAGATTTTTGATTATCTTGTCCATAATCTTCACATGGACCAGAAATACCCTGATTTTATAAATTATTCTATACTTTTCCAAAAACATTATTCTAAATCCCGGTATTACTGAAAATAACTTAATTTTGTTGAAAATAGGTTTATGTTTTTTGTTTGGTTTGTATAGGTTTGCTAATCATTATTAATTTAATTAATTCCATGCAATGTGGATGCAGGAAAACCCTTTAACGAGATTTAATTAAAACCGCTCTCAGTGCACACTCTTTTACCTCAGTCACTGGAATTAACTAGTTACCTGTTTTCTGGAATCGGTTCTGTCGATAGGAGAGTAAAGATGGATTTTTTCTGAAGAAGTGAATTAGCTTTATTTATCCCGACTAATTCAGCTTTTTTTTACTGAACCTCAATCACTCAGTAAGATGAGCTCTGAACTATTTATGGAATGATGAACAAATACTCCACGGTGTTTATATATCTAAAACTTCATTACTGCATTAACAATAAATATATATATATATTTTTTTTTCATTAAGTATATATGTGATATTTGTTTTTCTGCCCTGATGAGGTCTGAATTGGCGAAACGTTGGCTAGTTAAGTATTGACATATATGTAGGACTCATAGACTCATGGATTTTTCCATTTAAACCATGGATGTAGCTTTGTTAAGTGGGTTATTTGAAGTAAAAGCTCTTGTCAATTCAAAGATAAATTGTAAGGAATTGAGTTTTTTAAGTGCTAGAGCAGAATGTTAACTTCAACAATTCCGTCGGATTTCTCAAAACACGTTTGTAATATTAAAGATATTTAATGTACAGATTTTCTCCCTGCACTGGATTGAACATTTAACAATGGCCATTTTCCTACTAAGAAAGTACCCACAATATGCAAACTGTCGAAAATTAATTTTTTTTTTAAATAATTCGCATGATACTTTTTGGAGCGGTAATATAAATTATGTTAGAAAACAAAATATAAAATTTTAACCAACAAAAATTGATATATATATATATTTTTTTTTTTTTGTCTATAAAATATGAATTTGCGCCTGTCAACAATAAGTTGATAATCAGCAAATATGATGGCGATAATGATGTAATGACATGACAGGCATGGGGAAGGAAAGTACTCAGCAGTACCTCTTCCCTAACTTGTTCCAATTACTTAGGTTGTCTAAGGAAGGAGATCCCTCATCCAACGCCTTCCTCCTCATGTTCTGGGGTATGTCAGCTGTGGCTAAGTCTCTTATTATGTCCATTTAAATTTGTGTAAAATCGTTGATATAGAGTCGTTATATGTTGGTCAACTGTTGGAAAGTGGAGGTCAGTATGTAGAGTTAGTCACGTACCAAGGTGCTTTTGTTATGAGTCGCAATAATTTTGATTGGAACGTTTGAAGTTTTTGTAGGTGGGTCTTTTTAGCGATGCCGTATATTTGTGATGAGTATATTATTAATAAATATTAATAATTAATTCTATGTTTTTAACAATGTACTTAACTCCTCTATCCACTTAACCCTTTAATGGTTTCCTGATATAATTTCTCGAAATGATGGGGATCTGGAAAAAACGTTTTATTCCAATGTTCTAGTCCGCTGTACAGACCTTTCCTTTTTATGAAATGATTAATATCCGTCTTAACCTTTGTGAATATCTTTATCCTATTTTAACTTACAATTTTATGTTTACGAAAATTCTCGAAAAATTGGTATTTTCAATCTGGGAATAGATAAACTATTAACAATTTATGAACATCCATTTGCTTATCTTTTGAATCGTAAGATAATTTGGTCACAAAGTTGAGGAAAATAAACTATTTAAAAAGATTACTTGGGGACTTATTCCCCAACATCTCAAAATAACGATAACGGTTATACTTGCCAAAACCGCCCAATACTTTTGTATTTCTTCTTTTTTTCTTTCTTCAATTTCGTAATAAAATTACCTTACAATTTAATTAAAAGGTAAATGGGTGTTAATGAACTTTTATTGCTTCATTCAATTAATTAATTTAATGAGGAAGCGCCCTTTTTCTCAGAATTTCGGATGATTAAAAAGTTGTTGGTTATCATAAGATGATTTAATAAAACGGGGACTGTGCCGAGGACTGTTAGGAGCATATTGTTCCCAGTGCAGATTAATTTTTTAAAAATTAATTAATTTCAATCGAAACTTTGATTAATTTAATATTTCATGTATGCACATATATTTTATTATTTTTTAAATAATTCTATGTTTGTCTTCTTCAAATATCTCTTTTCTTAAATACATAATATATCTGCATATCCTTGATCAAATCCTCTAATAATGTTGAAATTCTGTAAAGTTAGATAAAATGTATTCTATTGATTGGGCGCAAATGATGAATGATGAAATGAAGTCTATATTACGCCAGAATAATCAACGAACTATTGGACTGCAATAATCAGTACTCCATAGAGTTTTCTCATTTAACTCACCAGCTAACTGGTCATTTTGAATCAACACTGATAGCATTAATTCGTTGTGGGTATGATAGGATGATTGGACTTCATAACCTATAAAAAACGAAATGTGGGAGTTGTTCATAAAATCTTATGCAAGACCGGAATGGATGAGAGGAATAATATGTTGTCATCTCTTAAAGATCTATTATAAAATTTCTGTCTGTTGTAGGAAAAGGCTTAACATCAGGGTCGAAATTAGGATTTTTTTTTTTTCCGAGGATGCAAAAGGGAGAGCTAAATTTTTGCACATCTTCTTATATTCCTCCCTTTTCCCAAAAACGTCAACTGTTTTATAGGAATATTTTTGGTAGTATATTATGAAAAAAATTAAAAACTGTTTCGGTTTTGGCCTGTATAACTTCGTTATTTCGAGATGTTGGGGATTAAAGCTTAATAATAAGTGTCCACTTTACCCTTCCAGTTCCAGTCCTGCTTAACGTTGACAAAGAGGTTAATCAGTTTTTTCTTCATCCTCTTGGTTTAGACGATAGGGAGAATCTGTTTTAGACATTTTAAAGGACAGTGGCCTATTACCTAGCAAACGTGACGTCAATGATTTACACTCTTCTTATGGATACTTATTATCCACGTCTCCTCTCTTTTATTTCTAGGTCCTGGAGGACATTGAAATAATTTGATGGTCCTTGAAGTCGATGGCTGTCTATTCCATGACGTCAGCTAGTGTTGAGTAGTCCGATATACTACAATTATACTTTCAAAATAAAGAACTTCTTGAGTGATTTATAGCTTACAGTAAAATCGAGGAATATATAATATTTAAGGGAGATTAGTTCATTGTTTTGTTTTAATTTAAATTTATTTTGAATAATATTTAGGCTTATTTGACAAGTTAATTACCGGTTTAAATACGCAAATAGATTTAAAATCCGCAGAGATACAGGAGGACCTTGCAGACAGACTAGGAACATGATGAGGTGTGGAGGTGGCGTCGGTGAACGTCCTCTAGCCAGGTCATGAGCCCCTCTTCCCAATGCCCCCAACATTTCTGGAAGTATTATTCCTCTCTATTACTCCCAGGTTGTCAGGCCCCCTTTAAGATTTTTTTTTTTTTAACGAAATAAATAATATATTTTAATATTTATAAATACTGTGGAACTTTCATTATATGAATTCTCAAATCGATAAAATTAATTAACTTGCAACCATTTGATATTTGAAATACTTTTTTTCACAACATCGGTGATAAATATTCAGAACGCAGTATTTTAAAATTTTTTTTTTATATGTGCCAACGTTTCAACCTAAACATGTGGGCCATCCTCAGGGCTGAAAAATTTAAAATACAATCAGAGATATAATATTATACGACTGATAATAGTAAATAATAAAATTTAGTGATTGGTGATGGTACATGAATCTTATTGGCGTATTGCAATATTAGTTAATATTCATGTGCCATCATCAATCACTATATTTTATTATTTACCATTATCGGTCGTATAATATTATACCTCTGATTGTATATTAAAATTTCCAGCCCTGAAGATGGCCTACATGTTTGGGTTGAAACATTGGCACGTATAAAAAATTAATAAACATTTTTTAAAAAAACTGCGTGCTGAATATTTATCACCCATGATATGTGGAATAGTCGACTAGCTCCCTTCAATAACTTTTTTTCACAAATGTAACTATTATAATTTAAATAATTATTTTAAAGATAGAAATAGTTAATATTTTTAATGTTATTATGCGTTTTATAAATGGGCTAATGTATAATAATAAATCCTCTGAAAGAATTTTTTATATATTTTTTTCACATGTGAATTCACAAAATATTGTAAAATCACATTTTATTCCTGAAGATGCCAGAACAGCCAAAACGTTGGATAAATTAGAAATAAAGCATTTAATTATTGAGACAAAAAGGCCTTTTTATACTGATACTTATCAAAGTCTCTTTCCCAAGATCATATTTAATACTATTAGCTTATTGCTATTTAGAAAACATGTTACTTTAGATTTAGAAAAAAAACTACATTTAGATGTATATTGACATGAACATAGTAAAGTCTAACCGAACTAATAAATTAACTTGACAATACATTTAAGGTATTGTTGAGAAAGACAGTGATAGACCTCAATCTTGAAATGGAAGTGTTGTAAAGTAAAAAAAATCTATACAATGTCACCAATTAAAAAAAAAAAAAATCTAGTGTGTCCACTCGCATGACTTTCCTTCCAATTTTAAATAAGACCATTAAAACAACATATTTAACATAGAAAACCTAACTAAACCCCGAATGAAAAATTGGAATAGTTAAATACAAATATACATTTGTTACATTGGTTCTATAAATTCTTTACATAAAGTAACTAAAATTTTCTAGTATTAATAATTTTTTGCCTTGAAATTTCTTTCACAGGATTTACTAGTAAACATTATCATATCCATAAAACTCATAATAATATTAAAAACGAATATTAACAAGTCAACAATATGTATATTAAAAAAATAGTCGCTTATAGCAGTGCGCCATCTTGCACACTTAGTTATAGTACACGACTGAATATATTTCTAAATAAATTAATGTTCTAAATAAAATTGATATGTTTCAATAATTTATATTAAAATAATAATAATTTTTATTTTTATTTATATTGTGGTTAAATATTTTAATGTTGCCAACGCCTGTCCATCTCTAAACGATTAGTTTCTTTCTGTTGTGTACTATGACTGTGTAGCAAGATGGCGCACTGATATAAGGTAGTAAGTTTCGACTTTCTATATACATATTGTTGACTAGTTTTTTTCACATGTAAATTCACAATATATTGTAAAATCAGATTTTATCCCTGAAAAGCCAAAAATTTGGATAAATTTAAAGTAAAGCATTTTGATTATTGAGAGTAAAAAGGGATTTTTTCTCCTAACGAGCTAATAGGTTACTGCAAAACTCCTGCGTAAGAATAAGAACAAGATCAAGACTGAGTGCGCAAGATCAAGACTCTTGCCTTTTGTATTATATGTTGCAGTTGGGCAACACTAATTTCTTTAATCAGTCTGTTGTTATATCCGTGAAGTTCACTATGGGAATGGGAATAAATGGTACATATGTGCTCGTCGTTAGTTGGTTTTTGAGATTGGTTTGTTGAATTTTGTTATTTGCGTGCCAGGTCTGCTATTAGTCTTGAAATTTTGCATTAACAATACTGTATTTTTTAAGTGCTTCTATTTTGCAGAACCTTTAATCTGTGAGTCGCATGTACATATGTGCTTTCGCAGTTTAATAGTTGGATTAGAATGAACGCACCAGTTATGGAGAGGTTGGACTTTAAATCTACATAACAAGCTTTCTTGTTGATTTAAAGTTTCCAATATTTTTTAGATTAAAGTACAATACCCTCTATTGACAACTGTATAAAAAAAGTTACCAAAAGAAAATTTTAAATAGCTATCATTGTTGTTTCTATAGTTCTCTTGAAATCAGTATGTTTCATATCTTCCTACTAACAGTTTTGCTAAGAGTAAGTGGAACATTTATGTTATGTTTATTTTTAAATAAATATTTTAAAATATTTCTGAGGTATGTCTAATACTGGTACGGATCCCCTGTCTTTTAATAGAACAAGCGAATTTCGGCGTGTCCATCACTAGTGTAAAAATGTGTATTTATTTATGGAAATTATATCTGTATAACTCAGTATTTTTTCAATTTTAAAGTGTTAAATAGAAAAAGGAGGCCCTAGAAATTTTAAATGTACGACGGGGAAATTTATAACTATAATATTTACGGTGCCATAAGCCAAAAAAGGCAGAAATGTCCTTAACTATGTCCATCACTGGTACGCTTACCCTATTATTTCAAAAATACTTTGATAGAATGAGCACAATGGTATACATTAAATGAGAATAATACAGTCATACAGTAGTATATCGTGTAATTCTTTTTTCCTAAAAATAGTTTTTATCGAATATGTGATTCAGTCAATTTATATCACAGAGAGAGTCCCAGTAGCCCGTGACCCTCGACCTATTGAAAGGATAATCTAATTTCACCTTCTCACCTGGCTTACTCTCCAAGCTTCCTACATAAAGTTTTAGCTTCTATAAGATCTACGTTGTGTGGTCTGATTAATTCTAGTAGTTATTTTTACTTTCACTTATATATATATATATATATATATATATATATATATATATATATATATATATATATATATATATAGTAATGGTGAGTATTGAGAACGCGAAAATTTTCGAATCTGACTATTCAACGAAAATACACGTTTTGAGGTAATTTCCAAATAACCAAGTCCCATGTGTGTTTGTTCGTGTATGTATATGTATTTGAACAGCCCAGCTCAAAAACGAAAAATCGTTCGAAACCGAAATTACTTATTTGAGGTTTTTATAAGACTGGGATGTTTATATCACTGATTTAACACATTTTTACGTTTTTCTCAAAAATGGCGACGATCTAATGATTTGGTGAGAGAAAATTTTAAAAAATTTAAAAATAATGTTAGATTTTACTCTCATTGATGTTCTCAAACACAATATTAATGGTTAATTTTCAATATTACCTCTCTTTAAAGTATCTTTTTTTTTTTGGAATAATAAACTATTTCACATTAATCTTTGATATAACAAAATAGTTAAATATAAAATTTGAAAGAATTTGGTAATTAACTATAATTAACTAATAGAAAACGATCTCTTTTCGTAACAGATAATAGTTGCAATGGAGGAACCAAAGCAATACGAGCGCATGCGAGCTCATCCGAAATATTATTACATGTTTCTATACGTTACTTCAGCTTATAATACGGACTCCGACAATATTATGTACATATTCATATGATGCTTTCAAAAATTCTATTGTTGGCATTATTTAATATTTAATTGTATAGATTACAGCGACATAAAAATTAAAATTTGTATATTTATAAGGGTGATTAAACAAATAACAATCGTTTTATCTAGGTTGTCGGCGTTTCGAGCCAAGCCTGTCTGTCATCATCAGAACTAAAAATTAAAAATTACATCTGAAATAGAATATAATTCAACAAGAGCTTACACCATCACCTTAACATCCTATTTGTTCTTGACATCACCCCATTCAGATTCTCAAACTTTCACCAGAACCTTATTCATCATCCAAATCCTCTAGCTCAATCTCTCTCCAACTCTGACCATTCCTACAATCCTCCGTGAAGGTTAAAACGGCTGTGGCCCGGAGAGCTTTTGTAAATTTACTTCTTGAATCCTGGCAATGGCCAGCTTCTCCACTAAAGTCCTGAGCGTCTGTAGCTCAAGTGCCTTCCTTCAGTTTCAAGTCCTTTGCCTTTCAGTGTTGGAGGACCATGTGAATATTGTACATAGGAATGAATGCATAAAGAAAATCGAATTTATTTTTATTTATCAATTTATTTCTCATTTCAGTTATTATCACTATTTTTGTAGGTTTTTGTTTAAAGGTGTGTATGTATTTTTGCACTATTTTAATTTTATTATTTAATTATTCATATTTATTTTCCCATCATATGAGTATAAAGTATGAATGAATGTATGTATATGTGGCCTTAATATTTATTGTGCTTCTATGCGGAAGATGTTGTTATTTACTATTCAATAAATAACATAGAGTATATAGTCAGAAGTACATTAATAAACCAAGAGAAACACATGGATAGTACATATGAGATAAGTAGTTGTAACATAAACATAAGAGTACACCAAGAGAAAAAAACTACTGAAAAATTAGATATTCACTGAAGGAGGTAAAGAGGCCAAAAACATTCATATTTATCAAGATTCAATCTCTTTCCAAAAATCATGATCGTTTTAAAAAGCAAGTGTATTGAATTCGTCTCTTCCATAAATGTCTTATCATAAATAGTTCATGTTTGTGGGAGTAGTATTTGTTTCCAAAAGATGTTCTATAGGTTCTTAAACTTTATGAAAGATAATATTTCTGTGAATGGAACCACACCTTTCGATTTCGTAACGTGGTAAAACAAGAACCTTTATTATTACCGTGATTGTTCCAAGTATGTTAAAACTGATACAAAAGCGAATAACACTTCCCTAACAATACCAAACAACTTGCGAAAACAACTTATTATTCAGTTGTTGGTGATCCGACTTAATTACAGTACTGTGTTATCGCGTAATAGCTCAGAACTTAAGTACTTCCCCTGCACTGACAGTCACTTAAGACAAGGAACTGTCTTGGGAGTACATCAAATGAAAGTTGCAACTTGAACCGAGAACTTGATAACTTAAGTCTGAAAGGTGGGGGTGTTTGAAGTTACTTGGTTTAACTATTAGTGATTGAAGTTACTTATAACTTCGAGGCCGTGATGGCCGAAAACGTTAGGGATAGTGTACCAAATTGCCTGGTTCGGAAAGGCTTGGGTTTGAATCCCTATAAGTCAGTTAATATTTATTTCTTGAAGATGATGAATAAATCTCGATACTACTGCATAGTATAGGCCGATAACTTGGACGTAGCCACCAGATACTGTTTTATGAATTTATGTGAAATGTATTCCATCATTCCTAAGAACACGTTTCATGTAACGAAATTACAAAATAAATTTAATAAGAATGTTTATCATAAAAACAATCTTTGTATATTATCTCTCAATGGTGGTTTTTGCGTTGACGCTATATCTTCGTTAATTTCAATCATCACATGCAATTATTGAGCCATCGTTTTGAAGATTGTCTTTTCCTTCAGGTATGAAAAAAAGCACATTCTTTACAAAGGTCAGAAAAATGTTATGAAGAAAAGGAACGTTTAATTGGTCATAATTTAAAAGTATATATATATATATATATATATATATATATATTTTTTTTTTTTTTTTTTTTACTTCTAAAAGTTTCTATACTACTGGAACTGTTATTGTTGATAGTTTTTCAATTCATTCAAACTAGAACATTTTCTCTAGCTACTTTTCCAGTAAAACTTTAAAGAACTTTTATTTTTAAATTTTTTTTGTTGATTTCACTAAAAAGTTGATCTAAGAAATTATTTTTATTTTAGCTACTCAAAGGACACGTAAGAATCATGTGTAATTAATTTAAGACAAATTATAACTCTAATCTAATCCCAATTAATATTTATTTCTCATTTAAGCGAGCTTTTTTTTAAGAACTTCAATAAACAAAAGTTAAACTTTTACCGTGACTCTGTAACCGTCAGGATTTACATTCAAATATTTTTATTAAGTTAGCCGACGTTTTGACCCAGACATGTGGATCATTCTCAGGGCTATCTTTTGGGAATGTGATATGAGTTGTTGTCTCGACTCCCAAAAGACCCAAACATGTGGGTGGAAACGTGGGCTAATCTAACAAAAATTATTGACCGTAAATCCTGGCAATTTTGTTTCATATTTATACAAATAGTGGATGGATTGTTGACCATAGTGAATAATTGAAGAGAAATTGGTTTGGGTGTTCAATCAAAAATACAAAAAAAAAATTTAATATTTTTATTTTTGCCGACGTTTTCACCCCAAGTTTAGGCCTTCATCAGTGTTGAACTTTGAGAAGAAACATCGGCAGAAATAAATATGATTTATTTATTTTTAGTTTGTATTTTTGACTGAGCATCCTAACAACTTCTCTTCATTTATACAAATAAATTAATATACATTTTATTAAATCCATAAAAAATATTTTTTTTTTTTAAGGTGGGTGGTATCTGATTATAAATAAATATATTTTTCACGCAAAAATTATTGGATTAATTTTTTTAAACCAATAGTTGTAATAAAATTAATCTAAAAGAACTTCATAACTTTTTTTAAAATAGTTTGTATATATAAAATTTTTAAAATATATAATTTTTTTTTTAATAACAAATGATCGGCATAGTTGATATTATAGTTTGCAGATTTTAAATTATTCTTTAGTAAATATATCGGTTCTAGTAAGGAATAGTATTCACATCTTGCTAGGATTGTACGGACCACACAATGCAAGAATTCTTTCGAGATGACCATGCCGTCTCTATCTCCCTCTTTTATCAATTTGTCACATCTTTCCTTGAGCTGAGTGCCAAGAAAAAAAAAATACTCTTCCTGGTCCAGTGGATTCGATACAATCTATATTGCGTACAGTGATCCATGCAAAAGTCATCTTCTATACCACGTACACTTACCTTACTGTCAGCTCTGTTATTGGATTTTATGATAATGATCATTCAATTTCGATCCATTTAATGACAAATAGATTTTTATATGAATCAATAGATTATTGAGGAAAATTATGTTTTTTTATAGCATAATTAAATATTGTGAAACATAATTATAAAATGCTATAAAAATTAATACTTCAGGGTTATATGAGGTGCAGAGAACGAATATGGTCGTTTTTTCTCCTACAACAAATATTTACTCACAAATTGCTGCGTTGGTCACTTCAATACTGTATATGTGCAAAATATATG
This sequence comes from Nezara viridula, assembly GCA_928085145.1. Taxonomy (NCBI): domain Eukaryota; kingdom Metazoa; phylum Arthropoda; class Insecta; order Hemiptera; family Pentatomidae; genus Nezara; species Nezara viridula. The sequence continues at coordinate 82,596,132 of OV725082.1, forward strand.
TGCAAAAATAAATCCTACATATTATTTCCAAAAGGTATTTTTTTGTCGGTATGCCATAACTTCGTCAAATCCAATGATTGACCACTCATTTTGAAGATATTCTTCTCCTTCACATGCGAAAAATAGTCCCATTCCGCCGGAAAAAAAGTTATGAAGGAAAAGAAACTTTATTTGCGGATAACTCAAAAAGTATGCATTTTTTCTAGATTGTACCCATGAAAATTAGAATGGTAAATAAATTATCTACAAAAAAAAGAAACATCGTAAAAATCGAACAATTATTAACAAAGATACAGTCCATTAGTTTTGGTATACCTAATAATGTTTTCCTGTTTAAAAATATTGCATTAAGGAGTAGAATAGTATGCTAATTTTTTTTTTTTCTGGCATTTGTATTAACCTTATTATTTCTTAAAGAAATTTGTTTATTCTTACATTTTTTTTTTTAATAATTTAGAATATCCCATTATCGGGGCATTATTTTGTCTTAATTATTTTTATTATCTTTCCAGCCATCGTTTAAAAATATCTACTAGCAAAGCAATTTGTACAAAAATTTTGGTCTATTACGTTTAATGGAATATTGTAGTCGATTAAAGAAAAATTATTAATTCCTTCCTTACATAATACATAGGAACTACTAATTTCCATATTGTTTTGCTATTTCTTCAATAAACAAAATTTTCTGGTAATTTTTCGCACGGTCCAACTAGTATGTTATATTCCTCTTTAAATTAATTAATGGGAACATCAATTCTTCTTACCACCTTAGTAAAATTAATTTTCTACTTCCATCTTCGTCATCTTCTTTTTTCATAGACATTGAGTCATTCGCAAACAAAATACTGAATTCATCATCAAAATGTATGCAACTTGTTTTTGGGAAAGTATGTTACATACATAAATTATAAAGGTTTCAAGGGGAAAACTTTAGCCAAGTTTTATTGAAATCATTGAAGCCGTATTGGAGCCACAGTCTAAAACGGATCACGTTTTTCGACCGCCATTACGAAATGAAAGGCCTGATGATAATGAAGCGTGTACAAAAACACTTCTAAATATTATTGTGACGTTGTGCCAAAATTTAAAAGAAATCGTTGAAGAACTTCGGAGGTTAGCCGTTTTGAAGAAATTACCATTTATATTTTCACTTACATACTATTTAATATTTTTATTTATTGATGACACTAAAGCTCGTCAATATATATTAAACCAAAAAATAAGGAAGAAAATCGGTTGAATAATAGAGCAGTAAAATGGACTGAACCGTTTTGTGTTTGCCTATTTATATAATGATTTTGTTTTAACAATCAGATTAATATATAATTCCGAGCGCTTTCCGAAAGCAATAGGAATTTTAATTTTTAAATTAAAATATTAAAATATCGAAGGACAATTTTGATATTTCGATAATATGGACTATCGATCGTCATCCCTATTCTAGCTATTAGACCGATCGAGATAGCGATTTGGGGTTTACATTTTTGATCCATCAAAAATATACTTATTGGTTTTTAGCAGTAAACCAAGAATATTTAAGCAGCTTGAAAATTTCTCTGGTTTGTTTTAAGCCATTACCTTCTAGGTCACAGGAAGACCACACGAGTTGGTCCAAACCTTATCGTTTTGATCCAGTATTTTCCGGTTATTACTGGAGAAGACACTTTCCCTGGATCCGACTTGGTAATTAGCCTCCAAGAGCATATTCGGAGAGATGAATGATGCCGCCTGTTGCCATGGTGACTGGGCGGTCAAGGTCGCGGAAGTGGCCTGGTCAGCATTCTTTGCCATAATCAGTCTCGTCTGGTAGCTGTTCTATTTGTCGATCTTTGTATCCAGATCGATTTATTGCAATGTAGCATGTATTTGAGGCTCTGCTTAAGTTTATTACATTAACTTTCTGAAATAACTAAGTACTATTTTACAGATTTTGTCGACTCACAACACAGGTTCAACAAATTTCACATCACTAACAAGTATTATATTTGTATTCTGTAGCAGTATTGTGCATAGTCTGGGGTACAGATCACTTTTTATTAAGCTATTGACATCAGTTTAAAACTTCGTAAGAGGCTTCACCTTATCATAAACTAAAACTTTTTTACTTACGAAAATTCGCGGCAATTAAATTAATTATTATTACGACGTACTAATAACTTTTGACTGCCTGTTTGCTTACCACTTGATGAATTGTAAGACCTACAAAAACGTTTGGCCTGTATAAACTCGTTATTTTATCACGTTAGGATGAACATCTCGCCGAACGGCTAAATATTTTTGTTGGCCATCTTTTCTCTCGATTTCGCAAATGGTTGTTCATGAGTTTTTTTAATTAAATTAATTAGTTTAATATAAAAGTTGTAGATTACGATAAAATGAATCCATTCACGATGTTTTAGATAAATATTAATAATTTAATAAAAAGGAGTCTATATATCGTATATATTGAAACCAATATTATACCTATTATAATTATAACATTTGAAAATATCAAGTAAATCAATTTTATTTAATAATTTATACCATAGTTAATGAAAAATAAGTGATGTGTAAGGATTATTTCTGTTTACGTGTTCTTTTCAAATAATATAATTTTAATTTTATTGAATAAACTTTGATTTGAATATTAAATATTCTTTGTCTAAAAATATTAATTGAAAAACAAAAGATGTAATGATATTTACAACTATATTGAAGAAATACAATTAGTGAATTTGAACATATGGATATAATGACGTGAAAACACTTGTTGAGAAACCACCCAATGGTTGCATTCTAATGATATGTCTACATTAGGAAATCACGGGGCCATCTTCTTTTCAGACGCCGTGCTATCAGAAATTGAAGAGGAAGCAAGGTTAGAAACGAGAGGGTTGGGATGATTCTGAAGTTTATTATGGAAGGATAGGTGTCTTGATTGAGCCAGATCATGGATTATGGAGTATTATTTGTAACAAAGTAGAGAGCATTAAGGATTTTACGAAGGATTTTGGATTGTAAGGATTGGATAGGTAAGGAATTGGATGGTTTAGTGAAGCCCCATAGCTCCATAAGTTCAAATAGGCCTTATTATAGTCATGTATATGAGTCTTTTGTAATTAATCGGAAGTTTAGAGCGTTTGTCAGTGCTAAAATAGTCGGAAACGTCGAGCAGTTTTTTGTCATTTCAGTCCAATCGTTTCCAGTGAGGATTCCAAGTCAGAGATTTGTCCAGGTGGAGTCCCAGTTAGAAAAGATGTAATAAATTTCTATTTATTATACACTTTAACGTTATGTGGGTAATGCTGAAAATAGCTGTAATTTAATGAAAAATTGGAAATGGTGTGGGAACTAAGGACAAAAACACATTAAATAGAAAAATAATTTTTTTTTCTCGAGTGCCAATGTTTCAGCCTAAGCTGTAAGCCTTTTTAGCCAGAAAGTTAATAAAAATGAAAATATATAATTACATATAGGAAACTATGTATAAAAAAATAGAAATTATTGTGTCTTGAAATATGTGGTATTTAATTATAAACAAATAAAATTATAGGAATTTTATCATGGTAAGTTTTTTATTTATCCTTCATTATTTATTTGCATATTTTAAAAAACATAATAATTTTTATATATTTTTACACCTGAGTATTATTCATACTTGCTTATCCATGCCTTATTATATATTTTTGTGTTTTATACTTATAAATTGTCAAAAATTGCTTGGTTGCAGTAAATATTTACTGATATAAAAAATGAATCCTTGAAAATTCTTTATTTGGATTAAATATTTTATTAAGTATAATGTTAACATTTTCTATGAAATGTAAAGTTCCAAATATTGTAATCGGAAAACGACAAACAAACATTGATTTGAATAAAATATCGTTCGTTGGTTTGTTGTTTTGATGCTATAGGAGCAAAACATGTGGGTCATCAGCGCCTTATCCATAAAATATTATTATTAAAGTCTTTAAAACAAAAATAAAAAATGTATATGTAAATATTAACTTAAAAAAATATAATAATAATAAAAATAAATAAAAGAGTAATGATAATAAATAAATAAAATAATGGGGGGAAGGTAATATAAATAAAAGAAAAAGATAAATAGAAATTATTATCATAGTTGTTTCATTAAATTTACCCTTGTTAAAAATGTTATTATTTTGTATAAATATCATTCGTTAATCACAATTTTTAATACAATTAAATTATATTTTAAAAAAATTCACTACTGTATCTAATAATAAACATTTTTGCCAAATAATGTAATGACAGCAATGAATAAATTAATAGTACATATATCGTTTCAAATATGATTATTAATATAATGTAAACAAAGTTTAAAGCCCGTCTTTTATAATCAATTTAAAAAATATAAATATTAGAAGTTTTTTAATTAAATAATTTAAACAATTTTTAAGAATTATTTTTATTTATTTGGTAGCCTAGGCTATAAATTTTCTCTAATCATTAAATTACTTACGTTGGGATGGGCTGTTGCTGGGCCGATACTTCCTGGGTTCATCCAACCCTAAAATTAGTACTTGCATTAGTCATGGGGTCAATCAGGAGGTTTGAGCAAAGCGTTGACCACACCGTACCCAATACCCGAGCTATATTAGGTAGTATTGCTGATTAATTGAGTTCTATATATATATATATATATATATATATATATATATATATATATATATATATACATATTAAGAATAAAAGTAAAAATAGAAATCTGGCGCGCGCAACACACAACTTTCACTTATAGCTCTATATTGGTTAGAAATTATTTTCAGCCAATATTGGGCTAGTTAAAATTTTTAAAAGTGTTTTTATAATGGAGCTGCAGCTAAATAAAGCTTACAGATAACAAATCATTAACACCATTAAAATAACAAGACCCCTATTAATTATATCAACAGTAGGCAATAAAAATCTCGTTACTCCATCTGTTTTTGTAAACAACACAACTCCAGTCTCTGAGCTATGTATATATGATTGAAAGTATATCTGTGTGTTTGAAAGTATATCTGTATACTATAAATGATTGTGGACTGTACGACTATAAGTTATTAATCTCTTATTTTCCCTTATAAAGTTTACTAAAAAGAAATTACGAGATTTTCGTTGCTTGTCATAGATATGTCAAAAGTTGTCACACTAATTTTAAGTGGATAATGTTGTGATATCACAAAGGGAAAACTCATCAAATTATTTACTAATTTAATATTCTAAAAGATTACAAGAAGATTTTCGGAATAAACGGACGTTGATACATGATTATTTAAATATTATATCATATCTAGAATTACAGTAAATAGAACTACAGTAAATGTATTTAAGCTTATAAACATATGTTTTATAGATCCATGAAATATTTTTATATTTCACTTCTTCTTTGACACAAATACAATGAAATAGTATTTTAAACAAGTCATTGTCTTGATTCGGTGGATTTTAAATACTTTCTTTTTTAAACTTAAATTTTTTTTAGAAGTTTACATTTAGTAAGAAAATGTTATTTAATTTCCTTGGAAGCACCTGATTTACGTTAAATAATGTTAGTTTTCAGAAATTATTACTTATATTTTATTAGTTACTCTCCGTTACCTTCTACAATTAGATATTATTACCTTTATTAATTAGATATTTTTTTCATGAAAATCTGGACTTTGCAACGATATATTGTACGTATACCTTCTGACTATTATTTCCGGAGATTCGTTTTAGAGCTGGATAAGCATTTTTATTTTTTTTTTTTTATATTAAATTATTAAATTCTTTCAAAAGTTATATTTAGCCTTTTTTCATATTTCTTAACAACAAGAGACAGATGAGAGAGATGAAAAAACGTGGTTTACCTCCTCACCTCTCTAAGGCACTAACAGATAACGAAGAGCGTGTCGATAGTACCATTGAATTCATTAAGAATATAGGGCTAATTCAAGTAATCTGAACTGAACTATTTTTTTCTGACAAATTTGTGATATATTGACTTAATTTCTATATATTCAATACTTTTTTTCTCTCTTTTCTTTTTCTTCTCGATAGTAATTTATATATATTTATTTATTATCCGTTTTTAAAACATATTTACTTTTATAATAGTAGTTATAAGATTGAAAAATAAATTAATCAGTACAATTTGAGGGCAGTGATGACCATCAGCAGTTTTTCGGCCCTAAACCCAAAACAACAACAATAACGAGAGACAGATTTTTTCTTTATATAAATCAAATGAAAGATACTTTTGAGAAAGGATTGTATGAACATTGAGTATTTAAGCCCCGTAAAGTAACATCAATAAGACCTAGCTGATATTAAAAAGAACTTAATAACACACTGATATATCAAGTTTGATCGAAGTCGTTACAGCCGTTTTAGAGAAAATCGTAAAAATGTGTAACATCGATTATATGAAGTGCCAGTTCCGGTAAGCCGATTTTGATGGGAAAGTCACTGTAATATCTAATTTATATACAAACCTTAAAATGCAATTTCACCTTCATACGACTTTTTGTTTTTGAGCTAGACTAGTCACATAAATACATATATACACACACACACACACACAAACACACACCTAAGCACAAACACATCAAAACATGCATTTCTGTTGAAAACTGAGATTTGAAAATGTTTACGATCGCAATACTGTCCCTTACTACATATTTCATATATAGGTAAGTGAAGTAAAAAAATACGACGAAGAAATGTCAACAAATGTTGCCTACGTACCTTAATAAAACTCAAATGAAAATGTCAAATTTAACGTAATTCTATCATCTATGTTTACCTCATGAACTGCTCTTCATATTATTGATTTATGCATGACTGTAACGATACAGGATACTTTGTTTCATATTTAGCAACCCATGTTTTGATATACAATATGAAGGAATGAATAGTGCTTTAAGATTATAAGTCCTGCTTCCCTGATTTGTATCAATAACAATAGTTTATCAAGGAAAGAGGTCTTTCATCCACCACCTTTTCAGTCCCTTGAGTATGTTATTTTGTCCATATAAATTATTATCAAATCGTTGGTAGAAAGTACTTATGTGTTTGGTAACTGTTGGCAGGTAAAAGTTAGTATGTAGGGTTTTGTAGGTCATGTACTAAACTTTATTTAGTTACAGTGCTATCTTTATGATATCACCTTAACTAATACATTTTTTTAATTAAAAATCAATAGTTTCAAATTTTTTAATTATAAAGTTTGAATTTTTTGTATGTGGCTCTTTTTAGCTATAGGAGTAAGTAGAATGTCCATAAAGGTTAAGTTAGGAATGCGTATGTATTAAGCTCTTTTCTCAGAACCAGTTTTGAAGATTTGGTCGTTTATTAACATATTTTATTAATTCTAATTAGTAGAAAGAATAATAAATTTTCCACTGTAGTCATTAACGCCGGGGATCTCATATTAGGGCTTTAGCAGTTGCCTGCTTTATAAACTGCTTATTTTATCGTTGAGCGCTTAAGCCCCTGCTAACAGGTTTCCAAAGCTAAGCACACCCTCGCAAACTGCCAAGTGCTTTTGTTAATCTGCGATTCGTTGAGCTCCTGTTTATAATTAGCCCTGCATTGGTTTGCGTTATCCCCTAAAATACAAAAAAAGTGATTAACAATTTTTATAACATATTAAAATTATTAAGGGTGAATTAATTTTCACAACATATTTTATTTTCATTACATTTGCTACGTTTCGGCCCTCATGTCACATTTCTAGCTACATCTAAAATTACACCAAAAAATATCAAAAATTACCTTATAAAGTCTTACTACATAGTGGATAATAAAAACTAGAAACTTTGATTTTTAAGATGTTTTTTTAAGTGTGCCTGAAGATAGTCGAAACGTCGCAAATGTATTGAAAATAATATATACGGCTACAATTAATTCAGCCTAAATAACTTGACTTTAACTTAAAAAACACTATATTAGGATTACATTTCACCTAATTCTGACTTGTTAACACAAAAAAAAAAGTGTCAACTTCCCACCGAAAGTGTTTATGTTCCATTTATTTATTTTATTTTTTAACAAACTTCATTCATTGCATTTATTTGCATCAACCTAATTGTAGGGATCTATTTTTGTTTATATCTGAAATTTTATTTTCTGTTATAAATTATAATAAAAATTAGCAAATAATATTTATTTATTTGGCCGTAGACCGTGTTTCTCAAATTATTTAAAATAAATAGTACAATAAACCAAATGTTTTTTATATATTAAATTAAGTTTATTTCAATATTTCTATGTTTGTATTTTATTTTATTTTTTTTAACTGTTGTATATTCCGATCAGCTTCGTATAGAAAATACGTTATAGGTTGAATAGTCATTAACCTTACAAAAATCAAGGTATATCCAAATTATAAAAAGAGTCATGCATATACATTAGTCTACTTTTATAATACTGTTTTTCATTTTAAGAAGTTCTGTTTTATTATAAACGGTATATTGTGAACATTTTCTTGCTTATTTAATTTAATCCGTCATAATAGTAATTTAATTCATTTGAATATCTATGCATTTAAAGAATAAGCAAATCATGTGATTGACTAAAATATATTATTACATTATGGTATTGCTATTTACATTTTGTACTACCTAAAATATTTCTATTATATGTGCAAGTTGAGAAAAACATGAGTTTTTCATTTCTTTAAACGTTGCATTAGTATATTTAAGATATTTCTATATTTAGTCCAAATGGTGCACTAAATTGTCTAACTTAATTTTTAATGCAAAAAAAATGAGAACTTAAAACGGAGGGGGGACCATATAAATCATATCTCAAGTTAGAGGCACTACTTTGAATTTTTTTTCTTTGACGAAACTGTATTTTGCCTATTTTGAGGTTGGATAATAGCAAATTTAAACTTTATGTTTTTTGAAGTATTTATAAATATTACCATAGATGAAATATTTTTAGTACTATTTTTCCAAATTTCTAGCGCGGATTTCATATTACCATCCCTTCCCATAGGTGCACATCGCAAATAAAATAAATTTATAGATAAATTAAGTATTAACGGTACTATGTTAAATCACACATTTTTTAATTTATTTCGTTTAAGATAGTTTAACATAGTTAACTCTAATGATAACATAACTAGAACATAGTGAACGATAACAACACAATTTATTAAATAATAGAGAGAAATCAGTTTGACATTTTTACGAATTGTTATATATGTTCATGTTATAGTAATGATTAATCATAACCGAAGGTTATGAAACATTAGGTTGATTCTCACATACTCGTACGAGGGTATCGTATTACTTTAACATGGTGGCGACGAAAGGATACAGTGAAAATTATATTAATTAATATTTTTTTTAATAAACCATCTTGGGCACATTCTGAGCAATATTCAATATGTTGTAAATTTCCAGGAACTATATATATTTTTTAATATATGAAAGTTATTATTTCATTTTATTAATTTTTAATTTATTTCATTGTTTACTCATTTTTATTAATTTCTCTCTCTCTCTCTCTCTCTCTCTCTCTCTCTCTCTCTCTCTCTCTCTCTTTATTTCTCTCTCCCTCTCTGTTTTATTTATTTTTAAATATTGTCTACTAAAGATGGATCAGTGTTTTATGAGATAGCTTAATTTAATATACAATAACACCTCTTTTTTTTTTTTTTTTTTTTTTTTTATCTTTCTCTCTCTCTCTCTCTCTCTCTCACTCTCTCTCTCTCTCTCTCTCTCTCTCTATTAGTACATAGCTAATAAATAAATAAAATAAATTATGGTAAGTTCATTAGTAGGGGACTTTTCCCGTTGAATGATTTTTAAGTAAATAAAATCAAAATTAATTACATGCAGATTTATGCATTGCGTTCATTACCGCCCTTTAAATCGAACTAGACGACTGAGGCCGTTGATCAGTTCACATGGCAACAACATTCCCGACGCCAAGCGGTGAAGGTTAAATTCTCGCCTTTGAGGGTTTTTGTGCATAATGCATCTATAAAATATATATAGAAAATTAATTAAAAAAAAAATAATAATCTTAATAAAGATAAAGGGAAAAAACTAAACCTATCAATAAATAAAGTGTACAAATACAAAAATAAAATTGAAATAAATAGAAAAAAACGAAATGGGCAAAATAAAAATTAAATAATATAAAAAATGTATCAGTAAGTGAAAGTACGTATAATTAAAGAAAAATGAATAAAATAAAATAATAAACAATAGAATAAAGAAAATTTCTTATAACATGTACCATCACTAATAACAAACATTTATGTTTATTTATTTTTAATATTTTTCATTAATTTTTTATGCATATTATCAGCATTAATTATATTATATTATTTAAATATAGCTAATTATAGGAACACTAATCCACGGGCTGTATCGGATGGGGTTGGGATGGTGCGAGATGAGATCGATGGGAACAAGGTCGTTGGCCGACCGTGGCCATGGCAACTGCACCCTGTTCGATATGTCCCCTGCCGGTCTGTATGTATCTGTGTTTATATGTTTGTGTATACATCTGATCCTAGGAGTATGTGTGTGTATATTATATCAGAGCAGTAATGGTAGGAGTGGAATATAGCCTGTCGACAACAGTAAATTATGTGTATTTAAATTTCGATTATGGATATCAATTTATTTAATTAATCCTAGTTTTGTCGAATGTACAATGAGCTTTACATATGTTTGTAGTACACATTGGGTCTTCGTTGGTTGAACTGACCATGCCCAACTGTGGTAGAGTTGTGGCCTGTCAGGGGTTAATCGATAATCAATCAGCATGCTTATTTCTTTATTTACAACCAATCACTTAAATAAACAATCCATATGAACTAAAATATGAAGATTATTTTTAGTAAGGAAACGTTCAACTGACCCAAAAGTTAAAAAATCTTGTGTGTCCACTCAGACGACTTTCCTTCCGATTTTAGACGAATTTAAACAATTATAAAAAAAATGTATTAATTTTCCTGAAAAATCGATCATAGAAATGATTTGAGTACGATTTCCTTGATAAATTAAAGCAATGTAAATGGGTATGGGACCTATCGGTGGATGCGCACAAAAACAAAAAAAAATTATATACAAGTACACTTAAAATCAGTGTATAAAATTTATTAGACTGTAACTTTCCTAAGGTTGATCCTATTTAGACGATTTCAAGTGGGATGACAATGTGTCTTTCGGATTCACATCAGAAATTTGATCCTATCGAAATGCTTTCCTTACCTAGTAACAGTAGGAAAGTAAAAAAAACAAGTAGCCAGTCTTCCATTTATTATGACACGCGGTTACGTTTTTGTCCAACGGAAGTCTACGGAGTTTGGAGTTCCTGTGGAGAAAATAACACTGCTCTAGTCCTGAAGATCTCTCACACAGTGAAAACAAAAATACCAGCCATGAAGAATCAATTATCCACCGAATAACCCGTAGGTGCTACGTCCACTGAACACCTCCGAAACATAAGTCTGAAAGAGTATTGTTAGCTGTTAACAACTCAAGGTAATTACTTGGATGTAAACACCTAATAATTATAATGATTTCCAGGTTCAAGTTTGAAATTGTCTCATCTCACAAGGAATGGGTAAAACCGGTGAGAGTTCGGTTCGCAATCGTCAGCTATAATTGATGACCGGCTCCTGAAAATCTGTGACTCAGTTTAAGGGACTAATTGATCCCTCTTCGCTAATTCACTCAGTTCGTTACATGGACTTCATATCCTATTTTTCAGTTTAGAGAGAAATAAGCAAATGAGTTGAAAACTATATCTAAATATTACACAAAATAGATGTAAAGATAAAAGAGGTTATCCTCATTAATCTGATTGAGAGTCACAAAATAAGGGTTGGATTAGAGCATATGATAGAACAGAAAAAACTTGGATCTTATATGCAGTAAAGATGAAATTAACAAGATGTATATAATAAAAACCTTCTATTAAACTGAAATTATGAAAAAAAAAAAATTATTTACAACTGCATTCTGCAGATAACTTAGATCTATGTAGTAACAAATAGAAAAAATAATAATTCAATTCTCTTTTGAACAGTTAGTTTTGATTTAATCTTCCTGTATGCTTTTCATGTAGAATCTACAAACATTCTTCATTAATCAAGTGTTAGGATCTTTTCAAGATCCTCTTCTTCAACTTCTTCAATACTAAAACCATCTAAATTTATTGGTCATTGTTCCAACATCAAAGACATCCGAAGTCAGTTTCTTTGTCACCATTCCGAACAGGAAGTTGTTGAGGTTCAACTTGGGCGGAAACCCAAACATGATCCCTGAAATAGGTGGCGCGCCCTGAATATCAACTTTACACCTATTTTTTTCTTCTTTATTTTCGTCACTATTTAAAAGAATTTCCAGAGATATACCTTCAACACCACATTCTAAATATTTTTATTTTTTCACTTACAGTATACAGTACCGATTTTTAGCATCTTTTTTTGTTTTTGTTTTTTATTTCTTAATGATATTTACAACTGTATAAAAGAAATATATTTAGTAAATTTGAACATATGGATATAATGACGTGAAAACACTTGTTGAGAAACTACTCAACGATAGCACTCTAATGATATGTTTACATTAGGAGATCACGGGGCCATCTTATTTTCAGACGGAGGGTCATCATGAATTGAAGACTAAGCAAGGTTAGAAACGAGAGGGTTGGGATGATTTTGAAGTTTATTATGGAAGGATAGGTATCTGGATTGGTCCAGATCTGAAACATAAGAAATATTAAGGTCATTATGGATTGTTTATTTGTAACAAAGTTGAGAGCATTAAGGGTTTTACGAATGATTTTGGATTGTAAGGATTGGATACGAGAGGAATACGATGGTTTAATGGAGCCCCATAGCTCAGCTCCGTACTATATGTTAATAATTGGTATAACCAATATACTTCTGCATTTAACTCCTCTAATTCTTCATTTGAGCTTAGTTAGGTTTCTCCTATCTAAACAATTACAGTAATATATCTACAGTAATAAGCTAATATGTAACTGCAAGACTGTTTGCGAGTTTCTTGCGCAAGACCAAGACCATGACCAAAACTGAGTTTGCAAGACCAAAACCCGTCTCGGTCTCGCATTTGGGCAATACTACTCACTTTACCATACTATTTTTTTTCTAGTATATTTTTCTTTTGTTTCCTTTTTCTTAATATGTTTATTCACTTGTTAGATTAACATTGATTTCAATTCCGGACCCGCTAGCGATTTTCCATATAGTCGTTACGTGCGGTTATGGAAAAGATGTAGAATTGCGTTTCCCACGATCTGGTGGCACAATGTCCCCAACGCAAGAACACAACGCACCAGCAGCCTTTCTTAGAGGAGGAAAGAATATCATAGCATGGCGAATCGGTGCCGACTTCCTTATAAGATCACGCTACTTTTAGAAACGGTACTAGTAAAAAAAAAAATTATGTATATTAAATTTTATTTTTTCCACAGAGCAAATTAAGGAGTCTAAGGAGTGAATCGTACACATAATTTTTAAATTAATTCAATCTACTGATTGATATAAATCAATACAACTAGCTTTATGTACTTGTAAAGCTAGTAATATTAAGCATATTTATATTTATGAGAAATAATATGACATTTGATTTAATGTTACAGATATATTTATTCTAATTAAGTTAATTAATTAACCAATACTTATTTATATAAATATTTTGTTGAATTAATATTTACGATATTTCCACTTATTCATATATTATTAATCATGAATATTTAATTTAACTTAAACGATTTTTATTGGTAGAAAAATAAATAGTACAATCTGCCATAATCAAGGACATTTGGTATTATGGTATGTGTATATACCATAAATATACAACTAAAATAAGAATTGAAAATATAATAATTATATTTTAAAAAAACTGATACTTACGAAAAGAATAGAAAAATATACATTCAGAGAATAATAATAATAATAAAACTTGGTACACTGGGTACTATAAACTTGGTACCTATAAACCACCATGAATATTAACTACGGTATTAAGAATATGATTTGTTCTTTGCTAGATCAGAATCAAACATTATAAAATTTTGCAAAGATGCTTAATACGTTCTATATAGTCCTGTAATTTGATATCTTTTGGACTTCAAAAAAACTGTGAAGTATCAAACCTCTTAAAAAGATCTTAGAGAAAGTTTCATTACTTTATCAGATTGTATGTCTGTTTATAATACTGCATAAAATATTAGCTAGGAGAAGTTATCGGATTTGGTTTTTACTCTCTCTCTCTCTCTCTCTCTCTCTCTCTCTATATATATATATATATATATATATATATATATATATATATATAATAGAATATAAAATTGAACTTTATTCTGAAACTAAGTCACCTTAGAATAACAATGATGAGCATCATGATAGCTAACTAATAAAAAATTAACTTAATACAAAATTTAATAATATCTATCTTGATTCACATAATAATATGCAACACTAAAAGAAATAAAAATAAAATTTTCTCAGGAATACTTGTGTAATGGGAAAAAAGATATATATATACATACATACACATATTGGTACACAGAGAGACAAAAAGTGTAACCTGGATAAATAAAAGAATAATATAATAAGATAGCAAAAGTAATAACAGAAAGGCGTTGATTTAGATGTTAAAATATAAAAAGTAGGATAAATTAATACTATAACAAAAATAATGTATACATATAAACCTATATACCCAGAAAGAAAATATTATATATATATATATATATATATATATATATATATATATATATATATGATTTATTACGACCTTCATTGACTTAACATTAAATAGTTATATTGGATTTCCTGAATTAGCATTCTATACCTATATCTGCCTATCCTAGCTACAGCAATATAGTTTTTCGTATGCAGCTACGCAATATCATTGTTAGTTTTACCAATCCATCTTGTTTTTGGCCTATCGCATGATCTCTTCTGACTGTGGTAGCATTCAACGTTGTATAGAATTCTCCTGATTGATTGCATCAGATTGATGGCTGCATGTCACGCCTATCTTAACCTATGAGCTATACCATGAGACATTGATTGACCAGTTTTCATAAGTAATTATTTTTTTGTCCTTCTTCTCCATGTCTTAGTTCTTTGATATCTAATTATCGCTTCGGTTGTATTAGGAAGGAGTTTTCTCTCAAATCTTACATTTCCTCTTTCAAGGGTGCTAGACACTGTCCCGATCACGCAGAATGATCAGAAAAGGGTTTTACCATAGCATTGGACATCTTTGATTTAAGATCACAATAGATTTTTCGGTATTTTGTACCGTTAAAATAGAAAATGAAGTTCTTTTCGAGAATGATATGATAGTTGGTCATTTTATTGAAGTTATTTTAATCCGTCTAATCTCTAAAATAATTTCCCATCAAAGCATAGACTATTTTTTGGGTGGATGTTTATCATGGATGTGGATCACTATCATATATATTCCATGAATGGAAGAAGAAAAAATTATAGGGAAAATTTGTCGAAAAACAAAATGTATGCTAAAATGTTATATGAGCTCATATTTCCTGAATATTCTTATAATGTTATTCCACCCAATTCCAATTTATCGTTACACTCACCTCGGTCTAACCTTGAGACGGAGAGAGGAGTGGACCTAGAGACGGAACAAGATATGCCGAGAGGAGAGCACAAAAGAACTGTTAAGCCCCGCGAAGTCCCCTAACGGGACTTGGGCTTGGACCTCACATTGGAGCACTGCACTCCGTGGATAATCCTCAATCGGCTTGGCGTTTTTTACATTCGCCGTCAGGGCACGTAGAGGTTCGGGGTGATGGCTTCTCTTCGCTCTCTGGGAAGGGTGTTAATACCCAGTTTTAGAATAAATAATTATACAATATTTTTGAGATATCTAATATATTGCATAATTTAACTGTTCTACAACTCAATTATTTTAAATGTAAAAAAAAAGACCAAAAAAACTGCGGTGAGGTGTGTGCTTTAGACCACACGATAGTAGTAAAAACATCAACAAGGTGAGATTGATAATATGAAATATAAATAATATCACATTATAAAGAGGATGGAATGCTGAACATTTCCCTCGATTAAAGTACCCAAGTCCGATTTTTCATTTCTGAGATAATTTAATCCATATCTTCAATAAAACTGTTTTACATCACGTTTAAACTATATAATACACTATTTTTGCCTTTTCACCTCTCTAACACGACCTCGCGTTAAAATAAAATTTTTAATAATAGCCCATTACAGAGAGGGTGAACAATTCATTCATTTTAATCCATATTCAAAAACACTTCAATTAGTTTACTACATCCGACTTTAGCCGTGCGTTTCACATCGGATATCTGACTGCTCAATCTAATTCACTCTCCACAAAAAAGTGCAAAACGCCCCTAAAGAAGTTTTCACTTCAAGTGTGTGCTTTAGACAACACGATAGTAGTGGAAAAATTAACAAGGCTATATTAATAATATGAAATATAAATTATAAATAATAGCTCATTATAAAGAAGATGAACATTTCCCTCAATTACAGTATGCAGGTCTGATTTTTAGTTCATGAGATATTTTAATCCAAATCTTCAATAATACTCGTTAATGTTTGGTTTCAAAATTTGTTTTCCCTTTTCACTTCTCTAACACGGTGTCATGTTGAGCTACAATTTTTAACAATAGCTCATTACAAAGAAGATAAAATGACAAACATTTCCTTCGCTAGCAATATTCAGTTCCGATTTTCGCTTTGAGATATTTTAATTCGTATGCAACACTTCAATTAGTCGATTCCAGCCGATATTACCTGAGCGTTACACATCAGAAATCTGATGGCTCAATCTAATTCATTCTTCACAAAAAAGTGAAAAACGGGGCCGAAAGAGGTTTTTATTTCAAACATTTTCCTTTTTAAAGCTTTGAAAATGTTTAATTTTTAATTTAAGAATATTGTAAGAAATACCTAAACTAATGCTCGTCGAGTGGTCAAAATTCGACCATAATCACAATTACAAATTGAAGAAAACGGGTATGTATTTGAATGTTTTCAACGTTTTATTTATCTACTCTTATAGATCCATTCATTGTATTACTGAAAATGTAAACGTTTACGTACTTTATAAAACAAAACACTATTGTGTGTGGTTTGTGAGTTATAAAATTCTGAATACATCGTTAATGTTTGCTAGCCTCTTTTCGGAGAGATATGCCTTGTTATGTACATATGTGTATCTAACAGTACTTCGAAATACAGAATACAAACTCCAATACTTTATTTTTATTTCGATGATATTGCAAACAAAGTCCCGTTCTCATATAAAATATGTTGTAACATTTGAAGAAAAATCAATCCGAGTCGTGAGTAGTGATGCCCAAATGCGAGACCGAAACGAGTCTAAGTATTGCAAACTCAGTCTTGGTCTTCAGCAAGAATTTCACAACAGTCTTGCAGTTAATTATTAGTTTATTACTGTAATTTTTTAGACCGGAGAAACTTAACTAAGTCCGAATGAAAAATCAGGTTAAACGCAAAAGTATATTAGTTAAACCAATTATTTTCATATAGTAACTATTATTAAGTATTAGTAACTATTTTGCCTTAATTTTTATTCAAAAAATCGATTATTTTTGTTTGACTGACTGATTTTGGGCAGTCGTGAGCAACATCAAGTAATATATAAAAGACAAGTATAAATAAAGCAGTAGTGATTTGAAGTATTGAATACATGATGTCGTAGCGTGTTTCAAACACTGATTTGCCTTTGTAAACTGGTACCTATGGCAGCCGAAAACAAAACTAAAAACCATTCAGTGATAAGTAAAATAGAAAAAAGAAAATTAAAAAATATAAAATACTATGAATTTATTTATATTCATTACTTTTTAAAATGAAGGGCTGGTAAGCGAAAATTTCTCTTATATATTTCCACTCTTTCCTGATGATATTGATTTGATCCTCTTTCTTGGAAATCTTTAATCGTTTTAAATACATCAGAATTTTCAGAGAATTCACAATATGTTTTTCTCGATGACAGGTTACGTGAAGATTTGAGATTATTGGAATATATTCAAACTGAATTTGATTCGAGATAATAAAAAGTATTTTCGTCGTTCTGGAACCATTCAAAATATTTCCTAGTGGGTTTATATAAAAATATTATCAATAACAGTTCATATACAACAGTTGATAAAATCAAATTATCAAGTTCTTAATATGAATTTTCCTTCTGTGAAATCAAAAGATTACGTACTTAGGATTAATGTATTTAATATATAAAAGGGTTTGTGTTATTTTTATGCATTTATTGTTTAAACGAGGTAGAAATTCACAAAACCGTACTTCTAAATTTATCCCCATATAAAATGTATCTGGAGACATATTAACAAAATCATCAGACATACAACTGATGTATTCTATGGATTTTTAAACAGTTTTGGATACAGATTTTCGGTTCATAAGTATTTCATCAGCAATATTTTATTTTAGAATAAAATATATATTAGAGCGTTCATATAAAAACATTTAACAGAGCTCGATTCGATAATGCATATTCAAAGCATATTAAGATATGTGCTGGGATATTTAGGATAGTTTTTTTAAAAATATTATATTCCGCCACATTGAAGGGCATTAATATTAGTGCTACATTAATCATTTACACAATATGTACATACAAATAATAACTAACATAGTGATAATAATGAAAAAGAAATATAGAAAAATAAAATAAGTAAATTAATATGATTAAAATTGTATTAAATTAGCTGCAGGACACCTAGTCATTGATGTGCATCACACCTGAAAAGGTTTAAATTTTAGCTTAAAAATATTTTGGTTCTTAACCGTCCTCTATAAACGTTGACCCCGTGCAAACATGAAAATTGGATCGTAACTGAGAAAAAAAAACGTATACAATATTAATGTTTTATTTCCTGTATTGAACTGTAAACAAATTATATTACAGAATATATATAAACCTAAGGCATGTGAAACATTAAAAATTCACTAGTCTCTTATTAACTATTCTATTCATTAAAAATCTGCAAAAAGACTATGCAGTCAAAGAAAGAACTAATTTACCTCAGTTTCACTTTTCCCTTCACAAGTGGGGGAGTAAATAGTGTATATATATATATATATATATATATATATATATATATATATATATATATATATATGCTTGTGTATAAGATATTTATTTTACTTTAAGTACACTTTATTTTAATTTTTATTTATTTTTGTATATATATATATATTTTTTTTTCTTTTTTATCTCCTTATTTTATTTTAAATTTTTTTATTTTATTTATTTATTGAATAATATAACAATCTGTCACGTGAACATTGGTTATAGGAAAGTAAGATTCATACAATACATAAAAAAAAAAATAGTAATTAATAAAAGAAAAATAACTAAATAATAATCAAAAAGTATATGCAATAAATAAAATAACTTAAAGGTAAATAAATTATTAAAAAGCACATAGTACCTATATACACCATTTCTCTCCTTATAATATTTTATGTTGTTCTTATTTCTATATATTATTTTATTGTTACTTTATTTATTTATGTTTATGTTATACAGTTTGAATTTACTCTTTGAACTCTTTTATAAGTGTCCTTAATTGAGACAGATTGTAATATTTCTGAAAAAAAACAAGTTAAAAAAAAATCCTCATTAGATTGATATTGTGGCCGCCTAAGTTCCTCCCGCATTTCATCTATTGTGGTGAAAACAACATTTGAACTGCTGAACACAATTATTGTATAATTATTATTGTTGTCTGAAACAATTTTCCAAGTTAGGAACATCATTATAAACATTGGGTCATATCCTACCCAGGTAGGGGTCGATTAAACTTGAGCGACGAATCTACCATTGAAGTTGGCGCTTACCTCATTTGATGTTAGTTGGTCTAAGCTTTCATCAGGACCTACTAAAAGGGTACCTATTGCCCTGTGACCTTACCGAAGGTAGAAGACGAGATATGTGCACTGTTAGTCAAATCTGATTCAACCCCAACGTTTGCAGAAAATGGTTAACGCAGGAGAAAGATAAGGAAATCATTGGAAGTAAGTAAGAAATTTGCCATCTAAATCGTTAAAAGTATTAGTGTTAATTTATAAATACATTTTTTATAATCTTAATAATCTTATTGTTTTTCAACCCTTATTTTATTAATAGGGATTTAATTATTACTTTTTCTAAAAAACATACTCATGTTTATCGTTGACAGAACATCGAGACAATTCACTTGAATCAAACTTACCAATATATCTAGATTTGATATTAGTTTGGATTTCACATAAATATAATCCCATCGGCAGAGTAATAGCAGCGGGTAGGGATGTGGGGTAATGTATTCAGGGCGTTATCCTAATTTATGTATTTGAG
The DNA here is from genome assembly GCA_928085145.1 of Nezara viridula. Lineage (NCBI taxonomy): Eukaryota > Metazoa > Arthropoda > Insecta > Hemiptera > Pentatomidae > Nezara > Nezara viridula. The sequence continues at coordinate 82,616,504 of OV725082.1, forward strand.
CTGTAATGTAGTCAAAATATAATAACATGGTAGGGAATCCACAGTATAGCGTAGGCTTTCCCAAACAGATAACTATGTTCTTCCCTCAGCCTAAGGCCGCATAAGCTTGGGCCGCAATTTCAATGCAAAAGAATATAATCATAATAAATATTTTTTATTTTTTTACTATTATTTAGAATGTGTGTTTCGCACTTATTCATATATATATATATATATATATATATATATATATATATATATATATATATATATATATATAAAACCATTACATGCTATTTTTAACAATTGTTAGGTTACTCATTTAAAATTGAGGAGTTAAAATGGTTTTAATATGGATTAGTCATAGTTTAATAATTCGACATTTGGTAATCCCAAGGAAACGTTAAAAATATTGAAATCCTTAAAAAATCATACTAAAGTAAATTACAAAAAAAACTCACTTTTCTTTTTGCCATTATACATGAGTATACAAAACACATACATAAATACATATTTATAATTTTTTTAAAAATATTTTTCCCTTCGTCGTAAACCTATGTCCTCCTGTCCTACAGTAGCCTTTGATAATACCCCACTTATTCCTGTTGAACAAATCCGATACCTTGGACTCCATTTAGACAAATGTCTAACTTGGAATCTTCATACCAGACTGAAACGACAAGAAATCGGCGTTTCCGACTTCTCCAGCACTTACTAGACAAACGCTCTAAGCTTCCAGTTAATTACAAAACACTCATATACATGACTATAATAAGATCTGTTACTTACGGAATTGAGCTCTGAGGCTCCACTAAGCCATCGAATTCCTCTCGAATACAATCCTTACAATCCAAAGATAGTGCTCCTCAATGCTCCTTACTTTGTCACAAATAAAATCATCAAATATAATTTTAAAGACCGACTTAATATACTTTAGGAATACTTACGAGTGTTCCTAAGTTCCTCTTATATACTCTCTGCAAAGCATTTCGTTAAACATAACACATATATACAATGCACTATAGCCAACATGCCTTAGAAGATTGAAAAAGATGTGGATGATAGAATTACTATAGATCAGTTATTAGGGTTAATATTATTCTTTTAATATCTGACAAGCCATTATTACTTATGGCAGATAGTTGATGATCGAATCTGAAAATCACCACTTTAATATCATCATTATTGGAGTACTGGCACTGGAAAGATTCTTCACTCAAGTCCTGAGCTTATGTTGCTGTAGTGCCCTCCATCAGTGTCCACTGGCTTACAATACTAGTGACTCGGCTGGGAGAGAAGCACTGGGATATCCTGGAGTCCTGCTTTGACTTCCACATTTGGGGGACAAAGATTGATTCAGAGTCCCCTGGGCCAATCTAAATGTTATACATAGGTGTGAATGTGTTTTATTTATTTTGTTATCATTCCGCTTTAATCTGTTATTTTACTTAACTTGTATATTACTTTATCTTTATATATATATTTTTTCTTACTTGGTTATTTATATTTATTTTCCTTTATTATGTACATATTGTGTGAATGAATACTATAGCCCTAGTACCAATGCCCTTCAGTGTGCCAGACTGTATTAATGCTCAATAAAAATAAATAAATAAAAAAGATCATTATCAAGTCAGTTCAAGCACCAAGGATGTTTTAATTCTCCCACTAATGTATGCTTTTATAAATCTTGAGAATTTTTAATTACAATTACAATGCTACAATGCTAGAGTGCAGGATTGAATTTTTTTGATATTCAGTAGTTAGCGTTTGTATCGAAGATATGACAGTTTATTTTCAATTTTTTTTCAAATAAAACATGTTCAAATATGTTTAAATTTATAAAAAGACAATAAGAGAGTAAACATTATTTTGTATTATAGCTTGCTTTTAATAATTTTTTTTTCAAATTCTAAGATTTTGAAGGTGATAAAGTGTAAGGCAATAGTCTATGAAAATATAAAAAAATAAAACAGTTTACTTACTTGCTCTTATAGAAGATTTAATCTACAAATGATAAAATGAAAATTGAGTCTGGATAATGGCCGACTTCTTTACCCATTACTTTTTTCTCTTCAAGTTCAGTTTAATAATCTATAAAACTTTTAAACTTAGAAGAAAAAAAAAATGAAAGTTCGCAATAAAGTCCGAAGTGGGATTTATTAGCATTTGCTGAATTCGAATACTTTGAAAAATATATCGAATAAGTTTCATTGAAAATGAAAGTATCTAGATGTTTAAGTTCAATCTTTTAAATCTAGATTACTTTATTTCTGACTGTAATTACTGTAATTTTACTTAAACGTTACCCAAAAAATATATATTATTATGTATGCAGTTATTATAAGAAATTGAATTTTATTTTCTATTCATTTTTTTTTATATGATACAAAAAACAATCATTCGAATTAACAGATCGTTCACGAAGTAGTTAGCAGTGTTTGATTTGCTACGACATTAAACGAATCATCGTTCAAGGCAATCATAGCTATTAAAACGTTAAATGTAACTAAGTTATTTATTCTAAATGGTATGTTGGTTATAAAAAACATGATAACCTGCAACAATTTCAAATAAGTTACTTATTCCAGTGAAAGTTCTTAGATATTAATCTATTCATATAGTTTTTTTTTTTTAATGATATCTAGACCAAATAGGGATTTTTGTTTATTCCATAAAAAATATAGTAAATATAGTTTAAGTGTATTTGTTATCTTTTTTTTAAGCACCAAAGACCATAATTTTCACTAAACTGTCTCTTTGTCGTAAGGTACTATGTATGATTGGTCTAATTATTTACTAAACGTAGTTTTGTAGTAAGCAATAAACAGTCGTAAATACCCTTAGAGATGTGTAAGGTTGTAACCAACTGTTACTTCGACCTTGTTGTTACTCGGTGACAGTTACACCGGTTACTATGTGCAATATTCAAAACCTATGGCCCACTGTTCCAATTTCTGTTGTTTCTGCTTCATTTACAGTAATATTGGGTTGGCAAATCAGTCCTTTCGATTTTTCAAATTGAAACAAAACTCAATGTATTATAGACATAAAATTTATTTTAATATACAATATATAGAATATTATTTAATATGACTTTTCCCTATCTTTCCACTAATTCCATAATGTTATGTTCAGAGAATGTCTGTAGTTTATTGTTAAAAAATTGATCCAAGTGATTTTTGGTGTCCTCTTCCTTTTGGAATTTCTTTCCATTCATGGAGTTCTGCAGAGACCAGAATAAGTGGTAGTGAGTGAATAGGGAGGATGGGGCAAAATGTCCCATCCAATGCTCGGTGTCTTGGTGGAACACAACACCTTTTCGATCATAACTCTTCAGGATGTTGTCTAAATTCGATGTTACTATATCCGTTGGAATGCTGAATTATTGCTCTTCAAAGCCGTATGAATGTTTATATATTTAATCCCTACATAAGGATTAAATAAACATTATTATTATTTTAACTGTTATTATTACTCTTCAGAAAAAAAAAAAAATTCAATATTGGACTGCTCAGTTTGAAATGAACCAGAACCGAAAAGAAAATTACAGAAATATTTTCACAAATTTTATAATAAAATACGTTATATAAAATTATTTTAAAATAAGTAAATCTTCTATAATTTTGGAACCGCATATTACGTTGAGACTGCGAGAGTAGGTTTTATAGCCCCGGTTTTTAGTACTTTCTCTGTCAGGTATTTCGTTTCTTTGCTGACTGATGAAAAAAAAAATAATGTCAATGAGGATTTTAGGTGATAACCCCTGTTGGCGCTTACTTTTTTTCTTAAAGATTACTGGGTCATTTATTTCGAAATTAAATAGTAGCGTATTTGATGTATATTTACGAGACTATGTCTAACGACAAAGGAATGAGAATGATGTACGAAAACATCACAAGCCACTTTTATTAATACGGTTACTGATAAGTAATCAAAACAGACAATATGGTGGAAACAGTTAAAGCGGGAACTGGCAGTGTTTTCATGCTAGGTACAATATTAAACTTAAAAGGGTAAGTCTCTGGTGAGAAATTTCGACAAAGGAATGAGAATTACGTTATACGGTTTAAAAGATACTTTTTAGCTGGTAGAAACATTCTAGTGCCTAAACTTGTCTAAACTTGTAATTAAACTGTTAATTGTAAATAAGAAAAGTTCTCGGACAGGCCGTTTATTTGTTATTTGTATATATATATATCAGAGTGTTTCAGGATTAAGTGGTCAAACTGCAAAAATGAACCAAGGACCTCAAAACAAAAAAAATCTCTGAAGGTATGTCCGGAAACGCTTTGTTTAGAAGATATTCACACCTAAAGATTTTCGTTGTTATGAATTATTTACGTTATATGAAATAAATGAAACCTATTTACTTGTTCTAAGTAATTAATTAATTAAACATAAACATTAACATTAATATTAAATGTTGCTCAAAGTGATTTATTTGTGCATTAAGACAGGCTCGGCATCTTTTTTCAACAGCAACAGCGTCAGAACGGCATTGAATATATCCAGCCATATCTTCAAATTTTAAATTCTATAGTTTTTTTTTTTTTCCATTACCCAAACAGGTCAACAAATTTCCCCAATACCTACCATTACCCTAATTTTCCAGTTCTAACTGAAACTCCTAGCTGAACACACCTGTAAGTCTTTTTATTCTTCTAATTTTATATACTTAATTATTTATTTTGGGTTTTCTTTTTTTCTTTTCTGTTTTCACATTCCTTTATGGCTATTTCATATTATTTTATTTTTATTTTTATTTCAGTCTCTCCTGTTGATCTGTAGAAGTGTATTCACATTTGCATGTATTAAATATTACACTACATTTGTTACCATCTATTTACTTCAGTTGAGGATCATGTTACTTAGCTTACTTTGTTTATATTTTAATGTTCTTACAGTTCATAATTTTAATAAGCTTATTCACATTGTTTATAAATGTTTGTAATATTATGTAACTTCCATAATTCTCTGTATCTTGTCCGTTCTAGCCCTGAAGAAGACCTGCAAAGTCAGTTCGAAACGTTGGCTTTTAATAAAATAGTTTTGCCACTATTTAGTATTTTTATGACCGCCACCCCTGACTATCTCCTTCCTTTAAATAACAATTGCTCTCAATTTAACGAATACTTACTTTAATATTATTTTGGACTATAAGCGTACCAATTGTAATATCCATGAGAAAAAATATTATAAATTCTCTTAATTTTAAGTGCATTATTCTTTCACAAATGACAATCCATTTTCATAACAAATCGATTGGAATATATTTTTCATTACATAATGAAACTTAAAAATGTAGCTAAAGTATAAGTATCTCATTTTATTTTATGTATATTATAATACATTTTTTGAAAAATGAGAAATTAAAGAAAAACTAAAAATATTTTAAAAATTATTAATTTGTATCGGTGCTTATAATATAGACCAGAAACACTCTCAGCGATTCACCGAAAACAATAGTCATAATAAATACAAATTATATATAAAAAAAACTTGAAAAAAAATATAAACATCAAATAAGGAAAATTAAAGTATCAATTTCATCTTTATTCAAAACAATATTTTGATATAAAAACTTTTAGTATTTGTGTAGTTATTTTTCTGTACATTTTTATAAAAAATAATATTTCAATACAAGTTGGTTTCCTATTAATATTGAATTATTTAAGTTTATATTTATTATGATGGAATTAAATAATATTGAATGTTTGAAGACAGTGACCCAGTTTAAAGGTCCCAGGGCTCCGGGCAATGACACTAACATGAGGTCGATAATGGCTAGGGGTCATGGTCGCAGTATTGTCTCCTCTTTATATCCAATTCACTATTTACTATTTATATTTATTTATGATCTATTGTTTTATAATTATTTAGAAATATTAGCTAATTGTCTATCACTTAAGATAAACAAAATAATAATAATAAAATATCTATTTTCTATAGCAAAATGGCGCAATTCCAGATGACTAATGGAAGTAGAAATAACCTAATGATAAAAGTTTATAAATTATACTGATAAAAAAAAAAAAGAACCAGAGCTTAGTTACTGAGGTCATACTCATTGCTTTATTTGATGAAAAGTGATTTAATTGCTTGATTAATGTTTATGTAAAGAAATTTAATATGATTTTAAAATCCATTGTTGTGCTCAGATTCTTTTTTATTTTATTTTTTCAAAGATTTTATGATTTAGTTTCGAGTTTAATTTATCAAATATATATAAGTTTTCCTTTGTCTGAGATGTTTGTTTTACATTTATATTTATGCTTCAATATTTTTATTTTTTCCCTAATTTACTTTATATTTTATTTATTTTTTCTATTTAAGATTACATTATTCTGATATTATTTTTATATATGATATAGCTATTACTTATTATATTTTTTTCACGTCACCTTATTAAGCAATATTACATATTATTTTATGTCGTACATTAAATGTCCTTAATTGATACAAAATGTAATACCTCTTCATGATAATGTTTTAAAAAATTATCAAAATGATGGGGAAGGGAGTTGGGATGTAACAATTTACTTACTCAGAAGGCAAGAATCCAATCTACATACGACTTTAATCCCCTGCGTTTGAAAAACCTGAAAAAGTGAGGAAATGCTTAAAAAAAAAACAGCGAAGAAACATTTTGATACGTCGAAATATTGACTGAAATTCACCCCTCCATCTATGATTGGAGATACCGATGGTTCAGTTCAAAACTGAAACAACTCAAAAGTCAAGGTTATGAGATAAACGAGCTCAAACGTTTTGAACAAACTTAAAATAATTAAATGAAATATTTCACAACGAAACATCAACTTTTACACTGATGCTGAAGGTATTTTGAATTGAAGAAAATTTGTACCAAGATCTAAAAAATTACATTATAATAAATATTAAAATAGGTAATTTTTTTACTTTTTTATTGTATTTATTTACTTATTTAGACATATAATAATCCGTCTCGTGGACAATAATTATAGTGATATATGAACACATTCACTCCACATATACGGAAAATATAAAATTAACAAAAGTAAAATAATAACTAAATAATAATCAAAAACTACGTACAATAAAAAATTAAATAGCCTAAAGATAAGTAAATTAAAAACATAAAAACACAGTCATACCTACACACAATATATACAATCAGGCAGGGAACTCCAAGTCAGGCTTTTGCCTCTAACTATAGAAGGAAAAGCAGGACTCTAAGAGATCCCTGCGCTACTCTCTCAACCACGTCACTGGTGCTAAAGCCAGTAAAATAGGTAATTAATATTATAAAAATTAAATAAAATACTAAATATTTTTACATTATAAAAACTAAATTAGGTCGTTTAATAGGCTTTGGTTTTGCATTATTAAGAAGAGATTACAGGCCATAAGTATCAGAAGAAAACTGAATACCATTGAATTTTTGAGTTGTTTCAGTTTAGAACTGAGCCATCGGTTTATTTATTATGTTGAGGGTGTGCATTATTTTTTTTCCTAGAAAATAATCCACCACACTTAATTTCAACTCATTTGATCTATAAAGGATCAGTGAAATGGATTAAAAATGCTCGAGTTCCAATGACCAAGTCGGGCGCAAAAGTCTATTCTCTTTTTGCAAAAACATGCGAGAATAGTCTTTTATTACTGACAGTAATTATTTAATTTTTAACTATATTTTTAATTAAATAAATTATTAAAACTATATATGCTTAGAATACGTACTTAGTTTTTACATTTTTTTTCTTCATCATTACTTAAATACGTTATAATTCCATATTTCCAATTAGATTACAAGTGTAATTAGTCTATTTTAAAAAATAAACAGATCTATAAAAACATAACCTTTAATTACAACCTTTAATTAATTAAAATTAAATTTAAAAAAAAAATTAACAATTGGCCTTCCAAGCAAAACAAATAGTGACACTATGTTTCACAACAACTGTGTCCCAAAATAAATAAATAATGAGTAGAATTAATTAAAAGAGATTAGCGATCGAGATTAAATGATACACGATTTGAAATCTGCGTTTATGAGTCGCTATGTCGCACAGCGGGACGAGCAAGGGAAAACTCACGACATTTTTTTTTTTAAATTGTACTATTCAATAAAAATAGTGAAAAATCTATATTGTGCCAACTGAAAATATTCTCGGAAACTCCGCCAAAAAACACAAGGTATCAATAAAACGGTTTATCCAGTTTTTGGAGTTACAAAAAAAAAAAATAGACAGATTAAAATAGCAAGTTTTCTCCTATTCGTCCCATTGTATTTCATCTGTGTTTGCAAATATATAGATCACTTAATAACAACATTAATTAATACGGAATATCACATTATATCATGTTTTCGACAGTATCACTACAACCCATGAAGTGTCTTGGGCTCAGTACTATTTAGGGATTTTTTTTTTAATTATTATTTCTGTACAAGAGGAATTAGATTCTTTAGTGGAGCCCCATAGCACAACTCCGTAAGTCCAAAGAGGTCTTATTATAGTCAGTATATGAATCTTTTATAATTAAATGGAAGTTTAGAGCGTTTGTATAGTATTAGTATAAAGCGTTTGTATAGTAATCGGAACCGTCGAGCGGTTTCTTGTCGTTTTAGTAGTATACTATTTAGGCAAAGTACTATTTCTTGGTCTACGGTAGTGCAAGGAGGTGATTTGACCGAGATCACGCTCAACCACCAAGTTTTTACCCTTAATTAATTATTTTAACTAAGGGTAATCACTTTATAGAGGCTGGAGGGTTTACCTTCCCATGGTCGCCCCACGGCCAATGGAACAGAATAATTAATTTTTCTTCTATGAGTCTGGATTCGAACCTGGGACCTTTAGCATCGGAAGCCTTACTACTGAGTTATCTCACTCCCTGGAAATATAGCATAGATAAGAATAAAATTTTTACTATAACTAAAATAACAAAACTGCGTTTAAGAAGTAAATCAAAGAAAAAAAAAAGAAAAATGAAAATGATAATGATTTTTACTATGGTCAGTTTATTATGTTAATAGGAAAGATAATTTATTATTCAGTGCTGGTTTTACAATAAGTTTCTTAGACGCTGTCCCCACAGCATTTTTAAATTTGTTCGTTGTAAGAAAAAGTTTCTCATCCCTGCATAACCGTACTAAGGCCATCTGTTCACAAATAACTTATAAGAGCTTTATTATAATAAATTTTTCAATTAATTTTTGTCACTAAAATCAATAATTTATATTAGTTTATAATTTATATTAGGTTTTTGAAAAAGTGTTCTTCAACTCATTCACTTAAAGAGTTGAGATGTAGTATCTGTAGAGGTGCATATAGATAACTGAAAAACAATAGCCCAAGATAGACAAAGATGCAGAAAGCTGGTTATTTTTGATCGAGGATTCCAAACGAGTCTTACTCAAGAAAAAGTCCTATATTGAGAGTTTATTTAACTTACTTTTGAATAATAATCAACTGGTTGAATCCGAATTTTTATAAAAATTATATTAATAAGTCGTGTTCTCAATATTATAACTTCTCACTTTAAATTTAAAGGTTAACTCACATTAAAATATAATAAAAAATAAGCATTATTTTGTTCTAGGTAGTTATTTTTTTCCCCTTTATGCTATAAGAGGCAGCGACGAAAACTTTTTATGAAGTTAGGACCGATAAGAAGGACTGTTAGAAAATTTTATATTGGAAAAGTCTGCCTGTTTGGAGGCAAGTTTTTCTTCTCTGAGGGAAAACTCTTGAAGGATTTTCCTTTCCGACATTTACCCACTCGTCTATTAGGAAATCCATATGTTATCGGCTTCTCGCCATCAGTCCTTGGTTTTGGCTTCTAAAGAGAAACTGAATCATTTTTTATTAAAGTCAAAACAAATTTATCTGTATTGCGTACTAAGTCATTCCGTATATGGTGTGAGTGCAATTAGTATGTAACACAGTCATGATATATGTGTTGAAACATATGACATTTATTGAAGTACAAAGAAGCAGTGTCTCACATCCTGATAGATTGATCTGCATATGGAATCAATAAGTGAAGCAAGAGTGGGCATTTTTACCAAGGATATTTTGTGAAAACAGGGTATCAATTATATTTTATATATTATATTTATTTTGATTCCTTTTTGTTAACTAAACATTTTAAAGTTTAAAACATTTAACTTATGTTTAAGTTATTTTTATACATTGTAGGTTAGGTTAGATTAAGATCCTATGAACACTAAACTACTTAGGGCTTAAGTGTCCTTCTACGATTTGTTTTTATATATTGTATATACTTTCTGATTAATATTTAGTTGTTATTTTTCTTCTGTTTATTTTATATTTTGAGTGTATAGAGTGTGGATGTATTCTTTTCTCGCTGTGAACGCTGTTGATGGGACAGAATGTTATATTACTCAATAAATACAACTTTTGAAAATTCCATATTGTATAATGTAGGTGATCATATTTGTGATTCATTTTAAATATGCTATTTCTAATTTTAAGTCTTTGTAAATTTAGTACTGGGCGTAGTGATTTAATAAGCAATAAACATTTATACAAATTAAACAATAATATATAATATTATATTTATGTAATATTATATATTGTATATATATATATATATGTAAATCTATACAACCGCAATCCACGAAGAGGTTGGATGTATTACCGGAAGGGATTGGTATGAAGGTCCGGTACTACGTAAGGAGGTGATTTTGTTGAAAATACCCTCAACCGCAAGGTTTCCTTCTTGATTAATTAATTAATTAAGAGTACCCAATTTATAGAGGTTGGGTTTGTCCCAGGAGGGTCTTCTGACCCCAGGGTCGATCCAGGCCTGATGTAACAGAATAAATAATTACCTGCCATAGCCGGACTAGAACCCGAGCCCGGAGAGAACATATAATCTGTCTCCACCTCTCCCTTGCTCTCTCATTCTCCCCCCTCTCACTCTCTCTCTTTCTCTCTGTCTCTCTCTCTCTCTCTTTCTCTCTCTCTCTCTCTCTCTCTCTCTCTCTCTCTATATATATATATATATATATATATATATATATATATATATATAAAATGTGGTGATGGATTGCTTGACAAACATTATTCAACATTAATTTCAAAAAAAAAAAACTAATTAATAATAAATAATACTGAACAATATTTACATTTTGTGAATTACCTGAAGACTTTTTATTTTTTAAATACTTTTATATTTTAAAAAATCTTATAAATATATTTTTCGTTTTTTAAAGTTATTTTGTACAACTGGGAAATTTAAATAATTGATACTCTTTGATTCACAATATAAATTTATTTAAAGTTATAATCTCACTGACCTGTAATCTAATACCATATAAATAAATAACGTATGTAAAGTAAAACAAATACTATTGCAATTTAACAAAATTTAAAAATAACAGTGCGCAATTCACATTTATATATATATATATATATATATATATACATATATATATAGTGACCGAATTCCCAATTTAAATAATTATGCTAAAATATAATACTCAAAGAAATCTTGTAAATATATATATATATATATACATATATATATATATATATATATATATATATATATATTTACAAGATTTCTTCAACCGTCCTTTGAGTATTATATTTTAGCATAATTATTTAATTTGGGAATTCGGTCACTTAATAAACTACAAAATGTTCATGATCCTGCTGTTTATTCGACATTTTGATCCTGTTTTTTTTTAGATGTCTGTGCTAGTGGACTGTGCTCAGGCTGTCGATGTGTCTCTTGCCTGAGGTATCGATGCTCTATTTTAAAATACAGTAGAGGATCCTATTGTTAACTTAAAAAAAAAAAACGGGATCGAAACTTAGAATAAACAGCAGCATCAATGAGCATTTGGCAGTTTATTGAATAATAATTAAGTGACCTAATTCCCAATTTAAATAATTATGTTAATATATAAATATATATATATATATATATATATATATATATATATATATATATATAAACTAATTTATTAAATGTAATTTGAGAAACTTAGAACATCTAATTTACATAGCAGGTGCATAAAGCAAAGATATAATTAGGCTTTGATTACGTATGATTTGTGGAGTTTTTTTCATAATATTAAAGGTACATTATTTGCTGGGTAATAAAAATTTAAATAAAACCTATATTCCGCATTACGAACTCCTTTTTATCTAATTATCAACATCCCTCTAAAACTTAGTGAATGGTTTTAACTTATCGTAACACATAATTTTTTATTTACGAAACTTTTCAGAAAATACTGCGTTTTCGAGAGATTAGAAAATCGACATGTCAGTAAACTTTGACTATTTAATGAGTTACTAACTCATTAAGTTACTAAAAACTTGTGAACACCCGTTTTCTATCCATTTGAATCGTAATTTAATTTAATCACAAAATCGCGAAACAAGGTGTCCTTCAAAAATATTGGACCGTTTGATGTGACTACCACCCTGAACATGCCAAAATTACGAAGGTTATATAGGCCGAACGAACCAATATTTTACAGGCCATCTTTTTACTAGATTTTATGATCTAATTATCTTACAATTCAAGTGGGAAGTAAATGGTTATTCGTGAATATTTAGTACCTGTTCAAATTAATTAATTTAATGAGAAAACAAACCAATTCTGAGAATTTTCATGTATAAAAAGGTGTTGGTTACTCTAAGATGAAGCCATTTGCGATGTTTTAGAATCCAAAATTAAGACGAATGTTAATTATTTAATAAAAAGGGGCCTGTGCCGCGGACAACGAGGTTTCTTTCTAATTTTTTTAATGAGGGTCATAAATCAATCAACTCCTATGATGAAGAAAAATAATGAGTTATTATATAGAATAAATTATTACTTCCGTAGTTTTTACGTTTGGACAAGACCAGGGCTGCTGTACGGAAGACGAAAGTAATGCAGGTGCAGCATATGCTCAGCGCCGTGTTCCCTCTACACCTCTGGTTTCTTTACTACAATGTTAATTCTGGATTAACATCTACATTTAATATGATGTATTAATAATTCAAGAATTTTCACAAGTATTTTTAATATGTTAGATTAATATGGAAAATAGTAATGATTTACGCATCGGAAATTTGGATCCTCACTGAAGCTCAAGAAGCTCCATTTCGACATTTTGAAAGAAAAGTTCTAAGTAGATCCTATGGACTATTTTTTTCAGGAGGAGAAGGGCAAACGTTGAGCTAAAAATATTGTATTAAGACGTTGATGTAATCCAACACATCAAGCTATCTAGGCTACGCTGAGCTCGACATGTTATGAGGATGGGAGACGGAGAGATCCCAAATATTTGGAGTTCGTCCCAAAGGCAGACACTAGAAATGTGTGGCTTAAGATGCTGAAGCATTACTCGATGTCTTTAATTGGAAGGCAGCAGCAGAGGCAACTGGCGATCAACGTTCAAGCAGGCCAAGACTCAACTTAGTTATCGGCTTATGGCCGATAGTAGAAATATATATATATATATATATATAATTTTTTTTTTCGCAACACAGGTCTTATTCTTATGGTTCTTATTCTCTGCCACAAGAGCCTTTATGTTTTTTCGAATTTTCCCTTATCTTAGTAGTCTTCTTCTTAAAACATTTTTTTCTTCTTCTTTTGTTTGTTCCAGATATTCTTTTATGTTCCTCAGTCTCATTACTTTTTGAATATTAGTTTGCTCAACATATTCCGATCCATTGTCTACATATACCCGAAAAATTTTAGTCTCCTTTTCATCGTCGATGTTTCCAAATTCTTGTTAGGGTTCTGTCCAACGACAGACGTCCAAAATCAACTTAGCCTATACCATGCGCCAGCTAGTATAACCTCTTTGGACCGAGAGATTGATTCCAGCCGGCTGTTTTTTTTGTTTTTTTTGTGCTAGATAGTACACTTTTGTAGTAAGCTAGATAGTATTTTTGGTTAGTTATTGAATGAATTGTAGTAATTATTAGTTTCCTGCAAGCATAGTGTAGTGAGCTCTCACAAATTATAGTAGTTTTAATTCAGAAATTTATATTTAGTTTTTGTATGAGAGAGCTCCTTCCTTAGACAACCTAAGTAATTGGAACAAGTTAGGAAGAGGTACTGCTGAGTACTTTCCTTCCCCATGCCTGTCATGTCATTATATCATTATCGCCATCACATTTGCTGATTGTCAACTTATTGTTGACAGGCGCAAATACAAATTTTATAGAAAAAAAAAAAAAGTTTTTGTAATTATTCATTTTTTATTAGTGTACAAATTTTAGTGTAGTTTCAGTTTTTTTCTTTCTTTCTTTTTTCCTATATAATTCCGTTCTTATGTATTCAGAGAAATGTTTTATTTTCTATTTTTTTTTTTACCGAATTGTTTTTATTTAATAAAGATTTATTTTTTTTTGTATATAAAGTTTTTTTTTAACGAACCCACTGAATCCATAAATTCTCTATGTATTGATAAGGATCATTGTTCTTTTTTAATCGGTATTCTTTCCCCGCCTTTCTCGGTCCGTATAATATTCTCTGTATCTTTCTTTCTATTCTTAGTAACAATTCCATGTTAGTATTTTACATATTCATACTTCAATACAGTACGCATTTGGTTGACATGGTGAGCAATTTTTTGTTCTTTTTCTTCTGTATAAATGCGATTTTGCTTCATCTGTCCCGATGATGCATGAACTGGTGAAACGTTAGCAGGTTAAATTTTCACCTATATGTTGGGGACTTTTGGCTTTATGGTTTGGATTTTTCCATTTATAACGTAATCACGTTCATCTACGAGCTATATTGAAAATGCAGTAATTTATTTTTATAGTTTTACTAAATACAATTGCTTTTCAACTTCAAGATGACACGTGCGGCTAACCTGAGATGAAAACTTTTTCAATAACCTTATTTATAGTGATTAAATACTTTTTAAAAAAACACGATAAAAACGAAATCATACAAAATGTAGGATTTACGCCATTTTAGAATTTAGCAATCTTATTGCCTTTATTATTTCTCAGCTTAAGAACACTAATCTGTGAATTAATTTTTGCATACTTCTTTTCGACTTCTTTCTATTAAAATTAGTACCAAACGTAAAGTAGTACATTTTCTTGAAAATGCAAAAAAAAAACATAGTTTCTGTGATGAATTTTCGGAAACGGAGAAAGGTAAATTGATTGTATGAATTCAAAATTTTTATTAATTTAACTATAGAACTATTTTTGCTCACTACTTCAAAATATTCAGCTATTACAATTCGTAACAAAATACTTATATTTTAATTGATTTTTTTTAATGGCTGATGGAAATTGGGATGTTTAGAATTTCTTTCGGAATTAATTCATATTATTTAATAAAGTTTATTTATTTATTTTTTAAGACTGATGGTTTCTTATGACTTTTCATTTTAAAAATTGGATGTTCACATTTAACCTATGCTCTGAGATCATTTTGCTAGACTTGGTTATTTCGACTCAATGGACATTAATACTAGTATTTCCATAAAGGAATACTAGTTTATGAATTAAACATAACGATGCTTCAAAACCGTTAAGGTATAATACCGAAGGCAACGATTTCTGCCAAATCCATTCAACTCTTAATCCCGTCTCATAATAAATCTAAATAGTCCAACCTTGTATAAAAATCCACCCATTTATTTATTTGTTGTTCTGCGCTAATTAACCTTTACGTGTTTTTATCAAGATCCGTCCCAATATATTTACACGTCAATTTTAATCCCTGCAATACTTTTGCCTAAATTACATTTGGCTTGTACACATTCAGCGTTGAGTAGTATTTTAAATGCTGCAGCTTTATCCTTCAGTACAAAAATTCTTTAGTATATATTTTTTTTTTTTTAATTCGAAGAGTTAGCCATTAATGAAAGTGATCATGTTTCGGCCAGTAAAGGAAAAGTTATTCATTTTGTGACAGAAAAGTGATATGCCGTTCCTACTTTATATTTGTTTTTTGTTTTTGCTATTGTACTTACGATGATTTTCTTGTTTATATTTATATATTCCACTATTGTATTGATCTTCTGACTTCATATCAGAGGGTTGGGAGTTCAAATCACGTCGGGATCACCAATTATTATCTATTAATAGTTATGGATTGAGTATCTAGAGCAAATTTACTTGTTAAATATATTATTTTTATTAAAACAACATGAATGGTAATTAAATTAGTAACTATACTTACAGGGGTTTGAGCTATGGCCTTGAAAAAAATGATTATCTAATATTAACAGTGTTATATTTGAGTAATTTTACGATAAAAATGTTACAGTTATTTACTCAACTGACCATTCTACAGTCTAGTGTAGCCACTTTTCCAATTTTTTTTTATATATATGATGTCGTGATATGTCATCATTGACGCAGTTATTAATATAATAGAAATGGATTAATGTTTCTACTAGTTGAAGAAGGAATCTGGAAAATGTTATGTGTCAAAGTGTCACTTGTCTCCAATTTCTAACCAGTTTGGTTAGAATTCTAATTCCTGAAAGAGATATACCACACACAGAATTTTAAAGATGCGTATCTTGACCTTGGGATTGGCCATACCTGGATAGATGCCTAGATACCTGGATAGATACCGTTGCCGCACGCACACTGATACAGATACAGAGATGGGGCGCTGACCCGGGGCTGACCTTGCACGGCCGACGACCCCCCTTTCACAATACTGCCGCCTTAGGATCCGTGGATCAGCTGCCTCCGAATTCTCCGACACCAGGTGATCCTTTGCACCTTTTCGGTGGTCCTGCTAATTAGTGAAGCCTTTCAGGCCGGAAGCTAAAGATTTAGGATATTTCATCTTTAAACGAGGGTGATCAACCTCAGGTTATCTTTTAAATAACCTGTTTTCATTTGTATCTCTCAAGAGATGAAATGATGTCTGGATCTTTCTGAAAGATTTTAATTAATAGAATAAAAATTAAATCGCTGTGATGTTCACTGGTAAGTCAGCAATATTTCTTACATGTATTGCCACTTTAATTTTGTTTACGACTGATTGTAAACAATTTACAATCAGAACAGAATCCATGTCAAGTGTGCCAGTGATCATCACAATAATTTCATTCTCACATTTGTTTGTATTCATAAACTCTACCAAAATGTCAAACACCTATCCACATAGAAAATATGCAAATATGTTGTTTGTTGATGGATTTTGCAATGTGTTTATTGTTTTTACAATGTGTATATTTTTTTTTGCAATGCATTGTACAAGATATAACACAATCTAAATTCTATGTGATTAGAACTTTCCATCCTAATGTGTTGAACAAATAAATGTAAGAAGTTATATTGTTATTGAATAAAATGCGCTCCTAATGAACAATTTATCAAGTTGGGAAAATTCTAAGTGGTACTTATGGACTTTCTTTTTTTTTAAGATTTAATGTGTGTACGAATGCTGTGTAATGTTCATTTGTACATGGTCCAGCCATTAAGCATAACACATGCACCAATTAATGGAATTATTATAATTGTTATAAAACTTATAAATTACATGATTATAGTTATAAAATACAGTTTAATTTATTCTAATAGATCACATAAAAAAACCAAAAAAGTGTGTATAAATGCTGTGTAATGTTCATTTGTACATGGTCCAGCCATTAAGCATAACACATGCACGAATCAATGGAATTATTATAATTGTTATAAAACTTATAAATTACATGATTATAGTTATAATATAAAGTTTAATTTATTCTAATAAATCACATAAAAAAAAAACAAAAAAAAAGTATGATAACTATATAGAAAACAAAACAGAGAAAACTTAATTATTAAAAACAGAACCGAAATAACTACAATATAATTATTAGTCACTATATTTTTCTTGGAGGAGTTGAAGATCAACTTCAAGGCTGCCAACACTGCTACACTGCTCTCACAGTCAGCCACATTCTTCAAGAGTGTCCCTATTACGTATTAATTTTAACCAAATTAGGACTTATACCAAAACCATCAGATCTTTTAAATAATGATAAAGTTAATGTAAGGTCGGTAATAAATTTTCTTAAAATTAATGGTTTGCAAAACAAAATTTAAATTTGAGTTGTTTTATTTATATTTTTTTCCCCAAAAATAATTTAGTATTGAGGTAATTGAAACAAAGATTAGATAGGCGTTGATGACCTCGGGGTTTTACGCCTCTGTGCCCTAAACAACAACAATTAACTTCTAGAGTAAATTTCTTGAAAATGTCCTTTCTTTTATCGGTCAGTTATCTCCTTAGAGAACCATTTTTCTAATTAAATTATAACATTTACTATCGAAAGGACTGTCATATAGAATTTGTCGGTCGCAGTGATATGTATTTATGGGATGTGTGAATTGGATGGCCATGTTTAATTAAAAACTGTTTTTGTTTTTAGTGTGTACTTTTGAAACAAATTTATGATGGGGTAGTCCTTTGGTTATTTGTTGCCATTGCCTGTTCCTATTATTTTTTTAAATTTGGGATAGAAGGGTTTTGTTATAGCTTATAGACAGGGGATTGTTTCGCAAAGCAGGTTTTGCCAAGCTATCCACTGCTTCATTTTCAGCGACCCCGTTTAAAATATTTTGCCTTATTGTTTAAGTCAGTCACGATGATTAGGATGATGGATCTTCTAAAATAGTTACAATCTTATGTTTTGGGCCTAACTTATTCGAAGCTTACTTTGCAATCCTATTTTGAAAAAAATATATTCGTTTAGCTGTAGTACTTACTCCATCACGTCCAAGCAAAATTTATGTACGGTTCCAACACATTTCACCCAGTGTTCCTTTAAAAGTGCTTGCTTAAAACAAATTTAAAAATCAAACTTGAAAACAGTAATCCTGTTACCATTTAAATTTGTTTATCTTACTTTCGTTATAAATATTATGTTTTAAACTAAAATGTTTCCTTGTATTAACCGAAAAAATCGAACCTTAATCAATATTTCGCTTGAGAGGGATATAAACAACTAAGCTACTCCTTGTAATTATTCCTCGATATTGTTGTAATAATGGTATAATAATAATAACAGTCCAGCATATTTCATGGATATCAAGCTTTGGCGAGTAAAGAATACCTGATGAGACACAATAATCTGGCTAAGATTATTCACCAAGCCCTGGTCTCATTAAATAACACGACAGACGAGATTCCTTATTATCGATATGAGCCCAAGTCAGTGCTGTCAAAAGAAAATAAAATGATGTATTGGGATCGATCTATAATTATATTTACTATACTGATCTATAATTACAGAACACGCGGTAGTAAATAATAAATGAGACATATTATAAATTGATCGGAAGACACAAAGTATGTATGTCATTGATATTATGGTCCCAAGCCATGATAAAATCGGATGGACAATTTCTGAAAAGCTTAGGAAATTTCGAAATTTGTGCCAAGAGCTTCGGCAACATTACATACTGAATCAAGTGCATGTATATCCGATTGTAATATCCAGCAAATGGCCTCATCGCAGACGAAATCATTTGAAGAAAATTTGAATTTGCCAGAAAAAGATTCGGAAGAAGGGAAAAAAACAGTCCTCCAAGGCACAGCCTAACACTAATGTTGGTCCGGGTATATGAATATTTCTGGCAAAATCCCAAAAAAGTGCAAAATTCGAAAAATAATAATAAAACTTTATTTATTCTGGGACAAGTCCGTTTATAATAATATGCAATGGTAAAAATATGGGCTTGGGAGCCTCAGAGAATAATCGCAAAATGAACAAATAGACATAATAAGAAATAAAATAAAAAATCAATAGTTACCTTTTAACATTAATCAATTAAAAAAATGAAAGAAAAGTAAAATAAAAATAATTAAAACAGTCTATTTTTTTTCCTAGCCCCCAGGAATTTCTTTATTACAAAATACAATGTATATAAATGTAATTTTTATTTTCGTTACTTTCATTTCATCTAAATTCTGGTTCGTTGGTTAAAATTCGTAATCGGTAAGTACGAAAGATTTTTTTTTCCTATGCCTAAGTAATGCCTGCTTGATCAGCTATGGCTACTCTTGCAGTCCAATAAAACAAACTGATAATTTATACACATTTTTACAGCAACATCTATTTACAATTTTATGAAAAGGGAACGGTTAGGAAGTGATTGAAGAGGCGGGATTTAAAGCTGGAGAGGTTATTGGAGCGAGAGATGTAGGACACAGGCGGATCTACAGGGATAGGGGAAGGGGGAGGAGGGCTTTCGGGCTGAATCTCCCCCTCCCTCCCCCAAAACGGTAAAATATAAACAAGTTTTATAGAAAAAGTATTATTATTCGTGTAATTACATTTAATAGGACTTAAAGAATCACTTAAACACCATTCCATATAGGTAG
Source organism: Nezara viridula (assembly GCA_928085145.1). Lineage (NCBI taxonomy): Eukaryota > Metazoa > Arthropoda > Insecta > Hemiptera > Pentatomidae > Nezara > Nezara viridula. Next base: position 82,636,802 of record OV725082.1, read on the forward strand.
TTAATTTCTTTCTATTTTTTTTCCAAATTAACTATCGTTATATATATGAAAAAAACCGGGCTGAAGCCCCCTCCCCATAATTAATTTCTGAATTTGCTAGTAATAAGTACAATAGATCTTCAATAACATTCATTGCTAGGTTAGTTATTTCACGTTGTCTTATGTACACCAGGCCAGAGATGCATAGGATGTTAAATAGCGTTTCAAATTTATGGTGTTACTGCTAGGATTAACTGAGATATAGAAAAAATAAATTAGAAATTATCATGCTTCCTCGAATTTGGGTATTCGAGGAAGTTTGAGAAAGTTCCGACTAAAATTTACTGTCGAGAGTTTCGTGATAAGTTACTAAGTACAGCATAGCTAGAAAACGAAAACAGTAAGCATTAAGAAAAAAATATTCGATACTCCTTTCCATGATACAGCCCAAGGGGTGAGAGTGCGTGTGCAATGCTTCGCAAAACGTGAAACAAGAGAGCTGCTAACCCTGCGGTCCTGCGAAAGCGTATGGTTAGCGATCTTGCGGTAACTGCCAATTATTTGGCCATGCGTGTAGTTTTGTTGAGGAAGAGCTTTGAGGCATTCAAAGGTCGAGACGAAAGTAAGTTGTAATTTTAGGGAACTTTCTTTGTACGCTTGTGTTATTTATAGGCATACAGTTGATGCCCATTACGTCTAAATTAGCAAGAAGGGATTCCATTTATATTAAACGTTTACCATTTATATTAATTACCATTATATTATTTACCATATATATTATTTACCATTTATATTAAACATGTGCACACCAAATATATATATATTTATAGAAATTGAATCACCTATTTCTATTGATTGTTATGTTGATAACGTCGATTCTATTTAGTGTTTTTTTTTTTTTATTTGTTGAATGGTATGCATGTGCCTCACTCATCTATAACATTCAGTGCCCCAGGTGTAGCAAAATGCATTATTTTCTAATAAAAATTATTTAATTGTACTTATTTAGTTTACAATAATACTTTAATTATGTTTCTCAGTTCACTTTTAACTTATGTCAGGATAAACGCTGTAATCATCAAATGTTTAAAAAATCTCTCCTCGTCAGAATTTATATATATATATATTTTTTTTTATTGTTATTGAAATTTACAACTGCATTAAATGATAAATACAACAAGTAAATATGAAAGAAGCAACATGAAGAGAAACTACCCATTGGAAGAATTACAATGAAGTTCTATATTATAATATAAAATTCTATGGCCATTTTCTTTTCAGACGCCTCAGAGGGTTATCAGTAATAGAAGAGGAAGAAAGGTTGGAAACAAGAGGATTCGGATGGTTCAGAAGTTTATTATGGAAGGATATGTATCTGGATTGAGCTAAATCGGAAAAAATATGGTACATTAAACATGATTGTTATGGATGATTTTGTTTGTGACAAAGTAGGCAGTATTGAGGATTTTACGAAGGATTTTGGATTGTAAGGATTGGATACAAGAGGAATTAGATGCCTTAGTAGAGTCCCAAAGCTCGATCCTGTAAGTCCAAGTAGGCCATATTATAGTAATATATATATATATAAGTCTCATGTAAATAGTTGGAAGTTTAGAGCGTTTGTCCAGTAAGTGCTGAAGTAGTATCAAACGTCGGGCGGTTTCTAGTCGTTTCAGTCTGGTATGGGGGTAGAATATATTAAAATTGTGACTTTACTTGAAGTAAAATCATCTTCACTGGAAATAGTTACGAGCAAAGGAACTGGGGGTAGAAAAAAACAAAAAAATCTATTTGATCGCCTAATGATTGTTGTTAGAATATCTTTTCAAAAATGACAAAGACATGTCTGGAGATCTTGCAGATAGTAATTTGGAGAATAAAATAAATTTTTTACTGGATGATACAATGTCTATGACCGCGACTATATATATATATATATATATATATACATATATAATAAAGTTGGTGAATCTACGTTTTGCTGTTATGAGTTAAAAGTTAACGAACATCATAAAAACATAAATTTTAGAATAACACAACACATAACGTTTTAGAATAAGATTTAAACAAAGCTCTCAGCATATTATCACTAGAGCAAAGTTTTAAACAAAGTTTATTGTTTCGGACAACTATCAGCAAATGGATGCGTCATACGACTAATGCGTGTTATAGCAAGTGACATTAAAATGTTTAAACTCTTTTTTACGGATTCTAGATTTACCTAGTGTGAACGAGTTTAACTTTAATTTCTAGGGTATATAAAAAATATTAATATAGTTTACTAGCATCCCAGATAAGAAAATAAATTTTTTTTTACTATCCCCCACTCCTTTTTATTGCTAATCGCGTCCACTTATGTAATTCGTCAATTTTTCGCCTATTTAGAAATAATGGAACGGTTTATATTTGAGAATGAATGTTATTTAAAACATTGATGAATATTTGGACTGTTTAAATAACCGTAAAAACTATTATTATTCTTATTGAAAAGATTTTTATTTACATTCTAACAAATTTTGATTTAAAATTCAGAATTGAGTGCTATCAGTGGGTACTTTCTCAACAAACGATTTCATGTTATTATATTCCTAAGTGCACATTTATTAGTTATATTTTTTTTATAATACAGATGTAAATATTAATGAATAAAAAGGGAATCAAGATATTCAGTAATTAAGCCAGCGATGAACGTATTAAAATTTGAACTAATTGAGAAATAAATTGAATATACATATTTGTCCTGGTTACATAATTTGATAAGCTTTGTCAAAAAATAGTAAACACGAGATATTTTGTTACAAGCCACTCCTCATTGCGAAATATGTTTAATTTTCTTCTTTAGTTATCTCTCTAAATGTCTCTGTTTTTAATATTTTTCTAATTATTTAAATTTTGACAGTGCCCTTGTATTGTTTTTCTTTTTTTTTTGTATTGTCTAGGTATAATAATAAATCAATGCCAGTGTACTTTGGAATACCGACAGTAATCTCTGCAAATGTTCATGAAGTACTTTTTAAATAATAGAGATTTTTAAAGGTTTGGCCGACAACTTTCATTTACCACTCTAATTATCTATATTATTGACGTAATTTCAATTTTATACGAATCTTCATTTTTTGACTAGGCTGTTATCGCAAACACACACACACACACAAACACTAACACACGCACTGATGCACGCCAAATTTTTGCAAGATTATTTGGATTAAGGAGATATCAAAACGTTTTATCCAGTGAGTCTTGAATACAAGATAATAAATTCTTGCAAAACATGATTGATACAATGTGGAGAAGAATTACTAATATGAAGGAAACATTTAATATTTGATGCTAGGAAAACTGTATCATTTTATGGGTAACAATCATGATTTTTTGGTTTTGTCCACCATTTCTTCACCTTTTCGACTATACGAGTTTTGTTCCAGGCTAGGGTAGAGGAAGGGGGATAAATATCAGAGTTAAAAGTCTCTCTTCTACTCCGACACCGAGAAGCGAATTTTATAATTATAAAAAATGTTTGCCTTCTTTGTTTCTTTTTTTTTTTAATTCGTAAAACGTTGGTAAGTGAAATATTGAACTCTTTTTGGATTTTCCCATTTATAACATAATTAACTTATGTCTCTTTCTTCTTCTTTTGTGCTTATTTTATAATATTACTTGTGGAATGGCCCTGTATCCAGTAGTGTTGCCCAAAATCGGTCTTGGTATTGCAAAGTGCAAGGCCGCCTAACTTTTGCAAGACCAAGACCAGGACTATTAAAAAAAAATTGTTGAATAAAAATTAAGGCAAAATAGTAACTAATATTTGACAATCTTAGTTATTATATGTAAATAATTGGTATAAACAATATACTTTTGCATTTAACTCCTCTCATTTTTCATTCGGACTTAGTTAGGTTTCTCCTATCTAAAAAATTACAGTAATATATCTATAGTAATAAGCTAATATGTAACTGCAAGACTCTTGCGCAAGACCAAGACCATTACCAAGACTGAGTTGGAAAGACCAATCTCGCATTTGGGCATCACTAATCCGTCCTCAACTATCGTTTGTACTTGAAAAAAATAACCTAGATGGAAAAAAAAATACCTAATGTTTTTTATTCTGTTTAACTAGTTGACTCTTCGTTCTCACGATTAAGTCATGAGAAAGAAAGTTTTTAATAATTAAATATTCTTCAAGAATATATATATTATTTTACAAGTTTATCTTCAACAGTTCAAATGTTAGATAAATGTTAGCTTTATATGTCAATCCTGAGAATTTGCAGAAAAAAATAATTTTTTACAATATACTAGTATCTATGTAGATAAGCTAATAAGCAACTGCAAGGCTGTTGCGAGACTCTGGCGCAAGACCAAGACCATGACCAAGACTGAGTTTGGAAGACCCAAGACTCGTTCCGGTCTCGCATTTGGGCAACACTAGTATCCACTGAGTTTTGTTGAGAGTCGGTGTTATATGTACCTTCGAGCTTTTTTTGAATTAATTAATTTGTTATTTTATTTTATTAAACAAGTTTTGTATTGTTATATTTTAGTTATGTATATATTTTTTTCTTGTGTTCCTGCTAATCAGCTGTTCAATATAACCTCCCTTAGCTTTGTTAATAGAACCTTCTCTTTCCTTCAGTATGTATTTGGATAACTTCGTGAGATGCCTACAGCCACAGTATTTTTTTTTTCCTTCTTTTCCTTTTTTTGTTTTTTCTTTCTGCATATAAGTTACCTTGGTTTTTCTGTCCTGATGATGCCTGATTTGGCGAAACGTTGATAAGTCCACCTTTATTTTTGGAGTCTCGTGGCTTTGTTGTTTGGATTTTTCCATTTATAACTTTCTGAGTTTAAAAAAAAATTAAAACCAGAAGAAGAAGTAGCAGAGTGGGCATATTCTTGCGCCGCCTTTCGTCTTCCATTATCCGCTTTTTACTGAAACTATTATATTCTAATGTTATTAAGAACAGAGTTATGTTAAGGTTATTATGTTATTATAAGGATTGATATAATTAATATGATAATAATTATTATAATTAACACAAAAGAAATATAAAACATTCTACAGTTGCTTAATATGGTTTCGGCAAGAAATAACTCTTCAGGACTTACTTTGTTAGACTGCAAGAGGCAGGCCCAGGGTTAGGAACTTGATGGAGGCAGCTGATGGGACCTTGAGAGGTCATCGCACCAGTTGCTATTTGCATCTGGGGGTAAACAGTAGTCGAAGTAAGTAGCAGGTGTCTGTCAGCTCGTCGTCTGTGTAATAGCTATATAAAACTTTCAACAATAATAATAATAATATATAATATATATTACAGTCCATCCTTTCAGAATGTTTTCCAAATAGTATTATTATTCTCCATCGATAACTTTGTATTTAATAGAAATATCTCAATAAACTATTACGTTTTATTTTTATACGGCATTAGTTAATAATTTGATTGAAAAAAAAAATATAAAATAATGTCTTTCATACACGTAATCCGCACCCAATCATCCCATCTTTACAAATCTCTTCCAGAATTTAAAAGTACAATTAAAAATTTAGACATAAATTATTATTTTTTTTTTATTGATCAATATAACAATTTGTCACATACACATTGGTTTTAGGGAGGTAAGATAACATTCACCCAGCATGCACAAAAAAAAAAAAAATAGAAACAAAAAACTGAATAATAACCAAATATTGTGTACAATAAATAGAATAAAATAACTTAAAGATAAGTGAATTAAATAAAATAAAATACATACACATACATACCTACATACAGTATTTATAATCAAGGAAGGAGATGGTCCGGGGTGGCGGTCATAAATAGGCTAAATAGTGGCAAAAATATTTTATTAAAAGCCAACGTTTCGACTCTAAAAAATATATATCATTTTTATAAATATTATGTGACTGCCGTAATTCTTTATATTTTTTGTATCTTTTTGTCAGTATTTAGCCTTTTTATGACCGCCACCCCGGACCAACTCCTTACTTTATGATACTACGGTTAACTATTAAATATTCAGTATTTATAATCACGTGAGGGAACTCCGAGGCAGGCTTTTCCCTCCAAGGGCAGAACTTCAGGAGATCCCTGCGCTACTCTATCAACCACTTCACTGTTATTAAAGCCAGATTAATCGAGAGCACTATTAAATTAACTTTTAAAGATCCAGAATGTCCCTTTAATGCTAGAATAAGTTGGGTAAAAGGAGAAGCTGAAAAGAAATGAGTTCGCAAATAAAGAGATAATTTTTTTCACCTCATTTTATAATTTTCGCTGGTTCGGTTTTCCTTAGCTTAATTTTCTTTCCAACCAACTTCAGGCTAAGCTCACAGATTATAGATCATAAACTCTTCGTAACGAAATCATTTATCCTTTTTTTTAAATATTTCTTTATTAAGTAATATTAAATTTGGTCACAATTAAAGACTGTAGTAATAAATAATAGAGAGAACATGGTTAAGAATTTACGAAGGTATATTAATTTTAACAGGTCTCAATTTGATGAACAAATTTTACTAACTACGGAACAAGTTAAAAAAAAAAGGATTTTTTTTTTTTATATTTTCACTTGCACCGTTTTTAGAAGAGCAATAAAATTTCTTAGAAGGAGATGGGGTATTTAATAAAATATTACAATATTCTAAAAAAAATACTAAACAAAAGTATTTAGTTTAAAATAACTACAAAACATAATATTATTTACGACAATGAAATTAACAATTGTCTAATAATATTATTTATCTATTCACTTTATTGTTTTTGAGACCAAAAGGAAGAATAATATATTATTTTTATTTTTATATTTATATACCTATACCACTACAACCCATGAAGGCTCTTGGTTTTAGTACTATTTAGGGAAAGAACTGTTTGTTAGTCAACGGTTGTACAAGGAGGTGATTTGACTGAGATCACGCTCAATTTTTCTCCTTAATCAATTATTTAATTAAGAGTACCCACTTTACAGAGACTGGGTGTGCCCCAAGAGGTTCTCCTGACTCTAGGGTTGCCCAACGGCCAATGAAACAGAATAAATATTTTTTCTGATATGACCCAAAATTTTTGAGCATTGGAAGATCAGTATCTTACCACTGAACTACCCCACTCCCCTGATTTATTTTCATATATACCTAAATTACAATATTAGATCACCAATTTGACATTTGTTTCCAATTCATTCATACTATTTTTGTAAAAAAAAAAAAAAAAAAAAAATGTAATAAGAACATACGTTCATTGGGCGCAGACTTAAATGAATTCATGTGATGTTGATGATGTTTTTTAAGTAGAGATAAGATAGAGAATTATCTTGTTTGTGGAAAAACATGTTTGATTTTATTCCTATCGTGAATAAATATTTTCCTAACCTTTAAGAAGTGGTCTATTAAAAAGTGAGATAAAAGTCTACTGACCCGGAATCCTTGATAAGGAGATTCAATTCAAAAATATCATACTGGGTCAGGTTCTTGTCGAATTTTCTGGGAATTTTATTTCCAATTTTCGAGAAAATATTAAATTGAAAAAGCTCGGTGCGAAAAAAAAAATCTTCCACGTTCGGCTTTATTGATTTATCAATAAATAATGAAGTTAATCTAGTTAATGGACCTTGATGACACTAATCATAATAATAATTATAGTTCGTTAATTACTATGATTTCTAAATTGAATCGGTAAATAATATTCAATACAATACAAGTAAAGTGTTCATCTTGTGGTTTCAATTATTATTTAATATAAAAATTAATATTTCAATTATTAGTTCCAGAAAGTTAATTTAAATTAATGCATCGTTATGGAGCATTGGCTCCTAATGGCGCTACGTGGCAGGTATTTTGTAATACTGCGTTATATATTGTTGCTCAGTCATATTAGTCGGTTGAATAAATGGCTATCTGAAATTAGTGAGCAACTAATTTTAACCGAATTTGACCCAGAACTGTTCAAAAATTAATTAGCCAAAGTATTAGTCAATTGTAAGCAATATCTATGTTGATTTATGTCAGTATCAAAGTTTAATCAAGCTTACAATGAAATATTTATTGTTAATTCCGATATTCATCCATCTTTAATGACAGATACTCCCTTTAATTGCAGTAAAATATTAGCTTAACTCAGACTCGCAAACAAATATATAATTAAAATAACATTAAATAACCGAGTTTTCATAATTGAGCCAATTGACTTGTGTTCCATGTGCAATTCTATAATGACCGAAGACGTGTACCACTTAATAATTATTTGCCCAATGTACAAAAATTTTAGATTATCACTATCTGCCAAATATTATGCAGTACAATAGAACTAATTTTAACAAATCATTATCATCAACAAATATTTTTTCTAAATTTATTATCCTGAGGAACATTTATTAAAACCTTTCGCATTGGACCCTTTATCATAAATACATAATTAGTTGTTTTGATCACGATTTCTCTATATAATTAAAAATACATATTTTCTTTTCTAATGCATAAGTCATTATTGATAATATTATACAAATTATTGTTCTTATTGACTATACCCGTAAGGTTCATACAAAAGAACGTAGATGTACATTTTAATATTATTTTTATTTATTCGTTTATGTGTACATTCGGCTATTTGTAAGCATTTATGTATGCGTATTTTTTATTAGGGAAAATAAAATTCAATCGTGTGATTGTGTGTTTATAATGTTTTCTTAACAAGTGATTCTGTCAGAATGTCACAACAGATTTTGGGATTTCTTGACAAACTCCTTACTCATACTAGACTTAAAAGACAAGAAATTGCCAACAGATTCCAACTACTACAACACTTAATTGGCAAACGCTCTAACTTCCAATATTCTACAAAAAAAAAAAAAAAAAATCATATACACTACAATCAGGGCTATTTGGACTTATGGAATTGAGCTTTCGGACTCAACAAAACATCGAATTCTTCCCGTGTCGTTACAATCCAAAATCCTACGGAAAATCCTAAATGCTCCTTATTATGTCACAAATAAAATTATCTACAAATAATTTTGTTGATCCACATTCCTCTTGTTGAAGACTTGATGCGAATCAGATATTCCTCTATTGATTCCAAACTCTTTGGTCACCCCAATCCTCTAGTTTATAACTTTTCGTCCAATGCGATTCCTGACAACCCTCCAAGGCACCTGAATAGAATATGGTCAATTGACCTCCCAAATTCATCTAATCTATGAAGTGTAAGCAAGGGGTAGCTTCTTCACAAGAACTTTTCACATTTTATATTATTTGATAGATTTACTTGTTGTCTATATGTATATATTTGCGAAATTCTATAAAAAGCAAAACAAAAAAAAAGTAATTATTTTTCATTTTTATTTATGTAATTTTTTTTCTACTTATTTTATCTAGATTATTTATTGTTTGTGATTTCTTACGAGCTTATATAATTATTTTATATACATATGTACATTTTTATTCATAGCAATGTACAAAGGGACTACTGATATTGCTACATAGAGGAAGACTGGGTTTAAACAGATAGGTTTCAGATATGAGGACAGATTTAGACACTTATTATTTACTTATTTGTTCTTCGAGAAAGTTCCTATACAAATAGAGTTTTCATTCTATTTTTTACATTAAACTATAAAACCATTTACTTTGTAATTTAATTGGTATCTATATTTATTATTTTTATGCGATCAACTCTAGTTGTATGGGTGCTGTCTCAAAGAACAAATAAGTAAATAATAATTGTCTAAATCTGTCCTCATATCTGAAACCTATCTGTTTAAACCCAATCTTCCTCTATGTAGAAACAGTAGTAATCTGTTGTACATTGTTATGAAAAAAATGTGTACATCCTCAATTAAACCTGTCATGCCTCTATTCTGATCCTTCTTTTTATATATCGTAATTTGGGGTTACTTGAACTCTAAGAGGTTATTTACATCTACACGCAAAATGTTGCATGATCTTGATAAAATAATTCGAGATCTATTAGAACTGCTACATGTTGTAGAGATTGTGAATTATTTGTTTATAATTAGAGTTTTAAATTCTACGATTAGTTTAAAACCTTTTTTCGTTGGTTCGAAGTAATACGCTATTAAGTCAAAATAACACCTGGTTACGCCACTGAAAAACTGATCCCTTCGCTCCAATCACTAAGTATTGATTCTTTTTCAATTGATTCGCGTTATCAGCTCTTACAGTCCTTTGCTCAATTCACTTCCGATATTGTTGAACTGTTCCGCTGGTAGACCGTTTACTTATAATGATTTCCAGTTCTTTAGATATGCCACCATTTTTGTATGTCTTCTGCTACTCAAGAAATAAGCTCATTGCAGGTATCCTGTTTAAGTAACACAAGTAGATATTATTTTGGCAGGTCTTCTAGATTCAAGAGATTCATTCCCATCATTCTTGTACCTACTAAATGTTTGTTTTTTTTTTTCCATTCCTCTTACATACGCTTTGTACTTTCATGAACCACTTTCTAGATTGAATATTCTGTTTTCGAATCTCGTAATTTAAAAACATTATTGTATTTATTATTTTTTTTTTTTTTGTTATCAGTTATTTTATGTTTCCTAGAATCAGAGTGATAGATGAGGGGGGGCAGGGACTTCTAAGGTTTCAATCTTTCCCTAGTTTATTTTTCTTTTAATTTGCTATACAAGTCATTATTTCTGCTTTGTTTTTTGCAATAATGACTTCAAATTAAACAACAATTGATTTATTTGTTGTATTTCCAAGTTACATGTTTACATGTTAACCTTTCGGGATATTTACTCGCATCTTCAGAACTACAATCCCAATGTTTTTTGTTGATTCATGGCTTAAATCTAATGTGCTCCATTGTCAGGTTCTAAATTCATGTTATAATAAATTAAAGTATATAATATCCAGAGCATCATCATGCCTTTAGACCAATTATTGGGTGTCGAGACTCTAACTTTAAAGGCATGATGATGCTCTGGATATTATATACTTTAATTTATTATAACATTAATTTAGAAATTGACAATGGAGCATATTAGATTTAAGCCATGAATCAACAAAAAAACATTGGGATTGTAGTTCTGAAGATGCGAGTAAATATCCCAAAACGTTAACATGTAAACATGTAACTTATAAATACAACAAATAAATCAATTGTTGTTTAATTGGAAGTCATTATTGCCAAACACAGAGAATAAAATACAACTTCCCAGCAAAAAGAAAAAAAAAAGCAGTATTTCTGCATTGAAATGTAGATGAATTGTTTATTTTAAAAAGGTATATGGTTTTTTTTTTAAACACTTTTAATGTACTTTTAAGTTACAATATTAAACAAATTACCTTCATTTTATCGGTACTTCAAATAGATAAATAGAAATTTTTTATTATAAGCGGACTTACACAGTTTAGTTCGAATATTTCTTTTTAAATTATAGAATGATGTAACTGCATGATATTGTAGCTCATATACATAAATATTTTGTCATTAAAATTTTAGATAACATTTCGTTAGTTCATATTTATATATCTATATATAAAGTATAAAATTTAAAGCGTTATTTTTTTTGCAGGTAAGACGACTGTGATTTATTGAGATTATCTTCTTGTGTAGGAACTATCAGTAAGTATTGTAAATATGTATACATTTTTAAGTATATATAGGCCATCTTTTCATGTAATTTATAACGACGTTCTTGTCCTTATATTTCAGCTGAATTTATTTTTATTCTGAATGAAGAAAATGTCGGTTTCGTTTACATCGAATGAACGAAAAATAGGATTTTTTTCAATAGAATTTTGTTCTACACATTCGCGAGTGAAAACATGCCATCATATACAATATGCCATGGAAATAGTTTATATTCATGATTGTTTTTACGTAGAGTCAAATACGCAGTTCACAAATGTGAAACTCTTTCGCAGTTTTGTAAATGCTGATGACCAAGACTCACGGATATCGAATTCGCGAATGTTGAGGGATTACTTTTCGAAAACAGGTTCTCCTGAACATTTGTTTTTCAAACGAAAAACATATATGTAACTAATGTAAATATATATGTAACCAATGACCTTACTTGGCAGACGTTTGATCTTTGTGGTATAATACTCGTAATATGTCTGTGAAAAAGTCTTCTCTTATCTCAACTCCAATATTCTTAACTTGTTTATCGTAACGATATTTACCAAAAGTTGTGCTAGCGTAATAGCATATTTTTTAAAAATAATAGTTGCTTTTTTCTACTTTTTTTTTCATATTGATTTTCATTTATGGTGCACCGTTTCTATGGATCATAGCGTGTTATGTTGTAGCCGAAAGTATTCCTCAACAAATGTTCTATCTTACACAAAAATCATTTTTTATATCCAACTTTTTGTCCCTAAAATAATTGTCTACAAACATACTGTTTAGATTTATATATTTGTTAACATCAAATTAATTTTCCATGTAGTGACACATTTTAGACGCAGATATATACATTCTCATAGCTAGGCTACAGCACATACCTACTCCTGGCGTGTTATATCCTTGGTTATGTAAGCCTTACGCCGCTCCCAAACCGACCCGAAGCCTTGAGCAGTGGCTAATTGGTAGAGAGCTTAGGCTATGAAGGCCATTCGGCCGGCGATGAACCACGTACCCCTCATACATGCCTTAGTTCCAGTGTCAAGCCTACCGTAGCGCAGATACAGAGATAACCCAGTACCCTCGGCCGAAAGGATTGCTCAGATCAGGAGGTGATGTGGGCCTTAGAGAGTGCTCAGAGCTCAGTCACCTGTGCAGTGCCCAAATTGTGGCAGCGGGGTGAGGGACATCATGGCCTTGGCCAATGGGTCAAAGCCCCGCCACGTGGCTTCTTCGGTCACTGGGCCTCGCTGGCTCCAAGCTACTGCATTCTCTGTATCTATAGGTATCTAGGGATCTAGGTATCTCGTTAGTCTTTATATATCACTTACTTACAGTAATGACAATTAAAATTTTGGAAATGGAATATGGCCACTAGTGTTGCCCTAATGCGAGACCGAGACGAGTCTTGGTCTTGCAAACTCAGTCTTGCTCATGGTCTTGGTCTTGCGCAAGTCTCTCAGTAGTCTTGCAGTATCTTACTAGCTTATTACTACAGAAATATTACTGTATTTTTTTAGATAGGAGAAACCTAACTAGGCCCGAATGAAAAATTATAGCCGTTAAATGCAAAAGTATATTGGTCATACCAATTATTATCATGTAGTAACTAAAATTGTCAAGTATTAGTAACGATTTTTATTTTAAATATCTATTTTTTTTACCAATCCTGGTCTTGGTCTTGCAACAGTTCGCCTTGGTGTTGCCCAAGACCGATTTTGGGCAACACTAATGGCCACAAATCAAATATGGATCATCCACTACTATACTGATTCTTATAACGTTGATATTGTCTTATTCATTCATATTGTAACAAGTGTGTGGTAGAGAGATCCAGACACATGTTTTAAACTCCACAGTTGAACAAAGAGGTTCTGTAAAATGGACGTCACTGTCACGCTTACGTGTATTTATTTTAAAAATTTATTTCTTCATTTTATGTCTATTATAAATATATATTCCAGGCGCCGATACTTTTATGGAACATTTTAACAATTGCTGTGAAATATTTTATGAAAAAATTTCTTAAAATAACAGTTTTATGGAACTTATTCAGAAAAAAGTCGAAGTCTCTGATTTTTCATTTTAACTCTTATTTATTTAAGTTCTTTAAATTAGAAATAAACATTAATGAAAATAACATTAATAAATCACATTTTTTAGATAGATATTTAGGTGAGACCAACTTTTAGATGAGATCTATCAAACTTTTAAATATATTTTTTAACTAAAGTTCTGTATAACCATTAAGGTAAACGCACAAGTTATGGAGAGGGAATCCGTTGATGGACATATTGGACTTGAAATGTAAACAATAAGTTTCCTTGTTGATTTAAAGGTTTCAGTTTTTTCTAGATTGAAGATTGAAAATTCCCTCTATGGAGTACTGTATGAACAAAGTACGCAAAAGAAAGTTTTAATTTTGAATTTCATTTTTTGATCCTATCCTTCTTCGCCTTTTAGATTATACGGGGTTTCCCGAGCAAAGACAGAGGGCGGGGGATTAATACTAGAGTTAAATTTCTTCCCGACACCGGAATGCGAACTATGAACTATATATATCAAATTTGTCAAAATACCATTATAAATTTCATAATTTTTGATTTCATTAAACTCATTATGATTTATTAAATTAAGGTTTTAAAAAAATCTATTTGCTTCTAGTGTCCCTCGTCGAATTAAACATTTACATCAGAGTTGAACATTTAAAAATTATACTAAAAACATTCAATATAAAACATTACATTTATTACGATTATAAACGTATTGTATGCTTCTTTTTCTTATATAGATCTTGGGATTAATTTTGTTTATATCATTAACCGACAAATACAAATTTATGTTTATGTTTAATAGAGCTCGGTGGTATTATTAAACCTATAATATTTTAAATCTGAGTTAAATACAGCCAATGAGCAATTAATATTGTAAAGTATAGGTTTTGAATATTGTTTTGTTCGTTCTTGAAATTTACAAGGTATGCAAACAGTATGCAGCTTTGCCCTATCAACCCATATTTCACAGTCATACATTTTAAAAAATAACTCATGAAAAAGTCCGATGTATCTAACAACTAATGATTTTATTATATTAAAGGTAATAAATTGATGACTAGGGCTTATTCTTTATTTATGGCGTTTCATCCCCGTCTACTCTCCCATGCATTAAATACTACCATGCTACTCCCATCAATATTCGAAAACCCCTCCAATATTTCTTGAGTGCCAGCGACTACCGGTACTGACAATATTACAAGATATTTAATTTGAATGAAAAAAATATCCTGAGTCTTGCTGTCGGTGACGTGTTGCATATCCAAAGGATGACCTTCCATTGATGCCAGACATTACACAAAAGGAAAAAAAAGGTAAACATACTGACTCATAGCGCTGGGACGAACTGGCTCCACAAACACTCATTCCTGATCATTCATAGCATCATGGCCTATTATATGTCACTAATAATACCAGAGTATAACGAAAAAAAATCTTCACAATAATGTTTTCGACCAACAAATTTCTAGTATAAATATGCAAATTGATGAAATTATTTTTATTTTGTGAAATCTATTTGTAATTTCTATGAAAATTAATCTTAATTTTTTACTGTTAAAATTCTTATCATAAAGTTATAGTCCGTGGTAGAGGGGTCTTTTTATAGAATTATTAACATCCGCCTGAAACTTCGCAAACAGCTTCATTTCATTGTGACCTACAAATATTTTATTTACGAAAATTTTCGGAATTGGGTAGTTTTCAATCTGGAGACCGGCAAACTTAGTCTATCTAATTTTTTTTTTTTTTTTTGAACTTATCTGTCTCAAAGGACATTTATAATAGTGTTCAGAGATCACATTCACACTCTATGTACAATAAATAAAATAAATTACATAGAAAAATAATATATATACAATAAATAAGAATAAAATAACCTAAAAATAAATAAATAAATAAAAATAACACATATATACTTATATACACTATTACATCTAATTAGGTACTAAAAAACTAGTAAATACTTGAATCGTAAGATAATTTGATCACAAAATAGTGAAATAAGGTGGCCTTCAAAAATGTTGAGCCGTTTGGCGTGACCTACAACCCCAAATTTTCAAAATAACGAGGTTATCTAGGACAAATGGCCCAACATTTTTGTAGGCCATCTTTTTTTATCAATTCTGTGGTCAAACTATCTTACGATCAAATTAGAAATCCAATCGCTATTTACGAGCTTTTAATACTTAATTAAATAGACAAAGTTTGCCCCTCTTCAGTTTGAAAATGTCCCAATTCCAAGAGTTTTTGTTTATAAAATAGTTGTAGATTAAGATGAAATGCAACTATTTACGAAGTTTCAGGCGGATGTTGATAATTCGATAAAAAGAGGTCTGTACCACGCCCTATTATTTTTTTCTTTATCTATTAATTTGATACATATAATAATTTTAAATTATTTCTGTATTAAACAATTCAGATTGCCCACTTCGGTGCTATATACTAGCAATAAAAGTGTATTGAATATTCCATCAGCGAGATGTACATTAGACAATAAATAAAAGATACAGCTCAATAAAACATAAATAAAAGCATTCTTGTGCAATTGTTTGAAATTCTGTCGGAGAATTCCGTCCTTGTTTTATATTGCTGCTACGTCCTTGTGAATCAACTTGGCCTTGTTGCATCCAAAAAATCATTCTCCGAAATGCAGTTTTTTTTTTTTATCGGTAAGGATTGCGAATTTTCTGCATTTATCACTGGCGTATTTTGTATTCAACAGTTCATTTTTAGAGCGTTTTTGTTAAGGTTAAGCTTAAACCGAATGACGGTTTACATTTTTAAATTTTCGAAAATGGAGAGCTTGGGGCTCCAACAAACCATCGATTCCTCTCATAGCCAATCCATACAATCCGGCATTCTTCGTTAAATCATTAGTGTACCACTTTTAGTTTTAATAAAATCACCTCAATGTTACATTTGTTGATTTGGCTCGATCCAGATACCCATCGTCCAGATCAATCCCAACTCATATTCTAACCTAACTTTCTCCTTAATTCCTGATAATTCTCCTAGGCCTCTAAAAAGAAGATCCCTTCTTACTTAAGAAGTGCTACTATTGCATGGTATCTCGAAAAGACTGTTCATGTCGTTATTCCTTTTCTGTTCCTATTTAATAGCTGTATTTTATTTAATACAGTCATAAATTGTAATAAATTAATAAAATTAAAAATAAAGAAAAGATTGTTTTCACGAATTTCGACTGTTGTTGTTTTTTTCGCTAATTAAACAAGGAAGTTCTTCAAATAGTGGTGTAAATATGGTAAAAATATCTATAAAATAAATTGTTTGTTATTGCTTCCTATTCAACAAAAAACATGACTTACAAAAACCACTGCTTTTTATTTTATTTATTATTTATTATTATTAGGGAGTGGGGTAGCTCAGTGGTAGGGCACTTAACTTCCAATGTAAAGCTCTGAGGTTCGAAAATCAGCTCATGGCAGAAAATTTATTTATTTGTTTCATTGGCCGTGGGGCACACCCAGCCTCTATAAAGTGGGTACCTTTAATTAAATAATTAATTAGGGGGGAAAACTTGGCGGTTGAGTGTGATCTCGGTCAAATCACCTTCTTGCACAACCGTTGACCTAGAAACAGTGCTTCCCCTAAATAGTACCGAACCCCATACCCTTAATGGGATGTAGTGGTGGAGGTTTTTTTTTTTTAATTATTATTATTTTATTTTATTTTTTTAACTTAAAGTTCCTACTTTTATGCCGAAAATAGGACCAATGGTTATATATACTTCTTTGTAGGTATTGAAGTCAGCTATCACTCCTATTAATATTTCCCTCTACTTACGGAACACCCTATATATATTAATATTTCCATCTCTCTCTCTCTCTGTATATATATATATATATATATATATATATATATATATATAGGGTCTGTATCTTAATGGCCTAACTCTGGAGGGTGATTCTAGACAGATTTCAAACAAAAAAAGTTCATTTGATGCATGGGCCTGATTGCGAACGAAAAGAAGTTAAGATCAATTTCGTGTTTACCTTAAGGTAGTCACGTTTTTTATTTATTTAGGAGAAATTGCTGAAAAACTGTTTAAGATATTTTTTTTTTATTATTATTAAAACACTTTATTCAGAAATATTACAATTTGTCACAGTTTAAGGACACTTATAATAGAGTTCAGAGATTGCATTCATACCGTATATATAAAAATATAAATAAATAAAGTAATAACAAAAGAATAAGAAGAAAGAACAAAAGAGTAAAGAAAAAAATATATATATATACACATAAGTAAATAAAAATAGAAATAAAAGTAAAACAAACACCTTATATAAAACATACATTATTTACAATTTGCCAGGTGATCTCCGAACCAATCCTGTCCCCTCCACATGTGGAGGGAAAAGGGAGGCTTAGGAGATCCTTTTAAGATAATTAAAGTCCACCATTGTACTATGGACAAACTTTTTTTTTTTGTAAAACAGTGATTAAATTTAGTAAGCTCAATTATAAAGGGGAATTTAAATTTACTAAGGTCAATGATGCAAGTAGTGCTACCCAAAATCAGTCTTGTTCTTGCACTTTGCAAGAACAAGACCAAGGCCGCCTAACTGTTGCAAGACCAAGACCAGGGTTGGTAAAAAAATATCGATGTTTTAAATAAAAATTAAGGCAAAATAGTTACTAATAGTTGACAATCTCAGTTACTATGTCATAATAATTGTTACCATATACTTGCTTAACTCTTTAATTTTCTTCGGCTTAGGTTTCTCCTTTATTCATAATTACAGAAATATCTTTATAGTAATAAGCTAATAAGTAACTGCAAGACTGTTGCGAAACTCTTGCGCAAGACCAGGACCATGACCAAGACTGAGTTTGCAAGACCAAGACTCGGTCTAGCATTTGGGCAACACTAGATACAAGGGACTTCCCGAAGGTAAAATACGGCCGCTTTACTACTGCAGTTACAGTAATTATACAGGAGCAGCATATCTCTGTGCAGCCGTATTAGACCTCCTGAAAGTCCATTTTATCGCTGACCTTAGTAAATGTAATCACTGTTTTCTCAATAAATAAAAAAATGTCTACTTTACGGTAGAGTACTTAGAATTTTATTATCATGAATAGATTTTAAGCAATTCTTTCTCATTGAATAAAAAACTTGACCACCTTAAGAAAAACCCAAAATTGGCCTTAACTCCTTTTCCTTTCGGAATCGGCCCATACATAAAATTAACTTTTTTGTTGATAATTTTGTCCAGAATCACCCCTTAGAATTTGACCATTAAGAAATCAGACATTCTGTATATGTTAAATCATCATTATCAGCTTACGTTTTTCAGAGGGAAATGATAATTTTGCTTTTTAATATTTATTTATTTATTGTTATTACCACGGGGCCAACAACGGCCAGATACAAACCCACCACCTCTTCGCCGCAGTTCCAGACTCCAAGGTAACATCAGATCCTCATCGCAGATTTTACCCCAACATCACCACATCCCAGACTCCACAGATAGCTTCAGATCATTCGCCTACTCCGTCTTCATCACCCTCATCTCCTGCTATTCCAAATACGTGGCATCACACTGACTTCACCGAACCCAGTAGTCTAGGTATCTTCAATCTTCTTAAAACCGAATTCCATCCATAAGAGCTCACCACCTCCACAAACAGCTCACTATAAAAACAGAGCAACGGATTTTTCTCTTAAAATGCAGATCAAAATGCAAATCTTCCCCAAATGTATCGAGTACCGGTCATGTTGCCCCCTCATTAAAATACAATTCAATAAATTAATAAATATACTAGTTCGTTTTCTATAATTTATTAAATTCTTAATGTTAAATATAACATTTGTCTTTTATCGGAATGATATTGCTAGGACTGGTTGCTAGGAGCAGACAAGAGAAAATGAGTTGAGGTGAGGACGAGCTGGGCGTTCAACCGCGCTGGCTCTGGCAATGACCTGTCCCCGCTGTAGTGGAGCTGCCTGCCTGTCCTATAAACTCCAAGTGCCTCTGGGCTTTCATGTGTCCAGGATTTTAAAGTATTTATTTAAAAAAATAAATAAAAAAAAGTACCAATTTTAATGATTGTAAAGAAATAAAAATTATTTATACATAAGTTTAGTTGGTATGCTATTATTTTCGGGTTTTATGCAGAATAAGGGCACCAGTGATTAACCTTGTTCAAGAGTGCTTAACCTGTGATTAACAATAATAGAAGAAACATATATTTATAATATTTACATTGGAGTCATGAAATCTACTATTTCTTTTTAACGGACTTGAACTGTGAGGAATAGCAACTACAAGCATCAAACGCATCCTATCCTTCCATTCTAAATTCTTCCATATAATAGTCAATGCTCTTTATTATGTTACGAACAAAACCTTACATCATGATCTTAACATCCCTTACTTCCTTGACGATATTCCTTCAGTCCTCCATGAAGATTAAAACGGCAGTGGCCTCGAGATCTTTTGTAACGACGTCACTGTATTTCTGGCAATGGGCAGCTTCTTCACTCATGACATGAGCGTCTGTGGCTTTAGCGGACCCTCTCTCAGTCTCCACTGGCTCTAATGGCGTTGACGCGACTGATAGAGAAGCGCTGGGTCTGATAGAGTCTCGCCTTGTCCTTCACACGTCGGGGAAACGGCAGGACTAGCAGTTTTCTTGGCTGATTTTAAATATCTAAATTAAGTATGAATTTTTTTTATTTATCTACTTATTTATTTTACTTATAATTTATTTATTTTTGCTATGTATTTAATTTAATATCAACTTCAAGTTACATTTCTTTGGTTTTATAATAGTTTTTTTTGCCTTTGTTATATATATATATATATATATATATATATATATATATATATATATATATATATATATATATATATATATATATATATATATTAATTCTGTATATAATTATATTAATTCTGGCTTCTAATATGCCGTTTAGAGCCCAGGTTTCACAGCCTTATAGCAGAATTGGCTTAATCACAGCATATATATATATATATATATAATTAAGAGATTCGAAAGAAAAGTTCTGCATAGGATAACAGGACCTATATGGGACCAGAACCTTGACACATGGAAGAGAAGGAATAATAAAGAACTGTTGAAAGAAACGGTCAGTCAATATCTCATGACATGAAGGCAAGGAGGTTAAGATGGGCAGGGCATGTAGCTCGTAGTAATCCATCAGGACGCCTCTACACGACAATGAATGCCACAGTAGTAGTCAAGAGACCACGTGGGAGGCCAAAAACCAGATGGATAGATAGGATAAACAAAGACACGGCTGAGCTTCATGCAGCAAACTGGAAAGCAGTAGCCCAAGATAGGCAGAGTTGGAGAAGGCTGGTTCAGGCGGCCAAAGATCTACAAGTCTGTAGAGCCAACCGGAAAAATATATATATATATATATATATATATATATAATTCATAATTTTTTTTTTATTGTGTTGTGTAAACGGTTTGAATGTGCCTCACTCAACTGTAGTACACAAAGCCCTTAATTGTGACAAAATATATTATTTCTCAATAAAAAGTACTTTAATATTGAATTATTTCTTTCCGAATCTTCACAAAAAGATCTTCGTTGTTATATTTCTGCCGCCACATAAATAGAAGTCAAGATGGCTCCTACTGGTCCCACATTCTATTTCGTTTCACCTTTTAGCAAGAGCCCACATACCTTCTATAGTGTTGGTGTGAACTCCTGTTTCTGGATGACGGAAGTTCTCCTTATGACTCACAGTCTGGTGTTTGAATCTGTAACCAGAAAGATTATATATATGTATATTACATAATTCTTAATTTTACTCTCCTGTTTATTATCATTCATATTCCCACTCAAAGCATGGTCATGAGTGGAAGTTGTGCGATGCGCTTACCATATCCGATGTTTTTAAATACGTACGTAGTAACAATAAAAACATACAGAAGTTTCTCTATTCCTTCATTAAACATTATCCTCTACATTGATCACGTTATCTATGTGAAGTATATTGTTATTTTAGAATGGTAGTTTTATTGTTTTATTGATAGCAATAAATCCATAAAACCCTCGTTTACTGATTGGGTACAATGGTAAAGAAAACTAAAGGCACGAGGAAGAGCAAACTAGAGAGTGAAAACAGTGAAACTAGACCTTTCATTGGAGATCTTACCTTCAGCATCAGGGAGAGTGGTAAAAGTATGACCCACTTCACCTGGGACTTTCATCTTCGTTGGGAAGCTTGTGCCTTCGGTTCGTGGGCGTTTGGAATGCGGAGTTTCATAATTCTAACACATGTTTGTATAAGTAAAATAAAAATAATTCATAACGTAATGTATTGATTAGTTCCATTACCGAGTATAAAACAATAGTGAAGTTCACGATGTGCCATGGTTCACAATGAAGTTTATACACCCTGTAGACAAATAGAAATAGAATGGTTACAGTAAATAAATAAAACCAGAAACTCTTCCAAAGATATATTTATAGTCTTATTTTAAATATGTACAAACTCAATAAAATTAAAATATTCAACTATGATTATTTAAAAAAACTGGATAATTTTTCCTGGCAGTCGAAATAATACACCTCACTTCTTATTAACTTTTAAATATTATTAATTAACTTCAATACCTTGTTGTAGGCAAGCCATTATATTTTCTACCACTCCTTTCAGTCTGTTTGTAATTGAGCCGACTAATTTTTTCGAGATTCAGGACTTAGGATGTTTTATTATTCGAGAATATAGTTTTTAAAGTCTTCTTTGCTAGAAATTTCGTTTTTTCTAATTTTCATCTTCAATTTTGCCCACGGGTGTCTATCACATTATGATCTGGTGACTGTGGTGATGTTTTTATAACTTTGAGGCAGTTATAAAGTAGCCATTCCTTAAGTAACATGGCAGAGTTTTTCTGGTAATTATCCTGATAAAAATAAACTTAGTTTTTTAGCCCAAATTTTCCAAAATTTCTTTGCCTAGAAACAATAGGTTTATGACAACTAAAATTTGTGATGAATACTTTTAATGTAAATATATTTGCTAAATATCTAATAACAACTGCGTTTTTTTTTTTTAAATAATTTCTATAAC